>CM014093.1:1497033-2114533 GCA_004119915.2 Collichthys lucidus | reverse complement strand
TAATATGGAAGAATTATCCTTTCTTTATTCAAGAGCGCACATTTTCAGTTTGAGAGCATGATTTCTCCTTCTCGTACTCAGATTTATTGTCCTCGTGCTCACATTTTGTGCTCACACTCAAATCTAATGTGCTAGCGCTCAAAACATGTCCTGTGTGCACTGAGATCTGATGTGCTAGCGCTCAAAGCGTGTCCTGTGCGCTCAGATTTTTTCTGCTCGCGCTCAAAACATGTCCTGTGCGCATTCAAATTTTTTCTGCTCACGCTTAAAACAGCACGTCCTCTCAGGTTGAAGTGTCTGCTCAGACTGAAGGATGCCCCGCCCTGCACTTAAATTAGTGTGTTTCAGCAGCCAATAGGAAGACAGCTAGGGTCTGGCCCAATCTTGGGTGTGTTCCTTCACGCTTTTTGGGCACTTCGCAGGGGCGGGTATATGGTCTGTTTGTAAAACTGCCTCTCTTAAAAATACACCGATTTACCATACTAGCCAGCTATTTGAATCGTCACCTATTTAAGACAACAGTTTATTCATGTATAATTAATCTTAAATAATCCTAAAAAGAGTTAGCGTCGTTTAGACACTGTATGATTCCATTTATTGTAGATTGTTTCCAAATTTTATATCAGCGGGATGTTTTATATACTATAAATACACCTGAGAGCATTCCTGTGTTAGGGTAGTTGAGGGGTTAAGTACACTGCCACTGTTGTATTTTGAACCATGGGACGCCAGATCGCATCCCGGTCGTTGCACTCTTGCTGCATGTCATATTATGATTTTAAATAAAATTAATTTTTGACTGTTACCATAATAGAAACCGTGTAATTGTCTTATTGTAACGTTTAACAAGAGATGGTGGGTGAATAGGCTAGGCTACGTGATAAAAAAAAGGTATATTATAAAATATGCTATGATGATAATGACTTGAGGATAACATTGGTAGCCTATTAACGACGTACGATTCAGCGCTGAATGTGTCTACGTATATATGTCTATGGTTACTTCGGCGACGCCCCCTGACTACGGTAGCCATGATTAACCAATATTGATCCATATATAAGGCGCATCTGTCGGCTTTTGAGAAAATTGAAGGCTTTTAGGTGCGCCTCATAGTGTGGAAAATAAGGTATACCTTTTTAATCACGTAGCCTAGCCTATTCACCCATCATCTCTTGTTAAACGTTACGTAAGAGAATCACACGGAATCTGTTACGGTAACAGTCATCAATTGATTTTAATTTAAAATCATATGATGACATTGTGATTCATTGTCATTTTGTCAGTCATTGTAATTGTACAATATGTTTGTGTTGATTTGTTCTGTACACGTGACATTCATCCTGTCCGTCCTGGGAGAGGGACCCCTCCTCTGTGGCTCTTCCTGAGGTTTCTTCCACCTTTTTTCCCCTGGTAAGGGGTTTTTTGTGGGCAAGTTTTTCCTTACTCGAACCGAGGGTCTAAGGACAGAGGGTGTCACTCCCTGTATAGATTGTGAAGCCCTCCGAGGTAAATGTATTTTGTGACTTTGGGCTATACAAATAAAATTGATTTGATTTGACATGCAGCAAGAGTGCAACAGCCGGGATGCGAACCGGCATCCCATGGTTTAAGATACAGCAAGTAGCAGTGTACTTAACCCCTCAACTACCATAACACAGGCATGCTGTCAGCTGTATTTATAGTATATAAAACATCCTGCTAATATAAAATTAGAAATAGTCTACGATAAATGGAATCATACGGTGTCTAAACGACGACAATTTTTAGGATTATTTAAGATTAATTATACATAAATAAACTGGTGGATTTGTCAACTTTGTCAGCTTACATGTCAATCCAAAAGCTATAAAAAAGATCAACAAAGAAACCATTCCTTAGGAAAACATGAGTGTATTAGAGATATTTGAGAGCAGGAAGAGCAGATAGTGGACTCAAAATCTGTGCTGATAAAAGTGTGTAGAAAATAGAGGCTCTTTATATGAATGGTAATCTTCTTACATTTGATCAGATGTGCCAAACATATTATATTCCTAGAAAACATTCTTTAAGTATCTATACAATTGAACAATTGAAACACTTTTTAATTGTGAATAGAATGTTTTTATGTCAGTAAGGCATGTTTTAAGGTTAGTGAACTGATTAGTTTATTCAGGTTTCATGGATAAATATAATTGGATATCAGCATAACAATAAAGCTTAACTGAGTGATTCCTAGAACTCCATGACATGAATTTTATATCTCAAACACAGTTGATCAAAAGAAAGCAAAACTCCATCTTCATAAAGATTCATCAATTTCTGAAAGCATTTCATGTTCCATGACCTAAATCCTTAATCTTTCTTACCAGGTGTGAACTGTGCATTACCCCAACTGTGCATTTTTATATTGTAAGAACATAGATACAAAATGGAATGGTAAATCTGGAACAGACTCTTACTTGATGCTTACTGGGGGAGTGGATTTATCTAATGGATGGATTCCCACTTTTCCAAACCATAATACATTTTATCATTAAACAATGCACAATGCTCCTGCTGACAAAACGATTAATGTTTGCGTGCAAGAAAAAATAGTTAAATGGAACTTGAGGAATTATTTTAGTTCCCATCTTGATCTTATACGTGATAGAATCTTGTGTTTAAAATAATGACACATTTCAATAACACAATTCATGTATAAATACTACAATTTACACTCATGTTATAAAGTTATATAATTGTTAATTGAAACTGTGCTCATGTTTTCATGTCAACAGATGGTTGAAATAAAGTTACAATATGGCTGAATGTCTGTTGTTGGCTTTGATGCAGTCTACTAAATGTTTGCTGGGTACAGGCTGAGAATGTTTGGAACTCCAGGCTGATAAATACTATTAACAGACTGATGTCACAATGTTGTAGAAAGAATCAACCTCAGTGGTCTAATCCAACAACCTCATGACACTGTGATGCTTTGCAGACACTTTATTACACAAATAACATAGTTACTGAAAATAGTACTCTTGCAGCAAAACCAGTGTGTCACAACAAATATCAGATAGCTCGGGAATGCAATTTATATGACATGCCGTTATAGAAATCATTCATTTAAACTAGAACAAACTTCAGGTCTGGGAATATAGGATAAATTTAAAGATAGAGAATGAAATATGCAGCAAATGAAATGAAACAAAAAGAATTGCCACTGAGTATACAGAATGAAACTGACTATTCTGACTGGACAAATGCCCACAATCTTTATGTTTCCTCTGTCTGTGTAGTCTGACACAGCCACACAGGAAACACAGTGTGCTATGAATTAGCGTTTGTTAATAAAATTCTGGAAAGTTTTTCCTTGCCATTGTCTCCAAGTGCTTACTCATGGTGGAATTGTTGGTCTGTAAATAATATTATAAAGAGTATGGTCGAGACCTGTGTGGAAAGTGTCATGAGATTACTTTTGTTATGTTTTGTAGTGACATAAAAAAATGAACTTAAATTAATCAATGGACATTACTCGTTGTATTGTTGTTAAGGCTACTCATCTGTCAATTCTTTGTTGTCAGGTTTTACTGAATAACTTTGATTGACAACCCATGACCAGTACTGTAAGTTTGACTTAACACTTTTACTATCACATTCTCAGTTTTTAATTATTAAACATATAATTATATCATAAATTAGTAATTGATCAAATGAAATGTAATCAATTACTAATTAATACATTACATGTAAAATCTCAATCAATGTTTTGTATGTACTGTAGCTACAAAAAAGGTAAGCATGATTTAGAAATTTGAGATTTTTTGGAAATTCTTCACATTAAATGATACCTTACTGATCCAGATGACTTTAGTTTGTAGTTAAGAAGAAAGGAAAATACCAATAAACATTTTTTGTCTAAATCCTGATAATTGCATCATTTCGTACTGTGTATAAAATAGAAATAAAATATGCAGATCCATTAATATGATACGATTTAACACCACATCAACTATTTTGCATGTTTTAGCCCATTTGCTACAATGTATGTATTATAAATACACAAATAAATTTTAAATGCAGCTGCTGTATTTTAGGTATTTATTATTTGTTTAATGTATTTTCTCTACTGTTTGAGGTATCAGTTCTTTTCCAAATAATGACTTGTATAATTCATTATAGGCAATATCAAATATATGTGACATATGAGTGTCAGTACTATAGTGCTTAAGCAATTAGTGGCTTGCTTTAGCACTATATTATTGGATTAATCAATTTCAATTGAAAAGGAAGTTTATCTTTAACTATTTTATTCAGGCTCATTATCAGTATGGAAAAAAAAATCTATTTTAGGGTTTGGACTGTTGTCAACATAGATATTTTAAAATATCTTCTGACATTTTTTATCAATTGCCAGATTAGTATATTAACTATCATAGGTGATGCAGTGCAACCTTTTCAAATCACTCTACATTTAAAATGCATTACTGAACACAGACCATTCACTGCTCAAGTGATTTTAGTGCAGTATGCATCTAAAAATGGAAGAGAATAGAAATGATTTGTGAATATTACGTAAGAAGCTGAAATCTTGCAAACAGAATGATGATGTGGTTCCTTTAAGTTCCAACACTTAAAATGGACATAGCAACTATTTTTCAATTCATGCTGTTTATCGGCTCTGAAAGTAAGTTTGATGTCATTAAAGTTACAGTGCTTGAGACTTGGCTGTTAAACAATATTCAACTGGCATTTACACACATACACACATACACACACACATATATATATAATATCCATTCCATTCACTTGTAAGAGAAATCAAGATAGTAACATAGTACAAGCTCATAGTACAAGCTCTACTAGCAGCAGCTGTTTTCATCATATTTTGTAATGGCAGGTACTAACACATGTAAAAAGGCATAAACGATATTAATCATATAAAGTGAAATGTCTGAATTGAAACATGACCAAACAGTTATGCTGAAATAATGCTTTGTGTGTAGTTTTACTACATGGAAGATATTAATGCAGGAAGGATGCACTTTTTCATTAAAACTGAACTCAATGTACTGTAAACTATATCTGCACTGTTAAACTATTTCTTTACAATTTTACTTTGAATTCCAACTCAGAGATGTCATGAAAAACACTATTTAGGTCCAGTTCTGACTCAACAGAATCAAAATACCGAACAGTAAAATAAACAGTGACTTAAGAGGTAACAGTTTTCAAGGGATTTAAAGCACTCTGATAACGGAGCAAGCACAGTGACCAGCACAAAGCACCTGCTTTCGGGCATCTCCAAGCTCACAGCAGCATATTTAAAAGGATGAAGACTTATGTAGGCATACAGAGAGCAACTGCAATCACCAGACTACAGTCCACCTCTGTAATACACATATCCATTACACCATGAAAAAAAGTGCATTTGAACTGATGACATTTACAGTAACACGAAGGGCAATAAAGTTGAAGGTAGATTAGAGGGTGTCATTAATAAGTACGCTCTCTCTTGTTGTCTGGACGGTGGAGAAAGTGTTGACTGCAGACGGTGTAAACCGTCTCATTATATTGAGTTTATGCACTGATGCATTCATGAGCCGCTGTAATCTGGCGTCTGTTTTTAACAGTGAGAATACAGTATTTCCTGCTGCTGTTTCAGTGCTGCTTGTGCTGGCCGTAGTACCACCATGATACAGAGCATTTAAGGTTTTTAAGGTTCAGTCACAGACGATTGGTTGATTTTCTTGACTTCCAACAGAAATCCAGCAATTGGTTCCTAATTTTAAGAAAATTCCTGAAACAAGGGTATGAATAAAAAGTTGAATTAGCTCAGCCTGTTGGCAGATTTGTTTTTGTTTTAAGGTATGTCTTAATGTTTGTCTGGGGATTGTGCTGATCATTTCCTTATGTCTGATTACGGGGAATTTTTTTTTATATAGTGATATATGTAAATTGTGTCACCACGCCTGTATCAGAAAGAAGGATCAATTAAATAAAGATTTGAATTATTTTTGAAATTCTGCCAAATTATTTTTATATACATATTATTATACATATATTTTTAAATATATATATATAAACAATACAATTTGGCAGCTCACACAACAGTTACACAACTGATGAATAACATACATCTTGGCAATTTAAGCAAAGGTCCCACAGCATCTAAGAAGAGGATTGGGGAGGAGGCACAGCAGAGTACTCCTCATTCTCAGAGTCGCTACTGTCCTCATCGTTCCTCTCCTGGTCGCTGTCTTCAGTACTCAGTTGGTCAAAGCCCTGACGGCTATAACCTTTATGGGATGCAAAGAAGTTCCCCAGGTTCAGGCTGCCCACTGCTTTACCTGGACAAAAGGTAAAACAGCAGAGATGTCAGAATCATGATGATTATCTACAGTTTTTCAAAAGACAAATATTTCCTTTAAGTAAAATGTTTAACTCAAATATTTAACTTGGGCTTGCAACAGTACAGAATATTATAAATGATTACTTATTTGCTCAATGTGGAGCCAGTTTTAACTACTTCATACTATTTGATAGTTTAAGATAATTGTCCCTAGTCTAATCCCTTGATTAGTATCTAGATCGATCTCTGGATCTGCTTAGGGTTAAATAAAGCAGAGTAAACTGGTTAACTGGTTATCACTGTTCAGATGTTATTTTCTTCATGGTAAAATATAAAATATATTGTATTACAAAAGGTGTACGTGATCATTGATTGCATAAGCTCTGGCAATAGTTCTTCATTTTTTTTTTATAGGAAATTAATAATACAACACCAATACTATTTTTTAAATTTGAGGTGCACTGGCCCCCTTTTGTATAGAAAAAACCTTGAAGTCGAGTTTAAATAATGTATTATTAATTAAATAATTTATAGCAGTATGTTATGACATTTCATTTTTTTTATGTTAAATTATTTACCTCTTATTTTTCCCAAGATTCCTCCCATGGAGCTGGGTTCAGTTTTCACCTCACATCGATCTGCAAACAAAGAATATTGAACAACATTTAGCTGAAGAGTATCAGTGCAGTGTGAACTGTTTTAGCATGAGGGTACTTAAAATGAATGACATGTTCACATCTTGTCAGGTTTGTCTGGAAACAATACACACATATTTTAATTTGTAAAGCAGTTACAGGCACAGTGTGTAGCATTTAATGGCATCCAGCTGTGAAGGTGCAGATTGCAACCATAATGTTTTATTTATTTTATTTATAACTATGTTTAAATCATGTTATATGGATGAACAGGTTGAAATGTAACTTTCCATTCCATGACTCTCTCTGTTGCCCGTGGGCTTGTTTCTATGTAAAATACTTTCTCACATTTATGTTTGTGTGCTCCCTCATGCTTTCTCTCTCTGCTTCTCAATGTGAAAATCAACAGTGTGCTAACTAACTAGCTTAGCTAGACTTCAGACTCCTAAACTGATGAGGCTAGTAGATTGGCTGGCTTGCTGTTTGTTGGTTACTTTGATGTGAGATGGCTGATCACATGCAGCATCGCTGGGTTGCAGCTGCCTGGTTAACCAACTAGCTAACTGTATCTGACCAGCTGCCGATGACTAGCTTGCTGTGGCCTGGCTGTGTGGCGTGCGTGTGATGTTGGTGGGTGGGACGTTACAGATGGTTACATGGTTAAATTTGATTGTAATTACTTTCCAGTATCCAGTGTTCATCAAAGCATTTAGTCTCTGGTATGTCATTTATGGTCAACTGCAGTTTCCTTATTGCTCAAAGTGTGCAGAGCTCAGAAAAGCCTTAAGACCTTGATGATGCTATATTATGAAGCTTTGAGTTTTTGTGAAAAGTGGCCGCCATAGTGACATGAGGTGATTTCATGTTTTAACACATTTATGCATTTTTGAGATTCTACAGATCCTAAAAACCTCATAAAAGTAGGCAGAGGTCACAAGTAACAAAGATTTATATTGTATATAGGTTGCATGGGTGTGGTAAAAAGGCTTGTTTTTTGCGCATTTTGCCATGAAACAGGAAGTTGTCAATCTTCTGTAATCTGTCCAATCTACCCCAAACGGTACATGTGTGATCAGATTTCCTGATCACTTCTACATAGCAATATTCAGTCAAAGGCATAACACCACCTACTGCCAACATAAAGTGTTTTATAATTTGACTTACACTTTCTGCTTGTTTGACCAGAGCCACCTCAAAGACGTTGATGATGCCATCTTGTGAACATCTTGGGAGTTTCTGTGTTTAAATCTGCCCCAAATTTCATGTTTGTTAAGAGTTAAGAAATGTTCAGCCAAATATTGCATGTATTCTTAGATTTATGAAAATCGTGTCCAGACATAAAAAAGCCTCTTGGAGCCATAGTGTAAACTGAACAGGCCTTTTTAAATGTACTATGTACAGGCACTAAACAAAGTTAAACATGTCAAACTATCTCTCTATGTAGATTGACTACAGATTAATTCAGTGCAGTCTGAAGATCTTTGCAATGTTAAATTGCTTTTTGAGCTTTTGTTTTTGAACAGCACTGACCTACATACATACCCTGGCGCGTGCAGCACTCATTCAATGCTGCTTGCAATTTATTTTTGGTGTTTTTTAATGTCAAAACTATTTGAACACTCTTCTGTACACAATGGTCTTATTGTTGTACTTACTGTTATTTCTCCAGCAGATAAAGACTCCCATGGAGATGACCACAAGCAGAGGGATGAGCAGCAGAGTGGTGATAATGGCTGGAAGTATACCCTGCTCTCTGTTTGCCTTTTTGGCACTCTTGTGATTCTCCTTTTCTGCCTCTTCCTGTGGTCTGGGCTGTTGAACTACCTTTTGCATCTCTTGGATTGCTCCCATCTTTGTCAGGTTGTGCTCTGGCCTCTCCTTAGTTTGGATAATCATCTCCATTTCTTGACAGAGAGAAATGTTATGATTACGTTTCCATTACAAATAACAGTTTTTTGTTCAGAAAGTACAGAACAGAAAGTCGTGAATATTATCCTAGAGAATACAATTATGTTATGCCATCAGCCTTTTTAAACTTTATTTTTGACAGCTGAAGAGTGATAGGAATGTGGGGAGAGAGAGATGGGGGAACAGGCTAGATTTGAACCCTGGGCTGCTGCTGAGCCTTTGTACATGGGGTGGATGCTCTACCAACTGAGCTAATCGAACCCAAGGCCTGGTGTCTTTTTTAATGCTGCATCTGCAAAGTAAGAACATTTCAGAATCAGCACATCCTGAATATATTGTCTTTAAATCTGTGGATCTGATTTGATCTTTATCCTGCCATGCACTGATACCTGATGAATGACCATGTTCTTGATGCCGTAGCAGGTTTTGGTCTGGTACTCATACATGGGTCTGACATGTCTATTCAACAACTGCAGTACAACAAATCTTGCAATGCCATAATTTAAATGCACCTCCCACTTACATGTGCCACCAGTACCATGTTCCCACTGGTGCACTGTTAACTCATGTGTATGTTTTAAATGACTGAGCACTGTTGTGGAGAATTCTACTAATCAGTCACAGTTCAGTCAGTGGAGAGGCAGTTCACAGGAGTCAAAGACATGTACTGTACAATGGAGGATTTACAGTACACTTGTCATGACATGATGCTGCCTCAGTTCCTCTCTGGCTTGTCTATATGCCCTCAAAGAGTGACACAACTATTCTATCTAAATAAATGCTCATTAATCAACAAACAAGGAAATAAGTTTATCCCTATTGGTCCAACATTGTTATCTGACTCTGTAGATGAGTGGAGACAGTCCCATCCTCTGACCTTGGTTACCATAGTAATGATCAGAACAGTGTTACCTTTCCGAAACAGAAACACACAGCTGCTCTGTCTCAAGAAGAGAAATCAGTGTTTAACACTATGCATGCACTCTGCGCAGTTTTAAGTCAAAATGTAGGACTTATGTATTTCAGTTACATAGAAATCTCCATCCATTTGAATTACTAAATTAATATAAATTTAGTAACAAACTTAATGTGAAGCAAGGAATAAGACTTATGTAATAGTACTAATAAACTCAAAATGACTGCATTAATTTTATCTATTGGGTTTGGACAAACAAGTTGGCTTTATTAATACTGAATGCATAAACCTGGTTACTACTACACTACTGTGTAGTAAAAACACATTGAGTTTATTAGTACTATTACATAAATTTTATTACCGGTACTTGCTTTACATTGGGTTTATTAGTTATTTTATATTAAAACTATGTAATTGAAATGCGTAAGTCCTAAATTTTGGCCAAAAAATGTTTTTGAGTGCAGCACACACTAGATGCATCAATCAGACAAAAAAAATTCTCAATGGATAGCATCCAGGATGTGCTAACAGTTACAGGTCTGTCACATGCCGCCAAGTGTGTGTTGGTTTGTAGTGTCAGCAAATATCAGCAGCAGCAGCCACAGGCTGGAGCCTCAGCAGCAAAGTCGTTTTATTATCATGATGAAAATACAGTCTGAAGTGGCAAAAATCAACAATACTCACCCTCAAGTTCTTGAACCTCAATTCCAGCTTTCTTCACAGAGCGATGTGACTCTGGAAAATTAAGATTTAAAAAAGTGTATTTTTCAATGTAGTAGTGGATACAGGTTAACAACTGCAAACTTCAATTACAGGTAGAAAATTCAGCTGCAAAGCCATAAGAAAAACATTTCTGTATTCACACCAAGACTAAAAGTAAATCAAATTTTTTAATTAGTTAATGCATACAAATCCTGAACATTCAAACATTTAGTTTTTTATTAATATATTATTAATTATGTTATTCATTGTAGCTTACTCTCAGTGGTAAACTTGAAGACTGATTTACTGCCTGCATCCCCGACAAAGACACTGCCATCCCTGGTTGCAACTATGTCATGAGGCATTTTAAACTCCTGTAAATAAGGGAAAACACAGTCAATGCAAAGGACTTGGCAACGAAAATGATTCTGTCTGTCTTTTCAGAAGGTAAGGCAGCATGAAATAAGCTCAGACCAGAGCTAAACTAGCAAACCTCAACTGATGAAAATTTCACAAACCTGAAATAGACAATAGCAATCTTTATTGCCATTGTTCCGACTTTTTTAAAACACGTTGCTGGCATCAAATTTAAAATGGTTTGATTAGTTTCAACATTTGAGATAATTTTAGGATAAAATAAAATAAAATGTGACAATCCAGGAGTGCTCCTCCTGTAGGACAATCTAAAAATTGTAGCTAAAGTTTTGGCCCATAGATTAGAGGGTAATCTACCATCAATAATATCAGAAGCTCAAAGTGGCTTTGTAAAAAAAACAGCACTCCTACTTCAATATACAGTACGTCATTTGACATTTTGTACTCATGTATTTCCTGAATGTGCCCTTTCTCTAGACACAGAGAAAGTGTTTGACTGCGTGGAGAGGAAAATCTGGCTTTGGACCGAACTTCATTAGGTGGATTAAACTATTATGTACATGTCCTATCGCTTCAAACCTCACCAATTATCAATGGTGTCAACCTTTCAATCTTGAGAGGGGAGTTAAGGATGCCCCATAAGCCTACTACTTTTTGATCTGGTCATTGAGACACTAGCAATCACGTTTTGTACTGTAACTGCAATGATATTTAAGGAACTTTTAGATTTAGATTTAACGTACTGGATTTGTTTAGAAGCGGAAGTGACGCAGGAGTTCTACTGCAGCTATAACAGAGCACTAAGTTACATCTGCATTCATCGCATGAAATCTGACAGTTGTCAGTTTATTTACATGTTTTATTAGTACAGTTGATATCTTTTCGCACTTATGTTAATATATCCATAAAATCCAGTAAGTCCATCACTGCAGTCATTTTCACTGTGTACACAAGCTGGCTAACATGCATCTTGTTCTATATCAGTTAAATGTAGCCAATTGGCTAGCTAGCTTAAAGAGCTCATAGTTCAGATCAGATTGGGTGTTGTACACATTTGTGCCAGTATCTATTTAGGCCACCCATTGTTTAAATCTATATAGGTATGTGGGTTAATCAGCGCAGGGGGCGCACGCTGAGGAATCCATACGGTTTTTGACTGTGCCATGGTGTGTAACGTCGCAGCTCAGAATAGTGTGTTATTGTGAAAGTGAGTACTTTTGAGTCGGCTGTGTGGAGCCTAATAAACCTGCAAAATATAGTCAGTAATGCTTGGACGTTGGCTGTGTTATGCATTTACACCTGCATGCACCTACATCTACACTGGCACGCGTACAAGCCCTTTAAACCACCAGCATGCGCAGATAGTGACAAAGGGCCACTATACATAGTACCTTACTATCCCACAGATCTACTTGTGCCTCACAGATAGATCTGCTAAGTGGCAAACTTTGTACTAAATAGAAGCTGTAGATTTACCGTTTAATGTGTGATGGATCATTGTGTGTGTGTGTATTTACCTTTTTCTCTGGGCTGAAGTTATCCAATATCTCCTTAGTTGAATAATTTATTACAAAACCTGAGAGTGGAACTGAATGATATGCCGAGGCCCCATTTACTGCAAAGATCAAGCCACCTGCATACACACACACACACACGCACACACACACACACACACACACACAATGAAATGCAAAATTGTATTCTAGCATTCCAGTCTGGATATCTTGCTATCTTGCTCAGATGAATGTCTTAGCTCAGACGAATGTCTTAGCTCAGACAGTAAATTCACCTCCAGCAGGGCTAAAGGTGATGGCAAAAACTTTTCCTCCAAACTCCTCTTTCTTAATTTCCTTGACAAACTCTCCAGTTTCAGTGATGAAGCACTGGATGCGTCCATTCTCTCTGTCAGCCACACAAACTTCCCGTCTTTCAGGAAGAAATACCAGGCTGTGGGGGATCTGGAATGGTATGCGCCTCCTCCTGTCTGATGAGCCTTCACAGTTAGAAAAAGACAAGGTGGCTAAATATGTGCACATTGTGTCCACTGGTACAGGGGGCAGTGATGTGTAAACCTACTAAATCACCACATCCTTAATAAAACAGATAATCTATGAAGGTTAATGATTTATAGCATAACCTAACAAAAAAAATCTAGAATTAAAGCTGGACACTCATTCTCACTTACATGTTTCTCACAAAAATTCTCACTTCAATTTGGTTTTATGATATATCCTGTGCATATTCAATTCATGAGTATATGTGTTACATTCAGTGACACATTTTCAGGCAAAATTTTCAGGTAATGCAAAATATATGACTGAAAAGGTCCGATGTCTAGCAAGACCTGCTGTGTGTTTGTGTTCGATTCCTACCTGCACCCCACTGAGACAGGTATTTGCCATTAGGAGAAAATTTCAGTATCCTGGCATTGCAGTAGCCATCAGACACAAAGATGTTCCCTGTGCCAGTGTCCACAGCCACATCAGTGGGCTGGCAGAAGTGGGTAATATCACTTCCTGGTGTAAAAGCCTCTCCCAGTGCCAGCAAGGTTCTATCTCTTCCGTCACTGCTGACTTTCAACACCTGATGAGAACAGAAAAGAGACTCTGAATACCTCAGGTTCAGACAAGCTGCTTACAAATGACTTCCAATAGCTGTTTACAAATCATTTACACATGTAATTAAAGTGTAAATGATTAGTTAATTATTAGCAGACCATCTGTTAAACATCTGCTTTTATCAAGCTGGTTATTATTAAAGGGAACTTATTTCCAGCTCCATATTTTTATTCTAAGACTTTTTACGACCACCAACAAGCAGCAGGCTCTAAGGTTGTGAAATTAAGCTAATACAGAAGTGCCAACAACTGCAGTTTCTCAAATGTCCACTTGATGCTGGCTACCAAAAAAGTCAGTCTCCATAAGGCCCCATGTCCAACTTCACAGGAAAAATAGACATGTTAACTCTATAGTTCATCTCCCTGTTCATGACAACTACTGAATCTACTGAATGTTGTTATGAACTCAAATCTTTCTGAGATCCAACATTGTTAAATGATAAATGTGACAGAATAAGGGAAATCACAGTACTGTAGGTCCACTTTAAACACACTCAGTTTGCTATGCCACCTCCAGCTTACCTGATGAAGAGCCACGTCAGTAACCCAGTAATTATTCTCCTTGTCTATAGTTATTCCATGAGGCAAGTAAAACCTGCAACATCAGAGAAATGCATTTTTACAAGATGAGTTTTCTTTCAGTTTGTACTGTAGGATGTTCAACACGTACAACTAGAACTTACATATTTCTCCCAGAAGCCTTAAGGATGTTGCCTTTGGCCGGGTCCACAACCAAAATAGTGGACTGCTGAATAGGACCCAGGGATCTCTGCTGGTATCGAGCCTGGCTGTTAAAGGAGCTGAAAAAAGTTGTGACTTTTTATATTAATTGATTCTGCTTTTTTTAGTTCCTATTCTTAAATATATCCAGCCATCATTCATATTCATATTAACTACATTGATATAAATTTGCAGCTAACTGTTCTACAGCCATTTGCTGACTATCAATAGTGACCAAAGATAAACTAAAGGAGGCAAACAAAGAGAAGGAGTAAGAGAAAAGTTCACTAATATGTGCATGGGCATGGGCAAACATTTTTACTGGGAAAATGAGTTTTCCCCTCAACATAACACTGTGAACATATTTTAAATAATATAATATGCACTGACAGCACTTTTGACAATTATAGATAGTAAGATCTTACTATTGATTTTTTTTTGTTCATATGCCTTGGAGAGATTATCAGTCATTGTCTACGAGCAAATTATTAGATAGCAAAAGAAATGTGGGCTGTTTGCAGTGATTATATGCCAAGCAGCAGGAGTGAGCTCTCCAGATGAACAAAGAATGAGAGTTTACATCAGTTTTTCAGTTTCAGGGGCTGACAAAACATAAAGAAAAGACCAAAAATGATATATCATAAGTTAAAGTGACTTACTCCTCCCCCCAGTGGTGGTCACCTCTGTGGAAAATGACCAGGTTAGAATTTGTGTCAAGGGCGAGTCCTGACACCTGACCAAGCTGAAGAGAACTCTGTGGCCACACCAAGACTCGCTCCAAATGGAAATCTATAGCACACAGATAGATACAGACACACAAACACACACATACACAAACAAAAAAAAAAAAACAGTGAGTTAAGGTATTCTCAACATGCATGTCAAAGATGATCACTGGCATTCAGTAACTGCTCTTAAAAGATGATACTTCAGATAGATGAAGTTTTCTTTAAAATGTATATTGACATTTTTACGCAAACAGCCTATGGAACTTCAAAGACAAAAAAAGTTAATTATAAAATGGAACTAAAGCCACCAACAAAACAAAAAATATAAAATCGATATTATATACACTACCAGTCATGTTAACATTAAATTAAATTAAGTGCCAATAACTGCTAAAATGGCCCCCGCTCAGCTTCTGCCTGCTGGCTTCTGCCTCGTGACTCTTAATTTGAAAATAGCCCCTCCCCCCTCTCCTCCCTGTGTGTCAGTGTATCTGTGTGTGAGTGTCTAAGTAATTAGTGACAACTGCGCATGCTCAGTCCCTCTCCCTGTGACCCTCTGACAGAAAAGCTTCAAATGAAGTCACTCGAAGAGTTGGCCGAACATGGCATAAGGTCTCAAAATCCGAAATGACCACAAGAATAATCGTCTCATGGACCATGTCCTTGCCAAGTTTCAGTTTACAGTCACAGTTTACAAATGTATTTTTCAACGACTTTTTCTCTCCCTCTTCACTCTAGCTTTGACATCACTCACTCTAGCTCTCGGAAGTTCTCGCAATACACACCCATTCATTTTTTTGACATGGTTTTTGGCGATTTTTGGCAAAACCGTTAGACTCTTAGAAAAGTCATAGCACACCATTCCCGGCCGAGCCGTCGTTTTGATACCCGTTTTGTCTATGTGTGACAAAAACTCTGGGAGGAGAAGCGAACCGGAAAAAAAAACACGGAAGAAACGAAAGACGAATAAGTGGAAGAAGAATAAGCCCGAGAGGTTTTAAAGAGTGTGCTCTTTCAGACCAATAATAATAAAGATTTTGATAACAATAGTGTGGGAGCTCTTTGAACTTGAAACAAACCACACAAATGTCGCGTGAAAGCAGAGACTCAGCTGATTACAAAGCTCCCAAAACTCGGCGAGCTAGCCCCCAAAGAGGAGCAAAAACAATCCACAAAACGATACAGTATATCTTACCTTTGATGTTTTGCTTCAAAAGTTTTATTCCAGTGCGAAGAAAAGCTGCTAATGTCTACTCCTATGTCTCTGCTTTAGTTTTAATCAATCACGAAGCTCCTGGTTGTTTACATAAAGACAAAGGGGCTTTGAAAGTGAAGCGTGACCTCTTGGTGCGATATACTACCTTTGGGTTTACTTCATTCTGGATTGTCATTGGTGGGTCAAAAGTGAATGTGGGTGGTACTAATCGATTCTCCTGACTCTGATTGGTCGATAGGTGCCAGGTGACGGGTGTCAATCATCCACACGTGTTGTTTTAGCCTTAGCAGCACCGCTAGCTGCTAGCACGGCTGCTTCATATTTTTTTGATACCGCTTGTTTTAAACTTTGCGTTCTTTCCTCATCTCAGAATCTTTGCTGAACAACTTTTGCAAACAGCAATACTGTTATCTTCTGCCACACTGGTGAAGACATGTTCATTATTAGTCTGGCAGTGATGGGGCTTGGGTCCTGCCAATAAGGCGCGATAGCTTTTGGGGCTACTCGGCCTGCAAACAATTCTCCCAATGTTGATTAATTTATCCGATCTTTTACCGGTTAAAATCAGGTCGATATAAAATGACGTAATTTCTCCCCATATCGGCAGATATTTTATCGGTCTGATAAATATCATGTCATATGTCATCGGCATAACAATGAAAATTAATGGAGTGGATTAAAAAATACTGAAATGACACTTAAATGTAAATTTTATCTGATGATGTCACAACCCAAAAAAGAATGTTAAGCTGGGTTATCTATCCCACTATTTACAACTATGATCTGAGTGTGATGTGCAGTTTTGTCTTTTCCTAACTGACAAGAGGATGGAGAAGAACAAATGTAGAAGTGTTTGAATTGTTCACGAGAACACACACACACACACACAAAATAAAATTGGCAATAAAATATGACAAAAACAATATTATAAATATACTGTATGTTATATAAAGGAAAAGAGCTGTACAGTTTTGTGCATGAACGTGCACTAAATAATGCTGTCTTCCCTTGTTCTTGGCGTTGGCAGCAGCATACAAGATGGTGATGGATAGTGAGGTCCAGTAATTTCAAATGTCCTGCAGGCCCTTCTACATTGGTACATAGTTGTCAGATTTTCAGTGTACTGTAGGTGCTCTTTGCTACTTTGAACTCTGTATGTGTGTTTCTGAACAGGAGAGACAAAATGTTGGCATGACAAAAATGAGTATAGCATGCAAACCCAGCTGTTCCTTGGTGTTGTATGTGGGGAACATATTCTGTATGTGTGTGTGTGTCCACATGTCCTAGGACCCATCCAATTCTCTAGATCCAAAGACACTCCACAGGCCACAGACTGGTAACGGTAATGTCGTAATGAGTGTTCTTGTCCCCTCTGGGACATTTGATATGCAGTTTGCAATGAAGCAGTTTGTAGCTAAAGCATTCTATGTTTAAATGTCTGCCTCAATAACAGCGGCCCGAGGTGGGATGCAAAGACAAACGGGAATAAGGAGAAAATTAGAGAAAACTCACACAAGGAATACAAAAAGTGAACAACACAACGGAGGCACAGGACGTGGCCTGCAGACGTGCTCGCTACGGCAGGAGCTTTGTACCCTCTGCTATAGCAGCCCTGAACAAAGTACCCCGGTAACCACAATACGGGCTGATACGCACAGGACAGGGAGGGATATGTATGTCATGGTGTCTTAACGTATCTTGTATTTATGTATGTATGTATGTAGGGCACTTACAGGATGCGGAAATTTCCTGTAAAGGACAATAAAGTATCTATCTATCTATCTATCTATCTATCTATCTATCTATCTATCTATCTATCTATCTATCTATCTATCTATCTAAATGCTGCTAAAACTAAGGCACGCTGACAATCATTCACACAGTAATCTGTTCCACATGATGTTGTTGTTGTTGTTGCTGCTGTTGTTGTTTGTTGATGTAATTTCTTGCACTTTGTAAATTTTGCACTTGGTGAAATCTTTGCACTGACTGGATGGCACTTTTAATTTCGTTGTACAGGTGACAATGACAATAAAGATATTCTATTCTATTCTATTCTATTCTATTCTATTCTATTCTATCTATGAAGCACTGTTAACCCTGGCGGAGCGAACTTCTCAAATCTCCGTCCTGTACCAGCTGCTGCCCAGAAAATAATAGTCTCCTTTCCAGAAAAATTTGCCCTAATACACAGCGAGGTTTCAACTGCCATTGTCAACCGTGACTTATTCAGAAACTCATTTGGAGCGTCCCGTGAAAACGACGCCAAAAACTTTAAAAATACACTCGTCCCGACCTGTAGGAATCCTGCAGTTATCAAGCAGGCGTCATGATTGGCTGAGTGAGAACCGCACGTATGTTCTACGTCCTGATTTATTAAGGGAGCACTGTACAAAATGCGTGTAACAAGGTGTATAAAAGTGTGTGGTTAGGGGTTTGCCTTAAGCGCCCACTGCGTCTGTCATGAAACAGTCAACCTGCCCTAGCAACCTGCCGTAATTAATGTATACAGCAGCGCAGATTGTTTGGTTTTGTTTTTTTTCATTTAATAAAACACACTTGTTCACGTTGTCCGTTGCAAGAGGGACACAGGACACTTTTATTTTCCACAGGTTACAGCGCATGCACGTGCCAATTAGCGTTCCGACCTGTGCGTCAAGTAAAGAGGCTGCGTAGATGTTCTGGCTGCTGTTGTCACGTTACTTATCAGCTACTTTTCAATAAATGTTGTGAAATCTGTGGAATTGTTGTATTTTGAAGGGAAACATGAGGTTTAAATGATATATTTAAAAATATATATGTATATATTAAAATAAATCAACGTCATCTAGCGGGCCAGATATAATTGATGGCGGGCCAGTTCTGGCCCGCGGGCCGCTAATTGCCGACCCCTGCTCTAGAGCATGTTGCCGTGAAAGTTATATTAAGTCAACAAATGTCATTCACTTTAATTGCTTTCTATAGACCACCATCAACAAATAATTCTTTTTATAATGCCCTTACCAATATGTTAAAACAATTTAAACAAAACAAAGAGATTATTCTCATGGGTGATTTTAATCTAAACTGGGAAGACAGAGGGAAAAGGAATAAACTGAAAGCTATAACAGACAAATATAACCTGCAGCAACTGGTTAAAGGGCCAACAAGGATAACAAAAAGCTCAAGCACAATGTTGGATCCTATTTTCTCCAACAAACCAGAGAGAATAACAAAAAGTTACAATCTCCTTACTGGACTGTCTGATCACAATTAATAGATAATTAATAGATTTAAGAACACACCACATCACACAGAAATGATATCGCACATACCCAAAACTAAACAACTTGCTTATGAAAGTGAAATAAACGGTCTGGACTGGGAGGATGTTTTGTCCACAGAGGACTTGGATCATGGCTGCGACTTATTTTCAGCCAAACTGAAAACTGTTAGAGAGAAGTTTACTGTGCAGTCCAAGGGAAAACAGAGAAAGAGAGTAACCCTGCCCTGGTTTAGCGACACCTTGTGGCAATTATTGAAACAAAGAGATTTAGCCTTTAAAAAAGCCACTAAGGGCCAATCCCATTTCTATTTTCTACCCCTACGCCTACCCCTTAGCCCTACCCCTTGCCCCGTCAAACGGAGGGGCGAGGGGTAGGGCTGAAAAGCAATCCCTACGAAATGGGACACCCCTCCAACACTCGCATACGTCAGCAGTTCGCGCCGCTATTTATGACGTAAACAAAAGGCGACAATTACCAGAAGCAAACATACATCGTTAGCTTGCTGCTACACGCTAATCTAGCGATTCCCCCACCTACGTTTTATGGAGAATCTCACCACTACACATTGTGACAATGTCAAACTTTATACAACACTTTACAACCGAATTTAATCGCGGCGACATCTCCCAAACAATACATTTATGTCCGTTGGGAGATGTCGCCGCCATTAAATTCGGTTGTGTTGTCGTTGACAATGCCGCGTTGTGTTATGGGAAATGTTTCGAAGCCCTCCTTTCGGAGTCAGCCTGCCTCAACCCCTCACTTTGGAGGGGTTCTGAGGCAATCCCCTACCCCTACATTTTATTTTACAAAGGTTTGAGGAATAAAGTGGTTAATGAAATGAGATTAGCAAAGTCACGTTTTTATATTCAAGTACTAAATGAGGCTAAAGGAAATAGTAAAGAAATTTGGAAAAATATCAATAGCCTCATAGGGCAAGAAGGACATCACGCAGAAGACATACACCTAAAATCTCAGGGCAAGTCAATCAAAAATAATGGTTCCATTGCAAGCATCTTTAACTCATTTTTTATTGAGTCTGTCTATGAGTTAGGCAATCTTTTTACGAAAGATGACATTACGCCTGTAGTTGGCCTACGTATTGAAAATGACACAGGCTTCAGTCTAAACATCACTGATGAAACACAAACTAAAAAGATTATTAGTTCTCTAAAAAGTTCTAAAAGTAAAGACACTTTTCAGATGGACAGTATGCTCATAAAGCAACATCTGAACACTCTAACACTCCCAATCACACACTTAATCAATCTCTCAATAACACAAAGCCGTTTTCCTGATAACTGGAAGCATGCCGTTATAACACCCATTTACAAGTCTGGAGATGGTCATGAACCAAATAACTATAGGCCAATAAGTATACTACCAGTAATTTCAAAGGTTGCAGAGAAGGTAGTTTTACAGCAGCTAACAACACACCTGAATACCTGCAACCCTGGTCTAAACAATATGCAATTTGGTTTCAGAAAGAACTACTCTACTGAAACAGCTGTTTTACACTTTACTGAAAAAAATCAGAGCACAACTTGACAAAGGTGGAGTTGTTGGTGCTGTATTCTCAGACTTACGTAAAGCCTTTGATACTGTTAAACACAATGTCCTCATCTCCAAGCTCTCTTATTTTAATTTTTCCACACAAACGCTGACATGGCTCTCGGCATATCTTTCAAATAGGGTACAATGTGTCAGAGTCAAAGACGCATACTCAAATTATGTTAAAAACACAATGGCCGTGCCTCAAGGATCTGTGTTGGGTCCTCTTCTTTTCAGTTTATACATCAATGACCTGCCACAACACTGTAACGGAGTTGATGTACAATTGTATGCAGATGATACAGTCCTGTACGTTCATGGTAAAAATGCTCCGATAGCAGCAGAGCAATTAACAAATGCTTTGAAAGGTGTGGCTCAATGGCTTGAACAGTCATATCTTACTCTAAACATCAGTAAGACAAAGGGCATGTTCTTTTGTAAAACTAAGAAGCAGGCTACAACTGCAAGCATTAAAATTAGACATGAATCCATAGATATAGTTACCGAATGAATAATATCGAATGAATATCTTGGCGTTACACTGGATTCTAACCTCAACTTCAAAAAGCACATTAAAAAAATGACCAAAACAATTAAATATAACCTGGCAAATTTTAGACATATAAGATCGTTGCTTCCTATGGATGTAGCCAAAACATTTATGCACGGTCTCATTTTCTCACATATTTCATATTGCATCACCTGTTGGGGGCAGGCCAATGAATCTACCATTAGACCGCTAAAATCACTATACAAACAAGGTATAAAAATTCTTGATAAAAAAACCACTTCATTACCACCATTGTAATTTTCTAGAGAGACACCATTTATTAGGTTTTGAAAACTTTAGAGAGTTTCCAAGCTTGTGTATGGTGTACAGGATTCTACATGGTCTGGCCCCAGCATGTCTTTTGGAGTTTGTATGTCATCGACCTGCTAGTTCCATCAGATCCTCAAGAATAGCATCTGTTTGTGACTGTAGTATACCTCCTTACCGCACAACTTTTGTGTCTTCTTTTTCTTTTAAGGCCGCAACACAGTGGAATGTACTACCAGTCAATTTAAAGAGGTGTCTCTCCATCAGGAGCTTAAAGTCACAACTGAAATTTTCACTAAAAAAACAGCCAAAACTGTAACCACTGATTTATGGTGTTTTTATGTTGTGTGTATTTGTGTGTGTCATGAGTGACTTGTCTATTGCATTTATGTTCATATGTTTTTTGGATGTTTTATGTCCTGCCAGGGACTGCAGATGTAAATTAGCCTGAGGCTAACTCTGGTACAATGCATGAAATGGCAACATTTATGTTTTAATTGTACATGGTCCCTAATAAACGTAAACATACGTATATAGAATATGCTGCTTTATGCTCAGTAGTTCCCATCCTGGTGAATTTGATCAGATGAGAATTACAAACTTTGATTAAGTAGCTGTAGGGACTTGGAAACTGGAAGTTGGCAAGTTAAAGTCTAACATGGACCACTGTATGGATTGCGGACTGCTAGGTGCCCATGAGAAAGGTACCAAACTGTATCACTTAACCATCTCTCCAAATATGTGCAGGAATGTGCTAATGTTTCTAAAAATATGAAAAGTATTAGAACTCAGAGCCATAGCAGGCATGTGCAGCATCAACTTGAACCTGATCTCAATCCAAGCCAAAATCTGTGGCAAACTGCTGTTCACTGCACAGAACTGTAGATATCTGACAGAGCTTGACAAATATTTCCAGGGATAACAGGGAATGAACCAGATAAAACTATCTCAGTGTTGCCCAGGTCACTGCAGATGGATCCCAGGCTAGAACACACACATAGCATCACACAACTTACTCTGTTGCTGCTATTACATTGTAAATTAACACTTAAGACATCAAAACTACATGTATGAGATGGTAGACAAAAAAGTGTCAAAAGAAAAATATGTTGAAAAGTATGTTCATAAAACTTTTAGCCTGATGATCTATTGCAATGAACTCATAAACGCTGTTTACTGACTTTCTAATTCTAAAATACCTTTTACATAGTGTGTTCTCATTCTTAGTGCACTCACACCGTTTGGTCATGGTGTTTCTTTTGCAAATTCTAGAATTGGTCATTTTGTTCTGGACCAATGTATGCCTGTGCATGTAAACAGAGCAATCAACCCACACACTCATTAAGGTTCCCAGTATAATGATTGACCACTGGTAGTACCATGCAGCATTTTTTATGTGCATGGGTAGGGCATCTTGTGTACATTCACAAGGACCCACATGCATGCACATGTGCAATGTAATAAACATTCCTGCCAATGGTTTCATACTATTGCACTGATCTACAAGTGACAGTATTGTGCTAAGAGGCAAAGATAAAGAAGAATTTTTATCCATGTTGTAAACCAGGCATGAACCAAACAAGATTCAACCTCACTAGTTTTGATCGTGTTGTAGGTTTTGATCAGTAACACTAAATGTCAAACTAACTTATATTGATGTACAGGTACTACTCGGAAAATTAGAATATCGTGTAAAAGTTGTTTTATTTAGGCAATTCAACATAAAAGGTGAAACTAATACATTTTATAGTATCATTACATGCAAAGTGAGATATTTCCAGCTTTTATTTGTTTTGATTTTGCTCATTAGGACTTACAGCTTCAGAAAACCTCAAATTCAAAAACTCAGAAAATTAGAATATTGCTTGAAAACAATTTAAAAAAGGGATTTTAAATACAAAAATGTCAGGCCTCTGAAAGTAAAATCTTGCATCTGTACTTAGTAATTGGTTGGGGCCCCTATGTTTCACCTTTTATGTTGAATTGCATGAATAAAACAACTTTTACACAATATTCTAATTTTCCGAGTAGTACCTGTACAACACAACTGTGCAGGGCACCTTTAAAACAAGCAAACTCATCGCACTCATAGAACAGTTGTTTTCATAGGGCAGATGACTTAAATAGGTGCAGATGCAGACAGTGAGAAAGAAAGAAACAATGTTTTTCTCATAGTAGAGTGTGTGTACTGTATATATTACAATGATCTCAGACGCCTACATACAGTATATAACTAATTTCAGGGCATAATAATTTCAAAAACTGAAAACAGTGGTGTGTACAAAACGTGTACTGTGTGTACGTGTTAAGAATACTGGACCACAAAAAGAAAAAGAGGATGTTTTCAGCACAGATGACGAGAATACATGACCCACCTTGCCCTTCAACTAGCAGCTTGCTTCTCAGCGGTTTGGCTGTGGCCTCAAGCTGATGGAATTTGTGGACTCTGTCCCTCATCAAAAGAGAATGCTCCCAGGTTTGGTAGGCTAGTCTGGCACTAGGAAAGCCAAGACCTTTTTTTGCATTAAGCTATTAATCTGCGCCACCAACTCAGCCTGGGTTGATTTGCTGGGGTTGTACTTATGAATGTGAACTATGTCCTTGCTCTGCCCTAGAAGCTTGGACATAAGCCAATACAGACAACCTGCACAGACAGAAAAGGACAGGAAAGAGTGCAAAGACAAGCAGATTGTAAGCTACAGGTAACATCTTGATCATCTTGCTACACAGGACAATTTCCACACCACCTTGTAGAAAATTTGGCTGAGTTGTGGGTACATTCAGTAGAGATATTGAAGAGTTAGTTTAAAAGAAGGTATTAGCCAGCAGGAAATCAACGGAGCAAAGAATGGACAGGAATAACACGTGTCACACAGTTTAATGCTGGCCACTAAATAAACTAGAAAAATTTCAAAAGAAATTTTGAGTGTGCCTGACTCTGGCCCCATCAACCCCATAAATTATTATTGACACTACTCAGCAAATTCAGTATTAATACAACAAGCTGGGTCATCATTGCCTTTTTAATGGGCTCACATTTTGAAGACTTTTGTCATGTGTTTGTGTTTGTGCAGGCTTGTGTGGTCCTGTGTCTCTTAATGAGAGAGTTTACAAAGTATTTTATTTTGAAGGGACTTTTATTTTTAAAGACGTTTGTCTTGTCTGTGTGTGGTGTGTGTGTGTGTGTGTGTGTGTGTGTGTTGTCAGGGCCAGGTGGAGGCCACCAATCAGAGTGCAGCAGTGAACCACAGCTGCTCCTGTGAAATTTGACACAGCTGAGAGAAAGAGAAAAGCGCCTGAAAGAACCCCCCAAACAGGAAGCCTTTTTAGCCAAACCGTAATTCCTATCACTGAACCGACTGTGAGCATCCTGAGCTCTTCCAGAATGTCTACATATATATTTTATGTGAATAAAGTATAGAGATGGGACTTTCAGAGCAATGGAAAAAACAGATACCTCTGCTTTCCTCCAGAAATCTTCCCTTTTTTAACATGGCAGTCTATAAGGCTGTGGATAAAATCGAATATTTGAGCTTTAATTTGGTGAGTCGTGCGCAGTCACTGTTTAGAGTTGCGGCAGGCACGGAAGCATAATTTTTTTCTACTATGTGACAGACTATAATTTGTTTTCTATTTTTTTATTAAATGTTTGAACTGGATTACATCTCCTGTCATTCGTGTCAGACTGAAGCTCGGGAAGTGGCTTTTTTGACGTCCAGAAGGAACGCCACTATAAGTGGTTCTAAACAGAACAAATAGCTTGGGAGCCAGAGCTTACAGCTATCAAGCTCCTCTTCTGGAACAAACTACCACTTAAGACTTTCCTTTTTAATAGAGCTTATAGTTAGGCCTGGCTCAGGTCATCCCTTAGTTACACTGCTATAGGACTAGATTGCTGAGGGACTCTCTCTCTCAGGGTTATGCCTAGTCAGGCACGGTATTGGTTGCAGATGTAGTCACATCTCCCTTTACTGAAAACTCTACTCAAACATTCTGTCTCTAGGGCTGGCTCAGGTCATCGCTTAGTTGCGCTGCTATAGGACTAGACTGGACTCTGTAAATAATATTATTGGTATGGTCTAAGACTGTTATGGTATGGTGCTATATAAATAAAATTGAACTGAAAAAATTGAATAGCAAGAACTCATTCATCTTTTACTTGAGTGGCCATGTCTCCAGTCTGTTTTTGAATGCATAGCAGCTGAGCTGTATGTGATTTGTTAACATAGCATAACAGAGGTCCATATTCAACAGATTTTGTGTGGACAGACACACTAAGGAAGTAAAAGTAAACAAACTTGCTCTGTAGCCTACAGTACATAGACAGTCAGTATAGCGCAATAGCACTGTCATTTGCAGGTAGGGCCGTCGCAATAACCGCAAAAATAAATCACTGCGAGACCCACCACAGTGCATGTTGGGCCACCGCCGACACGGCGTCACCGAGGTAACCAGACACGTTACAGTGAGAGCGGGAGACATGGCAACTGCGCTTGTTCCAAAGCCAAATGTAACCCCTTTGGGAGCATTTTGGCTTTCAGCCAAATGAAAAGGGGGAACCAGCTAATTTAGATTTAAATCTGCCTCAAAAAATTCAAGTAAAACAAGGGAACACATCATATTTAAGGTCTCACATAGCAAGCTACCGTCCCGCTATAGACGCGAGGCTGCCACCGCCCTCAAGACCCACACCGAGTCCACCAGAGTAGATTCCCTCTCCTCTCCAAAGTCGCCCGAAAATACATGTGCATCTGCGCAACAAGTGCAACATCGGAGAGAGTTTTCAGTGCCGCTGGAAATATTGTAACTCCACTCTAATCCTCTCTCAAACCTCAAAAAAGTAAATATGCTGTTTTTTCTCGTGCGCAACAAGGACATTGAACAGGTTTAAATTTTTCGTTTATATCCTTAGGTTAATTTGTTTGTGATGTGAATCTGCCTCGTATCACCGCATACCGCGCTGTTGAGCCACTCTGATGCACCGCAGGATTAATTCCCTAACCACGACATCCCTATTTGAAGGCATCTTTATTTATTACCTATTGACAAGGCAGCAGGTGTAACAGCTGTGGATGAGGGTGGAGAGTAAATAATAAGTACAGCACACTTGATCAGTATCATCTTCCGACCACTCAAGGAAGTTTTACACTACACATTCACCCATTCATACACAGTAGTCTGTCTATAAGACATTGAGAAGAAAATGTAACTGGAATTTCCGACAAACTGTCACAGTGTATTTTTTTTGGTACATAGTGTCCTTGAAGAAAGAAAAACTGTGTTTAAAGACTGGGAGGGATATAATGTTGCAACCTGGTGGAGTATTAATAGTTGTGCAGCGCATTGTTCTTGAACTCACCCTGATCCAGAACCTGTTCTGCCTTGTTTTTATCCAACAATGATCCAGTATCTTGATGATCTTTGGGGAAACACAAAGTTTAATGACATTAATGTTTTTTTTGTATGCAAACTACAATAAATAATACAAGACATACAGTAAATGAAAATAATACCTTACAGTAATATGCACTCACAAAACAAAATACAGTTTAATGCAACATGAACAATATTGAATTTCTTTGTACCTGCTGAGTGTCCCATGTGCATCCCAGAGTTCATATGACCTGGACTGACAGTGATGGGAACATTGGCCTCAGCTGGAATATGCTGAAACAACTCTTTGGAACCTGTCTCCATGCAGTTCATGTAGGGGATGGCATGTTTGCTGTCCATGTAGTACATTATATAGAAGTTGCACATTTCATCATCAGAGGTACCGCTGCAGACAAAACAGAGATGACTAGGGATGAGTACAGCATTATCTGTATCTGTTAACTATATAAATTATCTGTATCTGTACTTGGAGCGGGCAGAGCCCAACCCGGAAGTGGCTCTGGTTGTCTTGAAATGGGGAGGGCTTTAACCAGTATGTTAGTTTAAGCATGCAATTGATATAGGTTGATCAGAAATTGTTATATAGAAATATTTATTGCTGATTGGAAAACTATTTACAGGACAGCATCAGCACTGAGCTTCAGATCAATGGTTTTGATCATGATAGCAAACAAACCATTTACAGAACTAGTATTGCAAAAATGAATACAACACATGTGGTTGCAAGAGAGAGAGAGAGAGAGAGAGAGTGAGAAAAAAAGAGAGGGGTTGTGTGTGTGTGTGTGTGTGTGTAGCTTAATTTGTAATATTATTTATACCACAACTAATTTTGTGAAATACAGCAAAAAAGTGTCAGACACTTTGTCTAAAGTAAAAGAAAAACTGGTTAGAGCCAGCTGTAGTTTAAAAAAAGAAAAGAAAATAAATCTCAGACAGGCAGAGTCTCATTCTACCAAGCACCACGTCTGAACGAACCCACATTTACCAGAACTCTACTGGTTAATAAGTAAATACAAACCTGAAGCTGAAGAAACCCTAAATGTTAACGGAAAAGACCCACAAAGCTGAGTGACTGAGGGAGAGACAGAGAGCTGTTCTGTGTGTGAGTGAGCAGAGTGGGAGACAGCAACACAATACATCTGTATGTGTGTTGTAGGGGAGGGGCGCTGTGATTCGCCTATCACAGAACGCAGACACAGTCAGCTACCCAATGAGGATTTTCATTTAATCCCAGCACAGATATTGACTCGTATTACTCGTATATTACTTGGCAAAAGTGCCTTATCTGTACTGGGTACTCGCTTCAGCCAAGTATCCAGCTCAACTCTAATAAAGACATCACAGACTATATGCAAAAATGCATGTGTAGCCCAGTGGCTGAACTAGGAATTTAAGACTATTTATCAGCCAAAATGCTATGTGTATTTTAATGTTTAATGTGTAAAAACACAAACTGAAATAGATGTGTTTGCCTTTAAACAAAACTGAAGTTTACATTTACTATGGTCTTTCAACGCATTCCACTGCGTGTTTGTTTAGGTTTAGATGTAACTTGGTTTTGAGTTGTTTTTATTCATTGGATGTTTAGTGTTTTACCAGCCAATCTGTGTTTGTTATTTGTTTAAGTGGGATTTTGCCACCGGTCCAAAATCTATTAGTGGCACTGTCTTCCTTGGCCAACCAGACAGGAGGAAAGCCACAGAAAAGCGTTGTCTGCCAGAGGGGAGATTGAATGAAAAATGTATTTTTTAATTGAAGCTGATGATCAATTTTCTTCATTAAAGTATTTGTTTTTGATTTCATCTCCCAAGGTAGATATTTGCTGTGATGTATACAGTAGTTACAGTGAAGTTTTGTAATAAACAGTCAGTCACTAGTTTCCCGCTCACCAATATTGCGGTTTATTTAATTGTTTGAAATGCTATCGTCATGTTAGCTTACTTTTTTTTTACCCGCTAGTACTAAAATAGTGATGGCATGGACATTTAGATTAATTTTAATCTGTTGAAGGAAACAACAGTGACCGAGAGGGGACCCGCGTTGGCTGCAGTTTTCAAAGGATGATGGCGCACACCTGAGGGCTTTTTGTTCTCCTCTTATTCTTCCTCTGCTCTTGTTCATCCTGCTGACTCATCCCTGCCTATGTTAGATGCCATTTTGTGTTAATTGATTTTAAGAAACACCGGTAAAACTACAAGTATCAGGCCTGCAACGTTTTGTGGTACGTTTCACTGGTAGTTAATTGATATTGATATAAAAGGTATTGACAAATTTGGTTTTGAATTAAATTCAAGGTTATGTTTGATGATTGTATTTGCTGAAGTAAATTTTTAAGGGTATAGATACATTTTGGTAAGTTACTGGATTTTGGTGTAACTGAAGGTAACTAAATAAATTTTGGTTTAACTAAAGGTAACTAAATGAAATTGATAATTCATGTATTTTGGTAACTGAATAAATGAGTAAAAGGTTTAAAGACTGAACTGAAGGTACTTTAAGCAAATCTGTATCTGTAAACCCGAATTTACAAACTGTAACAAAAAAAATATTTTATTTATTTCTACATTATTTTCAATACAGGATAATTGGATTTAAAGTACAGTGGTTTTGTGATTGATTTATATAAATTGTATAATAGTATATATTATATTGTATAAGTGTTGTGATAAGCAACGCAGATATAAAATAGAAATACAAATTACTAAAAAGTCATATGAACTCAGGCCCCTTCTATTGAAAGGCAGTAAGGTAGGTGTTGGAGTCATTTAGCCTTACTACATAGAATAGGGGTTACATAATGGAGGCACCACTGGGATTTCCTGCGTTATTTTAAAAATGTGTAAGCCCAACAATAAGTTTTGCCAAGGTTAAGTAAAGTAACTGGACACTACCTGCAAGTGTATTGTAAGTCAATACAGAGGTAAATAATGGCAAATCACACAAACGGTCCTTCACAAAATGAGTTTGTAAACTGGTGTAGAGGGAAGGGCTTAGATGTAAAACATGCCCTTTTGTTACATGGGATGCCAGAAGACACCTCCGTAGCAGATACAGAAGAAACAGTAGGGACTTTAAAAGTCTTGGGAAAAGTGCGCGCCCGGAGATGTTCCATTCCCAACAACATGTGCCGTAAAGAGTTAAGTTGTTGGGTAGTAGTTGAAGGATTACCAAAGTCCCCCCTCAACTACTGCTAACCACAGGTGAAAAAAGCTTGGGGTGCAGTGAATAAAGCCTGACAGCCATGCGTATAGACATTTAGGAACGTTCTCTGGAGTCAGTCCCACCCCAGTTGGAGAAGAATGTTTTTCACATGGGTGGAGCAAGCAACCATCTTAGTTGAAGAAGGTGAGTGCTCAGAAAAAGAGAAAAGGGGACGGATCCTGGAAAGTCTAAAAGGGCCCGCATTGGATATCATACAGGCCGTGCATATGACAGACCCAGATGTTAGTCAAAGCGATTGAGAGCATTTTCAGGACAACCGAATCTGGAGAAGAGCTCTACTTGTCATTCAAAACTCTTCGACACCTACCTGATGAACCTCTTTCTGATTTCCTGAGAAGGCTGGAAGGTTGTCTCTTACGAAAGTTGTGGACAAAGGTGGAATAGTAAGTGGTGATGCTAACAAAGTCCGATTGGAGCAGCTAATTAAAAGGGTCCACCTCTGAGGTCATGTTGCTGCAACTGAAAATCCGGAAGCGACAAGATAATCCATCTATCTCTGTGAGTTTATTAAAAGAAGTGTGTGAAGAGGAATGCCGTCAGTCTCCTAGACAGGCACAAGCTGCACACAATCGCCGCCCGTAGGTACGAACCGTACAAGCTGAAGAGGAGCTCAGACACTGGAACTTAAGGCTCAGCTGGCTGAGAGTCGCAGCCCGCACCCGCCACCCTCTGCAGGCCATTCACATAATCAGCAAGGAAAGAAACCAAAGAAAACAGAGTCAAACAGTGATGTTATAGCACTGAGAAAGCAGGTGAAAGCCCTGGAGAGTAAAAATAATGTAATGACTATCAACCACATGTCTAATTTTACCTACCAGGCACCACCAAGTCACTACAATGTTGTTTTAAATCACAGACCTGTGCCTGTCCAAGCATCGTCTACCAAAGACCCTGACGCATTTTTCTGTTACAAATGTGGCAAAACGGACACACTGCGACACAATGCTCCTCACCAGAAAAGCCCCAGAAAGTCATAAGCAAATTCAAACGTTTGGTTCATGAAGCTCCAGAAGCCGCTCAAGAGAATCTAAAGCCTGCATCTGGAGAACAACATGTTGCTAGAACATAAAAGATGGAAGTCCTTAAACACGACCCTGATATTCCTGCAGATCAGGTAGGTGAATCATCTATTCACACCATAGAAGTCAATGAAATGTCATGTGAAGCTCTCCTTGACAGTGGGTCTAATGTGACAATCATCTTCGTCCTCATTAAACCTCTGACTCATCTGGTACTCTTGGGGCCCCTCTGACTCAGATTTCTCCTATCCCTACAGAGGCGAGGTAGATATGGAGTTCCCAGGAAGGATGACATGAGTGCCTGGGCAGGTGAAGGTGGTAGTGTTGATTTGTCGTGAGACAAGGTCATTCGAGTCCCTATGCTTGTTGGCACCAATACCAAGCTGTTTAAGTGCTTATGGGAACTTGCAGGGATAAGAGCACAAAGTGACCATGTTGTTGCTTGCACCATGAGAGTGCAGCCCATATATGCTCCAGTCAGAACCCCGGCACAGCAGCCTACAACAGATGAAATCTTAGGACTGGTGAAATAAAAAGGTCCTGGACCCCTATCCATTGCCCCAGGAGCAAAGTATTATGCTACCTGCCAGGTAGACAGATGGACATAAAATGACAATGAATTACAATGAATGTCGTACAGGACCACAGCAGCAGCCATGATCCATGAGAACCTGTTGGACGAGAGAGCACAGGAACTCCGGGGAAGAAGTTTAGTTAATAACTAGAGTTGCACAATACCCACGGTATACACAGTACCCCGCGGTGCCAAATCGTAATGGTTCCTACTATACTTGAAATTCTACAAGCAAGTACTAACGTGGATTACTATACTACCAGTGCCAGTTCGCGCTGCATATGGAACCCAACTGAACAACACAGCTACTATACGATTGGCTGTTTGCCTGTTACAGGTGACATCCAGGGATATGATAGGTTGTTTCCGCATGCTGGGTGCGCCCGTCTGTCAGCTGATTGGCTGTTCGTGTGTTTTTGCCCGCAAGAGCAGCATGAAGACCACTCCGCTCCGATATAAATTTGCTTCAAAACAACAAGCTAAAGTTCAGTCTCGCCCAGACGCGTGCACGGCTTAGAGTCACAAACACGAGACAACACACTCACCATGGCAGAAGCACCGGGCCCGAGCGGTGAGTCTGGTCAATGGCTCCACTAATTTTGTTTAAAAAAACCCAAACTTGTGGTTTCAAACTTGTTTCATTCTAATTCTTACTTCACCAGTATTATGTTTATCATGCACCAAACAGAATTATAAGTAATTAATAAGTATTAAGAACTTGTACAAATACATTGCAGTTCATAATTTTTTTTTTTTTTTTAAATCATGGATTGTGGCTGCTGCTGTGGTCCTGCATGACGTCTACTGCATATATTATCACTGTCATTATCGCTGCCATATCTCCATTACAGTTTATAGTTAGTTGATGATTTGCTGCCGCTGTGCACCTGTGTCTCTCTATCACAGGTTCCACTTCTACTGTAATCATTTTATCAGTCATTGTAATTCATTGTCATTTTATCATTCATTATACAATATGTTTGTGTTAATCTATTGCACGTCTGTCCATCCTGGGAGAGGGATTCCACATCTGTGGCTCTTCCTGAGGTTTCTTCCACCATTTTTCCCCTGTTAAAGTGTTTTTGTGGGCAAGTTTTTCCTCTCTCGAACCGAGGGTCTAAGGACAGAGGGTGTCACTCCCTGTACAGATTGTGAAGCCCTCCGAGGCAAATGTACTTTGTGACTTTGGGCTATACAAATAAAATTTGATTAAATTTGATTTGATTTAATTATAAAAAAAAAGGCAGCAGTATCGCGATAACACCTGGAACCGTAATACTTTGTCTGGTATAGTATCGTGGTTATTCATTTTGGTATCGTGACAACTCTACTAATAACATGCATCAACATGCATTAATGAGAGTGTTTACAGATGGAGAGAGAGAGACAGAGAGAGAGAGGGAGGGGGGCGGCAGTCTAGTCCTATGGCAGCATAACTAAGGGATGACCTACGCCAGCCCTAACTATATACTCTATCACTGGTTGATCGTGTCTACCTCCCGAACCAAGAATGGTTCCACAGAAGAGGAGCTTGAGGAGGCTCCCAATCCCCCATCTCCCCAAAACTTTTGGAAACTATAGGAACCACAAGAAACCCAGCATTCTGAGAGTGCAGTGTTCTAAAGGGGTAGTAAGGTACTATGAGCACTTTTAGATATAATGGTACCTGACGATGAAGAGCTTAGTATGTATAGGAGAAGAATTTTAAATTCTATTCTAGATTTAACAGGTAGCCAATGCAAGGAAGCCAAAATGGGAGAGATGTGATCTCCGATCTTGGTTCCTGTCAGAACACGTGCAGCAGCATTCTGAATTAGCTGCAAAGTCCTAAGAAACTTATTGGAGCAGCCTGATAACAAAGAGTTACAATAGTCCAGCCTAGAAGTAACAAATGCGTGGACTAGTTTTTCTGCATCCGCTTGAGACATGATGCGTCTGATTTTGGCGATGTTACGTTAGTGGAAGAATGCAGTCCTCAAAATTTGTTTTATGTGGACATTAAAAGGACAAATCCTGGTCAAAAACAACTCCAAGATTCTTTACAGTGGAGCTGAAGGCCAGGGTGATCCTGTCTAAAGTAACTAAGTCTCTAGAAAGAGAGTTTCTGAGGTGTTTGGGTCCAACTACAAGAACTTTAGTTTTGTCTGAATTTAACAGAATTTATCAGAAACTGATTGGTTAACTAAATTGGTTTCATCAGGCTTGATTGAAATAAAATTGGGTATCGTTAGCATAACAATGAAAATTAGAGGAGTGATTCCTAATAATGTTCCCTAAAGGAAGCATATATAAACTGAATAGAAGTGGTCCTAGTACAGAACCTTGCGGGACTCCTAACAAACTTGGTATGCATGGAGGATTCATTATTGACGTGAACAAACTGAGATCGGTCTATGAAATATGAATTAAACCAGCTTGGGGAAGTTCCTTTGATGCCAATTTGATGTTTCAGTCTCTGTAAAAAAAATTTGATGGTCAATGGTGTCAAATATGGCACTAACAGGACAAGTACAGAGATCAGTCCTTTGTCTGACGCCATTAGAAGGTCATTTGTATCTTTGACTAATGCGGTCTCTATGATGCTATGATGTACTCTAAGAGGTTTAATTACAGCTGCTTTAAAGGATTGTGGTACATATCCTGATAATAAAGACAGATTAATCATATTCAATAAAGAAGGGCTAATTAGAGGTACAACATCCTTGAGCAACCTGGTTGGGATGGGGTCTAAGAGACAGGTTGACGGCTTGGATGAAAAAATTATTAAAGTTATTCGATGAAGGTTGATGGGAGAAAAACGGTCTAAATATATATTAGCTGTTTTCAAGCTGTATCAGAATGCAGATCTGTGCCTGTTGAGGGTCAGAGGTGATGGATTTTGTTTCTAATAGTTATAATTTTATCATTAAAGAATCTCATGAAGTCATTACTAGTTAGACATAAAAGAATAGATAACTCAATGGAGCTGTGGTTCTCTGTTAGCCTGGCTACAGTGCTAAAGAGAAACTTAGGGTTGTTCTTATTTTCTTCTATTAATGAAGAGTAATAGGCTGTTCGGGCATTACAGAGAGCTTTCTTGTATATTTTAAGATTATCTTGCCAGACTAAATGAGATTCTTCCGGTTTAGTGGCACACAGTACTATCATTGTGATTGTCCACATGAATATTAAAATCACCTACAATAATTACATAATCTGTTTTAAGGATCAAGCCTGATGCAAATTCTGCAAATTCAGATAAAAATTAGTAAGGACCTGGAGCACGATATACTGTAACAAATAAAATTGGCTGTAATGTTTTTTTAGGTGTGGCTCCAACTCCACCACCTCGACCAGTACTCATTTAAGCTCACATTCATCCTTCTGCAGCCAGGTTTCAGTGAGACAAAATAAATCAATATCATAATCAGATTTTAATTCATTGACTAAGACAACTTTAGACCTGATATTCAGGAGTCCACATTTAATTCTCTTATTTTGGACTGTTGGAGATAATTTAATTTGTATTACGTTTTTATGATGAACTCCTTTTCTGTTTGTTTTATCTTTAAATAACGTAGGTGGACGGGGGACAGACACAGTCTCTATACTAAAGGACTGGGTGGGCAGCTGCTGTAATGGAGGCGCAGAGAAGCGTGTAACACTGCAGCTCTGCTTGCTGGTCTCAACTTTGGGTTGTCACGGTTTTGGTCAACTAATAAACTTGGCCATGTTTCTAGAGATGAGAGCTGCTCCATCCAAAGTGGCATGGATACCGTCTCTCCTAATCAGACCAGGTTTTCCCCAGAAAGGTGTCCGATTATCTATGAAGCCCACATCGTTTGCTGGACACCATCTCGACAGCCAGCGGTGGAATGACAACATGCGGCTAAACATGTCATCACTGGTCACATTGGGAAAGGTCCTGAACAGTCAGCCAGCCTCCTAGCTGCTCGGGAACTACCAGGGGACGGGTAACTGAAGCTACCTGTACCGCACCAGTCACTGACCCTCGCCTCCAAAGCTACAAATAAACTACATTTATTACAAGTACCGTTATCACTAAAGGAGGACAAGGAGTAACTGAACATGTTGCACACAGGGCAGGAGAGAGCAGGAGAGCAGAGAGAAGCCATTGCTACAGCAAGGCTAGTTAGTGTGACTAACAGAAACTGGTAAAACTATCAGATTGTAGTACTATTGATTGTCACTAAAGTTAAGAGATAGTGTAGGATAGTGAAGTTAATCGCTGATGTAAAAACTATACGAAAATCTGTTTAGGTGAGCATAGCAGAGAGCGCCGTAGCAGTAACAACTATAACCGGAAGCTTACCGTATTCTGTCATATCAGTATGGATGGGTATTGATAAGATTTTTACGATTCCGATTCCATTAGCGATTCTGCTTAACGATTCGATTCTTTATCGATTCTCTTATCGATTCTCATTTGGGGAAAAAAGGAGAACAAACAGTTTGATCAGCATCATCTAGAGGAGATAGTGAACTGGAAAGTGTACTAGTACAGCTGCCAGCCTCTGAGCCAGCCAGACTCTTTCTTTCGTCATGGTCATCTTCTAAATGTAATGCAGAAGGCATTCGTTTAATGTTAACTGTTATAGCATGTTTTACAAAGAAGCACATCACGCTAACATGGTAGGCAGTGTGTTATTTACCTTCAGTACTATCCGTAGTAATTGCAGAGGTGGTCACAGCCTGACTGCTGCCGCTGCTGCTAGGTTGAGATTCAAAGCGTGTCAAAAACACAACATTCATTTAAAAATATTGCATGTTGTATGCGCAAATATTTTTGCATGTTTGTCGTTTTCCCTCCCGACGCCGTTATTTCCACTTTGCAATGATTGCAAGTCACCCTGTTGACATCACTTTTGGTAAAATGCAGCCAAACTTTGGGGCGTTTGAACCAAGTGGGTGACACTGTTTACTACTGATTGCACTGCATGTGCGAAACTTCTGTAAGTTACCTGCCGTAATTTGTCGTGCTTGCTGGAATCGCAGAAGTTACGCAACGTGATTTGTGCTTTTTGGAATTGATAAGAGAATCGTTAGATAAACTGCGAAACGATTCCATGGAATTGAAACACACGGAACCAGTTCTCAACAAGAACCGGTTCTCGATTCCCATCCCTACATATCAGTGACCCCAGTCCTACCATGAGGTACCTCCGATCTCCCAGCTGACACTGTGGATCAAGCCTTTTTTGATTTTGGAGATTCCTCTAGCCCAGTGTTTCTCAAACTTTTTCAGACCAAGGACCACTTTGTCAAAAAAAAAATTTTCAGGGACCACCTGACCCCGTCTTCAGCCACCTATCCATCATTGTTTCCCATCCTCTCCGTGCCTTGTTTTAGTTAAAGTTCACAGCTTTTGCTGCTCTTTTCCTTGCTTTCTTTTCCTTACTTACTGACGTGACAGCGGAATGATTTTGTCTATAGGAGATGCCGTGGTTGCTTAGGCAACAATTTGGGCACTGCTAATTCAGATTTATCTTCATATATCCATTATACATATTTATAAAAAATATTTGTCTGCATTTTTGTTCAGAGAACAAATTCGCTTTACACTTCAAATAATGTTAGGTAGGACTAGGGCTGATATGGCCTGTAACCAATATCTCGATATTTTTAAGCTATATCGCGATACACGATATATATTTCTATATTTTTGTTGTTGTTGTTTTGTATTGTTTATTTCTAATAAATATTGTCATTATTTCCATGATAGCATTGTAATTGCTCAGAATCAACGTAGAACAGTAGATTTACACTTGCTGTGAGACACACCTCTTTTATAGCATTTTAACACTTGTCATATTTTTTATGAATTTTTAATACATTTCATGATGTAAATATGAGCTTTAAAGCTCAATAGCTTCCAGGTCCTGTGACCTATTGGCTCAAAATCAGTGTAGAACAGTCGAGCTACACCTGCTATACGACACACACTCTTTTTTATAGCATTTTAACACTTGTCATATTTTTTATGAATTTTTAATATATTTCATAATGTACATATGAGCATTGAAGCAGTGCAGAATCATACTTGGCATATGAGACACTTTTTTAAATCAAATTTTAACCATTCTTCATATTTTATAAATAAACGTTTAATACATTTAACACCCACGTTTTATTTTGAAAACCGAAAGTGTCCACACGCTGCAGTAAGCTTGCGCTGACTTTCCAGTTTTTTAAAAGTGTTTTCAATAAAGTCGGCAATAAGGGCGCACTTGAAAATATTGGAGCAGCTGACGTGACCACGCGAAAACGAGAGACGGCGTGACCGCAGCTGTTTTTCTTCAGAACCAAGTCGTCCGTCTCCATCCTCACTTGGACTCTTGGCTTCACCTCTCCTCACTTGATACAGAAAGTACGCATGCGCGCAGGGGATGTTTCTGGGTGGGCGGGGCAGTGTGCTGCGTGCTGTGAGCAGCAGGAGTGAGTGACAGGCGAATCCCCACTAGTGGTCCGCGGACCACACTTTGAGTAACACTGCTCTAGCCCCAAGAAGTGGAAGAGTTTGTTACGCCAGAAGTTAGCTGAGAGGCGGAATGTCTTCTCACTGCATGACTGGGATGTAGGTTTGGCAAATGGGGAGGAGCACCACATCTTATTGCATGACCCCAGACCTTTCAGAGAGAGGTGAAGTGGGTTGGCGCCAGGAGACATAGATGATGTGAGAAGATACATCCAGGAGCTCTTAGCATCTGGGATCATAAAAGAATTGCATAGCCCCTACGCCTCACTGATCGTGGTGGTACGCAAAAAGAATGGAACAATCAGGATCTGTATTATTTACATAACACCATATCCACCAATCCATATCTGACCAGTACACAATGCCCCGCATTGAAGACGTCTTGGACTCCTTGACCGGCAGCAAATTGTTGCCAGTACTGGATCTGCTGCGCAGTTACTATAAGATACTAATGGCTGATAAGGACAAAGAGAAGACAGCCTTCATCTGTCCCCTTGGTTTCTACCAGTTTGAGTGAATGCCCCTTGTGTAACTAGACGACATAATCGTCTTTGGGAAAACACTCGAGGAACACGAGTAGCGTCTGTTCAAAGTCTTGGACAGATCAGAAGAGATTGGGCTGAAAGTATCGATAAGTGTCAATTCTGACAGCCTCGAGTCAAGTATGTGGGTCATATTGTGTAAGCGGCCGGGATTTCCACAGATCCAGAGGAGGTGGCCATAGTAAAAGACTGGAAAGTGCCGACCGATCTGAAACCTCTAAAGTCTTTCACTGGATTTTGCAGCTACTATCGGAGGTTTATTGCAAACTACTCTTCCAGGGTTCTCACCAGGATTTTATTTTAGGGTAACGGGCAGCGCCGGTCCAGGCGAACACCCCCCCCCCCCCCCCCCCCCCACCCCCCCCACCCCCCCCCCACACACACACACACACACCCCCATCCCCCGTCACAATATTGATGCTAATTTGTTGTCTCGACAGTACACTCCAGAAGAGAATAAAGAGTGGGTTATAGCATGCCACCCACTGGCAACAAAGCTCTCTGCAAACAAGCCTGCGTCAGAGAAGCAGCAGTTGTGCCTGACAGATTTGTGGATCAGCTTGGAGCCCCTGCCACAGCAGTACCTGAAGCATATGCTTTCCCAGTGAACCTCAGCATGAGCTCCATCAACCAGCTGAGTCTAAAATAACACTCAGACAGCACAGGAAATGGATCCAATAATTGGACCCATAAAAAAGCACTGGGAAACCAAAAGAAAGTCACACATTCTCAAGATGATCCACCAGAGACTGACTTGCTTCTTCGTCAAATGAGAAAGCTGGAGGCAAAAGATGGAATACTGTGTCAGGTAAAAGAGAAACCATGTGGATCCAAGAACAGACAACTCGTCTTGCCAACAAGATATCGGATGATTGTAATGAGATTGTTGTATGACGAGTGTGGACACATGGAATCAAACCACTGAACTGATTAAAGACAGATTCTACTGGCCAAGTCTGACAGTTGAGGTTGAGCAATACATCCGCATATGGAAAAGATGTGTCTCCTGTAAGATGCTCCCTCACCGGGCTGCCCCTAGATCTAGTGTGTATTGATTTCCTGTAGATTAAGCCTGATTCCAAAAGAGATCTGCCTTTAAAAGAAAGTGACTGATACTAAATTTGGGATTAAAGGGAAAACATAGACTGCAAGATAGATGGAGATCAACACCATATGTTGTGGTGGTGAAGTTGCCAAATCTGCCAGTATACAGGGTGCAGACCACCCGCTCCATCGGGACCACCTTCTGCCCCTTAGTTATCTGGTGAATGTCTGATTTCCCTGATGAGACAGACTCTGTGAAGGAAAGGCCTGTCACTAGATAAACTCACCCCTGATCCAGTCAAAACTCAAGGAAAACTTCTGTCATAGCGGAGGAAAGAGACATAGCATCACCCGATGCTGAGGATGAAACTTGGATGTGGAAGGAATCTGGAGAGAACTATTGACATCCAATCAAAACACTAAAAGGGATGAGAATGATAATCAAAAAGAGGAGTGCTTTCAAGTACTTTACCTTTTTTTGTACTTTCTTCGATAAATCTGACAGAAGGAGAGGAAAATATATATTTTGAGATACTGAATAATACTGTGTAGCGTATTTTTCCATCTAATATTACAAATTCTAACAAATTTCTGCTGTAGTTAGAAAATGGCCAGATTAGCTGGGCGCGTTTCCTCCGCGGCAATGCGCCCTGACCGGCTCTGGGTTGGCTTGGAAAGGCTCGAGGGCGAAGGTGGAGCCACAAGCTTTACAGCGCCTGCCCGCCCAGACCTTGCCGTTTCCTTGGGCCATGGACTCTCATTAAATGGTTAATGAGCTATCTAATTTTCAGTTAGTTCATACTTCAAGCTGAAAGCTAATGATCTGATCAGCTGCATGCTGGTGCGATAAGCTGTATGTTTTACAGTCAATTTATGTATGATCCGATTAGTCGACTAATAGGAAAAAAATCAGTGATTAATCGACTATCAAAATAATCGTTTGTGGCAGCCCTAGCTGGGACTAGAAATTGTTTCTGTTGTTAGGTTAATTCTGAGAAAAAAATTAAAAGACATACATTTTTCACGTGGCCCTAATCCTCTACATACATTACACATAAGAGTCTACTGATGTGACTGATGTGTTTTCAGGGATTAGTCAGAATCAGACTCAAGGAGCAACCTCCATGGCTGGAAAATGGAACGAATGAAGTGCAAAAAACAGTAATTTCCACATTTTATGACCTGTGTTAAATTGTCCAACAGCAGAAATAAACATGTAGCATGTTCTATCAGATTTTTGTAGAAGTATGGCATGCTCTTTGTCTGCTTTATTGTCACTATCCCACTCCATTCATTCTCAGCTCACTCTGCTACTCTCTCTCCATCTTAAGACACATCTAAAGCAGGTAGCCCTTTTGTAATGGAGATGCAAATGATTTTAGGTTATTGTTGTTAAAAAATCCATTAGGAGAATTGGAACTCACCCAATATAAGTCTTAGAGGTTCTACCCTCACCAGTAAACACACATCTGGCTGCAATGGTGTCACCATACTTCACATGCACCTCCTTCTTAGTAGGATAGAAAGCCTAGAAAGAAAACTGGGCAGTGAGCAAACGGCACTTTACATGAAAAACTGTTGTGATTGATATATTGTTTAATTCAGATGTATAAGTCATAATATACACCTAACCCATTAATTATCAATTCCTTAATGAACTGGGAACAACTTGGACCAGCTAATGGACAGAGATCTTATTCTTTCATCACTAATATGCAAGAGCTTTAGAGTACTACACAGAGTGTACAGTGGTCCCTCGTTTATCGTGGGGGATACGTTCTAAAAATAACCCGCAATAAACGAAATCCGCGAAGTGAGTTTTACAATTATTATACATGTTTAAGGCCGTAAAACCCCTAACCACACACTTTTATACACCTTTTTACACGCATTTTGTACAGTACTCCCTTAGCCAATTTAGGACGCAGAACACAATGCGCGTTCATACTGTACAGCACTCTGTAAAAAAAAAAACATGCAAAATTACACTAAAAAAATCCACGAAACAGCGAGTCAGCAAAAAGTGAACCGCAATATAGCGAGGGACGACTGTACATCATAATAATAAAGAAACAATATAATAAACACAATCTTTAATATGTATACATCACAAGTTTTAATTATATACAAGTGTTGAAGTATTGAGCATCTTGTATGTGTGAGGCCTTTAGTCATACAATTCAAAACAGTAGCAGCTGAAGTAAATCTGGATAATCACAAATATCTTTCTAATAACTCTAATAACATTTGCTGCATCTATAACAGAACTATCATGACAGTGACTAGAATTTAACCATTTGCTCCTTTTCGCTATTGTGGACAACCTAAAATTGTAAGTATTTAATTACATTTCACCAAAGGACTGCATTTGAGTAATGTACACTGTCCATGTAAATAAATAAATTATATAAATTAACGATAAATGTGAAAACATACCTGCGGTAACTGAGGGGACTGTCTCCCAATCAGGCTCCACTTTCCATCTCTGATCCTATAGCCACTGACCACTTTGCCTGTGACAGAAACACTCATCCAGACTACCATTCATACTGATCAAAGTTCTTCTCAAAAAACTGCTGAACTGACTGATATGACTCACCAAGTTGGTGTGTGTGGGTCCTGAAGGCAAATGGGTAGATGGGGTATGAAGTGTAATCACAGGCGATGTCTGCATTTGTAACTAACAAAGAAAGTGTTATACACTCATTGTGCATCTGTTCTTTCACTGATTCTGGAGAGCCCGGGCAAAACACTGCACTGCACATTCACAGAACCTTTTCTGTCTGGGCTTTATCTGTGCCTCTCTCCAATACTTTCTCTGATTCCGCTGTGCCCTGTCTCCCATCTTGTCTATCTGCATTACTTCTTTGTCTTGAACTCTCCTCTTTCACCTTTGTCTTTTCTCCGCTTGCATGGCATATTTCTTCTCTGGGTCACTGTTTAATTTTTCTCTTCTTTCATTGGTACTCTCTATTTCTTCTCCTTCACTCCTTAACTGACAATTTCTCTCTAGCCATACTTTAATACAAAAGTCATAAAAAAATGTATTTGAATATGACTATGGAATCAGATGTCCATTTATTTAACATGATTGGTTGGTTGATTTGATTGATGTAACACTGGCTTGTGCAGACAAAATCAATGTTCAGTGGAAGTAGTGGGAGATAAGACACAGCCATTACAATATTCCTAAGAATACAACACAAAACGGTCAGGATTTTTTCCTGAACTCTGCATACGTGTGATAACTGATATAACTGTGATAACTGATAAGCAGCAGAGAATGATACTGACGGACTCATTGATCAACTTCCACATTGATTTCCTCTAGTAACCCCACTTCTCTTTTCTTCATTCTGTGCTCTGAAGCTCTTCTATTATGTCACAGTATTTAGCATCTGATTGGAAGATGTGTCTGTTCTGGACAAATCTGCCACAGATTACACTAATGACGATGGAAAGACACAGTTTTGCACACTGTCTGAGTCAAAGAGACAGGATGCTGTGCTTTGCAGTAATGTATTGTGTCTTTGGGTTTTGTGGTTTTGGGTGTTGCTGCCACGGTGCTCTCTGCTCTGCTCACCGAAACAAGATTTTCGTATATTTCTCACATGAGCGATAATCTACTTCTCTCTGCAGTATCCTTAGACCTGTTCTGTCGGTGCACAAACAGGTTTCTTTACTATAGTGACCACAATCTTCAATCTTCACTAGTTTCAGTTTTTCCTCACTCGAACCGAGGGACTAAGGACAGAGGGTGTCACTCCTTGTACAGATTGTAAAGCCCTCTGAGGCAAATGTACTTTGTGACTTTGGGCTGAACAAATAAAATTCATTTGATTTGATTTGATTCTGTTAGCCACACTATCTAGCGATAGCAATGGCTTCTCTTTGCTCTACTTCTCTCTCCTCCTGCTCTCCACTCTCCTGCTCTCTCCTGCCCTGTGTGCCACATGTTCAGTTACTCCTCGTCCTCATTTAGTGATAACGGTACTTGTAATAAATGTAGTTTATTTGTAGCTTTGGAGGCGAGGGTCAGTGACTTAAAGGCACGGTACCGCACCACCGAACAGTCAGTAGCTCAGATAGTTAGCCAGTCCCCTGTTGCCGGTGTGGTACCGCCGCAGGTAGCTTCAGTTACCCGTCCCCTAGTAGTTCCTTAGCAGCCGGGAGGCTGGGTGACTGTTCAATGGACGCATAGCCCAAAACTAAAGCCCACGGTACACCACCAACCGCTCCACATTTCAAACAGATTTTCCCCGCTCAGCGACACACCCGCTGAGAAACCAAATCTGGTCATTGGCAGCTCCATAGTCCAAAACATGAAGTTAGCGACAACGCGAGCCATAGTTAAATGCATCCTGGGGCCAGAGCGGACGATATCGAGTCTTTTTTGAAACTGCTGCTGAGATAAACGTAAATATAGTAAGATTGTTATTCACCGTGGCGGTAGTGACACCCGGTTGCGCCAATCGGAGGTCACTAAAATTAATGTTTCATTGGTGTGTGAATATGCCAAAACAATGTCAGACTCCGTAGTTTACTCTGGTCCCTTCCCCAATGTGACCAGTGATGACATGTTTAGCCGTCCGTAGTTTACTCTGGTCCCTTCCCCAATGTGACCAGTGATGACATGTTTAGCCGTCCGTAGTTTACTCTGGTCCCTTCCCCAATGTGACCAGTGATGACATGTTTAGCCGCATGTTGTCATTCCACTGCTGGCTGTCGAGGTGGTGTCCAACAAACGATGTGGGCTTCATAGATAATCGGAAACCTTTCTGGGGAAAACCTGGTCTGATTAGGAGAGACGGCATCCATCCCACTTTGAATGGAGCAGCTCTCATGTCTAGAAACATGGCCAAGTTTATTAGTCGACCAACCCAGAGTTTAGACCAGGAAGCAGAGCATTACAGCAGCTGCCCACCTAGTCCTTTAGTATAGAGACTGTGTCTGCCCCCATCCACCTACGTTATTTAAAAAGAGGAGTTCATCATAAAAACGTAATACAAATTAAATCAACATCTCCAACAGTCCAAAATAAGAGAATTAAATGTGGACTCCCGAATATCAGGTCTTTGTCATCTAAAGCTGTCTTAGTCAATGAATTAATATCTGATTATGATACTGATTTATTTTGTCTCACTGAAACCTGGCTGCAGAAGGATGAATGTGAGCTTAAATGAATCCACTCTTCCCAGTCATTGAAATATTCATCTTCCTCGAAGTACTGGTCGAGGTGGTGGAGTTGGAGCCATAACCTAAAAAAACATTACAGCCAATTTTATTTGTTACAGTATACTGGCTCCAGGTCCTTACTAATTTTTATCTGAATTTGCAGAATTTGCATCAGGCTTGATCCTTAAAACAGATTATGTAATTATTGTAGGTGATTTTTATATTCATGTGGACAACCACAACTCCTCACCGACCGTAAGATTGACTTTCTCTGTTTAACTGAAACGTGGCAACAACCCGGTGACGTTTCCCAGCTCAACGAATCCACTCCACACGGCTATGTTTATATCTGTCAACCCCGCGGCTCTGGTCGTGGGGGTGGTCTCGCTTTAATCCACCGCGAGACTTGGAAAGTCCAGCCAGTATCCGTGCCCACTCTCACCTCACTAGAGTGCACTGTCTGCCAACTACCCGGTCCCACTCCCACCATCATTGCCTCTATCTACCGCCCCCCTAAGCCACACAAAGACTTTTTAAATGACTTTTCAACCCTTCTCACGCACCTCTCCACTCTCTCCCCTAACATCATTTTGTTAGGGGACTTTAACATTCACATGGACAACCTCAATCTCCCCTTAACCCGTGACTTCTCATCATGTCTTGACAGTTTTGGATTCCAGCAATTTGTTGATTTCCCCACCCACTGTAAAGGACACATACTGGACTTAATCTGCTGCTCTGGCCTCTCACCCTCCAACTGCTCAGCTGATCACCTCCCCATATCTGACCACTCTCTTGTCACCTTCAGTATCACCCTCTCTCTCTCTATCATCAAGACTCCCCGCCTCATCTCTTTCCGTAACATCAAAAACATTAACATTGACACTCTCTCTGCCTCCCTTGAACATATTCAGATTCCTGACCACCTCCTCTCCCCTGATGAACTTGTCACTCTCTACAACAATAGTCTACAAAACATCCTGAACTGTATTGCTCCTGTTAAAACTCAGTCTGTCACTTTTTCACAAACTGCCCCCTGGTACACCTCTGAGCTTCGATCCATGAAAGCAAAAGGCCGTCAGCTTGAGCGTCTGTACAAGAAAACTGGTCTCACTATTCACAGAGAAATGTACAATACCCACATATTACACTACAAGCACTCCATTTCTCAAACTAAATCTAACTATTACTCCTCTTTAATCCACTCACATGAAGGCAACTCCAAAACACTTTTCACCCTTCTCAACAGCATCATCAAGCCACCTGACTCACTCCCCACCCACCTGTATTCAACTGAAACATGCAATACCTTAATGGACTTTTTCAATGCAAAAATTCACAATATTCACCAACACCTCCAGTCCAACCCATCTTCTCTCCCCTCCCCTGATTTCTTCCCCCTCTGCCAGATCCTGGCCACCTTCCAACTCCCGGAGCCCTCTGAAATATCTGACCTCATCATCAAGTCAAAGTCCTCCACCTGTCAGCTTGATCCCCTACCTACAACCCTTGTAAAATCCTGCCTTCCTTCTCACCTCCCCATCATCTCTGCCATCATCAACACTTCACTTAGCACTGGAACTGTTCCTCCACCCTTCAAAGTTGCTGCTGTTACTCCAGTACTTAAGAAACCTGGATCTGACCCCTCTGACTTTAATAACCTCCGCCCCATTTCCAACCTTCCCTTCATCTCCAAAATATTAGAAAAAATAGTAGCCTCTCAACTACACTCCCATCTCTCTCACAACTCCCTCTATGACCACTTTCAATCTGGATTTCGCCCCCTACACAGCACTGAAACCGCCCTCATAAAAATTACCAATGATCTTCTCATGGCAGCTGACTCTGGACTACTTTCCATCCTCATCCTCCTCGATTTAAGTGCAGCCTTCGACACCATCTCTCACCCCATCCTCCTCCAGAGACTTTCCTCCATTGGCATCACTGACACCCCTTTAGACTGGTTCCACTCATATCTATCTGGTCGTACACAGTTCATACAGCTCAAGTCCTTTAAATCCCAACCCTCCCCTGTCACCTCTGGCGTACCCCAAGGATCAGTCCTGGGGCCCCTCCTCTTTATCACCTACCTCCTTCCACTTGGCAACATCTTCCGTAAATTTAATCAATCAATTTTCACTGTTATGCCGACGACACCCAGCTCTACCTATCCGGAAAACCATCTGTCCCCCCCCCCCCCCCCCCCCCCACTTCATGCTTATCCGAAATCAAATCCTGGTTCACCTCCAACTTCTTAAAACTTAATAGTGACAAAACAGAAGTCCTCCTTATAGGCACCAAATCCACCCTATCCAAAGCTAGCAATATCTCTTTTTCAATTGATGGATCCTCAGTCTCCCCCTCTCCCCAGGTCAAGAGCTTGGGTGTCATCCTAGACAATTCTCTATCATTCCACTCCCACATTAATAACATCACTAGGTCTGCCTGCTTTCACCTACGCAACATTAATCATCTTCGCCCCTCCCTCTCCTCCCACACCTCTTCCATCCTTGTACACAGCCTTGTCACCTCCCGTCTTGACTACTGCAATTCCCTCCTCTTTGGTCTCCCCCACAAATCTCTTCACAAGCTGCAACTGGTCCAAAACTCAGCTGCCCGCATCATTACCAGAACCCCTTCATTTCACCATATTACCCCTGTACTACAGCATCTCCACTGGCTCCCCATTAAGCACAGAATTCATTTTAAAGTACTCCTCCATACTTTCAAAGCCATCCACAATCTTGCCCCTCCTTACCTGTCTAATCTTCTTCACACTGCTATTCCCTCTCGCTCCCTTCGTTCCTCCTCCTCCCTCCTCCTTACTGTCCCCACTGCCCGCCTCAGTACTATGGGGAGTAGAGCTTTCAGTTGCTCTGCTCCCCAACTCTGGAATGCATTACCCCCTGACATCCGCAATATTGACTCTTTACCCCTCTTCAAATCCAGACTAAAAACTCATTTGTTTCAGTTAGCCTATGCACTTTGACTTTTAATCATTTCTTTGTTTTATATTTTACAGCCTGTGCTTTTGATTGTGTTTTGCTTTTCTAATCTTTGTATTTCCATTGCTTTTTATCTTTGTATAGTGTCCTTGGGTGTTTTGAAAGGCGCTCTGAAATAAAATGCATTATTATTATTATTATTATGATAGTCTTAGTACTGTGTGTCACTAAATTGGAAGAATCTCATTTAGTCTAGCAAGATAATCTTAAAATATACAGGAAGGCTCTCTGTAATGCCAGAACAGCCTATTACTCTTCATTAAAAGAGGAAAATAAGAACAACCCCAGGTTTCTCTTTAGCACTGTAGCCAGGCTAACAGAGAACCACAGCTCCATTGAGTTATCTATTCTTAACTAGTAATGACTTCATGAGATTCTTTAATGATAAAATTATAACTATTAGAAACAAAAGTACTGGTCGAGGTGGTGGACTTGGAGCCATATTTGACTTAAGTCTATTAATAAATCCTAAACCTAAACTAAATTATAATTCATTTGAAAGTCTGGTTCTTAGCCTCACTCACCCAACCTGGACATCGTAGCCAGTTTTATTTGTTACAGTATATCGAGCGCCAGGTCCTTATTCTGAATTTTTATTTGAATTTGCATCAGGCTTGATCCTTAAAACAGAAAGTAATTATTGTAGGTGATTTTAACATTCATGTGGACAACCACAATGATAGTCTTAGTACTACGTTTATCTCTCTATTAGACTCAATTGGCTTCTGTCAAAGTGTAAATAAACCGACTCATTGTCTGAACCACACTCTTGATCTTGTTCTCTCACATGGCATTGAAATTGATAATCTAATGGTCTTTCCACAGAATCCTCTTCTGTCTGACCATTTTTTAAAAACCTTTGAGTTCATATTACTGGACTATAAGCCTTTGTGCGGAAACTCCTACAGCAGATGTTTATCATGTCTCATGTCCCATGTCTCAATGTAACAGAGGACTTGTCTGCTTCCTTTAGCCCCTCACAAATAGATCATCTTGTTGATAGTACTACAGGCTCATTACGGACAACTCTACACTCTATTGCACCTCTGAAAAAAGAAGGCAATTAAACAAAGAAGGTTAGCACCATGGTATAGCCAGCAGACTCATAAATTAAAGCAAGAGACACGTAAATCTGAACGCAAATGGCGTGCCACTAAACTGGAAGAATCTCATCTAGTCTGGCAAGATAATCTCAAAACATACAGAAAGGATCTAGAGCAGCCTACTACTCTTCATTAATAGAGGAGAATAAGAACAACCCCAGGTTTCTCTTCAGCACTGTAGCCAAGCTAACAAGTAGCAATGACTTCATGAGCTTCTTTAATGATAAAATTATAACTATTAGAGACAAAATCCATCACCTCTTGCCCTCAACAGGCATTGATCTGCATTCTGATGCAGCAAGTTTGGAAACAGCTGTAAAACCTGATATGTATTTAGACTGTTTTTCTCCCATCGATCTTCATCAAATGACTTTAATCATTTCTGCAGCTAAGTCGTCGAGTTGTCTCTTAGACCCCATCCCAACCAGGCTGCTCAAGGATGTTTTACCTCTAGTTAGTCATTCTTTATGGGATACGATTAATCTCTCTTTATTATCAGGATATGTACCACAGTCCTTTAAGGTAGCTGTAATTAAACCTCTTCTTAAAAAGCCCACTCTAGATCCAGAGGTCTTAGCCAACTACAGACCGATATCAAACCTTTCCTTTCTGTCTAAGATACTTGAAAAAGCTGTAGCTAATCAGCTGTGTAACTTTCTCCATAACAATAGTCTATTTGAGGATTTTCAGTCAGGATTTAGAATGCATCATAGCACAGAGAGCACATTAGTCAAAGTTACAAATGACCTCCTAATGGCATCAGACAGGACTCATCTCTGTACTTGTCCTGTTAGATCTTAGTGCTGCATTTGACACTATTGACCATCAAATTCTTTTACAGAGACTGGAACATCAATTTGGCATCAAAGGAAGCACCCTAAGTTGGTTTAAGTCGTATTTCTTAGATCGATCTCAGTTTGTTCATGTCAATGATGAATCCTCCATGCATACCAAAGTTTGTCATGGAGTCCCACAAGGTTCTGTACTAGGACTACTTCTATTTAGTTTATATATGCTTCCTTTAGGGAACATTATTAGGAATGACTATCAATTTTTATTGTTATGCTGACGACACCCAATTATATTTATTGATCAAGCCTGATGAAACCAATTAATTAATTAAACTCCAAGCATGCCTTAAAGATATTAAAAGTTTGATGACCTACAATTTCCTGATGTAAAATTCAGACAAAACTGAAGTTCTTGTAATTGGACCCAAACACCTCAGAAACTCTCTTTCTAGAGACTTAGCTACTTTAGATGGAGTTGTTTTTCATCAGGATTTGTCCTTTAACGTCCACATAAAACAAATTTCGAGGACTGCATTCTTCCACTAACATAACATCGCCAAAATCAGACACATCATGTCTCAAGCGGATGCAGAAAAACTAGTCCACGCATTTGTTACTTCTAGGCTGGACTATTGTAACTCTTTGTTATCAGGCTGCTCCAATAAGTCTCTTAGGACTTTGCAGTTAATTCAGAATGCTGCTGCACGTGTTCTGACAGGAACCAAGATCATCCATTTTGTATTCCTTGCATTGGCTACCTATTAAATCTAGAATAGAATTTAAAATTCTTCTCCTTACTTACAAAGCTCCTTATGGTCAGGCACCATCATATCTAAAAGAGCTCATAATACCTTACTACCCCTCTAGAACACTGCGACAAGGTCAACACTTTTAAGAGTAGACTTAAGACTTTCCTTTTTGATAACGCTTATAGTTAGGGCTGGCTCAGGTCATCCCTTAGTTATACTGCTATAGGATTAGACTGCCAGGGGACTCCCCCTCCCCCCAGGGTTATGCCTAGCCAGGCACGGTATTAGTTAAAGATGCAGTCACATATCCCTTCTCTCTCTCACCATCTGTAAACATACATGTCTCATTAATGCATCATACTAACCAAACTTTCCTAGAGTTTCTGTGCTCTGTCGTCCAGCAGGTTCTCATGGATCGTGGCTGCTACTGTGATCCTGCACGACGTCCACTACACATATTATTACTGTCATTATTGCTACCATATATACTGTGGTCATTTTATCATTCATTGTGATTCATTGTCATTTTGTCAGTCATTGTAATTGTACAATATGTTTGTGTTGATTTGTCCTGTACAAGTGACATCCATTGCACGTCTGTCCGTCCTGGGAGAGGGATCCCTCCTCCGTGGCTCTTCCTGAGGTTTCTTCCACCTTTTTTTCCCTGGTAAGGGGTTTTTTGTGGGCAAGTTTTTCCTCACTTGAACCAAGGGTCTAAGGACAGAGGGTGTCACTCCCTGTACAGATTGTAAAGCCCTCCGAGGCAAATGTACTTTGTGACTTTGGGCTATACAAATAAAATTGATTTGATTTGATTTAGAAAAATAGAAGACAGAAAAACTTGTTTGTTTATTGCTCATGACTATTTGAAGTTATTATTATATTTATTTATTATTTGATATGTCTGTCAGTTCTTATAGTGAATAAACATTTTAACCATTAATAATGTATAGCTTATTTTTGCCCTGGTCTGATCCCTATTCAAAATGTTCTTGACCATCACTTTCTTGAGGGGTGGAACATTTACAGCATGTGTGTTTAGGTTTTCACAAAGGGGATTGATCAAGTATATATTATGATATGCTGCCATTTGTTTAAGCTATTCATGATGTTAGATAAGCAGTGCTAAAACCAGAATCTGCACTGTACTTCTAGAACAAACTTGTCAGACCTCATATTTTCCCCACAGTTTGCTCAGAAGGAAAATTTCCAAACAGATATAAAAACTGATGAAATGAACATATCTTCCAGACAGGCCCATATGAGTTAATTTATATCACAAGTTAAAAAGTAAAAAAAAAAAAAAAACATACCTCTTTTTCCTGGAAGGACAACTGTGTCCACAGACATGAGCAGGTATATGCCAGCAATGAAAGGCTGCCTTTAAGGAGAACCACAGTTAGAGATTTCCTTTCTATTCCTTCTGTTCAAGCTCTCTTTATGTACATGCCAAGACGTTTTAATTATAGAATTCAACAGAAAGATTCATGCTTTAAGGTTAATACTTACGGTTTGGATGTCATTCTTAAGGTAATTCCTGAGCAATCTCTATGATGATCTGCAGAACAAAAGACTAAAATAAACAACACATATATTTTGACATCTGGATTAGGGCTGCACGATATGGCCAATAACCAATATCTCGATAATTATATATTATATCGCAATACACAATATATATCTCATTATTTTTATTTCTCCTGTAAATCACTATGAATGTTAAATTCAACCCTTTGATGCAAAAAATAACATCAGTATGATGATTCAAGTAGACCCTTCTTTTAGATTAGTAACGGCTGCGCTGTTTTAGCTGTGCCCTCTGCCCTGCGTCAACTCATACCAGGCGCGTCTTGGCAGCATAGCGAGCCGGCTGTGTTCACGCGAGATCACGAGATCTGTTGTTGTGTCATAATTTATTGTGTGTTGTTCCACTTCAACAATTAGTCTCGTCTCATGTCTTCGTTCATGTTGAGACCCTTTGATCAATCTTTGATCACCTGGTGCCACCGGTCATAACGTAACGTTGATGTGAAGTTGTGATAAGCTACATAAACGGCGTATTGTATTTTATTTTGAAAGGGGGCGGAAGTTTATTATGGTTTAGCAGCAGCTCGCGTCAAAAATAGAAATGCTACGGAATGCTTGTGCCGTGGCGTGAGGAGACACTTCTGGGACGCGCCCTGTGTGAGTGCTCTCATTGACTGGACTGGCAGTTATCTGCTCCATGGCACGTACGCCTCCGGAGTGAGCCTCGTCTCTCCTCACTTGATACAAAAAGTACCATGCACGCAGGGGATTTTTCTGGGTGGGCGGGGCAGTGTGCTGCGTGCTGTGAGCAGCACCAGGAGTGAGTGACACAGGCAAAACTAAAAGAATTAAATGCCGACGGCTTAAAACATTTACGTGACAAGTACTCGATGGTCACAATATAGTTATTTCATTCATCTCACGTAGAACAAGCCCAATATATCAAGTATATTCGATATATCGCCCACCCCTAATCTGGATGAGTACTAGTACAGGGGTGGCTGTGGCCCGGAGGTCGTCCACTAATCAGATAATAAGCGGTTCAATCGCCAGCTCCTCCAGTCTGCAGGTCGAAGTGTCCTTGGGCAAGATACTGACCCCTGTGGATTATATTATCTGAAGTGCCTAATAATCGTTTAAAGATATTAAACTGTGTGATTATGTTGAACTATTGCTTTCAAGAATGTTGTATAACCAGAGTGTTTTTGCAGAAGTTGAAGCTTGTGTCTGAGTGCTGAGGTCTGTGTGTGAGCATAACAAGAGGCCGCACCAGGGCACAGGGTGTACTAGAAACTGTTACAAAACATCTGAATCCACATGTTGATACTACCAAGGTCAGGATGGCCTGAGAAAAGAGCACACACACACACCCACACCCAGGCAACGGCTGCACCCAGCAGATAACTCTGTATGAAGATAATAACAAATATGTAAATGCCCTAGACTGTGTGATGTATGTCCGTTTGTGTGAATTAATAAAACAAGCCGGAGCCAGAGAGCCCCAGAACTCAGCAGGGCGTGAAGGTGTGCAGACCGCGGGGTCTGTAAGAACTGAAAGCTGGGTTCTCCCTCTTGCAACAGGTGAAACTGAAGTACTTGTCTTTGTCTTCTTTAAACTAAACATCTCTCTTCTCTACATCAGGTCTACAGAATTCGGGGTGGTTTGAATCACCACAACAATTTGGGGGCTCGTCCGGGATCAACTGAAAAGTTGGATCAGACCTGACTGAAACATTAATTGGGTTTCATTGGGCTTAAGGACCAGGTACGAACGGACAAAGGACACGGGCCGCGGCAACAAAAGGTAAGCAGAAACTTGATCTGCATTGAACACCACTAAATTGTAACGTGCCCTAAGTCTCAGTAGTAACTTGTCTATAAATTAAGAGATGTGAATTTGAGAAACAAAGGCATCAAACATTGATGTTTTAAACAAAAAATAAAAAAATAAAAAATAAAAATCTGTGAGCTAAAGATGGCAAAACCAGTATTAGGAACCTGTGAGCATCTGTTAGTGAGCTGTGAGTCCTCTGGATAGCAAAACCAGTAATTAGCCAAAAACCTGTGAGCATCTATTGACAAGATCAGTGTCTTCGAGTGTGGCAACTCCCACAATATTCTGACGAGGTATTGTTTGAGCTGGGTTAGAGGCCCGGGGAGGTGAGGACCCCCGAAGTAGATTTAGTACCAGTGTCCTCGAGTGTGGCAACTCCCGCAATATTATTGTTTGAGCTGGGTTAGAGGCCCGGGGAGGTGAGGACCCCCGAAGTAGATTTAGTAAAGCTTTAAAACATCAAATGTTCTAATGTGTTGATTTTACATGTATTTGTACACACCTACATACAGTGCTAGAAAGTAGTACAATCACAAGTGTGAATGGTGGAGGGTTCTGAACGCTGAAACATAACTGCACTATCTAGGCGGTTGTGGATGTAAGTGAACAGTCCTCCACATGACTGATATATAAGGTCTGGTATCATGATTGAAGGCTAGTCGTGAATCATAAAGACTGAGCGCTCGGGACACAGCGCGCCATACGGCTCGGTCGGCCAGACCTAGATAAAACATAACATAATCTTTGAGAAGCTAAAAACCCCTGCCGTGAGTTGTTCATTAATAAAGTACACTAGAACAACAAGATTGAAGTTAAAAGGTCCCAGTAAAAACTCAGAAGCACGTCTGGAAACACAATAGCTTAGTTTGAACGTCCATAATCACTCCTACAGAAACTGAACTACAGAAGTTAAGTCTAAGGTTAGACTTTGTGTTGTGTTGACCTGTGTTCGGGGGATCCTAAGAGGGGATCCTACAGAAACTGAATTACAGTAGTGAGCCTAAGGTTAGGTTTTGTGTGTGTTGCCTTGTCTTTGTTTTGTGTTAATGTGTGGTTTGTACTGCAGTAGCTTTTGGGCCCGGGGGAAGAGGAATTATAGTAAAACCAGATTATAATTCGTAATAAATTGACTGTGGGTACAGGGAGAATAAATTTAGTAACTCCCATAAAAATTATAAAATATTATCATAAAAATCTTTTATAAAGTAAAAATATACAGTGAGTTTACAGTGTGCATGGGCGCCAAGTGTGTATGATGGTTGTCTGAGAACAGAGACGCATGAAAGAGATTAAAAGTTGTGTGTGTGAGTGAGCGGCCGCTGACAGTGATTGAGAAGCTGAGAGTGATTGAGCCGCTGAGAGTGATTGAGAAGCTGAGAGTGATTGAGACGCTGCGAGTGATTGAGAAGCTGTAAGAGTGTGCAAAAATTCAAATGTGCATCAATGTTTTGAATGAAGCGTTAAAATCTGAATCAAATTCACTTGGCTGGTGGTGTGACCTCTGTCACAGGACGAGTTAAGTAAAAATTTCAAGAGGCTGAGTTTGTCATTCTAAAATACTCTGCAATCCCGATGTTTATGTAAATTATTGCTTTTCTATTCGGTGTTGCTTTGCAGACATTTCTGTTAAAATAAGTTAATATGTTGAGCACTTTCTGTTTGTTCTGATCTGTTCTGATTGTTCTTTAGTCGTCATCGTGTTGTTTAGTCTAGTAAGAGACTCTCGGTGCCTTGTTGAAGGACAGAGAGGACAGGGAGAGAGGGACAGGTCTAGTGATAGGCCGTGTGTGGTGGTTAACCGATTTTTTGGCGAGCTGTCGATGTTAGTGTTTCTACATACTGTTGTGATACTGAAGTTGTTTATCGGGCTGCAGAGTGCTGTGTGATGTCATTCCCCCTCCTTCCACACTCTTAGTCTGTTTCAGACAGCCCCGCCCGTCGTGTGTAAGCTGCAGTGATCTCTTTTTCCTTTCTCTCCCCTTAAGCATATAGCTGAAGTTAATGTTGAATGTTTTCTCTTGTTTTTAAATGATTTTGCGTTTTGGTAAAGTGAATTTTTGATCAAGTTGCAATTTGTAAGCTGTACAACTGTTATTGTGTGGTTAAACTTTGTTGCCTAAAGGTGCTGTGTTCTTAAATAACAATTTCATTGAATTCTGCTGCTAAAGTCTAAAAGTTATAGTGAAGCTGCATATATTCTCTGACAGGTTTCTTGTTTAAGAAAACATTTAATAAACACATTGCAACCAGTACTAGTAGTCATAATAAAGAGTAAAAATAAAGGTTTACTTCTAGGTTGCCTGTATTATTTCTTTAACCTACAATCAATTGATAAGTCTTATCAGCCAGTGTAATTTTAATTGCAAAATGAGTTTTAGTCCAGTGATGATCTTGGGCGTTAAACACCCAGCATGCAGAAAAGAGATGGAAGAAATTTCCAAGAAATGGAAAAAACGCACTAAAGGTCTGGACTCCTGCTGGCCAGAAGGAGGCACGTTTGATGTAAGTGTGTGTGAAGCTATGGAGCTTCGAATTAAAGACTACAAACCAAAAGACAAAAGTAAGAAACGACAACAGAAACGAGAAAAAGAATTAGGGATAGTTAAACTGTTTAACGATGAAGGAAACCAATGCAGGAGCGCAGATAAATCAAGGCGCGTGACTAAAGAAACCAGGATTTATCCCATGATTTCTGGAGCAGTTGATATCTCTGGAACAGTTGAAATAAATGAGGCCCTAGAGGCCGGTCGTATGCCCATTCCCAAATCCTGCAGCACCCTCAAGAAGAATTTGAACTTCAGAAAATCACAAATGCTTGATTGTTATGCGGAGAGAAACCAGCCATGCAAAGAAGGAGGAGAGTCCTACTGGCTGGATTCAGGTCGGGTAGAACCAGGGAGAGAAATGGAGCGAACTAGGATTCAGGAATTAGAGTTAGAGATAGACAGTAATTATAATTCCTGTTTGGGGGGAGGATCAGGTGAGGCAGATGTGCATGAGTTAGGCGAAAGACTAGTGTTTGAGGAACAGGCAGACCCATCAAGGGAGAGACAGGAAATAGAACAGAGGGAAGTAATGGGAGGGAAGCTAACCTTTGCAGCTAAGGCTAAGGAAAGGGATGCAGTGAGGCCAAACATAGAGAAAGGCAATTATGACTTTAGACTTAGACCTGCTATAAAACCACCACAAAAATACACTGACCCAATCCAATATCCAATTTTAATTAAGGGGAAGCAGAGCCGATATATTCCATGGCAAACTCCTGACTTTGCGGGGCTGACCTCTAGACTTCCTGATATGCACGAGGGAGCTAGTAAGTGGATTAAAGTTTTTGAAGAAGAGACTATGGGCAAAATACTCTGCATTTGGGACATTAAAGCAGTGTGGGCACGCACAATGGGAATACCTGCTATGGAAAATATTTTGCGTTTAAGTGGAAATGCATGGATGATTGACATCTCTCTGGACATCTTTGCGAAAGAAGTATCCTGTTCAGGTTGACCCTAAAGCACTAAAGGGTGAACCACTGACGGATACTGAGAACCCAGCTGCTTACATTACTCCATCATAGAGGCCATGCACGGCCCTGTGAAAAGTAGACTTGAAGATGTGGTGGGGTTGGCATCAAAAAGTCACAGAGAATTTTGTGACCATGTGATACATGCAGTAGACAGACACAGGAAAGAAGAGCAGAAGTTGCGTGAACAAGAGAGAGCTGTTCAAAGGAAAGTCTCACAACTTCAACTAACTGAACTGACAAATAAGAGCAAGAAAAAGGTTCAGGCTCCCATATTGAATGATGATGAAGAAGCACACAGTGGAGCAATTGTTGCTCCTGCTGTCGCTGTGCCGTCTATTCCTCCGATCCATCACCAATTTCCTGCCCCACCCCCACAAGCTCTTCCTGTTGTTAATGTTTACACACAGCAACCAAGAGGAAGAGGGAAGAAAGCAACGGCCCAGAGGGGCAATCAGGTTGGACAACATAACCGGTGTTGGGGATGTAACCAACCTGGACATAACCGTTGAGACTGTCCTCCTTATGTCCTCCTCTGTAAGTCGCTTTGGATAAAAGCGTCTGCTAAATGCAATGTAATGTAATATGTGATGTAATGTCCTAAAAATCCATGGCCGGCTCAACAGGAAGAAGGACGGGGGTCTGAGGGTCAGCCCACTCAAAGCGGGAACGCCAGTGCGGCCAATCCCGGGGGTGGGCCTAAACATGTGTACTAGGGATGCCCAGAGAATCCTATTGGGGAGGGCCAATTAGCCGTAATGACATCAGCAGCTAATGTAGAGCCAATGTTAGAGGTGCAAATAGAAGGCAGTTCAACTATTAATTGGTAATGACAAAACCATTCTGCCAATCCTAGTATCTGAACACACACCTGTAAATTTGCTAGGGAGAGATTCAATTCAATTCAATTCAATTTTATTTGTATAGCCCAAAGTCATAAAGTACACTTGCCTCGGAGGGCTTTACAATCTGTACAGAGAATGACACCCTCTGTCCTTAGACTCTCGGTTCGAGTGAGGAAAAACTTGCCCACAAAAAACCTTTTAACAGGGAAAAAATGTGGAAGAAACCTCAGGAAGAGCCACAGAGGAGGGATCCCTCTCCCAGGACGGACAGACGTGCAATGGATGTCACGTGTACAGGACAATCAACATAAACATTTTGTACAGTTACAATGACTGACAGAATGACAATGAATGATAAAGTGACCACAGTAGCAGATATAGTAGTATTAATGACAGTAGTAATATGTGTAGTGGGCGTCGTCCAGAGATGCATTGTCTCAACTAAAAATAAAGATTTGGTGCTCTCCACATTGATAATTCGGGTGTAAATTTCCAAATGAATGTTCAAGCAGAGGCAGCAACTGCCTACTGGCTAGCGGAAATCACAAATCCGGTGCTTAAGGAGTTGGGAAAATGGGAAATATGCATTCGAGCCCAAATTCCAGAAGCAAAGAAAAACAGAAAACAGCCCACATATACACATCATAAGATCGCTGAGCTACTTGACTGAAGCAAATTTGTGATGACCCAAGCGCGGTGTTTACAGTATGTTATATTTTCTGTCCTTAGGTTACACAATGTCATGTGTAAAGCCCTGTGGTCCTCGGCAGTATTAATTATTTGTCTTTGACTAGGTGCCACCATATCCTAACACTGTGGTGGCCAGGGTCGAAGAGGTCTGTTGCTGCCTTCCTATGAGGTAACAACGCAGCAGATGAGGCAGCAAGCTAGCAGCAAAAAGTGAAATTCCCATTATGACACCGTTGGTATCGTTAGAACCAATTGTAACTCCAGAAGACATTATTCTAATGCAACAAAATGCAGGACTGAGTGAACACAGCGTCTGGCAACAAAGGGGGGGCAACGAAGGATGAAAGAGGGCTGTGGCAATCTCATGAGGGTTTGTTGGTTGCACCAGTAGCGTTGTTGAGGCGCACAGTGTTGATCACTGTGCGAGGGGGGAAGTAATTAGGATAATAAGACAGCAAGGATATTGGTCACCATATTTGCAATCAATGGTTGATGAAGTGTTGGAACAGTGTGAAATTTGTGCTCAGAGTAATGTAAAAGAGAAATAAATTATTGTTGGTAAACATTGACAGGTTCAGTCGATGGGTTGAAGCTACACCCTTAAAAGATCAAGGGTCTGAAACAGTCATAAAATGCTTAACAAGAGAAATAATTCCACAATTTGGCATACCATCAGGAATGAGCTATGATAATGGATCAGTATTTATCCAGTAGGGAAAGGAAACTGGTGATTCGCCTGCTGATATTGATCAAGCCAAAGAGAAACTGCTTTGCATGGAGGAATTCATGGCTGAATATGTAAAAAGATTAACTGACGTTTTGAATTTTATCATTACAGGTGTCTGAGCAGCTCACAAAACCATCGGAGGAACCAATTCATCTTTTTAATAAAGAAAATTTTGTATTAATCAAATATCTAAAATGTCTCCCAGGTGGAACCAGGTGTTGGGGACAACCAGAACTTCTATTTCCTGCGTTTAACCAAACTGCCTATTAACCAAACTAACCAAACTGTTAACCCTGTTATGTTTTGTTAACCCTGTTATGTTTGACTGTCCAATTGACAGATGTGATGACTGTTATATTGTTCACCCCCTGACTTTCTCTCAAGGTAAATGGACAACGCATGACAAAGCTCTGATTAAGACAGTGCTGAGTGTACCCAGGTAATGATGGTAACATTCTGCTGTACCTTCGACTGAACCTCTGGAGCTGTGGTGTTTCACCCAACAGCCATTGCGGGGATAAAATCAGTTTTCTGTTACCTGTGTGTTCTATTTTAGGTTAAATTTATGCAACAATTCTGGCTTTACTGGTAGGTTGGTATTCTAAAAGATGTGATTTTTAATCATTTAGAAATTTCTATTTTATGAATCACTTTTTAAAATCTATTCTCAATGATGGTTTTCACAGTAATGTAATAAATGTTTAAAAGGTTAAAGTTACAATTATGTTATGATGATATGCAACTGATGGATAGCGACTGTTCATGGAAATCTTCTACAAAGATGGATGCCAGACCACCATGCATCGTATGTGCTAGTAACCTCTCCATGGTGGTGACCCTCTACTGTACATATTGTACATGGGTCGAAGATTTTGCAATGTCTTGATTTCAGCGATGATTGTTGTGATTGATTCAAAAGGAGAGAAGAAATTTGATCTAAAAAAAAGTTAAACTAAGTTTTATGGAATCCCTTCTAATTGCTTGGGTTTTATCTACTAGGTGAAATAATAAATTTGATCTTTCTCCTCTCCCAGTGGCATATTTGCACATGATCTGTGACCTCCCTGATGACCTCCTTTAACACCTTGGTGTTGTAGGGGATCTTCGCTAGCTTAAAGGCCCTTGTTGACCTGAAAGTGGAACTCACACATCATGGGAATGGGATGATGGAGTACATAAGAGGGGTTCTTAAAGTTTCTCACTGATTGTATGAATTAATCTAAACCGACTGCTTTGTTTGGAGTGGTCAGCTAAAGATTTTGAACTGGAGAAAACAATGTGGTGCCATCTGGACCAAATGGACTTTTTATTAATGGACAATTAAGTGACTGTGAGTGACTGTTCTGTCTTGAGGTGATCATTGTCAGACCTTTCAAATTTCACTGAGTTATGTTAAAGTCTTTTTTAATCTCAATATGAGTTTTTTCTGCATTTGAACACAGCAAGCATGATTTAACACACACATAGATTTTGGTTTATTATTACATGACTTTGATTCGTTGATTTTGTTTTATTGCTATACATGATTTTAAATTTATTACTATTACAACATGACTTTGGTTTCATTCATACGTTTTGGTTTTGTTTTATTATTACACATGGCATTGATCTATTAATGATACATATAATCTGGATTCTTGTTTTATTTTGTTTGCGATTTTTGCTATACAACACACATACGCATAATATTGTTCTTGGTTGACTTTAACTCTGCTACACACGAGTTTGATTTGTTCTTGTAGGTTGTTTTCATTTTGTTTGTTATTGTTTTATACTCATAATATTGTGATTTTGTTTTTTGGACTTTGTTTGACGCATAATTTTAGTTTTGTCTTATTCTACATATAATCAGTATAATGTAACCACCAATGCAGGCCATTGTGTGATCGCCCGTGTTAAACAAAAACAAAAAGCGTTTCCGGGGGTCGTAAGGGAATTTTTCCCCAAGTGGGTTTTCGCCCTTACTTGCATTGTTGTGGTGTTGAACTATTGATATCCCCAGAGGAGGGATATGTGGTGTTCTGCGTGATGCATATGGCCTTGACCAGGATTAAGGAGTCGAGCACCCACACACACCATGCAGGCTCATGGAAAACACCAACATTCTGAGGAAACACGCCAGGCGTAAGGCTTTAAGTTACTTATCATATTATACTTTTATTCTCATCACATATTTTAATCATTGTTCAATGTTGCAGATTGCTACTGAGTTGTGTTGATACAGCCACTAAGGTTACAAACTCTCCTAGGGGTGGTACCGCTTAGGATACAAAGGAAAGAAAAATAGGACTTATCAACCAGAAGGTTTCGCTTGCATATTAGTTTTACCTAATTATATAAAGTGTGAAGTTTCGAAATGTTCCTCATTTCCCCCTCCCTGTTGTTGTTGGTTTTAACTATGCTTTTGATCTTAATAGTGTGTGAATTTATTGATCTCTGAGTAGAGATCAAAAGGGGGAATTGTGGATTATATTATCTGAAGTGCCTAATAATCATTTAAAGATATTAAACTGTGTGATTATGTTGAACTATTGCTTTTAAGAATGTTGTATAACCAGAGTGTTTTTGCAGAAGTTGCAGCTTGTGTCTGAGTGCTGAGGTCTGTGTGTGAGCATAACAAGAGGCCGCACCAGGGCACAGGGTGTACTAGAAACTGTTACAAAACATCTGAATCCACATGTTGATACCATGGTCAGGATGGCCTGAGAAAAGAGCACACACACACACCCACACCCAGGCAACGGCTGCACCCAGCAGATAACCCTGTATGAAGATAATAACAAATATGTAAACGCCCTAGACTGTGTGATCTATGTCCGTTTGTGTGAATTAATAAAACGAGCCGGAGCCAGAGAGCCCCAGAACTCAGCAGGGCGTGAAGGTGTGCAGACCGCGGGGTCTGTAAGAACTGAAAGCTGGGTTCTCCCTCTTGCAAAAGGTGAAACTGAAGTACTTGTCTTTGTCTTCTTTAAACTAAACATCTCTCTTCTCTACATCAGGTCTACAGAATTCGGGGTGGTTTGAATCACCACAACACCCCCAAATTGCTCCTGAAGGCTACGCCATCGGTATGTGAATGTGTATGAATCATTAGCTCCTAAAACTGATGAGCAGTTGGGAACTTGCATGGCAGCTAATGCTATCAGTGTATGAATGTGTGTGAATGGGTGAATGAGATATGTACTGTAAAGCCCTTTTGAGTGGTCAGAAGACTAGAAAGGTGTTACAGTATATAGTATACTTAGTATATAAGTATAATCACCAAAGTTGAAATGGATAACATGTAAATCTGACATGATAAAGTCCAATTCAGAACCACAACAAAGAAATGTCAAGTTCAATACTGTGAATGAAAAACAGTATGAGGTTCATAATGGTAGTTTTCATTGCAGGGTTGTTGTACTGTATTGCATGAATTTGTACAGATGTCCCTAATAAACTGGTAAGAGAAAAACAAAACAAAAAAACAAGCCCAGTACAAGCCTGTGCTTTAAAAACTGTGGAGCTTTGAGCTAAATACTAACACATCTTAATTTGATATCATGCTAGCATACTGCAGTCATCTGGGGAAAGCGCAATATATATCTGTGTGTCATCTGCATAACTATGATAGTTGACATTAGAATTCTGCAGAATTTGACACAAAGGCAGCATATATAGGCTGAACAAAAGGGGTCCAAGAAATGACCCCTGAGGAACCTTACATTTCATAGCCACTCGATCAGATTGATGACTTCCAATGGTCACAAAATAACTCCACTCCTCTAAGTAAGACCTGAACCATTCTAGGACTGTTCTACGGAGTCCTGCCCATGTTTCCAATCTGTTCAGCAGTGTGCTGTGATCCACAGTGTCAAACACAGCACTGAGATCCAGCAGGACCAGAACTGATACCTTGCCTGAGTCAGTGTTTAACCTTATGTCATTTAACACTCTAATAAGAGCTGTTTCTGTACTGTCGAAAATCTGATTGAACTTGGTCAAAAAGTCCACTGGAGTTCAAGAAATTACCGAGTTGATTAAAAAAACACTTTCTCAATAATCTTAACTATAAAAGGAAGATTTGAGACAGGTCTGTAGTTGGTTAACATGGAAGTGTCCAGTGTTCGCTTTTTTAAGAGTGGCTTGATGGCAGCTACTTTTAGGGGTTTAGGAAACGTGCCTGATTGAATTTAGCAATTTATTATATGCTGCACATCTGTTTGGACAGATTTTACTTAGCTTTAAAAAAGTCAGATGGCATTGTGTCAAGACAGCATGCCAATGGTTTAAGATGCTGAACTGTTTCTTCTACTTTATTTTGATCAACTGTATTAAATTCTGACATCACAGTTGATTCATTACTAGGCGGTTTTAGGGATTGCGTCATTTTATCATTTTGTAGATGTGTTGATATTTAACTATATAGATTTGATTTTTTCATCAAAAAAGTGAGCAAATTCATTGCATTTTCTGAAACTCTTTTGGGAGGGTTGTAAGCTTATCAACTATAGCAAACAAGTTCAAGTTGAAATTCAAGTCGGCTTTATTATCAATACTGCAATATGTACATATGTAAGACATACAGAGAATTGAAATTGCGTTTCTCTCTGTCCAAACAGCACTAAACATGAAATATAAAATACAAAATATAAGTATAAGATAAGTAAGATGTAAAAAATATATTACAATAAAAATATGAAATAAAAATAAAAGGGAGCAGTGATGTTCCGCTCTCACCGTAGACTGTCTAAACTAAGACACATCTAAACAGATACTCTGGGGTGAGCTGATCAGCAGATCAATTGATAGGAAAAAAGTTGTGATAAGATAACACGGCAGTGCTGCAGCCGCTCGTATCTGCAACTCTATGTCACGCACAACAACAACATGCCAACATAAACGTTTTATTAAAGAAAACTCTGCTCGTAACATCAGTTTTTAAGTATATTTTTGGGCCATTTATGGATATGACAGCTGAAGAGCGACTGGAAGGAGGGGGCAGAGAGACGGGGAATGACACGCAGTAAAGGGCCGTGCAGACGTTTTGGCAAATGAGAGTCACCGTGGACTTTTGCTAGACTTATCTCTGAACTTTCAAAAGCTGTGCGGTGTATTAATATAATGGAGGGGGGCATAGTGGAAAATAAACAGAGGTGTCTATGTAGAATAAAAACATAACATATATACTGCAAAATTTATTAAACCCAAACATACTTTACTTATTTCATACATATTCTTTCCATTTACGCTTTACACCATTTAGCCTATGGAATGGACAAAAATGAAAAGGAGTTATTCATGTTCATAAGCACACTCAAATCACAAGGCTACTGTATACAGTTCTCAAACCAGCTGCATTCTCCGCTCTGTGATCTGTGTGACACTGGGAGACCAAAAAGCCCATCAAGTGCAAACAATGATAATGCTAATGAGGGGTTTGTATGGTTTACCTGGCCTAAAGTGTGCACTACAGTAAATACCTGCATAACAAAGGGCTTCCAAAACGCTCGTCTCTGCAGCTCTATGTCGTGCACAACAACAACGAGCCCTCCCCTCCAAATAAACTGTTAATTTAAAAAAAAACGCTTGCTTGTATCTGCAGGTCGTCTGCGGGACGTCCGAACCGTTGTTGTAACTTTTTTAAGGGCTAGTTTGTTGTTTAAATGCAGATGAGCGAGAGAGAGGGCGAGACGCTTCAGTAATTATGTAAAGACACGTGGTGGCCATAGATCAGGGGTCGGCAAATAAGTTTGGACGCAGGCCAATTTTTTTCTGACATTTCGATCGCGGGCCATGACCATGGGGGGGGGGGGCGTCCTGATTGGCTGAGTGAGAAGAGCACGTATGTTCTACGTCCTGATTTATGAAGGGAGCACTGCACAAAATGCGTGTAACAAGGTGTATAAAAGTGTGTGGTTAGGGGTTTTATGGCCTTAAACGCCCACTGCGTCTGTCATGAAACAGTCAACCTGCCCTAGCAACCTGCCGTAATTAATGTATACAGCAGCGCAGATCTGCCGACCTTGTTTGGTTTTGTTTTTTCCATTTAATAAAACATATTTGTTCACGTTGTCCGTTGCAAGAGGGACACAGGACACTTTTATTTTCCACAGGTTACAGCGCATGCACGTGCCAATTAGCGTTCCGACCTGTGCGTCAAGTAAAGAGGCTGCGAGGATGTTCTGGCTGCTGTCACGTTATTTATCAGCTACTTTTCAATAAATGTTGTGAAATCTGTGGAATTGTTGTATTTTGACAGGAAACATGAGGTTTAAAAGATATATTTAAAAAGATATATATATATTAAAATAAATCAACGTCATCTAGCGGGCCAGATATAATTGATGGCGGGCCAGTTCTGGCCCACGGGCCGCTAATTGCCAACCCCTGCCATAGATACTGTAGATACTGTAATTAATCGATCAGCTGTTCCCGGAGTAAACAAAGGCAGCTGTCCAGGTGGAAGCGGCATTTAAAAAACACGAGAAAAACTCAAATACTCTCTAAAAACAACATTGCTATAGAGATCAGGACTCCACAGAGTTAAAGCGAAGAAAACAAAAACGAACAAAAGAGAAAATAGTCAAAAGGTCAAAAAGCGACCTCAAAGGCTAGAACAGTTTTGAGAATAGATTAATGGTGATATTTTTTTTAATCGCCTGATAAGAGTCTCACGTTAACGCAGCATGTTAACGCCGATAACGGCTCACCACTAGTAAAGACAGAACAGCCTAGATGTTGTTGATTTGGTGAATGGTGACATGTTAGATATAAACACCTTCAATTTAATTTCAGTTCATGAACATGCTCAAATCATACGGCTACTGTATAGTGTGCAATACTCAAACCAGCTGCATTTTCCGCTCTGTGATCTGTGACACTGGGAGACCAAAAAGCCCATTACTGTAAGCGCAAATGAAAGGTTGAGCAACGAGAATGCTAATGAGGTGTGTAAGCTACGTCATGTCCAGGTAGAACAACTTTAGAGAACTCTGTGAGAGAAGCGCCATCTCCTGGTTATACCCTGTAATCACATGAATGGGTGGAGTTACAGTAAAAAATAGACACGCCCAGGAGAAGGTGGGGGGTCACTCCGGGAGAGTACTGGGAGAGTTTTCAGCATCCTGATGGCCTGGTGCATGAAGCCGTCTCCCAGTCTGCTGGTTCTCGCCTGGAGGCTCCTCATTCTCCTCCCGGAAGGCAGGAGGCTGAAGAAGTGGTGGTTGGGGTGGGTGGGGTCGTCCGCAATGCTGAGAGCTTTGCGGGCCAGGCGTGTGCTGTAAATGTCCTGGAGGGAGGGGAGGGCGGCACCGATGGTCCTCAGCTGCTCTCACTATGGGCTGCAAGGGTCTTCTTGTAGGATGCAGTGCGGCTGCCGTACCACACAGTGATACAGCTAGTCAGGATGTTCTTGGTGGTGTCGTGGTAAAAAGTCTGCAGGATGGGGACTGGAGCTCTGGCTCTTCTTAGTTTGCCAAAGAAGTAGAGGCACTGCTGAGCTGGCCAGTGATGCAGTGTTGCTGCTCCAGGAGAGGTCTTCAGTGATGAGCACACCCAGGAACCTGGTGCTTACTCTCTACACAGCAGCACTGATGCATTGATGGTTAGTGGGTGGTGCTGAGTGGAGGCTCTCCGAAGTCGACAACAATCTCCTTTGTCTTCTCCATGTTCAGAGAGAGATTGTTGTCTCTGCACCATTTGGCCAGTTGGCTTACCTCATCCCTGTAATTTGACTCATAGTTCTTGTTGATGAGCCCCACCACAGTCGTGTCGTCCGCAAACTTAATGAAGAGGTTGGTGTTGTGTGTTGGTGTGCAGACGCGGGTCAGCAGGGTGAACAGTAAGGGGCTACGCACGCATCCTTCGGGGGCCCCTGTGTTTAGCCTGATGGTGCTGGATGCGTTGCTGTCGACCCTGACTGCCTGTGGTCTTCCGGTCAGGAAGTCCAGCAACCAGTTGCAGAGTGAAGTGCTTACTCCAAGACAGTCCAGTTTTTGTATCAGCTGCTGGGGGATGATGGTATTGAAAGCTGAATTAAAATCTAGGAACAGCATCCTCACATATGAGGAGTCCAGGTGAGTGAGAGCTGAGAGCTGAGTGGAGGGTAGTAGATATTGCATCATCAGTGGACCAGTTGGCCCGATATGCAAACTGGTAGGGGTCCAGGGAGGGAGGGAGGATTGATTTGATGTGCTGCAGGACTAACCGCTCGAAGCACTTCATGATGATGGGGGGGGTCAGTGCCACGGGGCGGTAGTCGTTGAAGCAGGATGGAGAGGCCTTCTTTGGAACCAGGATGATGGTGGTGTACTTGAAGCAGGTGGGGACAACAGCTTGGCTCAGGGAGGTATTGAAGATGTCTGTGAGGACATCTGTGAGCTCCTCTGCACAGTCCTTCAGCACACGACCAGGAATGTTGTCAGGTCCTGCAGCTTTGCGAGCGTTGATCCTGGAGAGGGATCACCTCACGCTGGCTGGAGACAGGGACAGCACCTGGGTATCTGGAGGGGGTGTTGTCTTCTGTGCAGGTGTGGTGTTGTCGGCTTCAAACCGTCCAAAGAAGTGGTTCAGATCATTCAGCAGAGTGATGTCACTGTCACAGGTCTGTGGTCGAGGTTTATAGTCCGTGATGGTTTGTAACCACTGCCACAGACTCCTTGTGTCTCTGCTGTTGGTGAAGTGGTGGGTTATCCTGCTGCTGTACTGCCTCTTTGCAATCCTGATGCCCTGGGACAGGTTGGCATTTGCTGATCTCAGACCAGCCTCATCACCTGCTCTGAAAGCAGCGTTCCGGCCTCTCAGTAACTGATGGACTTCCCCCGTCAGCCATTGTTTCTGGTTGGCCCGTACTGTGATGGTCTTGGTGTACATGACATCATCAATGCATTTGCTGATGTAGGCAGTAACAGTACAGAATATTCCTGGATGTTGATCTGATGGTTGTAGGTGGCTGCCTGCTTAAACATGTCCCAGTCTGTGTTGTTGAAGCAGCCCTGGAGTGCTGAGGAGGCACGCTCTGGCCACACCCGTACCTGCTTCTGAACCAAAAACACAGCACTCTCTTACGGTCCACTGGGTCGATCTCAGAAGGTGTATGTAATCAAGTTTATTGTCCAAGGAGCGTACATTGGCTAGTACGATGGATGGTAAAGCCGGCTTGTGTGGGTTACCCGCTAGCCTGGCCTAGATACCTAGCGCTTTCCTCGCTTCTGCCTCCTCTCGCACCCCCTGCGACGCTTCCTCTGCGGGTGTGCTGCAGTAGTGGGGGTCAGTGTCGAAGCGGACCGCCGGAGTAGGCCGAGGTTGTGTAGCTCGTCAGCGTGAGTCCGATTTATCTTCCAGAAAAAAGTATTTCCGATGTCAAAAAGAGTCCCGCGGCTGTATGTGCGCCTTGGGACGGACAAACGTGATGAAAACGTAAATTTTTTTTTCTTATTAATAATTTTAGAAAAGTGTTGCTGTCTAGCCTTGATTAACTCATGGTTGAAATTACAGAGACTTTGTTTGTAGAGGTTGTGGTGAATTTGGAGTTTAGTTTTTCTCCATTTACGCTCTGCTTTCCTGCATTCTGTTTTCAATGCCTTTACCATCATAGTGTTTCTCCATGGTGATCGCTGTCTACTCAAGGTCATCTTAGTTTTAATAGGTGCAACAGCATCCATGACATTTGAGATTTTCCAGTTGAAATTATCCAGAAGTTCATCAACTGTCTCTGCGCTCACAGCTAGTGACATCGCTATAGCCTCCATAAACTTAACACTGGTATTCTCATTTATGTACCGTTTCCTAACAGACACAGAGGTTATCTGAATGTTTGAAATTATCTGTAAGTCAAAGAACACACAAAAATGATCAGAAAGAGCAAAGTCCTTAACAACAACAGAAGAAATGTCAACACATTTAGAGATAACCAGATCTAGAGTGTGTGTGGGCCCTTTCACGTGTTGGACAAGGCCAAAGGTGTCAAGTAGAGAACAGTCTTTGGCATTAGAATCCATGTTGTTGTCTATGTGAAAAATCCCCAGTTACGATAAAGAAGTTGTAGTCAGTGCAGATAACTGACATCAGGTCAGCAAAGTCATCAATGAATTTTACATTGGTGGTCTATAAATGATTAGAAAATGACTTTTGGATCACCCTTCATTAAAAAACAGAGATATTCAAAAGAACTAAAATTACCAAATGTAATGTTCTTGCACTGAAATAGTGAATTAAAAATAACAGCAACACCCCCGCGCTTCTTGCCACTTCAATACTTACTCATAAAACTGTAATTTGTTGGTGCTGCCTCATTAAGAATGGTAAAACAGCTACATTAAGTAAGTCATGTTTCACTAAGAAGTAAAAAGTCTAGATTATAGGTCATAATCATGTCACTGTTGTTACTATCAGTGGTTTGTTGGCTAGTGATCTGATATTGAGTAGGGCTATCCTTGTGGGGATAATAGAAGACACTGGTAAGTTTCGTGGTCGACATGCTATACTCAATAGATTTAAATGAACCGTTTTTATTTTTCATCAGTTTAGCCACTTTTCTGTTACCTGTAATCACAGGGATTGAGAAGGGTATCTGAAATCCATAGGGCCCTGACTTTTCCTGGTGAAGATTATTTATATCAGTATTGCAGCCTGGACCCGGCACATATTAGTCAGGCTCACAGATATGATGATTCAAAGGAGGTTGGGGGGCTCTGTGACTTTTAGTCGAGGGTTGTTTCCGAGGTGGAATCGGTGGGGCTGGACGTTGTGGTAGCTTAGGGGAGTGGTGTTACTTGGATTCCCATATTGACTTCATCCTGTCGGTGAAATCCAGAAGTGGGGAGTCGTCCAGACTGAATGGAGAGAGTTCGGGGCTGGGTGGGGACTGGAGGTTGGGTGTCTCCTGGTTGGGCTGGGGGAGACTCCACTTGTTGGGGTGAGAATAATGATGTTGCCGGTTCTTTCTGGGTCTAATGTCCTCCCTGTTCAGTCCTAATCTCAGCGACCTCACCAGAGCGCTGCCTTATCTGTTGTTTTGGATTGTTTTGGAATCTCTAATCTCCTCGCCGAACTGCTGGTAGAGGTCCACTGAAAACACCTCAGACTCTCTTCATCAGATCAACAAAGTCACGTTTTAATACCTCTGATTGTTGCTTCACAACATCAAGGGCTCCTGTGTGTATGATGAGTGATTTAACTGTTGGATGTTCAGTAGCAATCTTCAGGATCTTCTTTGACATATCAGACACCATATCTTTGGTAAAACACAGTACTTTGGTGTTTTTCTTGCTGCAAAATCGATTTATCTCACCCACAGGTCCGTCACCCACTATCAGAGTTTCAGGCCCAATCGTTTTCTGCAGCCTCTTAGCATATAATTTAACCTCATACCTTCCTCTTGTGCTGGAAGATGAGCTTTCTTTTTGGGAAAGTGGAGCAAATCTTTTCTCTAGAAGAATCCCTGTGTCTTGGGGAAATTTGCTTGTTCCCATATTGTCTATTTACCTCCACGTTCACTTCGCGCCCATGAATTTTAGTTTCCAGTACTGCTATCTTCTGGAGCAGTTTGTGGTAATCATCCGTAAAAAAGGGAGGCATCTTGCTGCTAATTAGCTTTTGTTAGCGGAGCTCTTCAGTCCCTTTCCAAAAAAATTGTTTGCAAAAGGAAAGGATTGCAAAAATAGAAAAACAGTAAAGGAGAGTAAAGCGGAGAGCAAAAGAGTGAAGCATCTGCACTCAAGCAAGGTCAGTGTGACGAGATCCATCCTTTGGGCAGCGATATCATCATCACGGCAATTCATCCAGTAGTTGTCCAGTAATGTCTGTCTAACACACTTCTGGTATAAAAAGACAGCCTTTCTTTGAGGGAGAAATAATCAAATCAATCAATTCAATTTTCTCCATGGAAACATGGAGCATTTCAGCAATGCTGAAACTCAGCAGAAATTCAATTAATTCAAACTTAGACAGTGTCCATACAGAACAAAAGGTTTTAAGGATTTGTGTTCCACAACTTGTCTAAAGAAACTAGACAAACTTTGATCTGCTAGTGGTAAATACCACTATTCAATTCTAGCAAGGCTGCTCAGGGACGATTTACCTCCAGTTAGCACTTCTTTATTGGATATGATATATCTGTCTTTATTTTCGGGACATGTACCACAGTCTTTTAAAGTAGATGAAATTAAACCTCTTCTAAAAAATCCCACTCTAGATCTAGAGGTTTTAGCCAACTACAGACCAATATCAAACCTTCCCTTTCTCTCCAAGATACTTAAAAAAGCTGTAGCCAATCAGCTGTGTGACTTTCTCCATAACAATAGTCTATTTGAGGATTTTCAGTCAGGATTTAGAGTGCATCATAGCACAGAGACCGCATTAGTCAAAGTTACAAATGACCTCCTAATGGCATCAGACAAAAAAAAACTAATCTCTGTACTTGTCCTGTTAGATCTTAGTGCCGCTGAGCGAACCCTTTCTCCTCTATTGTAGCTGTAGCAGCAGCACTGCATTTCCTTTTCAGCAACAGTTTGCTTCAGAATGGCACCCATGCCAAACTCCAGTTAACTTGCCGCTGTTATCACTCACAGATGCCAATAACGGCAGAATCTGCCCTTGCAGGTCAGTGGCAGCTGCACCACACAGAGGCAGTGGTTGAGGCAGATGTTGAGAGATTAAGAAAACCTTGTAAATTAATGCAGAAATCACATGATGAAAATGCTACTTCCTGCGAGTCTAATACAACACTGATGACTGTTTTATAAGAATAGCAGCAGCAGTTGCCGTGGCAGGTCAGTGGCAAGCTCTTAACTACCCTTTCTGTTGTTACTCTTCTCGTTGTCCTCCTCTATATGATGTGCTAGTAACCACTCATCCATAAATGTCAGTACTAACATTAGGACTCACCTCTGAAAGCACTGATTTCTCCATAATGGATTTGCAGCACAAAGTAGGACATCCCTGAGTTTCTTCCAACTTTGAAACCAACGTCTGTCAACAGAGGTAACAGGGAGACATGAAAACACATGGAGATAGACAGAAAATAGAAAGATGTTTAATTGTACATAAAATACATTCCTGATCATTCATAGTCTTTATTCACTTCACAGTTACAATGGAAATACTTTTTATTCAAGAAATAGTCCCTTTGAAAACTATAAGGTGTGTGGATTATACAAAGCAACAGGGACACAATTTCCAAAAAGACATGCTACATTTCAACAAAGTAGGCACGACAAAATAGGTCAATGAATTTCTATACAGTGTACTGGAGAGGAGATCTCAAACACAAACAAATGACAAATGATAGTGAAACAGCCTAAGGTCAATAGGTAAATGAAAATGACTGAAGTAATTGTCAACCCTTTGAGAGACATACCCTTGGGTAATTTAGCAGGTGGTGCATTCCGAGCCCAGGCATACATAATGGAAGCTTCGTCCTCACACGTGCCTTGCACACTGCCACAGTCCCTTGAGAGAAATGACAAAATCAAAACATCAAACAGCTGTTTACACTGCAGTCATTTGTGTAGTGTTTGGGTTGAAATAACTACTGTAGGCACTTCCATAACAAAAAGGCCTGGTAAACTCATGGAATAAATAAATAATACTTCTCAGTCATGCAGGTCATCGTAAATGCAGAAAGGCTCGGTTAGTGCTGACTTTACTGGTCATAGTTAAACACTTCCACTACCACACTGGTTTGTCAGGTAGCAGAAAGATAGAGTGGCTTGATACAATAGATGAAGTTGTTATGGTGAACATGTGTACACACTCTGCAGACACAAAGCATTGTCATTCATTTGGAGTCACGTTTGTGCCCAACTGATGAATGTGTGTTCAGTATGCAGTTCACTCTCCTTTTCACTCATTTGTTTCTTTATCTGGTAAATGCTGCACTACATTCCTCATGTAGTCACTAACTCTTTTTGGCCGTGATGCTGTTTGATGGTTTATAAGATTTTTTTTACTGAAAACAGCTGCCTGCTACAGTGCTGCATAGAGCTGTGGAGAACTGGAGAGCTGGTAATAAATCTGAACCAGTCAATATAAAAACAAGCATTTTATATACAGGTACTACTCGGAAAATTAGAATATCGTGTAAAAGTTGTTTTATTCAGGCAATTCAACATAAAAGGTGAAACTAATACATTTTATAGTACTATAGTATAGTTTTATAGTTGGGTACTTTCCATACTGGTTGCACATGTTCCTGTATACTATTCCAGTCACTTGGTTGTGCCTCTCCATGTAAGCTGATCCTTAATCTATCTGACAGGGGTACATGCCATATAGGGGTTTGTCCCTCCAGGTTGTCTGTTCCTCCTCCTCTGCACCCTCATCAGGGTTTTGCTGCCTGAGACATTCACTTAGCAGTTCATCCTTCGGGGCCATCTATCTGATGTATTCTCGTATTTTCGATGTTTAATCCTGGACCATGGCCTTGTTGCTCACTAGCCCTCAGCCTCCCCCTTTCCACTTAGTGTATAGCCTCAGGGTGCTGGACTTGGGCTGAAACCCTCCATGCATGGTGAGGAGCTTTCTAGTCTTGATATCTGTGGCTTCTATTATCACCATCAACCAGAACCTCCACTGTTTTAAAATCCTTCTTCTCACACACAAAGCCCACTACAACCAAGCCCTCTTCTATCTAACAGACCTGCTCCACCGCCACACTATGTCCCACAGCCTCTGCTCATCTGATACCAACCTCATGACTCCACCACACAGGACCAAGCGCTAAACCTGGGGTGACAGATTCAGCTGTCTTACCCTGCAAAGTGTCTTACTTAGTACTTAGAAAAGCACATAAATAAAAAGTATTATGAGTCACTGCAAACTACACCTGTAGTTTAGATTTAGGTTGCAGGAATGCCATGAAGTGGCTGTGGTTTCTTATTGTAGTCGAGAACAATGTTTCAGGAACGCATGCAAAGAGAAAGACAGATATCAACAATATCCAGAAACAATGCAGAATTTTCTGAGCCCAAACTCATATATACAAACTACATACTATACATACACAAACACATCATAGCCTGTGTTGTATTATTAGGTCAAATAAATATTTAACATCAATTATTCCTGATACACCATGAATACAGATGATTACTCATTTACAATACTTTCAATCAAAAAACAAAATGATTATATGATGATTAGCGTTCAAGCTTTTATGTGGCTTTCTTTCAGACACCTTAAACACTGAAATGTGACCTGGAGTTGTATCTTACCAGTAACTTCTAGTAGAGACAGGTGTCTGGCAGCCAAACAGCAGCATGTGGTGAACTGTTTCCATACTGGCATGAGGTATGAAGTCCACTGTGGAGAATAAGCACTGTGGTTAAAACACTGAATATTTTAACACACTTCAGGTATGAACACTCAATTTACTCTGACAATTTCCATTTCTACTGGATTAGATTAGATTACATTCGATTCTACTTTGTTTATGCCACAGTGGGGAAACGTACGCAGCAAAGTGTGATATACACTACAGAAGTAAAGTAGAAAGGATACAAACAACAAAAACAGACAGAAGGATCTTAATAATCTACAAATTATGAACAAAAAGGTATTGTATTGTAAGTAAGATTGAACCGGCTTCACTTTGAGCATCTTGAGCTCTTCCTGAATGTCTAAATATATATCTACATATATATTTTATGTGGCTAAAGTTAGGAAATCGGACCTTTAGAGCGATCAGACGAAACTGATATCTCTGCCTTTTTCCAGAAATTTTCCCTCCTTTTTAACATGGGAGTAGATGGGTCCGAGCAGAGCAGAGCAATTAACCGCAGCTGCTCCTGTGACATTTGACACAGCTGAAAGTACCCCTTAAACAAAAATAATTTCTGGCCAAATCATATTTGCAATAATTGAATCGGCTTAACTTTTAGCATCTCGAGCTTATTCTGAATGTATTCTGTGTCAGTAAAGTGAAGAAATGTGACCTTTAAAATTTAAAGAAACGTTACTTCTGCTTTCCTCCAGAAATGTTCCTGCCTTTTTAACATGTCATGTTTAACAGTCTATGGGGCTGTGGATGGGTGTTGCTGCCGCCTCTTTGTGTCTTATGCCAAAATTATAAAGCTGACAGCTTAAGCAGACAAATATGAGTGAGAAGACGAATTTCTAGCAATAAATTGTTTCTGTAGAATGACAATTTTTTCTCTCCCTCTCCACTCTAGCTATGATGTCACACACTCTAGCTCGCTAACATTCTTCCAATACACACCCATTCATTTTTTTGCATGGTTTCTGGTGATTTTTAGGCAAACCATTTGGCAAAACGCTTAAAAAAATTCATAGCATACCGATCCCGGCTGAGCCGTTCATTTGGATGCCTTTTTTGTTTATGTGCGACTGACTTTTACAGCGATGGAAAGATACTGGTATCTCCAGAAGGCCTTCTTCCTTTTCAACATTGCTGTTAATGGGGCAGTAGTTGGGTGTAGCTGATGCTTCAGAGGTCACACAGGGAAAACTATAAGTCTGAAAGCTTTTGAATGTGAGTGAGAAGACAAATTTTCTTACTTTTCTATGTATGAATTATGTCTGTAGTGTGAAATTTGTGGCCAAGGGAGCAGTTTCCGTTTTATTTTTTGACTATTTTTTTTTCTGTCCTCTGTCACTCTAGCGATGATGTCATTCACTCTAGCCGAGGCAATACAGGCCCATTATAAACTCAGAAATCGAGTAAAAACTTCATCAAATTTAAGTGGCAATAGTTCAAAACTGGTAAAAGATTTTTTTAAAGTTGAATATAAGTTTAATAGTACAAGGTCTTGTGTACAATTTGTAGTTTTAATGAAGTCGGTAGTAGAAAGTATGTAGAAGTAGTAGTAGTTTAAAGTGTAGAAGGTTTGTAGAAAGATTTGAAGGTTGTACAATGTATTTTAATAGTAAAATATTTGTAGAAAAAGTTAAATAATTTGTAAAATAAATGCTGAATCTAGTGATATAATTTTTATTTTTGTAGGGCAGGTGCAGAAAAATGTACCTAACTAACCCTAACCCAACAGTACACAGTTAACCCCCATTATTTCCCCAAAAAGTACTAGTCTATTGTAGCTACCAATGTTTTCTACATCCTCTGTTTTAAAGAAGATACACTTACCAATATATGTATCTCGATTGGTTGGTACAGGAAAGGCCATGCACAGGTAAGTGTCCGACTGAAACGTTAAAGAACACAACAATGTTAGTTCTGTGCAAGTCATTTGATGGGAGTCGTTCCATGCGTACATCACTGGTGTCATTAATGGTCAACTTTAAATTGTAACAAAGCTCAAATATAAATTTTTTTGTGGTCAAACGATCTCAAAGGAGTTTAAACAATTTATTTTCCACTTTCCATTACACAAGTTCTGAGAGACGTGCATGCGCAATACATTCCATTTCACGTGGCCCCGCTGACTAACAGGATAGCCCATACTCTCTCACGCAGCTGAAGAGTGAGGAGGTGTGTCGTTTGGTGTTCAAAAACAGTGAGTGAGATTGGAAGCGAATGAGAAGAATCTGATGAGAAGCAGCAGCACATAATGTGCAAGATTTGCTACAAGGTAATAGCTGCTCCTCTTGGTAACACTACAAATTTATTCAACCATCTCAAACAAAAGCACAAAGTCACTCACGACGAATTATTAAACAAACAAAAAGACAAAGCCAGTGCCACAACCAGCAAGACGTCAATGCAAACTCAGTCATCGATCACAGACACATTGTTTAATGCGACTCCTTATCCAACAAGTTTGGAGAGGCACAAGACATTAGGCTACGTTTACACATAGCCGGGTAGGCTGAGAAACAAATATTTCCCTCCCTCCGTTTTCCAAAATAACATCGTGCACATAGCATCGTTTTCAAAAATGTTTTCATTTACATCAACCCGCATAAATACGCCATTGAGCGCAATCATAACTACGGCAAGCCTATGGGCGGCTGCTTCCATGATCATCGTCATAGCAAAAGGTAGCAAAACAGCTGCCATTGGATATTTCTTAGCTAAAGATATGCAAACCATTAATACAGTCGAGGGTGAGGGTTTCAAGAACATGCTTTTTGCTTATTGATGCTTATGCTTATTATTATATTTATTTTGTTCTATAAAACTAGAGAATTTGCAGAGCAGCTGGATCCATCTCAAAATTAATCGTTTGAATAATCAGGATTTCAATATTGACCAAAATAATCGTTTTTTCCATAATCGAGCAGCCCTAGTTGGTGGAGCTAAGTGAATGGTGAAGCAGCAGCAAGATAACTTGCATTTTGAGGTTCACATAACATAACATATGTACATCTTTTTTTCGCTCTCAACGAAGGTGGTCGCATTTTTTTCTTCCTCTCCTCCCCTTGGCCTTGCCTTCTCTGCTCCTCTGTCTCTGTCTAGTCTTTTGTCTTATACTTTTGAAAGAGACTCTCTTTGTACTGCTCTTCAACTTAATCAAGTGTAACAGAGTTAGAAATGCACTTTATTAGTTCATATATTCAATTTGTATTTGTAAGTTTTATTTATCATTGTATGATTAGAGTTGCACGATACCCACGGTATACACGGTACCCCGCGGTACCAAATCATACCTGTCGCTACTATACTAGAAATTTTACACGACGGTACTACCGTGGATTACTATACTACCGGTGCCAGTCTCCGCTACATAGCGGCCGCCTCTGCTCTCCTCCCAGCTTCTCACTGCATGCTACTCACTCGTAAAAAAAACATGGCATGTGCTGCAACCGAACTACACAGCTGCTGAATGATTGGCTGTTTGCCCGTTACTGGTGACGTCCAGGGATGTGATAGGCTGTTGCACGCTGGGTCCGCCCGTCTGTTAGCTGATTAGCTGTTCGCGTGTTTCTGCCGGCAAGCATAAACTCCATGAAGACAGCTCCGCTTCGATAGAAACTCGCTTCAAAACAAACAAGCTAAAGTTCTGTCTCGCCCAGACAGAGCCGCGTTATCCTATGGGGCAGACGGGGCTGCAGCCCCGGGCCTCGCCACTAGAAGGGGCCTCGGCGAGGATCAGACGGTCTGATCATACTATTGATACATGTCGGCATCCGTAATCAAATCCACCATGTACAGTCATTGTCCCATAAGCACTGTCTCTGTCTATATGAAAACCGTTATTCGACATGTCTCACGATGCTATTAGAAAACATGAAAGCGGCGCAAAAAAAAGAAAGCAAGCCCTGCAAAAAAAAAGAGCGGCAGCAGGAGATAATAAATAAAACTCCTAAACTGTCTAGTTTTTTTCGAAGTGTGCACTGTAAGGAGGATGATCAGCACCACCAACAAGAACCTGGTACATCTGGGCCCAGCACTGACACATGCTTCCCGGCTTCCTGCGAGACCGATGCTAACTTGACAGCTGCCATCAACACCATATCGGAAGAGGCATGCGAACACGATGAGATGACATCTACTGACACCAGTGACAAAAATGACCCAGATTCTGAGTCAGTAGGTCTACCATCATCTACGTCTCCCTCTAATGATGTTGCGTGTTGGGGCTCAGTAACTGGGGACTTGCAGAACTATTGGGTGGAAAAGGGAGTAAAGGCACCACTTCAGTGCCAACATAAGGATGCCTCCTTTGCCGCGTCGGAGCGCACATATAAAACCAATAAACGACGCTTAAGTAAAGCCCTCTTTGATCGGTCTCTGCGCAATGGGGAGCACGTCCCGAGAGAGTGGCTTGTGTACTCTCCGTCCACAGGCAATGTGTTTTGCTTTCATTGTCTACTTTTTGGTGAAAGCCCTTCTTCATTCTCCACTACCGGTTTCTCCGACTGGAAACACAGCGTTGCCCGTGTACAGGAGCATGAAGTTAGTCAGCCACACAGAAAAGCGGTACTTCTTTGGTTAGCACGCACACAAGCACGTCGAATCGACCACGACCTATTACAGCAATGCAAAGAGGAGGAGAGCTACTGGCGAGAAGTTCTAAAACGAGTTGTTGAGGTGATCAAGTTTTTGTCCGAGCGCGGCCTTTCATTTCGTGGAAGCGACGAGACCTTTGGATCGCCACACAACGGCAATTACCTTGGTTTACTAGAGCTTCTCAGCCAGTTCGACCCATTCCTAGCTGAGCACATGAAGAAATATGCCAACAGGGGCAGGGGCAGCACCTCTTATCTCTCCAATACCATATGCGAGGAGTTCATAGCACTGATGGGGCAGCGCATACAGGCGGAGATCATTAATCAAGTGCAGCGGTCAAAGTATTTCGCCATGATTGTCGACTCCACCCCTGATTTGGCTCACATTGACCAATTGACGTTTGTGGTCCGCTATGTGTCAGAACAAGGCCAAGTGTTTGAAAGATTTCTGAAATTTCTCCCCATTTACAGTCACACTGGCGACTCTCTGTTTGACTCAGTGACACAGATTCTTAACGAAACGAGCCTAGACATCCAAAATTGCAGGGGACAGTGCTACGACAACGCATCAAACATGTCTGGGGTGTACAAGGGCTTGAGAGCGCGCATTCAGGAAATAAACCCCTTGGCCAGCTGGATACCGTGCGCAGCGCACTCACTTAATCTGGTTGGAATGGGCAGTGTTGGCTGCTGCGGTGAGGCTACAGCCTTTTTCAGATTTTTGCAGTCCTGTTATACTTTTTTTTCAGGGTCTCCTCGTCGATGGAAAATGTTAATGGATGGGCTTAAAAGCCAACGAAAACAGCCATTTAGAGACTTTAAAGTCACTGTCTGACACGAGGTGGGCTTCCCATGCACAGGCCACCAAAGCGCTGTCCATCAATTATGATAACATACATCGCATATTGCGCACTCTCTCAAACGACACAACTCAGACCGCTGACACTCGAGATGAGGCCAAATCCCTAGTCAAAAAAATGGACAAACTCGAAACAGCTTTTTTTAGTCTGCTCTGGAACCAAATCTTACAGAGATTCCAGGCGACCAGTGTTGCGCTCCAAACAGTTGACTTAGATCTTGTAAAGGCGGTATCCTTGATTCAGTCACTGAAAGATTACGTTCAGGATTTACGTGGCAATTTCGATGAGATGGAGATAACAGCCAAGCGCATATCAACTACACAGCAATACAAATCTGATGTCACTCGCCAGGTGACAAGGACAAGAAGAGCGGACGAATCGGACACCCCTGATCACATTCTCACTGGGAGCGCATAGTTTCGTGTGGAGGTTTTTTATGTCATCATCGATACCCTAGTGAGCATGTTGCAAAAGAGATGTGATGCATACAGAGAACTCTCCAGCTATTTCGGGTTTTTATCCTCTCTCAAATCAATGTCCTCAACTGATATACGCGCTGCTTGCCGAAAGCTTGTCAATAAGTTTAGCGCAGACCTACAGGTGGAACTCGAAGATGAGCTCTACCGACCTCTCCCCCAGAAATATGATGAGGCTTTTGAAAGAGCAGGACCTATCAAGCGTGTTCCCAAACGTGGACATTGCCCTTCGACTTTATTTGACGCTCCCGGTGTCAAACGCGAGTGGTGAAAGATCCTTCTCCAAGCTTGGATTAATTAAAAATCGCCTTCGCACCACAATGACGGAAGGCAGATTGAACTGTCTTACTATAATGTCGACTGAATATGACCTGCTCCGCCAGATTGATTTCAATGCTTTAATAAAAGACTTTGCGTCCCAGAAATGCAGAAAAGTGCGATTCTAAGTGACCATGGATTTCGAATGCGTCATGGCCGTGTTTTTAGGCCTATACCATCCACATTTTAAAACGTTTACCCTCATCATTTGATTTTACCCACATGGACTTCCTTTGCAATGCCTTTTTTTCTCTTGCAAGTTTTTAAAAGTACATAAAGACAGAGCTGTTATATGGTTCAGCCATCGTTCTTGTTCAAAGGCGCTCTGCCTGTCTGTCAATGTTCATTTAAAAAAAAAAAAAAACGTATAAAAGGTTCTATAATTACAATACCTGTTCCAGCGTCATTATTTAATTGCATTGTTAACTTGTAGACTACATTTTAACAGTATATTTGGTCATATTGTTTGTTATCTGTTGGATTTTAATAAGAGGGCGGGGCCTCGGGTGGGTGTCTGCCCCGGGCCTCGGCAAAGGTTAACGCGGCCCTGCGCCCAGACACGAGACAACACACTCACCGTGGCAGAAGCACCGGGCCCGAGCAGCGAGTCTGCCATGGCGTCTTTGTCGGTGGCAACACTAATTTTGCTTAAAAACCAACGTTGTTGTTTCAGACTAACTTGTACAAATACATTGCAGTTTATAAAGATAATAATAATTAAAAAAAGGCTGCAGTATCGCGGTAATACCCGGAACCGCGATACTTTGTCTGGTATAGTATCGTGGTTACTCATTTTAGTATCGTGACAACTCTATGTATGATTATTTTGAGTATTTGTGAATTTGATCTCTATGAGTTATCTTCATTTACCACTATTTTATACATTTTACAGTGTTAATTATCCTCCTGCACTCTGCCCTTTTTGTTCCTCCTGGGCTTCTGTAGCCCCTCCCCTCTGCCCTCACAGTCCTGTTGTGTTGTGATGAGGGTAAGTTGTGTCGGAAAATACTGCAGTAATATTGTGTTTTTTTTCTGTAAAAACGTAGTAATTTATGTTAAAATATTCGGTGAATATTATTCTCTGTTATTTTATTTCTGTTACTGAGTTGTTTTGTGTTGCTTTATACCGTTAGTATAAGAGTTATAGATGTTTTTAGTTTTGCGTTTTTGGCGCGATTTGTTCGTGCAGTCTGTAACTCATGTAGCATTAGCTTGCTAGTTTGCACTTGCTGGCAGTGCTAACATAATGTGTGCATGTTTAGGAGCAGAGGTGTGGGAAGGAGGAGACAGAAGACTTTTTGTACCATCGCTCTGGTAAAGATGTCAGTGTTTCAGCCCAGCACTTGCGTTTAGGCATTGTAGCTGCGGACGCACATGTGCTACTCTGCTCTGCTTCCATTTCGCTTGTGAACACACTAGCAACTCAAGACTAAAAAGCAGTGACTGAAGTTGAGAAGGGCGTGACTAATTTGAGAGCGACACAGAGAAACCTGGAATGGAGTAAAACGGAACGGAGTGGAATTCTATTGGCAATACATTGTGTTTTGAGACATTCGCACGAAATCCCGGACGATTTTGAAAATCCCCCCGGACATTTTTTTAAGTCCCAAAAGTAGGACATGTCCGGGGAAAAGAGGACGTCTGGTCACCCTATGTTAATGTCTTCTGCAGGTATGTGTTTTTCTTTTTGAATTTTGTTGTTTTGTTACTTTACCCCACGCTGTGTTCATTTTGCCACTAGGTGGCATTGTTTTCTTTTTTTGTAGATATATATATCGTTGTTCTATAAAATGTTTTTCTGTAAACATTTTAAACTTCTGCTCACACAGTCCTGTGTGTTGTGATGAGGGAGCAGAGGTGTGGGAAGGAGGAGACAGAAGACTTACAGTCTATGTTAATGTCTTCTGCAGGAATAAATACACGAAAGCAGCATCTTGAGTCGTCTTCCTTCATGCCCGAACACACACCCGTTACACTGGTGCCGTGACCCTTTGGATCTTCAGATCCATGCTCATCGCCGTGGATGCTGTGCTACTGTCCTGATCTACATTTCAAGATTTTTATGCGGTCAGGTTTATGAGAGACTGTGGTTCAGGGCACTCTGCTTTAACTTTGTATTTTAACGTTAACTTGTTTTCCTACTTCAATTTGTTTCTGTGTAAATACACAACGCAAGTACATTTATTGGTTAAAAGCAGCTGCTAAAATAACGATGGAAGGGTTTAGTAGTCCAACTTTACCTAAAGGTAGGGGTGTTTGGTTCAGTAATATTGTTGGCAGTAGGGCTGTGGGACATTCAAAGTTCACACCTGATGGTTGTGCAGAATCCGGGTTAGGTTTGAGCCCAGGTTGTACTCCTGTGGGTGGGATAATGAGGGAGGGTCCCCTTACTTCCACACCCCGCAGTGATGTTGATGACGTTCGTCACCTCACAGACATGGTAGGGCAGTTAGGTGCTCAAATTGGTGAATCCATTGTTGCTAAGCTAATGTCAGCTGGTGTTGTTAACATGAATAGTGACCACCAGACTATCCCAGCCACCCAGAACACACCATGTGACGTTAACAGACATGACCTCCCACATGTGACAGTTCATGTTAAACCTGATAAAGTGCTCCAGACATTCAGAGGTGACAACACTGACAAATACTCAGTCCAGGACTGGATTGACATGACTAAAACTCACCTCAGAAAACAAGATATTCCTGTGTGCGAACAAGCAGAAGAAATCATGAGCCACTTGATGGGCAAGGCCAGAGATGTTGTGAAGATTGCCTTGCGTAGTGATCCTGCACTTGATGTTACACAGAGACCTGAACTGATATACAATGTTCTTCTTCACTATTTCAGTGAGGCTCCCTCATGTCTCCCTCTTGCTGACTTTTATGCTACTCTGCCCAAGCACAGAGAAAACCCAGTTGACTACTGGATAAGAATAAACAAGGCAGCAGACTTAGCTCTTGAGGGCCTGCACAGACAAGGGAAGCAGATGGATGACATGAATGATGAAGTGGCTCTCATGTTCGTCAAACACTGCCCCGACCCGGAGTTATCCTGCACCTTAAAATGTAAGCCAATTCACGAGTGGACCTCACGTGATGTTCAGCTGAGAATCGATGATTATCAGAGAGAGTTGAGGGCAAGTGGCAGAACCACTGCCGCTACACAGCTGAAAAGCCACATCACCACTATCACCCCTGAGCAGCCCAGCACACCATCATCGAGCCTAGCAGCATATGAGCAGTGCCACACTCCAAGTCCATTACCCTCACCCTTCTCTCTCCAGACCCAAAGTCATGTGTGGCACCCTCCTTGCCCCTCCCCAGCGCCTGTCTCAGTTCAAGGTGGTCCCCAACATGCTCAGAACCAAGCCCCTGTACCAGTTGTGGCACAAAATCTCCAACAGTCAGAGGAGAGACTTCTCACTCACATGGTTGACATGTTTCAGGAGATGATGGGGAAAATGCAGCAGCACAACACTTCTCATCCAATCCGAGGTGGAAGGCCCCAGCGTGCTCCTCGTGAGCGACGTACCAGAGAAGCAGGTTGTAAAGTCTGTAATGACCCAAGTCACACCACCATTTCACACTGCATGTCTGAGAGACTGTGTTTTAGCTGCTTCTCCCCTGGCCACACCAGACTGAACTGCCCCGCTAATAACTCCTCTCAGTCACAGCCTGAGGGAAACTAGCTGACCTGTATTCAGAGGGAGGCAGTACAGGTCACACCACAAACTCCCAAACCGACGACATGTCTGATGCTGAGACTGTTTACACATCTGTGAGAGACTCATGTAGTGACTCTGAAGTTGTCGTTTATCAGAATGTTCACAGAATTGGTAGCAGTGACAGTCTCTTCTACACAACTGTGGACATGGGTGGGACAGTGAAAATTGGTGGAATGTTGGACAGCGGTTCAATGGCCTGCAGCATCAGTGAGGCAGCTGAAGTGAAGCTGAGAGAGGCTGGAGTGATAACAGACCAGAAATTGATTGATGTGAATGTGGTCCTTGTTGGATGTGGCGGACTTCGTGTTAAGCCAAAGTGTGCTTTTGATGTGGAGATGGAAGTGTATGGCTGCAAAATGTTAGTCCCGACACTTGTTGTTCCAGGACAGCATGACGAGTTGATACTAGGGACCAACGTCATAAAACACATCCTGCATCAGTCCAAGTTATGTGAGTCCTACTGGAAGACCGTGTCTGGCCCTTGCCCAACCGGGGACCCAGAAACTGAACATTTCCTGTCCATGCTATCTGGTCTGAATCCCTGGAAAGGTGAAGACGTTCCTGACAAGGTTGGTACAGTAAGGTGTAACTCAGCTACCTGTCTCGAGCCTGGCCGTGAGTATCTCATCTGGGGAAAACTGCCCAAAAACACCGTTGTTTCCCCAGGCAGCACTGTCATTACAGAGCCAACATCATCCCGCTCAGCTCCCAGAGGTGTTTTGGTCGCAAAGATTGTAACTACATTGTGGGGAGACAGATGGGTCCCACTAAAGCTCATCAACACGTCTAGCAAGCCTGTGTTATTAAGGCGCAATGCAAAGCTGGCTGATGTCTACTCCGTCGTTGCACTTGAAGACATGGATGTTGCTGAGCGCTCAGAGGTTCCCCTTTCCAGCTGTACTCAATCAGCTGTGCCGTCTACTGCAGACGCAAATTCTGCCAAAGACAAGCTCAGGTCAGTTGGACTCAGTGGTGTTGATATGGAGTCATGTGAGGTTTCAGAGGACTGCAAGAAGAGAATGGCTGACCTTGTTTTGCAGTATGAGGATGTCTTTTCACGCCACCATCTTGACTGTGGAGAGGCGAAAGGCTTTGTACACCGCATACACCTGTCAGACAGCAGACCATTCAGGCTCCCGTACAGGAGAGTGCCCCCTGGCCAGTACCAGAAGCTGCGCCAAGTGCTGAGTGAGATGGAGGAAAAGGAGATCATCAGGAAATCGACCAGTGAATATGCATCACCATTGGTGCTGGTGTGGAAAAAAAATGGAGATCTCCGCATCTGTACAGACTTTCGTTGGTTGAACAGGAGAACCCTGAAGGATGCCCACCCCCTTCCTCACCAGGCAGATTGTTTGGCAGCGCTGGGAGGTAACTGTCTGTTCAGCACAATTGACTTGACCTCTGGATTCTACAATATGCCACTCCATGAGGATGACAGGAAGTACTCAGCATTCACCACTCCCATGGGCTTATATGAGTACAACCGTCTGCCGCAGGGCCTCTGCAACAGCCCTGGAAGCTTCATGCGCATGATGACCAGCATTTTCGGTGACCAAAACTATCTGAGTCTACTGTGTTACTTGGATGATCTGTTGGTGTTTGCACCTGACGAGGAGACTGCCCTGCAGCGGCTAGAGATGGTGTTCGTGCGGCTGCGTGCTCATAACTTGAACCTGGCTCCCAAAAAGTGTTTCTTTCTCAGGAGGTCTGTCAAGTTTCTTGGTCACATAATAGATGAGAATGGTGTTTCAACAGACCCCAATAAGGTTGAGAACATCGCAAACATGGTGACCACTGACCTCATGGAGCCCGATGGCGTGACCCCATCTCAGAAGAGGATTAGGTCCTTTTTGGGGATGGTAAATTACTATCAGCACTTCGTGCCCAGGTACTCCGTCATTGCCAAGCCGCTCTTTGATCTGCTGAAGGGTGGGAAAAGAAAAGGCAAACACCACAAGACAAAACTGTCAGGCAGGAAGTTGTGTGCCTCTGACTGGACAGCAGCGCAGGAGCAGTCTTTTGAACACCTGAAGTCCTCACTGATTCACAGTGCTGTCCTTGCCCATCCAGATTTCACCCGTCCCTTCAGGCTATCAACTGATGCATCCCTGGATGGCATAGGTGCTGTCCTGTCTCAGGTTCAGGAGGGTGAAACACGAGCCAGGCCCATTGCTTTTGCCAGTAAGTCATTGTCTCAGTCTCAAAAGAACTACCCGGCTCATCGGTTAGAGTTTCTGGCCTTGAAATGGGCAGTCTGCGACAAGTTCAGTCACTGGCTGAAAGGCCACAAATTCACAGTTTGGACTGATAACAACCCGTTGACTCACATCCTGACAAAGCCAAAGCTAGACTGCTGTGAACAACGCTGGGTGGCCAAGTTGGCGAGCTATGACTTCTATATCAAATATATCCCAGGCCAGCAGAACATTGTGGCTGATGCCCTGAGCCGTGTGCCGTTTGTCAAAGAGACCGTTGGCCACAGGCTGCTCGCTGAACCCTATGTAGGTCTCCTCACAGAGTTTAAAGATGTGTCAAATTCCTCTGTCCAAAATGTCTTCCGGTCATCCAGTGGTCACAAGAACCTCTTTCCAGTCAATACCCAGTCCACAAAAACTAAAAATGCACACTCAGTCTGTTTCAATGGAGGATGTGTCTGCTGTGCTGCAGTCATACATTGAGTGGGATGCTGGTCCAAGGGCTCGTGCTGTTGAAGTGTTGCAGTATCTACCTCAATTGGTTCCACCTCGACAGGACACCTTACCTGCCTACAGCGAAAAGGACCTCCGTGATAAGCAGTTGGAGGACAGAACTCTTTCTCGTGTTGTGTACTACGTTGAGAGACGTCGGAGACCCTCTAGGAGAGAACGGTTTAAAGAGTCTGTCTCTGTCACAAAATACTTGAAGCACTGGGATAGGCTGACTGTGAGCAACGGTGTGCTATACAGGATTTCAAGGGATCAGAAGACCGAAGCAAAGCGCTTCCAATATGTTGTTCCTGACTCACTCAAGACTGAGGTTCTGCATGGAGTGCACGATGGAGCGGGACATCAAGCTCAGTTCAGGAGCCTCAGCTTGACAAGACAGAGGTTTTTCTGGCTGAACCTCGACAGAGACGTGAGAGACTATGTACGTCATTGTCAGCGATGCATCGTCAGTAAGACCATTGAGCCTGAGGGTAGGGCTCCCTTGAGACCATAACATCAACCAGGCCACTAGAGTTGGTGTGTATTGACTTTTGGTCGGCCGAAGACTCTAAAAACAAGTCTGTTGATGTTTTGGTGATAACAGACCATTTTACAAGAATGGCTCAGGCATTTCCATGCAAAGACCAGACAGCTAAATAGGTGGCAAGGGTTCTCTGGGACCGGTATTTCTGTGTCTTTGGCTTTCCTGAAAGGATTCACAGTGACCAAGGGGCCAACTTTGAGAGTCAGCTGATAAGTGAGCTCCTCAGGGTGTCTGGTGTGAGAAAATCTCACACAACCCCCTACCATCCAATGGGGAACGGAAGTGTGGAGCGATTTAATCGAACCTTGGGTGGCATGATCCGTGCGTTGCCCCCTGAAGAGAAAGCTGACTGGCCACGGCGCTTGCAGACACTGACCTTTGTGTAACCTGCGCAACCCATGAGACGACAGGTTTTCCCCCCCTTTTACCTCATGTTTGGCCGAGTCCCCCGGCTACCTGTCGATGTCCTCTTTCGTACTGTCCTTCATGATTCTGCTGTGACGAGCTATAATAAGTATGCTGCATGTCTCGCCAATGACCTGAAGGAGGCGATGCTGATTGCTCAGGACCATGCCATGAAAGAGCAGAAAAGACATGCTCAGCTGTACAACAGGAAAGTGAAGGGATCAAACATTACCATCGGTGACAGAGTGCTCTTGGCCAACAGAAAGGACAGGGGTAAGAAGAAGCTCGCTGACCGGTGGGAATCAACCATCTACACTGTGGTGGACATGAACCCGGAGACACATACGTACAGGGTTCGCGACACAGTCTTTGGACAGGAGAAAGTGATCCACAGGAACCTGCTGATGCCGGTCAATTTTCTTCCTGTGGAGACATATGTGACATGTCTGACCCTACTCATCCATTCCTGCTACAGATTCCTCAGCCCCAGGAACTGATGGCGTTAGAGAGGATGGGGAGACTTTGTTTGAGGGAGAGAACGAGACTCTTTCCGGAGCTAGTGAGAGCCTGGGTGCCGGAAGTGACAGAAACTCGCCTGTGTCTGTGGAGGAGGGGCAGTCCCCTTTGACTGATCCAGGGCCTGTGGACTCTGAGAGGAGAACCATAGAATGGATCACGCAGCTGTCTGCACCAAATCTGTCAGCAGTGGATGTTACTGACATGACAAGCATGACCTCTGACCTCCAGAACTGCTCTCTCTCACCTGAAGGCCGACAGATCTGTCTGTGACTTGTGATTCTGCCCCTGTGACTTGTGATTCTGCCCCTGTGACTTGTGATTCTGCCCCTGTGACTGCTGTGGACGTCCCAGCAAGTGTGAAACAGCCAGCCCCTGCTCTCAGCACCATGACACAGACAGACGATGCCTCAGACATTCTGCACACTGTTGACCAGACCTCAGCCATGTACTGTGACCGTTCAAATGCACAGACACAAGTCAGGTCAAGATTTGGTCGTCTAGTCAAACCTGTGAACAGACTCATACAGACCATGTCTAGGCAGGATGTTGTTCAAGACAAATTCAGTGTTAAAGCTCTTTGCAAATCAGTGTTCCAGGCTTTTGCTGACTAAAACCTTAATCAGATAGCCTATGCCCATTTTGGGTCTGAATGTTTTTGTATTGATATAATGTTGCACTGTTTTCGTTTTATACTGTGTCACGAGCCTGCACTACACTATGTTTCGGGGTCTTGTGGGGTGTATAAGGCACCCTGTTACCAGTTGCTGGGATGAGAGATAAGCGCTGCTCTCATGCCACTTCATCCTTAAGGGATACATTTGGTGTTGGTTTTCTTGTTTATGGCCCCTGGTATTTGTGAACTGGTAGTCTTCTCTATGGTGTAGACTGTGTAGTTGGTGCTCATATTTGATAAAATTCAGTGGGGGTGGGTGTAACAGAGTTAGAAATGCACTTTATTAGTTCATATATTCAATTTGTATTTGTAAGTTTTATTTATCATTGTATGATTATTTTGAGTATTTGTGAATTTGATCTCTATGAGTTATCTTCATTTACCACTATTTTATACATTTTACAGTGTTAATTATCCTCCTGCACTCTGCCCTTTTTGTTCCTCCTGGGCTTCTGTAGCCCCTCCCCTCTGCCCTCACAGTCCTGTTGTGTTGTGATGAGGGTAAGTTGTGTCGGAAAATACTGCAGTAATATTGTGTTTTTTTCTGTAAAAACGTAGTAATTTATGTTAAAATATTCGGTGAATATTATTCTCTGTTATCTTATTTCTGTTACTGAGTTGTTTTGTGTTGCTTTATACCGTAAGTATAAGAGTTATAGATGTTTTTAGTTTCGCGTTTTTGGCGCGATTTGTTCGTGCAGTCTGTAACTCATGTAGCATTAGCTTGCTAGTTTGCACTTGCTGGCAGTGCTAACATAATGTGTGCATGTTTAGGAGCAGAGGTGTGGGAAGGAGGAGACAGAAGACTTACAGTCTATGTTAATGTCTTCTGCAGGTATGTGTTTTTCTTTTTGGCTTATGAATTTTGTTGTTTTGTTACTTCACCCCACGCTGTGTTCGTTTTGCCACTAGGTGGCATTGTTTTCTTTTTTTGTAGATATATATATCGTTGTTCTATAAAATGTTTTTCTGCAAACCTTTTAAACTTCTGCTCACACAGTCCTGTGTGTTGTGATGAGGGAGCAGAGGTGTGGGAAGGAGGAGACAGAAGACTTACAGTCTATGTTAATGTCTTCTGCAGGAATAAATACACAAAAGCAGCATCTTGAGTCGTCTTCCTTCATGCCCGAACACACACCCGTTACACAAGCATCATGGATTTGATCAACTGGTCTCTAAACGCAAGTGACACCAACTTCTCAATGAGAAGCCCGGGGAACCTGTATGTCCTGCCGGAATGTTTGCAGCTGGTTACTCGATGGACGCCTGGGAGAAGTGGCGGGTCGTGTATCTGGCGGCTCTTTCTGTGGAGGACGTTGTAGATATCTACCTATTTGGATTGTTGATGACAGGTGTTTTGCTGATTGGATCAGGCGTTGCACTGGTTCATCGAGGTATGCAGAAAACGCTAACAGCCGTGCAAAGCCCCATAAAGCTGCCAGTTATGATTGAAGCACTGAGCAGAGCTGTCGGGAATCTGAATGAGGCCATGAACTGGAATATGGATAACATCACAGTTCTGAATCGCAACATGGAAGCCATGACAGAGACTATGAAGCGGAACATGGTCACCATTACATCGATGGATAACAACCAGGATATGGGCTACATCATGGAGATTTACAAATTTTATTGCTTTTAAACACAGAGACAATGCAAAATACAAAAACATGACCTCCCACCCTGACCCGTCAGACAGCATATGCTATACAAATGAAATTAGTCCATGACCACGACAATAATAATAATGATATAATGATGAATGAATGACTAAAATAACAACAACAACAACAATAACAATAATACTATAAAGAAAAAAACAGTTCTAGTTTGTTTCCAGTCTGCGATACACAATCATGAGTTGAGGGTAATCAGTCATCAGCAGCCTATTACACTCTATGTCTCTCAATTTGAGGGTTGCAAGGGGAGGCCTTATTCTATTCAGAAAACTGTCTGCCTATCAATAGCAGATTTTTCAGATCTGCAGGCATATAATCTAGAAAGGGTGTCCAAACTTTTAAAAATAACTCGTCCTCACCCTTCACAACAGCTTGTAACCTTTCATGAGGGAGGATATTAAAAGATCTCCTTGTACCAGAGGCTGACACAAGGTGGAAGAGTTTTTATCCAGTTTTGCAGTATACACTTTCGAGCAACTAGAAGGAGTTTTTAATGTGATGCAGTGAGATGCCTAAAGTGCCTAGAGGGAAGGCCTAGGACGAAAACTCCACGGCCTTTCTTAATTTTTATTTTAAATATCCCATTGACTACCTTTGAGATAAGTGTCCAAAATCTGGAAACCAGTTTACATTCCCAAAAGTAATGGAAATACGTCCCCCTTTTTAAGTTGCACTTGGTACACAGAGAACAAATAGAGTGATCGGTTTTATTTTAAAAAACAGGAGTAATATGCAGCCATGCCCTCAATTTTAAATGAACTTGTAATTTTAATTGTAAAGCAGATCGACTTCAGGTCAATACAATCTAAAGACAGTCACCATGTTAAAGTGTTAAGCTGTTTTTAGATTCATTGAACAGTGTGTTCATGGCATGGCATCAAATTGTCCTACATCATGCTGAAGTATACACACTAATAAAGAGCCAAGACAAAACAATGTGAGAGCTGTAATGATGAGTATAACCTTCATTCAGTAAAATTGTTTAAGAGAAACAGACTCACCCCAGTTGGGACAACACCAGGCATTCGAATATCAACAGAGAAATTGTCGGTGTTTGTTAAGACCCGCTGTTGCTTGAACCTAGACATACAGTTGCTGGTATCTGACAAGACATTTTCCTGAGACCTTCGGGAAGAACAAAGAGACATTATGGTTTACTTATTTCTAGTCATTCACTCTGAAATGCTGCTGGAAGAAACAGCCAACCACATACATTTCTCCCCCTGAGAAGTGGTGGTTAACTGCTACTTATCCTCAGACAACTAAAAGACCTTACTGTGTGTGTGTGTGTGTGTGTGTGTGTGTGTGTGTGTGTGTGTGTGTGTGTGTGTGTGTGTGTGTGTATATGTGTGTATTGACAGGCCTTCTCATTGAATGTTTTTTCGTAGTTTTTGATAGTATTTTGTATTTAAGTATTTTGTGTTATAAATACATATTTTTCTTATTCGCCATGTTTACTGTATAAGGCTATAACAAGTGAACTTCCATAGTGTGGGATCAATAAGGTCTATCTTATCTTTCCATCATGTCATCACACACCACCACAAGTAAATAGCTTAATCCTCATTAATAGATACGCTGTATATTTGAATCAGATACAGGGCTAGTTAATGATATTGTCACTATAGTACTAATCTCACTATAAACATAATCTCTAGGTTGGAGAACCGAATAGAAAAAAAAAATAGAGCTGTAAACACATTAACAACTGAAATGTTCCAATAATACATTTGACATCCTAGAGCAGACATGGGCAAGCTACGGCCCGCGGGCCGTATACGGCCCCTCTGTCAAATTTTAGAACCCAATGTGGCCCACAAGTCAAAAAGTTTGCCCACCCCTGTCCTTACCTTTTGAATCTGTAAATAGGGTTTTGCATTTCCAGGCTGTAGCTGTGACACATGAATGCTAGCACCAGCACACAGACCACAGGGACTCCCATCATGCCTGCAGATGTGAAAAGAGGGTGTCAGCACCATTCTGTAGGAAAAGACTAGGTGGGTAATCTGCACGAGAGAGTGCATGTCACACCTATTTCTCTTGCTCAGCTCTGATGAGGAGTAAAAAAAATATAAAGTAGCCAAGGTAGTATCCCTGTTGGACCTCACTCCTTTAGCATTGCAATGTATGCTTGGGTCCTCTCAGAGGGTAAGACAACTCTGAACCAATTATCTGAAAAAAGCACAGACATGAAAACATGAAACCAGTCAATGCATTTATCGATCTACTTCGAGATTTTGATACAACATTCAGTCTAAGTCCAACTTGAATATCTCTGGAAACAAAAGCTCTCCCAGTGGAAGATGGAACATTTCATGGTTACATGTACATCTACACAAAAAATACACGCACACGCGCACGCACACGCACACACACACACACCCCTTTGGAAACACATCACTGAGAGAATGAAGAGTCTGCAGAGCTGTCATCAAAGACAAAGATGTCTACTCTGAAGAATCTAAACATGAATACATTTAGAAACAGATCTTCATCTGGGATGTAGAAAGTAACAAAAGGTATAAAGTAGGGATGTGACTTTTGATCAAAAACACTATTCGAAATTCGCTAAACACTATTCGATATTCGATTCGAAAATCGACAGCCCCCCCCCCATACACACACACCCGAACGCGCGCATACAGGCCAGACAAGGTGAAAGCGCTAACGGTTTAATGAGTCAATAAACAATGATAAACAAATACACAATAAACTTCCATTCACATCACATAGCCAACAGTCTCGAACAATAATATAGGCTTTCAATTTTATTATTTATATTTACTATTACTATTTACGTCTGTTAGAAGCAACCGCGGGTGAAACTGCCCGTTTAGGGAACGATATTGAAAGCACTCGAACAGAGTAGAATAAACCTAAGACATATTTTTGTAAAAATTAACATGTCGACGTGGTCGGGATGGAGACGGGTACGCAGCCTATTAACAATCAGACCGGCTACGGAGAACACACGTTCCGATGGCATGGACGTTGCTGGCACACACAGGTAGGCGCTGGCCAGCTTTGCCAGGCGAGGGTATTTCTGTTTATTGTCTTTCCACCATGTCATCGGGTCAGTGTGGAGTGGTGGGCATGTATCCTGGCAGTACTGAGTCAATTCAGTCACGCATGTTGCGCTCTGTGTGCGGTAATCCTCGCCAAATATGACGGCAATTGCTGCGGTTAACGGGCCATCCTTTCGGGAATGTTTCGGGTCGCTATTCTTCTTCTGTTATTTTGACTACCTTTACTGTACGATAGCGGCACCCTCTGGCCGAATTAATGCAACAGAGTATGTTAGGAACTAGGAAACGCCTTTCCGTGCTCATTTTTTTTTAGTGGAATGCAACATAAGCCAAAACGGCATTCGAAATTACTATTCAATATTCGAACTCGTCACGAATATTCGACTATTCGAAAATCATGTCCCATCCCTAGTATAAAGAGTAGTCCATTAGCCCTCAATAGTTTAGTAATTATGGATTAACAAATTAACTTCTTAGCACTGGAGTTGTCACGATACCAAAATGAGTAACCCCAATACTATACCAGACAAGGTATCATGGTTCCTGGAATTATCGAGATACTGCTGCATTTTTTTTTACTATTAAATCAAATCAAATTTTATTTGTATAGCCCAAAGTCATAAAGTACATTTGCCTTGGAGGTCTTCACGATCTGTACAGGGAGTGACACCCTCTGTCCTTAGACCCTCGGTTCGAGTGAGAAAAACTTGCCCACAAAAAACCCTTTAAACAGGGGAAAAAGGTGGAAGAAACCTCAGGAAGAGCCACAGAGGAGGGATGTCATGTGTACAGAACAAATCAACACAAACATATTGTACAATTACAATGACTAAAAAAATGATTACAGTAGAAGTGGAACCTGTGATAGAGATAGAGAGACAAAGATGCACAGCGGCAGCAAATCATCACAACTAACTATAAACTGTAATGGCACAGTAATGGATTGATAGGCAGCAATAATGACAGTGATAATATATGCAGTGGACGTCATGCAGGACCACAGCAGCAGCCAAAATCCATAAATTATTTTTATTTTATTTTTATGAACTGCCATGTATTTGTACAAATTCTTAATACTTATTAGACTTATAATTCTGTTTGGTGCATAATAAACATAATACTGGTGAAGTAAGAATTAGAATGAAACACGTTTGAAACAACAAGTTTGGTTTTTTTGAGCAAAATTAATGGAGCCATTGACGACAACGACACGGCAAACTCAGCTTTTGCCATGCTGAGTGTGTTGTCTCGTGTTTGTGACTCTAAGCCGTGCATGCGTCTGGGCGAGACTGAACTTTAGCTTGTTGTTTGTTTTGAAGCGAATTTATATCGAAGCGGAGTGGTTTTCATGCTGCTCTTGCCGGCAGAAACACACGAACAGCTAATCAGCTAACAGACGGGCGCACCCAGCATGGAGAAACAACCTATCATATCCCTGGATGTCACCTGTAACAGGCAAACAGCCAGTCACTCAGCAGCTGTGTAGTTCGGTTGTGGATCCATGTTGGTTTGTTTACAAAGGAGTAGCATGCAGTGAGAAGCTGGGAGGAGAGCAGAAGCGGTAGTACCGTTGTGTAGAATTTCTAGTATAGTAGGAACCATTATGATTTGGCACCGCGGGGTACCGTGTATACCATGCAATTCTAGTTGTGTCTGCCTGAAAGAGCACACTCTTTAAAGCCTCTCGGGCTTCTTCTTCTTATTGAGTGTGTGTGCAAGGCGCACACTATATGTTATCCACCGCGCTCATTATTATTGAGTGTGCGTGCAAGGCGCACACTATATGTTATCCACCGCGCTTATTATTGAGTGTGTTTGCAAGGCGCCCACTATATGTTATCCACCGCGCTTATTACTTCTTCTTATTGAGTGTGCGTGTAAAGCGCACACTATATGTTATCCACCGCGCTTATTCTTATTGAGTGTGCCTGAAAAAGCACACTCTTTAAAACCTCTCAGGCTTCTTCCGATTATTATTCGTCTTCTGTTTCTTACGTGTTTTTTTCAGTTCGCATCTCCTTCCAGAGTTTTTGTCGCACACACACAAAACGACCGTCTCGGTCGGGACATGTGTGCTATGACTTTTTTAAGAGTTTCGGCAAACGGTTTTGCCACAAATCAGCAAAAATTAAGCCAAAAAATGAATGGGTGTGTATTGCGAGAACTTTCCAGAGCTAGAGTGAGTGATGTCATCGCTAGAGTGGTCAGGGAGAGAAAAAGTCGTCGAAAAATAAATTTGTAAACTGCGATTGTGGCCTCAAATGCACAGCTACAGACAGGATTATACCCTCAGAACGTAGGAAAATTCGAGGAGGTCGCAGTGATAACACCGTTGAAGCTGTCAGATATATAGTTTTGGCATAACACGCAAATATGCGGTAGCAACTCCCATCCTCAGCCTCATATACATCCATGTTAAAAAGGCGGAAAATTTTCTGGAGGAAGGCAGAAGTAACGTTTTTCTCTCTTGCTCCTAAGGGCACATTTCTTCATTTATCGACACAAAACGACTATGTAAACGATCAGGAAGGGCACACAATTATGTCAGTTCAATGATTGGAAATACCGTTTAATCAGAAATCCTTCCTCTTCGAGGGAAGTTCTTAGCATTTTCTCTCAGTATCTGTCAGGATTTGTAACTGACATTTTAAGAGGTGCAGAGTAGCTGCTGCTGATTAGGTCCTGGTTGCCTCAACCTCAGCCTGCTTGAAGGAAGAGAGGGGGGAGGGGCCAGCAGGCAGAAGCCTAGAGGCGCCATTTTAGTAGTTCTTGGCATTTAATTTGAACTTGTCTGTCTAAAATGGCAGTAAAGACATGCTATTTGCTAACATTAGCAATGCTTAAATTAGTGGTAATTAACATTAGCCACTAGGAATTAAAACATGTTAATTGCTAACATTAGCTAACGTTAATTGCTAGCGCATCAGTGCTAACGTGCTAATGTTAATATGTTAATGCTAACATGCTAATCTTAATTTCTAGTGCATCATCGCTAAAATGCTAATGGTCACATGCTAATGTTAACATGTTAATGCTAATTGCTAGCACATCAGCGCTAACATGCTAATGCTAACACGGTAATGCTAAGATGTTAATATTAATTGCTAGTGCATCAGCGTTAACATGTTAATGCTAACACAGTAATGTTAACATGCTAATGCTAACATGCTAATGTTAATTTGCTAATGCTAACATGTTAATGCTAACATGTTAATGTAAGCATGTTAATGCTAACATGTTAATGCTAAATGCTAGCGCATCACCGCTAACATGCTAATGGTAATTGCTAATGCTGACATGTTAATGTTAATTGCTAGCGCATCAGCGCTTACATGCTAATGGTAATATGCTAATTGCTAGCACGTAAGCGCTAGCTGCTCCTGTCTAAATAAACATGTTAAAAAATTACTATTTTGAGATGTGATTTTTGAATACAGACCCACGGCAACAGCCCACTCGTCAGTCTCAAAATTTCTCTTCTAGTACTGAATTTGCTGAGCAGTGTCAGTAATAATGCATAGGCACGACGGGGCCAGAGTCACGCGCACTCAAAATTTCTTTTGAAATTTTCTAGTTATTCTTCTGTTTCTTCCGTGTTTTTTCGGTTCGCTACTCCTCCCAGAGTTTTTGTCGTACACACACAAAATGGGCATCTAAACGACTGGTTCGGCCGGAAATGGTGTGCTATGACTTTTCTAAGAGTTTCGGCAAATGGTTTTGCCAAAAACAACGCCAAAAAATGAATGGGTGTGTTTTGCGAGAACTTTCCAGAGCTAGAGTGAGTGATGTCATCGCTAAAGTGGAGGGGGAGAGAAAAAGCTGTCGAAAAATTAATTTGTAAACTGCATTTGTGGCCTCAAATGCACAGCTACAGACATGATTTATACATAGAAACGTAGGAAAATTTGTCGTGTTACTCACATTCGCCTGCTAAAGCTGTCAGCTTTATAGTTTTGGCTCGAGACGCGAATTTTCGGCAGCAGTACCCATCAACACCCTCATAGACTCCCATGTTAAAAAGGCGGAACATTTTCTGGAGGAAAGCAGAAGTACCGCTTCTTTCCATTGCTCCCAAGAGCACATTTCTTCATTTATCGACACAAAATGACTATGTAGACGATCAGGAAGGGCACACGATGCTCCCAGTTATGTCGGTTCAATGATTGGAAATACGGTTTGGCATCAGCATTAACATGTTAATGTTAACATGCTAATGTTAATTGCTAGTGCATCAGCGCTAACATGCAAATGTTAACATGCTAATGTTAACATGTTAATGCTATCCTGCTAATGGTAATTGCTAGCGCATCAGCGCTAACATGGTAATGTTAACATGCTAATGTTAACTTCTAGCGCGTCAGCGCATCAGCGCTAACATGCTAACTGCTAATACTAAAATGCTAATGGTAATTGCTAGCGGATCAGCACTAACATGCTAATGTGAACTTGGTAATGTTAACATGCTATGCTAACATGTTAATGTTATCCTGCTAATGTTAATTGCTAGCACGTCAGCGCACCAGCGTTAATATACTAATGTTAACATGCTAATGCTAACTGCTAGCGCATCAGCGCTAACATACTAATGGTAATTGCTATCGCATCAGCGCTAACATGCTAATGCTAACATGCTTATGTTAATTGCTAGCGCGTCAGTGCGTCAGCGCATCAGCGTTAACATAGTAATGTTAACATGCTAATGTTAACTGCTAGCACAGGGGTGGCCAACTAGTCAGAGACTAAAAGACACTTTTTTTTCTGTGTTACTGCAAAGAGCCACATCATACACATGGGCACTAGGGATGTAAAATTATCTTTTTATTTGTAGGAAAAAAAATCTTTCTTTACAGAAACTCTCAATCAGTTTGTGTTCTTATTAGAGCTGCCAGCAAGCAGCTGATCTGACCATTACCTTTCAGCTTGAAATATGAGCTAACTGAAAATAAAAACAATTCAGATGATAGCTCATTAACCCTTTGATGAGAGTCCACGGCCCCGGGAAACGGCGAGGTCCAGGCACTGTAAACGCAGAGCCGGTCGCGGCGCACCGCCTCGGAAAAAATGCGCCTGGCGGGGGCCAGCTAGCACTGGGGAGAGGTCCCACGAGGGGATCCTCCCGCACCGTGAGGCCGTCCCTGACCCGAGTTTAATCCCCCTTGCAGACTGCGCCAAAGTTGCGGTGATTGGTTAAAATTGTAACACCGCCCTGAATTCACAGGGATTTACTGAAGTTGCGTTGAAGTTGCAAATCGCAACATCGTGAATTCCTGGAGGGTCTGTGTTATGGTATAATTTACGGTACAGTCAGGCCTGACGCCGATTACCACTACTGCGCATGTGTGTGTGTGTGTGTGTGTGTGTGTGTGTGTGTGTGTGTGTGTGTGTGTGTGTGTGTGACACAGAAAGGCAGACGTGGCAGTGGAAGCTGCAGCCTCACTGTCACCTATTTCTCATTTTTTTTTAAAGATGAAAAAGAACATATTCTACTTCTCTCGCATTCGCCAAGAATCGCGATTTATTTTCTCTGTCAACCGATGCGAGTCGTCACGCATTTGTACCGATTTTAATTGTGTCACGATTAGAGTTGCACGATACCCACGGTATACACGGTACCTCGCGGTACCAAATCATACCCGTCGCTACTAGGGAAGTAACGATACACTCAACTCACGACTCGATTCGAGTCACAATTTTTTGTTCACGATACGATTTTTTCACGATTTTTTAAAATCAAAATGAGCTACAGACAAATTCTGACAAAATAAAATTATCCTTTTATTTGTAGGAAAAAAATCTCTCTTTACAGAAACTCTCAAACTGTTTGTGTTCTTATTAGGGCTGCCAGCAAGCAGCTGATCTGACCATTACCTTTCAGCTTGAAGTATGAGCTAACTGAAAATAAAAACAATTAAGATGATAGCTCATTAACGGTTTAATGAGAGTCCACGGGCCCGGGAAACGGCGAGGTCCGGGCGCTGTAAACGCAGAGCCGGTCGCGGCGCACCGCCTCGGAGGAAATGCGCCCGGCGGGGGCCAGCCAGCGCCGGGGAGAGGTCCCACGAGGGGGATCCTCCCGCACCGTGCGGCCGTCCCTGACCCGTGCTTAGTCCCCCGTGCAGACAGCGCGGAAGTTGCGGAGAAGTTGCGGTGATTAGTTAAAATCGCAACACCGCCCTGAATTCACGGGGATTCACTGAAGTTGCGTTGAAGTTGCAAATCGCAACATCGTGAATTCCTGGAGGGTCTGTGTCATGGTATCATTTACTGTACAGTCAGGCCTGACGCGTGTGTGTGTGTGTGTGTGTGTGTGTGTGTGTGTGTGTGTGTGTGTGTGTGTGTGTGACACAGAAAGGCAGACGCGGCAGTGGAGCAGCAGCCACAACGTAACCTATTTCGCCAAGAATCGCGATTCATTTTTTCTGTGAACCGATGCGAGTCGTCACGCATTTGTACCGATTTTAATCGTGTCACGATGTATCGTTACATCCCTAGTCGCTACTATACTAGAAATTTTACACGACGGTACTACCGTGGATTACTATATTACCGGTGCCAGTCTCCGCTACATAGCGGCCGCCTCTGCTCTCCTCCCGGCTTCTCACTGCATGCTACTCACTCGTAAAAAAACATGGCATGTACTGCAACCGAACTACACAGCTGCTGAATGATTGGCTGTTTGCCCGTTACTGGTGACGTCCAGGGATGTGATAGGCTGTTGCACGCTGGGTCCGCCCGTCTATTAGCTGATTGGCTGTTCGCGTGTTTCTGCCGGCAAGCATGAACTCCATGAAGACAGCTCCGCTTCGATAGAAACTCGCTTCAAAACAAACAACAAGCTAAAGTTCTGTCTCGCCGAGACACGAGACAACACACTCACCGTGGCAGAAGCACTGGGCCCGAGCAGCGAGTCTGCCGTGGCGTCTTTGTCGGTGGCAACACTAATTTTGCTTAAATACAAACGTTGTTGTTTCAGACTAACTTGTACAAATACATTGCAGTTTATAAAGATAATAATAATTTTAAAAAGGCTGCAGTATCGCGGTAATACCCGGAACCGCGATACTTTGTCTGGTATAGTATCGTGGTTACTCATTTTAGTATCGTGACAACTCTAGTCACGATGTATCGTTACATCCCTAATGGCAATGCCAGCCAAGCATATTTGACGCATGGCAGAGCCTCCAACCAGTCCACCAATCAGATGTTTGGCAGTTCGATCCCCGGCTCCTCCGATCTGCATGTCGAAGTGTCCTTGGCCAAGACACTGAACCCCAAATTGCTCCCGAAGGCTGTGCCATCGGTGTGTGAATGTGTATGAATGGCTAGGTCCTCAAACTGATGAGCAGTTGGCACCTTGCATGGTAGCCAAGGCCATCAGTGTGTGAATGGGGTGAATGAGATATGTAGTGTAGAGCGCTTTGAGTGGTCGGAAGACTAGAAAGGCGCTATATAAGTACAGTCCATTTACCATTTACCATTTACCATGTCATGTGAAAGCTCCTGAAGAGCCGCATGAAACTAGTTAAAGCGGCTCGCATGAGGCTCGGGAGCCGTGGGTTGGCCAGGCCACTGTTAGCGCATCTGCGCTAACATGCTAATTGCTAATGGTAATTGCTAGCGCATCAACGTTAACATAATAAGGTATATAGGTATATGGTATAAGCTATAAGGTCTTGGCTCGGCCCCTCTGTCAAATTTTAAACCCCAATGTGGCCCACAAGTCGAAAGGTTTGCCCACCCCTGGTCTAGGATCACTATTTAGTTTGTCTGTTTTTGGCTACTGTAGAAACAGTGTTTCAACATGGCTGCCTCCATGAAAGAGAACCTGCTCCCACTGTAGATGTAAAAGGAAATTTTTTAAATAACAGAGATAAAAATATTCTGACTTGGAATGCAATATTCATAACTATGTTTTCATGCATGTATAATCACCTGATAATCAGAATATTTTTATCTTTGTTGTCATGTTGAAACACTGTTTCTACAGTAGCCAAAAACAGACAAACTAAATAGCGACCCTAGATTATTTTTTTTAAAAATCAAAGCAAACGAAAATTAAAGGAACATCATGCAACCTTTATACCATAAACTATCCATCCCATCCTATATCTGTTACTGCTTATCAGTGGGGCTAGCGGCTTATCATAAACTAACAGATTTTAAATCAATTAGGGATGCACAATATTTATCGGACCAATAAAATTGTATTTACAACTTGTACAAATACATTGCAGTTCATAAAAATAATAATAAAAGGCCACAATATCGCGATAATACCTGGAACCGTGATACTTTGTCTGGTATAGTATCGTTGTTACTTATTTTGGTATTGTGACAACTCTAAGGCACTTAATAGCAAAAATACTAATTTCCACACAGTGTTGCTTTGATAAAAACATAAAATTCTAAATGAAGCATTGTGGTGCTACAAAGCTGCCCTGACCTCAAATTCTTTTTTCCAGACGTCAAAGAACATGACTATTTGGTACAGGCCCCCATCATCATTTTCATGATGTTCTAATCAACATAAACAATGATTTACAGTAGGACAAGCACAAGAGTTTCCAGAATACTTAACACTGCTCCCATGTCCTCAGTAGCCATGTCTTATTACAATAATAATGATGACCATTTCTGTTTGCACTCTTCTCTTTCCTCATATTCTCATTTCTTAAGTAATTCTAACAAACTTCTCAAACAAACATATCAAAATGAGAAATGTAAATGTCTCTGGTGCTGCTTCCATGCCTACAGTAAAAATCCATATGTTGTGATACAAATATGCATTGTACCACATTAACCTTACTGTAAAATAAATTGATTAACTTAACTAAATGAAATTAATAATTGATTAACTACGTATGAACAAAACAACCACAAGGGAATGTCTGTGTCAAAGTCTGCAGATTAAAAAGCTAATAAATACAGTACATATAATTTTAAACACAAAAATCTTACAAAGTAACAGCAACCACACTATAAATAGTACGGCAACATCACTTTTGACAAACCCATGTCATCCTGTTGTATTTATTCTATTATTTCCTAACTGTTCCCCCCCCTACAGTTAACTCCAGCCTTCATCATATGTGTGTCACCCAGAGGATGCTCAGAATCAGAACCAGAATCGTGTTTATTGCCAAGTAGGCTTTCACTTCAATGCAAAAAGGAGAAATAATTGAGACGTTCAGTTTGCTTGATGACTCATTGTGTTCACAGATGGAAATAAGAAGAGGAGGGGTGTGAATGGGCAGTGCTGTTGACATCACTGCCTGCTAAGGAGATAGAGGAAACTATGGAAACAAGGCTCAGCCCACTCATGTACCACAGCACGTATTCCACCAGAAAACACAACATGCTTTAACACTGAACATTTGAACCTTTGTGCACCTCTACAGACCCTTAAATCATGAATTAGTATTCCAGCATCATGACACACAAGACCGTTAGTTTCTTTTGTGAAGTAACAGCTGAACAGTGCCAATAAAAAGCAAAGATAGGTTCATACAACCATCTGAATAGTTTGTAATAAAGGTCTAATCTAAACAGTAATAAGCTTTACTGTATTAATTGCATCATGTTGAATTAAATGAATTACAAATCTTGTTTTCATCACGCAAACAGTAAACAGATGTCACGCCTCAATTGAGCAAGAGAAAATGGCCATCTTTAAACAGCGCTGTGTAAACACGTCACGACGCTTTAAAAAGGGAAGCTGAGAGACGAGGGAAGCAGAGCTCGCCATAACGTAGTGAGCTCTTTGACTAATTAAGGACTGTAACTGACATGTATGTATATAAGCTAACGTTAGCTATCCTCTGCGTTAGTGTGTGTGTGTGTGTGTGAGTGTGTGTTGATAGGTTAAATGAATCTGAGCCGTGATGAGCACAGCTGAATTGGATTTAAAGGTGTAACATCTAATCGCTAAATGGTAAATATTAAAAAGATAAAATTATATCAAAACATTTACCTGTTTGCTGTCGCGAGACGTCTTTCAGCCGTCCGTGGAACCTGTGTCGTTGTTAACAATCAGTGACGACACTTCCGGTTTTTCAGACTCAGAGTTTCATCTCTACAAACGTACAGCGGCGCGCGCGTGCTCGCACACGCACACACCAACCAATATATATGCGTTAGATTTATATATTGTATTTACAATTTGGATTCACATATTCCAACAACTGTGGAATAAAAATATTTTTAGTTCAGTAAATATGATGTTTTTATTCTGTAAGTCTAACAGGAAGTATTTTTCTCGTTCCGGTGGTGTTGCTAATAAAGCCACTACATTGCACGTTGTCTCCAGTTAGCGTGCCTGCTGATTCATAACACTATGTGAACATATGATGCCGCAGGTACGTTAACGCTAACTGACTTTCAATAATGTTGACGTAGTTTGTGAAGTAATCACTTACTCTGTGTTGCTCCGCACTGTGCCTGTGTGTCTTTCACAACAGTTGTCTTTCTGTCTTGTCTTGTCTTTTGCAAGAAAAACGTCAAACTTATCTCTTACATGTCGGAAGTCGATTGTTCCGAATTCCGATCTAAAAACGGCTCCTGCATTTGCATGCACCTGTTAGTATGACACGTCTGCATTCAAACCACAGCACTGAACTGCCCGTGTCGAAGGTGTGCTCTGTAGTACTGTGGACCTGCTGTAGATTCGCGGATAGGCCTGCTTGGCTTGATTGATCATAGAATTCCTCAAATACCATCATGATGTAATGATCTAAGATATATGATCTAAGATATATATATATATATATATATATATATATATATATATATATATATATATATATATATATATATATCTGAGAGAGAGAGAGAGAGAGAGAGCTTCTCAGCCAAAGGATTGGGCTCACTCACACAATTCTGCTTCAGAACACAGCCATGAATACAGAATGGTACCAAAACATCCTCTGAGAGCAACTTCTCCTAACCATGCAAGAACAATTTTGTGACAAACAATGCCTTTTCCAGCATGATGGAGCACTTTGCCTTGCCATAAGGCAGACGTGGTACCTCAGCGGCATATCTAATATCATGGAAAAGTTCATTTATTTTAATAATTCAATTCAAAAAGTGAAATATATAATTTATAGATTGATTACACACAGTGAAATATTTCATTGTCACTGCCATCCTCCACAAGGAGGGAAAGGAAAAAGTGTGGTAGAAAAAAATGCACAAGCAGGAACGGCAGCCTTGAGAGGATTGCAAAGCAACAACCTTGGGCTACAACATTTACATTCCTCGTGTTAAGCCACTCCTGAACCAGAGACAACGCCAGAAGCATATTACCTAGGCTAAGGAGAAAAATGACTGGACTGTTGCTCAGTGGTTCAAAGTCCTCTTTTCAGATGAGGGCAACTGTGGCTCAGACGCAGAGCGGGTCGTCAACTAATCAGCGCCGGTCCTGGCCACATTTGCGCCCCCGAGACGAAGATTTTCTAGTGCGCCCTCACGGCCGCCCGTGCGCCCCGATCTGTCTGTCCGGCGCCCTCTCTGCCTCGTCAACCCCCCGCTCCCGGGGGCGCCCGCTGCGCTAACTTAATGAGCGGTACCGAAAATTCGGGAGTTTTTTTTCCATTTTCAGGCGCTCGTGCGCCCCCCACGGAGACGGCGCCCTGGGCGGCCGCCCACATTGCCCATAGCTAGGACCGGCCCTGTCCCCTCCAGTCTGCATGTTGAAGTGTTCTTGGGCAAGATACTGAACCCCAAATTGCTCCGACCTGACCGACCCACCACCTGCCCGCTAGACCCCATCCCCTCTAAACTCCTACAAGATATCACTCCTATGGTAGTCACATCGATCACATCCGTGAATAATGCCTCAATGTCCTCGGGCGTATTTCCAGCTGCCTTCAAAGAAGCCATAGTTAAACCATCTCTAAACAAATCACTGCCTTCCTCACCCATCACCACCTACTTGACCCAAATCAGTCGGGTTTCAGAAGTGGCCACTCCACTGAGACAGCTTTACTATCTGTCACAGAAGCCCTAAAAACAGCCAGAACACAAGGGCAATCATCTGTACTCATCCTTCTTGACTTATCGGCTGCCTTCGATACAGTCAATTATGACATACTCCTAGCCACACTCGCCAACATGGGCATCACAGGCACTGCCCACTCCTGGCTCGAGTCCTACCTCGCTGGACGCTCCTTTAATGTGTCTTGGCAAGGTCGTCTGTCATCGACTCATACCCTCTCCACGGGGGTGCCGCAGGGGTCTGTGCTGGGCCCCCTTCTGTTTGCCATCTACACCACCTCGTTGTCCCATGTTATCCGCTCACACGGCTTCTCCTACCACTGCTATGCCGATGACACACAGCTATACCTGTCGTTCCAGCCGGACTGCACCACGGTCTCTGCACGCATCTCTGCCTGTCTCTCTGATCTGTCAACCTGGATGAAAGACCACCATCTACAGCTTAATCTGTCAAAAATCGAACTCCTGGTCATCCCTGCCCATGAGTCAATCCGCCATGACATCAACTTGAAAATTGGCACTCTCACTATTACCCCTAACCATGCTAAAAACCTGGGCGTGGTACTAGATGATCGTCTTTCTTTCTCTGAGCACATTTTTTCCGTAGCGAGGTCATGTCGCTATGCATTGTACAATACCAAAAAAAATCAGACCATACCTTACCCAATATTCCGCTCAGCTCCTGATACAGGCTACAGTCACCTCCCGCCTCGATTATTGCAACTCGCTCCTGTCCGGCCTACCTGCTTGTGCAATCAAATCTTTGCAAATGGTCCAGAATGCTGCAGCACGACTTGTTTTCAACCAACCCAAAAGGACACACGTCACCCCACTCTTTAGCGACCTGCACTAGCTGCCTATAGCAGCCGGGGTCAAACACAAAGCTGTCACGCTAGCCTACAAAACCAGCTCAGGATCTGCCCCTGGCTATCTTAACGTCTTACTAAAGGCTTACGTCCCGACCAGGGCGTTACACTCCGCTCATTCAAACCATCTAGTTGTACCATCGCCTCTCGCAAAGCGAGGTCACTCTAAACTCTTCTCTGTGGTTGTCCCCAAATGGTGGAATGACCTACCAACGGCTACAAGAACTGCAACATCCCTTTCTACCTTTAAAAAAACTTGTAAAAACCTTTCTCTTTCAAAAATGCTTCCCTGCCTAACAAAACTAACAACTACTCTGTGCTCCTTTACACCTCTTTTGAGCTTATGTCCTCCTCTGTAAGTCGCTTTGGATAAAAGCGTCCGTTAAATGCAATGTAATGTAATGTTTTATTTTGTAACAATTATACTAATATTATCTTCTCCCACCTCCATAGATGCAGAGGACCATGTGCCGGACCTTATCCCATAGTGTTCCAGTGGTGGTGTTGTGCCTTGCTGCTTTGTTCCTCAGTAGTGTCTTGATCTACCTTTATCTGGATTCTGTGCATTATACCGATCACCCACCGGATTTCTCCCATGTAGGCTGTATGCCACAACACTTTAAAATGACAACTATGAAGAATTGCACCCCCTGGCTCCAGTGTTCACAAATACATGCCGAAGTTCGAAAGCTGAAGCTGATTGGCCAGGGAGCTGTTAAAAAGGTAGATATTCTTTTACACTGTATGCTGGCTGTTTATTGTGTGACCATAACTATAGGAAGTGGATTAAATAAAAGAAACAGAAAGCTTCACATACACACATGCATTACATATACTCAAAAGACAGAACACACACTCCAATTTCAGTTTTTCAAAGATATTTATTATATATAGATATTATTTCTTTTAGATGTTGGTTATTAAAACACACACATACATACATATGCAGCTTTAATATTCACAAAAAGTTTGGGATATTTGACTTCTGGGTGAAATTTATGTAAAAAAAGTTTATGTGATATATCATGAAAGTAGGATATTTAAGTGGAAGCATGCAATGGTAATTTCTTCATCTCAACAATTTGTTGAAAAAAAAACACCAGACTTGACTCATTTAATCAACTGATCTCAGAACAGTTTGGGCACCCCTGCAAGCTCAGTGGCAACTTCCCTTATAGTACATCCTGTTTGAAACCTCACACTGACTGGTCTTGGTCTCATGATGTCAGAATGTGAACAGCATGATGAAGAGGACTGTCATACTCTGCACACAAAATATATTTATTATTTCATCCTTGCACTATGCGCCATTGCACCAAAAAAAAGTCCAGAAAAAAATTGTACACCTTTCAATAGTTAGATGAGGCTGAGAGAGTTGGACAGTCATACAATTGAAATGTCTAGCTGGAGACATGAAGGATATTTTTGACTGTGTCAGTAGAGCATCTACAGCATGTGACACCTTCAGTGTTAATGGCTGAAACAAGCCAATTGTAGCTGAAATCTGTATTACTATGTCTGCTGTCTGTACATCTTGCAGACACTGTGTCATTGCTCTGGCTATTCGGTCTAATTTAGCTGAATAGTATGCTACAGGTCTAAGTTTTCCTCCAAAAGGTTGGGTTAGCACACTGGTCATAAATCCACTTCTAGCATCACACATTTGTATAAATGGTTTCTTATAATCTGGGAGTGCTAAAACTCTGAACTCACTAGTAATTGTTTTACTTGTACAAATGCATGTTCTCCCTCCAGAGTCCATGCGATCACATCATTAGCTGCCATGGGTTGATCATAGATACGCATTTGAAGTGGATGTTTTACTTCAGCATAATTTGCAATCCATGCTCTACAGAAGTTCGTCATTCCCAAAAAAGACATAGGCTGTGTCCGAAATCGCTCCCTAACCACTATGTAGTGCACTATATAGTGGACACGCCATTTTGTAGTGGTGTCCGAATGTTTAGTGTCCACTATATAGTGCACTGAATGTATCCCACAATTCACCGCGAAAAGTAGTGAACATCCGATGGTCCCTAACCGAAGCAAGATATCCCATCATGCATTGCCGGAATTTCTCTGTGCGCGGAAAGGAAATGAATATGGCAGATGGACGGGAGACTATGTACAAATGTAAGTATTTTTCCGTTTAACGTTTGATTCCGAGGTTTAAAACAGGTTGTTAATAGTTTGTATATATGCAATACTATTTAAAAACTTACTGGGGGGTACGCATTAAGCCATTACGGCACCAATCATGGCTAGCGACGGAGGTCAGTACTACAGGTAACTGTTAACGCTGTTCGTCAAGTTAAACTACAGCCTATTATAATTCATAAGTAATGTCAGCTAAATTAAATTCAAGTGTCAAATAAGCACGGGAGAATCTTAGGCATCATAGGCATTTGACACTGACAGCATTAATGATTGTTTATTGTTGTTGTTTTTATCATCCTGTACGTGTTGTATTTTTCAGAGCTATTCTGAAAGAAATGGGGCTGACGGGTGTGGTGACCCCTGCCCGGGCGGGCAAAAAGTGGAAGAATTTTAAAAAAACATACAAGGTTAGGATGCATCATAATTAACTACAGCTCTATTTTGTGAAAGCATAGATGAAAGAACAGTGACTTTAACCTTTGTATATTTTCTTTGCTGTGTTTAGCATTATAAACGAACACTACAGTAATATCACATCAAATGTGTGTATATTGCAATGTGTGCAGGAGCTGAGGAAGCCACCAACAGGGAGTGGCACTGAGTCAGGGGAGTCCACTGCCAGCGATTGGAAGTGGTTCTCCCTCATGGATAAGGCAATAGGTGGGAGGCCTTCTATTCGGCCTCCTTGTCTTATTGCCTCAGCCTGGGGGGAGACCCCACCAGTCTCAGCATCAGCCTCCCCTGATTCAGTGCCACCAGAGCCAGAGTGTCAGGGTGCTGACTCGGAGTCTGAAGAGCCAGCTCCACCAAAGCGACAGCGGCGTGACCCTGTTTTAGAGCTGTTGGAGAGGCAGGAGAAGAGGGCAGAGGAGAGGGAGAAAAGGGAGGAGGACAGGGAGGAGAGGCTTTTGAACCTTCTTGAAAAGATAGTAGAGAAAATGTAAATTAGATTAATAAATAACAAAAAATAAATAAATGTCTCACTTTGTTTTCAATTGAAATAGTTATTTATCAACCTAACTACTAAATTATAACATATGAACATTTGAACAAACAAAATTACAGAGAACATATAAAACAGAGAACATATAAAACAGATCAAAGGGTACTGAAACTATTTACATTAATTACAACTTGAACCAAGAGAAGATAAGAGGGCAGAGGAGAGTGACAGGTGAAATTAGGTTAGAGAAAAGAGAATAAAATTTGTGAGAAGAAAGAGAGAGAGAGAGAGAGAGAGAGAGAGAGCGCACATCTAAACATTGGTTGTGATTTGATTATTTTTTTCTCTCAATAATCATGGTCCTGCAGAGCTGGAGGATTATTAACTGGCGCTGAAACAGCAGCAGCAATGCGACCACGCAGCCATTCTCCGCATGCCAAATCTGGCTGGACCAGATCTCCGCCATCATCCGGCCCCAGTGCCTCCTCCACAGGCTCCAGAATATCTCCATCCTTTAGGCAGAGATTGTGGAGAATTGCACAGCAAGCGACGACCTTGACAGCAAAGTGTGGCTTCACCTCCAAGGCCTTGAAAAAAATTGAACCTTGGCGTGGTGCCTGTTAAACCTGGCCTCAACAGGGTTTCTGACAGGCTCCCTGTAAGGGGTGATGAGGGCGAGTGGTTCTGAGGTGCAGGGATACCCACCATCTCCAAGAATCTGGAAGCCTTCAGGTGGGTATAACTTGTGAACATAAGGGGGCTGTTCTTTAAAACTCTGGCGTCATGGACAGAGCCAGGGTAGCCAACAAATATGTCCAGAAACTGGCACTGGTGGTCACACACTGCTTGGAGTTGGATGGAGTGAAATAACTTTCTGGATGGAGTGAAATAACTTTCTGTTAAAATAACACTGGGCATCAGCACTTGGTGGCTTTTAGTTCCAAGATGGCGGCGCACACACATGCAGCGGCTAGAAGCTCTCCCTATTTGTGCACTTTTTTGTGTTTTTTTGCGTGTGTTTTGTTGTGTTGTTTGTCTACACCGGACTCCACCATCCACTACAACCGAAGGTTGGTGTAACAACAGTACTGTACTGGACAGACATTGTTCCCCCGACTTAGAATTCATGTCGGTGAGATGCAGACCCTTCTTTCTACCCAGAGAACTAACTACCATTGTCATCACGGCAGTATACATTCCTCCGGACGCTAATGTTAAAACTGCTCTTTCAATACTACTGGAAGCCATAAACAATCACCAGCGTGCCTATCCAGATGGCGCACACATCATAGCAGGAGATTTTAATCGGGCAAATCTCAAGACTGTATTGCCAAAATTTCACCAGCATGTGAAATGTTCAACTAGAGAGAACAACACTTTAGATCATGTTTACTCTAATCTCAAGAGGGCATACAAAGCCATCCCCCTCCCCCACCTGTGGCAGTCTGATCACCTATCACTTTTCCTTGCCCCAGCATACACCCCCCTCAGCCGACAAACAAAGCCTTAACGACAGGCCGTTATCACATGGCCTGAGGATGCACTCCCCCGACTCCAAGACTGCTTTGAACTTACACAATGGGACACTTTCCAAGACAACGACTTGGCCACATACACAGACACAGTGCTATCATACATCAAGTACTGCATGGGTATGGTAACTGTAAAAAAGACAATACGAGTTTACCCCAACCAGAAACCGTGGATGACCAACCAGGTCCGCTCTCTCCTCGGGGCCCGCGATGCAGCCTTCAGATCTGGCGGCAGAGAGCTGTACAGCACAGCTCGTGCCAACCTGAGGAGAGGCATCAAGGCCGCCAAAGCCGACTATTAACAAAAGATTGAAGGCCAATTTAACAACCCCCGGCAGGTGTGGCAGAGCATACAGTCCCTGACCAACTACAGGGGCAGTGCTGTGACACCTGGGGACTCAGACGCAGCACTAGCGGAGGAGCTCAACAGCTTCTTTGCCCGCTTTGAGTCCCAAGCCCAGATGGCAGCCACACCACCCCGACCTGCCCTACAACCCACACAAACACAAGACACACCCACACTCACTGTGAAGGTGGAGGATGTCAGACGAGTGCTCCGTGCCGTCAACCCAAGGAAGGCCACAGGACCGGATGGAGTACCGGGCAAAGTACTCAAGGCATGCGCTGATCAGCTAGCTCCAGTTTTCAATGACATTTTCAACCTGTCACTGGAACAAGCCAACATCCCAGCCTGCCTAAAGTCAGCCACCATCATACCAGTCCCCAAAAAGACACCCACAACCAACCTGAACGACTTCCGCCTAGTAGCACTCACTCCAGTCATCACAAAGTGCTTTGAAAAACTGGTACTGAGACACATCAAAGCCTGTCTCCTCCCCACCCTCGACCCACATCAATTTGCATACCGGCCAAACAGATCCACCGAAGATGCAATAACCACTGCCCTCCACTCTGCACTGAGCCACCTCGAGAAAAAGGGGAGCTATGTCAGGATGCTCTTCATTGACTATAGCTCAGCCTTCAACACAATAATCCCAGACATCCTCATCCCCAAGCTGGCCAACCTGGGGCTCCCAACCTCAACCTGCTCATGGATCAAAGACTTCTTGATCAACCGACCCCAGCACGTGAAGCTGGGTCCTCACCTCTCATCCGCCCGCACGCTCAGCACCGGCTCGCCCCAAGGCTGCGTCCTGAGCCCTCTCTTCCTCTGATCACAGAGGGGAATGAGGCGGCCTACAGAGACGAGGTCCTTAGACTCAGCGAGTGGTCTGCTGACAACAACCTGGCACTGAACATTGCTAAGACTAAGGAACTCATCCTGGACTTCAGACGGAACAAGGTCGCCCCTGCCCCCTTGTACATCAACGGCGAGAGTGTGGAAAGAGTGGAGACCTTCAAATTTCTAGGGGCCCACATCTCTGCCGACCTGTCCTGGTCAGCTAACACCTCTGCACTGGTCAGAAAGGCACAGCAGCGACTTCACTTCCTGAGAGTGCTCAGGAAGGAACAACTCAACACCAACCTGCTGGTGACCTTTTACCGATCAGCGATCGAGAGCCTGCTGACCTACGCTGTGTCAGTGTGGCACTCAAACTGCACAGAAGCTGAAAGGAAAAGACTGCAGAGGGTAACCAACACTGCGCAAAGGATCATCGAGTGCCCCCTACCTCCCCTGACCACCATCTACAACTCCCGGTGCCTTGGCAGAGCCAGAAGCATTATCAAGGACCACACACATCCTGGCTACCACCTCTTCAACCTGCTGCCCTCTGGCAGACGCTACAGGGCCATACCAGCCAAAACAAACAGACTCAGAGACAGCTTCTTCCCAAGGGCAGTCACCATACTGAACTCCAACCTACACTGAACTGACTTGTTTGAACATTGAACATTGCTCCGCATACTGTAGTTATCATTTATTTATTATATATCTTCACTGTAACCATTTGCACCATGATGTCACGGCTATCTGCACTTTATTTGTTTAACTGTTATCTGCAAATCATAATGCCCTAATACCCCCATCTATTTATGCTGTCAGTCACACCAGTCACTTTATTTCACTTTATTGTCATACCTGCTGCTGATATGTTTACCTCCAGGCTTTGCACAAGTCTATGCAACTTTTTACAGAGAGTAGCTCATATTAGTAATTGTACAGCCTATGTTAGTTAATTCTTGTACTTAGTAGTTTTTTAGCTATAGTAGTGTATATATATAGTAGTATAGTGGTAGTTGTGACAGTAGCTTTATTGTACAGTACATATCTCTACTTGTTTATTTATGTGTGCACACTATGGGGAAGCTTGTAGTCTCATTATACTTGTATAATGACAATAAAGGCATTCTATTCTATTCTATTCTATTAATGTGGATGTGGCAGCCGTCAATACTGCCCACAACCCTGGAAAATGCTGCAGATCCAACCAAACGTTCGAACCCTGCCACAGTTGTTTGGAGCTGATCAGCTGAGGGGAAAAAGATCAGCCTGTTCTTCAGCCTGAGGACTTTTTCGGTGACCCTGTGGATGATGTCATGGACTGTTGATCGCGGGATGGCAAATGCTCTGGACACGACACGGTAAGATGTAGCGCTTGCCATCCAGAAGAGGAAGACCAAAACCTCCAGGTCATGACCCCAGCCATGGTCTAGTGGAGAGCGAAGGAGCTGGATAAGGTGGGCAACAGTTGGTCTTGAAAGGCGGAAGTCTGGGCGCAGGTCACTTTCACCATCAAAATAGATGACCAAGACGGGGGCGTGACGGTTTAGGCGACAGTACTGAGATGGGTGACCATGCTGTAAAGAATAATTAAAACTGATAACATGGTGTCATGAAATGATGTGTAATAAAGTTATGACAATACAATCACACTCTGTTGGGTTGGTTATAATTACCATCATTAAAAATTATATTGATAAAAGTGATGACAAAAGCCTTTCTTGTTTATTAATGATAATTGTTTTGTAAATCATTTATAAACATTATTTGGTTGTAGAAAGATGCAACTATCATTGATAACTGGTAAATCAATATTTAAACTTAATAGAGATGGTTGCAGCTTTATCTAGAAAATGTACATAGATCGTTTAATAAGTGAAGCTTAATTCGCCATTTATTAATGATGGTTAGTACAGTGTGGGACTAAAAGCTGTTTGACAGAAGCACTGTGGTAGGCTAAAATTATATCTACTCTAATTAAAAAGGCGCTAAAAAGTAGGCTCACTCACACTCACAATTTGACGACGTCTTGCTAGTCTTAGAGGAGCAGCGCATCTTCTCCTTTCTCTCTCTCGCTATTCTAACTCTCCTCCTGATCATCAATAATTGAATTATTGATAATACACAAACAGCCAGACTGACAGGAGACGGCATTTCTTTAGCGCTACAGGAGTTTTATAGAATAACGGTATGTTAGTGTTTTTTTCGGCGGATGGATGAGAGGATGAGGCGCGAAATACTAAAAAACTAAAGAGCCAAGAGAATAAAATATAAAAATGTGCTCAAATAGAAAATAAAAAACGAAAATAAAACATACAAGACAGTAATCAAAAGACTGTAATTTAATAAAAATGCAGTAGTATTATGTGAGACGACATTAAAGTTGTACGTTTTAATTGTGCGACAGCAATGACGTAATTACCGGCGACAAGAGAAGTGTCCGAAAGTGTCCGAACATTTCTTCTGTTAAGCTCACTATATAGTGCACTACATTTAGTTCCCTATATAGGGAGTAGGGAATGAGAGAGTGATTTCGGACACAGCCATAATTTGTTTTTTTTTTTGTCTGTGGTTCCGGTGCGTGTAATATCGCAGTTTTTCTATTTTTAACTAGGTGTTTACCTTTAAGAGAGATACTGAAACCTAGATATTTCACTACTTGTTTTCATAATTGCAATTTATTTTTACTTACTTTGTGGCCCTGTTCTGCTAAGTATTTATATACTATAATAGAGCAACAGTGTCAGTTTTGCAATCCTGTTTATTTTCATGAGGCTAACAAAATATCATCAGCGTACAATAGTAGCTGGCTTCCTCTCGGAGGAGTAAATTATGCTAAGATGACATTAGATGACATTGCCATTGAAAAGATGGTTGGACTTTCACAATATCATTGTGGGAGTCTTGTGAATGTATACTTTTTACCTCTATACTTAAATGCAAATCAAAATTTATCATCCTCATGAAGTGGCATAGAAAAAAATGCATTAGCTAAATCTAACACTGTAAAATATTTAGTTTTTGGATTTAGTTCGTTTAGTTATGCTACTTGGTCCTGTTTGAATTAGATCCAAACTGTCTTTGTTTTGGATCGCTTATTTTCAGTGGTTTGGTCAAAGATTTAATAGTTACCTGCCCTGTGGCCGACCTTACTCTCAAACCACTTATTTAGCTGCAAAGGGATATTTAGGGCCCATGCAGCGATAGCTGCAGGGACCTATTGTTTTTCTACGTTTTCTTATTATTATTATGCTTCTTTCTTCTGCCATGGGAGTCTATGGCAGCCTATTGAACCGTATGGTAAAAAGTTGTGAAATTTGGCACATTGGTTAAGGACAGTCGTATGTGTAATGTCACCAAGTTACATGTTGGCAGTAAACACAGTATAGCGCCACCAATGGGTCAAAGTTCAAGGTACATTTGTGCATGTAACTCATGAACCGTAAGCCCGATTTTCAAAAACAAGGTATCGTTGGAATCCTTGGATCATAGGGAGTTCAATGCACTATGACGTTATAATGCGCCATGATAGATTTTGCGCCATATTGGAAAATGTCAAAAGTGAAAAAAAAGTTTCAGCGGTCGCAAATTTTGCCGGATTCTCACGAAAATCGGCACAGAGTATATTCAGGCCAATACGCACAAAAGTTATTAGTCAGATTTTTCAATTTCGACGTTGTTTGTGTGCTGCAGCCAATCGAAATCATGCTTCGGGGCTGTGTCCCAAGTGCAGGAAACAAATATGGTGTCATAACGTCTCTAGGGGGCGCTATAATTAGCAAAACATTGTTTTTGCTCATATCTCCTGAAGTGTTTGTATTTGAAATGAAATTGTGATATCCACAGATACAGTGGGTGGCCCCATTGACAGTTGATGCCAACTTTTCATGTTAGCCAATCACTGTTGGCGGCAACGCCGCCAAACAGGGCGTTTGCTCATATCGCGGCAACGCTTTGACTTCCGAAGACCAAATTTGGTCACGTGCATCGAGACCCGCCCCAAAGTGTGCCAATAAAATTTGGTGTCATTTGTCCACTAGGAGGCGCTGTAATTAACAATATTGCATTTTTGCTTGTTTGTCTTGATGCGTTTGGATATGGCATTAAATTTTCATGTCTACTGATACTCTGAAAGGTCACAATTCAGGTCGTATCCAAAATGTTCACGTCTGCGTAAGATTGTGGCTGCCATATTGGATTATGTCAAAAGTGAAACTAAATTTTCAGAGGTCACTAATTTTGACGGATCCTCACGAAAATCGGCACAGAGTATATTCAGATGAATCCACACAAAAGTTATTTGACGGATTTTTCAATTTCAACTTTGTTTGCATGCTACAGCCAATCGAAATCAATGGCGAAGGCGGCGATTTTGATGTGAGCTCATATCTCAGGAACAGTTTGGCGAAACAAAACCAAATTGCATGGCATGCTTCAAGGCTGTGTCCTAAGTGCAGGAAACAAATATGGTGTCATTTCGTCTCTAGGGGGCGCTATAATTAGCAAAACAGCCCATAGGACAGTATGGTAAAAAGTTGTGAAATTTGGCACATTGATTGCGGACAGTCGTATGTGTAATGTCACCAAGTTACATGTTGGCAGTAAACACAGTATAGCGCCACCAACGGGTCAAAGTTTTAGATACATTTGTGCATATAACTTTTGAACCGTTAGCCCGATTTTCAAAACCAAGGTATCGTTGGATTCCTTGGATCATGGCGAGTTCAATGCACAATGCAGTACAGTGTAGTACAGTGTTGTACAGTGTTGCACAGTGCAGTACAGTGTAGTAAAGTGCAGTACAGTGCAGTACAGTACAGTGTTGCACAGTGCAGTACAGTGTAGTACAGTGTTGTACAGTGTCGTACAGTGCAGTACAGTCCAGTACAGTGCAGTACAGTGTTGTGCAGTGCAGTACAGTGTTATACAGTGCAGTACAGTGTTGTACAGTGTTGCAGTGTCGTACAGTGCAGTACAGTGTTGTACAGTGCAGTACAGTGTTGTACAGTGCAGTACAGTGCTGTACAGTGTTGTACAGTGTTGTACAGTGCAGTACAGTGTCGTACAGTGTTGTACAGTGTCGTACAGTACAGTGTTGTACATGTATGCTAATGATTACTATTATTACATAACATGACCGCCTGATCTGCATGGGCCCATCATTGCTGCTTGCAGCTATATTTGTTCCTGTTTTGCTACCTTGCACAACTGTTGAAAACTGCTGAAAATTTGTTTGTTTGTAACAATAGAATCTCATCTACCTCTGCCTCATCATCTGTTGCTGTGCTTGTCTGTGATGTCAACTATCTGTGTGTGTGTGTGTGTGTGTGTGTGTGTGTGATGTCATCTATCTGTGTGTGTGTGTCTACATGACCTGCATCTGGAGTCATGCGGCGTGATCTTCTCCTCTGTCCTGCCAGGGCTCCGCTCCTGCGCCTCCTCCTGCTCTCCGTCCTCCCCTCCTCCCTTTCTTCCTTGGAGCTTTGCAATCTCTCGCATAATGTCCAAATTTTCCACAATTGTAGTACGAATTGTTGTCCATTCTTCTGTTCTCACCACCTCCACGACCTCTCCCCATCCCGTGATTATCTCAGAAGAAAAGTTCACTAGTGTTACTATCATAGCACAAAAATGCATTTGTATCTTTTTTCTTTGCATGAATTGCATAATCAGTGGTCCTCTGCAATCCTTCATATTTCCAAGCAATCAGGTGTTTCCTTATGAACTGACTGATTTCTGGTCTGAAACCAATCATGAGTGCGTTTTTTAACTGCATGCTGTACGGGCTGTTATCAACATAGTTTACAGGTATTCCACTGTGTACACGGAACACCTTTTTCATCCTTTCAACAAACAATGGCAGGGGCTCTGCAGGTCCCTGTTTGCATTCTGACACTCTACGTATACAGTATTTAAACCAAAACTCTTGAAGACTTGATTCATTTCTTTAGTAAAGGCTTTGCCATCCTCTTCAGGACGAGTTATGGTCTTGGTGTCTCTAACATCCTGGGGGCCAAAATGTTACAAGATTTTTTAAGACCCTTGAATAAGGAGGACTGGATTCAAAGTTTAAGTTGAATTTATTTTTCTTGTACAAAAAGGAGCATTTAACAGTGCAACACACAAGAGGGTTACAGAGAAAAGGCTCCCTAAAGGGCATAATCAGTTAGTTCATATACAATTTTCTCAAAATGGGCTGTCTCGGACATCGTCCCACTAACAATTTCCTTTGGTTTTCCGCTTAGTAATGAGCATTATGTTTCTTGTCCAAAATGACACTTCCCCTAACCTGTCTCTCTTCCCCTTGAACTATTTTTAATTACTTTTCCCTGCCAGCTTTAGCAAACACGTGCTAGATAAGGGAAGTACACAAGATATGCAAAGGACAGAATACACACACACTCCCTATAAGAGTTAAAACATCTGCATCCCAGTACAATCCTAGTTTGTTATAACACTAAATTCTTCTAGTGGCATTTTCAGCTCTTTATTCATGAGTCTGTTTGTCTGTTTATGAATCTAGATTATACTAGATCTGAAAATCTTGGTCTCTTTTTGGTAGCTTCTTGAATGTCAATTGCATAAACTTTCCACATCTCTCTCATTTTGTAACGCAATTTGGAGACAATGACTCTAAGATTAGTGTGATTCTCCATCTCTTGAAGCTGATCAAGGTCCTGCATTGCATTGTTGCAACCAGTTAAGAACAAGGAGTAACTATGAGCATCGTCTGGCTTGATTTGTGGCCAATTGAGAGCCCTGTTAATGTAAGCAGATAAAATTTTCAGCTCGTTGCCGTAGTGATAAATGAGCAATTTCCTTGCTTCACTGTAGCCTTGATGTGGACTCATGTGTTGGCAACTCCTGACTAAGTCTCTGGGCTTATCTCTAGTAAATTGTTCAAGGTAGTATAACCTGTCACCATTATCACTTTTGTCATGGATGGTACAGTCAAAAACCCTCATGAAAGATTTAAACTCAAGGGGGTCACCACTAAATACAGGTATGTCTCTTTGGGACAGATGAGTTTCTGTTTCTGTTGTTTGACTAACATCTCAGTGATGTGATTTTGTTTTAGCATCACTCCACACAGATTTACAGCATCAGTATTGATATTAGTGTGCTGTGTTTCATTTTCTTGTTTCACTTTATTGTTTACCTGTAAACTTTCAGTGTGTTCCCACTGTAATACTGGCTCTGGTATGGACAGCAGATTGTCCACTGACTTCACCTCAGAATGAGCGCTTTGTTAGCTCTCATGCTCACAATTCTCCAGCACTTTTAGTTTTGCTGAAGATGCAGCAATTGCTGTCTCAATCTTTAGCTGATCTTTCATTGCCTTTGACTTGCACTCTTCAAGCTCTAATGGCTCTTTCTCTTTCAGGGATGCTGCTTGTGCAAGTAAGGCGGCGTGTTCTGCTTGTTCCTTCTTATGCATGAATGAGATGGATGATCTTGAAAATCCTGAAGATCTAGACTTTCTGGACGATCCGGTTCTGGATTATCCAGTTCTGGACGATCCGGATCGGGCGGTCTAGAAGAATGGTCAGCAGCTGTGCTTTGTCCCTCATGAAGCACAGGTTCATCCTCCGCTGGTGCAGCAACCATAGATACAGTGTCATCTGGACTCACAGCGTCTTGATACTGTTGCCTTGATGCATAGATCCATCCTTTAGCTTCATTAATAATTTGATTGATAATTTGAATCTTTCATTCTTTGGCTTGAACCAAAATGTTTCATCTGCATCTTTTTCATCATCAGGCAACAGTCTGAGCACACCATCATTTGCATGACCAAACTCAAAAGTTTTGAGCATTCAACCAAATGTTCATCAACAGTGTCTGGACTCTCATTGTCTTTCATTAGTCCATCTATTTTGTTCACTTTTAACGTTAACTGTGATAGTTCGGATCTTCTTGTGTTTATAAATCTGCTTAGTAGCTCCTCTAGGCCCCGTTCGGTGGACTTTGGTGCCCTTTGTGGTCATTCTTGCTCCCGCAGCTCTGTGTTCTTGCTCTCATAACGCTGCCGCCATCAGCCATGTTTGTGTACACAACGTCTGACTCAACTGTTCATGAAACGGTCTATAACACAAAGCACCATGGATTTCTTTATGAGTGTTATCTTATGAAGACCCAACATGCTTGTCGTCTCACTTTCGTCTTCCATGCTTTGTACTTTTACTTATCTGGAAACGTGTCGTTGTGTTCTTGCCTCAATGCGTTCGGCTATGCAGACTTCATGGTGGCGCGGCCATCGTGTTGCTGGGCTGGGTCGTTTTACTTAATGTAATAGCTATCTTACTTGTTCTTCGTGTTGCTCTTCATTTTTTGTCTATAACCACTCTAACAAATGACAGGAGACCGTTTTTACACATAACTCTGGCTGGCCGGGGCCACAGACGTGTGACGCGATGTCATGGTCATGTAAAACAACCATGTCGCTCCGCTATTGCTTTATTAAAAAACAACACTTTCAATACGTTTGTACTTCCTGCTTCCTACGGAAGCCGCATAAGCCCAAATACCGGCGGCTCAAACTCAAAGCACATTAAACCCTTTTCTCGTCTGGATAAATTAACATGAAAAATCAACAATAATAAGTGGCGCTTATATATGGCGTATATATGTATATGTGTGTGTATATATATATTTACCTTTTTACATGTATATAGCTTTTGGTTTTGTCTGAGTTTTAGCTGTGAAGTCCTCAGTTTTGTTTTTTAACCGTGCCTGTGTCTATATATGTTTGATGTTTGTACTAAGAGAGCAAAGTGTAACTGGAGTCGAATTCCTCATGTGTGTACACATACCTGGCGAGTAAAGGTGATTCTGACTGACTGTTTAGTGGTCTATTCATGGATCAGACACTTCAAATCAGATCAAATCAAATCAAGCCCAAATTCTCAAAACACATTTTGCCTCGGAGGGCTTTACAATCTGTACAGGGAGTGACACCCTCTGTCCTTAGACCCTTGGTTCGAGTGAGGAAAAACTTTAAAACCCTTTAACAGGGAAAAAAGGTCGAAGAAACCTCAGAGCAGGAATCCCTCTCCCAGGACGGACAGACACGCAATAGATCACATGCACAGTACAGATCAACACAAACATATTGTACAATCACTTGTAATTATTTTTAATCATCTTGTTAGAGAACAGCATGTTATGCAATTGGTACTAAAACATTCATCAGTTGGACGTGTGCATTCAAAAGCACCTAAAATGCACTCTAAAAATGTCATCTAAAAGCCGAATATCCTGAACTTTTTGTAAGTAGTCGAGACTTAACTGACTTCAGCATCCACATTTCTTTCTTCTTTCTCCAGGTCTATTTGGCAGAATGGAGGGGTCAGAAGGTGGCTCTGTCTAAACTATCCTCTCTGGAATACCAGGATGATTTCCTCCATGGAATATTCATGTTAGAGGCCCTGCAGGGCCCCCAGGTGGTGCAGTTGGTCGGATTTTGTCTTGAAGACAACACTCTGGTCACGGAGCACCACCCACATGGTTCACTGCTTAACTTGGATTCTGTTTTTGCACAAGAGCAACACCAGCAACACAACACATGGCAGATCCGACTGCGGCTGGCTACAGATTACGTGTCTATTCTTTATTACCTCCATAACAGCGCGGCTGGGCGGCGTGTTATGTGCGATTCCAACAGCCTGGAGAAAACTCTCTCACAGTTTCTGTTGACAAGTGACTTTCATCTGGTAGTGAATGATGTGGATGCCCTGCCTGAAGTTGACCGCTCCAGAGGCTTGTTGGTCAAATGTGGCCACCGGGAACTCACTGGGGACTTTGTAGCCCCAGAGCAACTGTGGCCATTCAGAAACATAGGGAAGCCATTTTCTGACAATCTCATGCCTGAGTATGATGAGAGGACAGACATCTGGAAGATCCCAGACGTGACGTGGTTCTTGATGGGAAGGGTACCTGGAGGAGATTTAGTCCACTTCCATCTCTTTCAGATTCACGAGGAGTGTAAGAAGGAAGACCCCATGCTTCGCCCTTCAGCTCTGGATGTTCTGAAAGTGTACCAATCAGTCTACAGCAGCATGGTGCGAGGCAATGCTGGCTTTAGAGACATGCTGTAGAATACATGTCTGACCCATTTAAAAAGACAGACGCCAGTTTAACATAAATTATAGAACACACTGTGGGTACTTCCTACAGTTAATTGTTGAGATGTGTTTATAGGTAGTCATAATGTGTTATAAAGCCTCGTCAGTAAAGAGCATCCATAAGACACTTGAAGGCATAATTTATTCAAAGTCACATCCATAATGTTTCATGACTGTTGTTGATGTGCACTGTGTTTATGAATGTAGTATGAATGCGTTATAATTCACAATAAATAACTCATATATGTGATCTTCACATAAAGTGTTACTTAAAGTTTCAAAACTTGTCAAAACCCCCAACCAAAATACTGAGAGCGTTACCAAAATACAGTGTAAAATCCTCTGAATGATGTGTCTCAATCAGCAGAGGTTTCACAGCCTCATCTCCCTCTCACAGGTGGGGACACCAACATCTGAATAAAGAACTTTAACATTCATCATATAGAATTTAAGAAGCCAACTGTATTAGACCTGTTAAAGACCTTGTCAAATACTAACAAAGTCGACCAATTCTCCTCCTGTGTTGTCATAGAGTACCTATAACTATAGTTATAATTTAGTAATTTTCATGCATACATGGGAATCATGTACAATACAATAGATTTGTGTATATTTCTCACTGGAAAACTCATTAGATTTGTCCCTAGTTACTTTTTAGAAATACATTTCCTAAATGTTCTGACAAGTTATTATTTTAGTTGGCTAGAGAAAAAGACCACATAATACACATTATTATTATTAGTAGTATAACACATTCATTACCCAAGTATAAGTATAGATACTAGGGTTTAAAAAGACTTCTGTAGAAGTTGAAGTATTAACTCAAGCTTTTTACTTCTAGAAGTAGAAGTGTAAAAGTACTTGCTTGAAAACTACTTAAAGTATAAAAGTAAAAGTAATGTAAAGAGGGGAAAAAGGCCATCAAATGTTAAAGGCCCCGCGCCACAGGGGCCTGTAGTTCTCTACACGACCTCAACCCAACAAACATAATTTTTCTAAAGGTCATAATGACTACATTGTTATATTAAAATGTTATTGTTGAAAAATCTGTTTCAGCCTCATACAGTGTATGCCCAAAGAAAATGAATGCATTTTAGTATAATGCAAATACATTAAAGAACCATTACTGTATATGTGTGTTACTGAGCATCAACATGTGTTTTATGGAGTGGAAGACATGATGACTAGTTATATGCATATAAGTATTATAATAGTATACATGCTATGTATAACAGCTAGAGATGTATAAAGTACTGGAGTAAAGGAGTGGAGTAGAAGTACAAGTGCTATATCAAAAAACTGACTTGAGTAGAAGTTGAAGAGTTTGTTAAACACCATACTTAAGTAAAAGTACTAAAGTATTCAAAATGTTTTGTACTTAAGTATTGCAAGTAGAAGTATGTAAAACATTGCCACTCAAGTACTGAAAGTAAAAGTACAAGTACTGTTGTTTATATTATTTCAAGTATTTATTAAGGCACAACTTCTAATGTTACAGTGTTACAATGTTCATGGTAGAGTTCTATGATTTCCCATGGTCCTTGAATGCGTCTGAATGAATGCGAGAGCGAGGGGGCGGGGGAGCAGGTGAGAGAGCGCGCGTCTGGGTGAGTCAGGTGTATGAAGCATAGACATATATACATAGACGCCGCATTGAGCGCTGAATGGTACGTAAACGGCGCCGCCATATTGGTCCTGGCTGAGTCGAGCGGTCGGAGAATAGGAGCAAACGGAGAAGATGCCTATTTCATGTGCTGCGTGGAATTGTACCAAGCGGTTTACAGTACAAAACAGATCTCTTGGTGTTACCTTTCACAGGTAAGAATGAAAGATTACTTTTGATTGTATTTGGCCATTATAACGTCATTTTACGAACAGAATTTGCTGACTTTGTGTCTGATACTATGAAGTCATGCGCATAATATTGTCCCGCGGTGAAACCAAACAAGCAAGAACTCTTTCCTATTTAACTAAATTGGGCCGAAGTAACTACTCTGATCGATTAATCTGATTCTATGTAGTTTTCCCAAAGATAAAGAGCTGAGAAAGAAATGGGAAACAGCTGTCAGAAGGGAAGGCTTTTCTGCCAGTCCATCATCCGTGCTATGCAGTGAGCATTTCAGACCGGATTTTGACAGGACAGGTCAGACAGTCAGGATCAGAGCTGGAGCTGTTCCTTCAGTCTTCTGTTTCCCAGCTCATCTCCACAGGGTAGGTGATCACTATGCTGTACTAGGCTGCACTTCATTTTATTTTAGATTAGATTCAACTTTATTCTCATTGCACAAAGTACATAGACAACAAAATACAGTTTAGCATCTAACCAGAAGTGCAGAGTGTGTACAAATGAACAGGATATATATATATATTGTGCAGATATAAATATGACTATGGGATACATACAGTTGAAACCAAAAGTTTACATACACTGTATAAAAAGACATTTTTTTCCCCTGACTGTCTGACATGAAATCAGACAATAACTTTTCCTGTTTTAGCTCCGTTACGATTACCAAAATTATTTCTATTCGCTAAATGCCAGAATAATTAGAGAAATAATAAAAAATTGTCTAAAAAAATCTCTCTTCTCTCATATGTGTGTGTATGTGTGTATACATATATAATATGTGTGTGTATATAATGTGTGTGTGTGTATGTATGTGTGTGTGTGTGTGTGTGTTCATCAATATATATGTTCATCAATGTGAAATAAAACGATTAATCAAAATCAGTTAAATCTAAACGTTAGTGCTCTTTATTCAGAAACCCTCATGTCACATCTACATTTCAGGATCTGGTTATTATAGACACAGATTAAATGTTAAATATAAATATTTCAATATTTATCATCACAGTAACAGTGTTACACACATTAATAGCTGTAAATATTCAGCATTAGAAACATACATACGTTGGTTTGGTGCTTACATAAGGAGTAAACATTTATAATCATCACTTTAAAAGTTACATACGTTGTTTTTTTGGTGCCTGTTTATTTCCCAGATATATTAGTGTGTGTGTGAATGGGTGTATAAGAGACATTAACTTAAAGAACTTTGTAGAAAGGCGCTTTATGAAGTTCAGTCCATTTCCGTGTATTAGTTTACCGGCAGACCTGCCAGGTCCAAAATGGCGGCGCCGTTTACGTATCGCGACCAACGACCAACCCGCTCAATGCGGCGTCTATGTATATATGTCTATGGTATGAAGTACGAGGTTGATGTGTGAGACCGGGACTATTTTGTTGGTTTTTTGGCGTGGTTCCGGCCGACAGTCACCGAGTCCTGGAACCAAACGTTCAGCAATAAATGCAGGTTTGTTCAATATCACCTTGTCATTCATCACGTGTCCGGCTGGACGCTACAGTAGTAACGAGTAACGATTCAGCACATGAAAAATGTATCGGAGTAAAAGTATTAAATTCATCAAAAATATGGAGTAAAAGTAGAAGTTGGGGGAAAAAAAGTACACATACTGCATTTTAGTACTTAAGTACAGTACTTAAGTAGTTCCACTTCGTTACTATACATCTCTGCTTTTGAAGCATCTGTCCAGTGGGCGAACAGCTTTCCATGGCTCAAAAATGAAAAAAAAAAGAAATAGAAATAAATAAAAAAATATTGTAACAACTTCAGGTCAAATAACAATCTTTGCAGTCTCACCTGCCAAGGTCAAAATTTTCCATGAGGATGACACACCACCACTGTCTCAAAATTGGCATGTCCAGCTGAAAAATGAACAGCAACAAAAAGAAACTCACACTATGTCATAAGTGTTTTGTTGTTGTAATTTTGAGCTTACTTTGATTGAATTATTCAACTTACAACAGAAAAGTCGTAGGGGGCATCTAGTGTTGTGTAAAGGGCATTCTAGGAATAGCATATTAATTTAATGCTGAAATCTTTAATGCACACAGAATTACAAATAATAAATATATAACAAATGATGTCTTCTACCGTCAACATGAAGATGCCACAGTCAATTCCATATGGTTGCCGTGGAAAATCCTAGATATCAGAAGGAAGTCAGTTATGTAATTATTATTTTACAGTATTGAAGTATTCAACTATTAATAAATACATGCATTATACATACTTTATACTCTTACCTGAATTTGTAGTCAAGTCTTTTCTGGCCAGTTTCCAGGATTTAGTGACTGGGATAGGTTTCTAAAACACAGTTGCATTAAAGATAAAAATTAGTCATTCAATTATTATTATGGGCTCTTTTCATGGACAAGCGCCACTGGTTCCGATTCGGGACGGATCATCCATGCATCTCTTTCCATGCAGTCACTCCACACATCATTCAACACTTTTTTATGGTGCCAGTTTCTTGACTCAGTTGTATAAAGTGTTAAATAGGTCGGTCATCATGTTAAATCTTTAAAACTAATATAATTTATAACCATGATTTGATACACAAAACTAGAATTACACTTATGTTGCACCATAAAAAGGCCGTCACACAGATGTGAACATGATCTGAAAACATTTTTCTGAAACATTTCGTCATTTATCTACACAAAACGGCTATGTAGACGGTCAGGAAGGTCTCATCGTGCCTCAGGTTAAGCCGGTTCAATGATTGGAGTTACAGTTTTGGCCTGAAATCCTTCCTATTCGAGAGGAAGTCTCAGCATTTTCTCTCAGTTTCTAAGTGACATTCTAACAGGTGCTCCCCTGATTACAGTTGGTCCTGGTTGCTAGGCAACCTCAGCCTGCTTGAAGGCTGAGGTTGAACACGTCTGTGTAAAATGGCTGAAAGAGACAGTAGAGCGTTAGCGCACGCACATACACACACACACACACACACACACACACACACACACAGAGTAACACAGACACACACACACACACAGTAACACAAACACACACACACAACTCACAGACAGTAACACAGACACACACACACACACACACACACACTTTTAGTAGTTCTTGGCACTTAATTTCAACCTGTCTGTGTAAAATGGCAGAGCGCACACACAGACAGTACCACAGACACACACACACGTGCGTGACACAGCGCGTTAGCGCTAGCTGTAAAGAAATGCTATTTGCTAACATTAGCGATCAATGCTAAAATTAGTGCTAATTAACATTAGCCACTAGGAATTAAATACATGTTAATTACTAACATGCTAATGTCAACATGCTAATGTTAATTCTAACAGGTGCAGATTAGCTGCTGCTGATTAGGTCCTGGTTGCTTGGCAACCTCAGTCTGCTTCTAGCTGCTTCTAGCTGCTCCTGTGTCTAAATAAACATGTTAAAAAGGACTATTTGAGGTGTGCTTTTTGGATACAGACCCCCAGCAACAGCCCACTCACAGAGATGTATAGTAACGAAGTGAAACTACTTAAGTACTGTACTTAACCCATAAGAACCCAGACCCATTTATCCTTAAAGGAAAATTATGTGGGTTATACCACAGACCAAGTGGACCATATAGAACACATTTCTGAAGTTTTTTTCAGAACAATACTTTTTATTCCCAAAGATCTATTTTGTTACATATATGTAACATTGGGCTTTAGTGGTAAACATATTCCATATTCCTTAAACTTATCAGTTTTGCTTTGCGTCACAAAATATGCAAAGTGCCTCAAAAATAAATAACACTGCCTATTGGGGAGCATTCACAATAAGCTAGCAAAGCTACAGAGAACTGAACAAGAGTCCTAAAAACAATAATTGACTTCAATATAAGGTTTAACATAAAATTCGTAGCAAATTTTTCTTTAAGGTACAAAATATGCAAACTGCATCAAAAATAAATAACACTGCCTATTGGGGGCATTCACAATAAGCTACCATAGCTACAGAGAACTGAACAAGACTCATAAAAACAATAATTGACGGTTTAACATAAAATTTGTAGTAAACTTTTCTTTAAATTACAAAATATGCAAAAATGCATCAAAAATAAACATTGCCTATTTGGCGGCATTAACAATAAGCTACAATACCTATAGAAAACTGAACAACAAACCTAAAAACATAAACTGTGCAAAATATAAATGCTGGAGAGAAATGAAACTGTTGAACATCAGCACCATGTCTGAAACATTTTCTCAGTTATTAGGTCTGTAAAGTATCTTTCGCCGTTTAGCCTAGGCCAGATGGTATGACCTGAAGCAGTTTCGGTCTTCAGTAAAGCAAAGACGCACATCACATTTCTCACAGAGAGTGGTGGTTGCATTGATTTTGCAGAGTTTGCAGCGGCCACGCTTGTCACATTTCACAGGCCAATGTGCTACTTGGTCAATGCGAACATCATCTGGAATTCCAACACGAGCCCTCTTGGGCAGTGGTGGTGGGAATGTGGCACTGAGTGATGGGCGGCCTCTTTCTGCCTGCAAAAGAATGAGGCTAGTGGCAACCTCTGCCTGGAAGCTCCTTTGTTTCAGTGGGTTTTGGACACCAAGTAGTTTACTGTCACGGCGGTAGAGCAACCATGCATTAACCAGACCTAACATGATGGTCTGCCAGAACAAGTAGATGTACCACCTCCGTGACCTCATGTGGTATTTGCACCTTGCAATGCATGCATCAAGGAGGTCCACTCCACCCATGAATGTGTTGTATTCCTTCACAATATGAGGCCTGCTGACCTCCACAAATGCCTTGTCAGCTTTGCTCCAACGTTGAGCGTTATCTTGAGGCTCAACTGCGCAATAGGATGAGATCAGGGTAACAGATTTGTTGTCATACCACTTGACAATGACCATGCTTTCTTCTTTTTCCACCCTGGCATCAACAGATCCTCTGCCTCTCTTGGCAAGACTTTTCTCATCTTCAAGCTGACACCCAGCCAAGCGATTGCCTCGCAGAGTTCCCACAAAGTAGATCTTTCGTTGAAGAAGGTTGAGCACCAGTGCTGCCGAAGAGAAAAGATTGTCGGCAAATACTTTGTAATTTTGGTCAGATGGGAGAGTTTCACAAAGCTTGACCACAACATCACCTCCCATTCCAAGTGAAGATTTTTTGCCAGTGCCACCTTCATAGACTGCAAAATCACAGAGGATTCCAGAGGCAGAACAGCGGCACCAAATTTTCAAACCCCAAGGGTGGGGCTTTCCCTTCACATACTGTCTTATTGGGCTGCGTTTCCCTCTGAAGGACACAATTTGCTCATCGATAGAGTTGTGCTCTTCTGGGGTGATATCCAGGCATTGTTGACGAAACTTATCCAACCATGGCCGGATCTTCCAACACTTATCTTCAGTTTGCCTCTTTGATACATCAGTGTTATCAATGAAATGCAGATTTGCCAGCAGTTTCTGAAAACGATTACGTGACATGACATCAGCCACCATGGGACACCTTGTGTCATTTTCCCAGTATGCACGATTTCCTGTCAGTTGGCAAAGACCCATCCGCAGGTAGAGGCCAATCAGTATTTCCAGTTCTTTTACAGTGGTGTTAACATTGTTGTGCTGTGCAGATTGTTGTACACTGTACAAATTTGTTTGTTCCTTTAGTAACTCAAGCATTTCTGGTGTTATGAATTTTCTGAAGTACTCCAGAGGACTAAGGAGACTGTCTGGAGGTGTGACATGTGGTCCTTTGAATGTACACTCAGGGGCTTCAAAAGGTTTCTTCCTCCAAGAAAATAGTTTTTTCCCTTGGACAGTTCCACCTCCGGTTCCTTGTTTTTGTTCATGGACAGTTTCTTGTTTTTTTCCCAGGACGGGTGTATTTTTCTGCTCTGAGATCACGTTTGGTTGAGGTACATCAACTGATGTACTTGATTCACTACTATCTGAATCTCCACTTGACTCATCACTGTCCCTGTCTTGACTATCGGGATTGTAAAGAGGGTCATCAGGGTCTTCATCTGAGCTACTGTCACATCCCTCAAACTCACTATCATCTCCCATGATGGCCGCCAGCGCATCCTGGAGATTGTAGGACTTGTTCTTTTTCATGCTACAAGTTAAGTAGAAACAACAGAATATTTAATAACAAGAATAAGATATCTACATTGTTATGGGATCAGTAGTAAAAATGAGATGATAGTAAATATAGTATAAATGTGTTATAGTAAAAATGTGTTAAAATTCTGTACAGATTTGCAAAAAAACACAATATTTTGTGTTTCTAAATGTTCAGTACACTTTTAATTGACCAGCAGATCATATTTCAACTGAATATAATTGATACAGCTGAATCAATTGGATGGGTTATTACCATTTTTGTTATTGTGACAAATGGGTCACATCAGATTTTTCATTCTCATTTTAGGCTAAAAGCCCGATGTGACATATATGTTACAGCGATATTTCCGTAACTTGTTTGATATTACTTTCTTCAACAAATATGTTCAGACCAGGTTGAAAGTAATATATGACATGTTATCAAAGCATTGAACCTGTTAAATGTGTTTGAAATTACCTGTAGTGTAAAAAAAACAGCTGTTTGAAATTAGCTGCTCCGCTAAAATTAGCACACAGCCCAAACCAGAATTTTGGAGAGGTCACTTCCTGTCACAGTCACTTCCTGTCACATGGTCATCACATGAGGATGTTTAGTATACGTCACATTGGGACATGATGAGTTAAATTCAGACACAAAACCTTATGAGGAAGAGTCTGCAGCATTCAAAGTTCCTGTTACACCGGTGTCACGGTGGGTCCTTATGGGTTAAGTACTAAAATGCAGTATCTGTACTTTTTTGGAGTATTATTTTTTCCCCCAACTTCCACTTTTACTCCACTACATATTTTTGATGAATTTAATACTTTTACTCATACATTTTTCATGTGTTGAATCGTTACTTGTTACTATTGTAGCGTCCTGCCAGACACGTGATGAATGACGAAGCGATATTCAACAAACTGCATTTCTTGCTGAACGTTTGGTTCCAGGACTCGGTGACTGTCGGCCGGAACCACGCCAAAAAACCAACAGAACAGTCCCGGTCTCACATCAACCTCGCTCGTGCGCCGTACGTCATACACCTGACTCACCCAGGTGCGCTCTCTCACCTGCTGCCCCGCCCTCTCGCTCTCGCATTTATTCATACGCATTCACAGACCATGGGAAATCACAGAACTCTACCATAAACATTGTAACACTGTAACAAAAGAAGTTGTGCCTTAATAAATATTTGAAATAATATAAACAACGGTACTTGTACTTGTATTTTTACTTGTACTTTTACTTTCAATACTTGAGTAGCATTTTTTTTACATACTTCTACTTGCAATACTTAAGTACAAAACATTTTGAATACTTTTGTACTTTCACTTAAGTATGGTGTTTAAAGAACACTTTAACTTCTACTCAAGTCAGTTTTTTGATATAGCACTTGTACTTCTACTCCACTCCATTACTCCAGTACTTTATACATCTCTGCCGACTCGTCACTCTCAAAATTTCTTTCTTAGTACTGAATTTTCTGAGCAGTGTCAGTAATAATGCATGGGGACGACGGGGCCAGAGTCAGGCACGCTCAAAATTTCTTTCGAAATTTTCTAGTTCTTATTATTGAGTGTGCCTGAAAGCGCACACTATATGTTATCCACCGCGCTTATTGAGTATGCGTGCAAGGCGCACACTATATGTTATCCACAGCGCTTATTATTATTGGTGTGGGTGCCTGAAGTACGTTCTTTGGCCTCTAACTACTCCTACAAATTTTGTCCCACAAAAATAAAAATTATACCACTAGATTCAGCTCATTCATGCCACAGCTGCTATTACTACTACTACTACTATTAATATTCTACAAATTATTCAACTTTTTCTGCAAATAATTTCCCATTTAAAATGCATTACACAAACTTCAAATCATTCTACAAAACTTCTACAAACATTCTACAATTTCAACAACTTGTACTACTACAACAGACTTCATTCAAATTTCAAATTCTACACAAACTCTTCAACTATTAAACTCGTATTTAACTTTTTTCAAAATCTTTTACCGTTTTTAAACTATCAAGGCTCAAAGTTCAGCAGGTTTTAGTCAAATTTCTGGGTTTTTATTGGGTGTGTATGTGGTTTCCTAGAGTGATGACATCATCAGCTAGAGTGAGGAGCAGGGAGAAAAATCACTGAAAAAATAAAACGTATTTCACTACCGTGGGCTCAAATGCCCCACTACAGACACGATGTATACATAAAACGTAGGAAAATTCGAGGTAATCGCAGTGATACCACTGTTGTACCTGTGGCTCGTATAGTTTTGGGTCCCTACACGTTGATTAATCGACTACTCCCATCCACAGCCTCATTCACTCCCATGGTTTTTGAAGCAGAGACTTTACCGGAAGGAGCAGGGCGCACCTGTGCTTGCTCTGACTCTCGAGGCCAAAGTTTATACAATTTTCGCCTGAAACTTGGCACAGACATTATACACACGATGAGCATTCTTCTGGTCATTTCAGATTTTGGTTTGAGGCATACCATATAGGGTTTTTTTGGCCCTCTTTGAGGGGGATCATTCAGACATATACTGTGCATTTCAGTGAGACAGACAGGCTGCATGGAGCACCTGTGTCTAATTAATGAGACCTGCAGCTCACCCAGGTTGCTTGGCAACCTCACCCTGCTTGAGGAGGAGGGGTGGGGGGTGGGGGGGGGCAGCAGACAAGCCGAGTGGCAGCCATTTTTGTAGTTCTTGGCACTTCATTTTAACTTGTCTGTGTAAAATGTGCACACACACACACACACACACACACACACACACACACACACACACACACAGTAACACACACACACAGATATTGTACTATTATTTTACTCAATTCTACTATTAATATTCTACAAATTATTCAACTTTTTCTACAAATATTTTACCATTTCAAATCCATCATACAAACTTCAAATCTTTATACAGACCTACAATTTAAATGACTTCTACTTTACTACAGACTTAATTCAAACTACACATTTTAACAGGATCTTGTACTATTACACTTTTAATCTTATTTTTTTTAGATTCAACTCATTTAGAACATTTCTACAGACACAAGCATGCACACACACACACACACACACACACAGACACTGAACAGACGCTCAGTAAACAGATCGACATCATTGTGTTCAAACAATAAAAATCTGCTGATCTACGATCAATACAGGCTGAGCTGCACACCTTGACAGGTGAGCTCACCCTGGTTGCTTGGCAACCTCAAGCATGCCTTTGACTAACTTTATTGAAGTCTGTGTATGATATCAGACTATCAAGACTACATTTTTAATGTCGGCCATTTTATCCTTGTCTCTCACAAACACAAACACATAGATAGAGAGACAGACACACCACACACAGGCAGACAGACAGGCAGATGCACACACACACACAGACAGAACAAGCACACACACAGTTTTTCAAAATAAGAGTCCCTTAAAAATAAGAGCCCAGTAAGAAGGCAATGATGACACAGCTTGTTGTATTAATACGGGATTTTCTCTTCGAGGGACTTCATTTGAAACTTTTGTGTCAGAGGGTCAGAGGGAGAGGGACTGAGCATGCACAGCTGTCACAAGCATGCACACACACACACACACACACACACACACACACACACACACACACACACACACACACACACACACACACACACACACACACACACACACACACACACACACAGTAACACAGACACACACACACGCAGACACACACACACACACAGACACACTGAACAGACGCTCAGTAAACAGATCGACATCATCGTGTTAAAACAATAAAAATCTGCTGATCTACGATCAATACAGGCTGAGCTGCACACCTGGACAGGTGAGTCTCAGGACAGTCTCAGGACAGTCTCTACAATCCTTCTACACTTTAAACTTCTCCCTTCTACAGACTTCATTCAAACTACACAGTTCACCAAGATCTTGTACTATTATTTTACTAAATTCTACTATTAATATTCTACAAATTATTCAACTTTTTCTACAAATATTTTCCATTTCAAATCCATTATACAAACTTCAAATCTTTATACAGACCTACAATTTAAACTACCTCTTCTTCTACTACAGAGTTCAGTCAAACTACACAGTTCACCAAGATCTTGTACTATAACTATTACTCTCTACAATTCTACCTTTTCATCTAAATTTCTACAGTGTTACACAACATTGTATCACTTCATACTATTCTACTCTTTTCAACCAATTTCAACATTTTTAAGATATATCTCTTATGGCCTTTTTAAACTTTATAGTATAGAGACAGCTGAAGAGTGACAGGAATGTGAGGGGGAGAGAGAGTGTAAGAGACAGGGAAAAGACATGCAGAAAAAGGGCAGCAGAAGCGCCGCTGGGGCCGGTGGTGGCAGAGGGCACCCACACCGCACTTTCCGCAGGAAATGCAGTTTTCTAGTTATTATTCTTCTTACGCCCTTTTTTTGGCTCGCTTCTCCTCCCAGAGTTTTTGTCACACACACACAAAACGGGTATCAAAACGACCGGCTCGGCCGGGACATGTGTGCTATGTCTTTTCTAAGAGATTTGCGTGTTTTTCGTGAATTTATTCGCGAAAAACTGAGAATAATTTCCCATAAAGAATGAATGGGGAGGCCCGAAGAAATGCTATGGTCCAAAATTCCAGGGCCCATTTTTTGTCCCAGTCCGTCCCTGTTTACAGTCCATATAGAGTCACCTATACACTGTTGTTGAAAAACATGATAAAACTCACTGACTCTAACTGTCCCTGCTGATCCGGAGGATGGCTGATCCTTTGACAGTTCTCTGACTGATGAGGCTCAGTCGACTAAAAGGGACGATGTGGATTGGTATGACCAGCCAGGATCTGACACACCTGACCAAATTGATCCTGACAGTCAAGATGAACATGAGGAGACCAGATCTGACAAACTGAACCTGAAGCCTTCTGATGCTGGTTCTGTTATTGCATCAGAGGCAGGGCAAAACCTTTCTTGTGATAGTCTGCAGTCTGCAGACAATATGGACAAGGTATAGGAGGGCTGTTAGACCAGTCGTCAGACTTATTCAGAACATGCATCAGTAAGTTCTTACAAGGCCGCTTGTTGAAAAGGCTGGCTGTCACCAGGAGCTGAGACAGGAGTGTCTCATTATTGACCACTAGAGGGCGCATTGATACTGTTCTGCCTAGTAACAGGTACTGGTTGGACTGGTTTTGCCAGCAGCCGAGAGAACTAAAAGTTACTAAAGTTTTCTGGCAGTTCAGCTGGTTTCTTCTGGTGTTCCCGGTCCAGTTTTTGATATGTGCGTCCATTTGTGCTGTAAGTAGATCACTGTTTGATATTAATAAGTTTCATATTAATGATGGCAGTTAGTTTGAGCTAAGTTACACGTAGTGTGGTAAAGTAGTAACATTTAAGTTAATATTGGTTATTCCTCTGTTGTATATTATCAGTGTGATGCTCACGATTTGTTCTGTTTATCTTGTTGTTGTGCATCCTAGAAACCACCCACAGAATAGACATTACTACAACGAAATCCCATGTAAGAAGTGACTGCTTTATTGGAATTAAAGAACGCTCTCTGCACTCCTCTGCCTGGTTCTTAAGACCCACCAGAGTTCTGACCGGACTCTCCACAGCGATTCGTGCTTTCCAACCACCCTATCCCCTACACTATTTTAAACCGCTAGAGTTGTTTTATATAGTGTATGGGGTTATTGGCTTATATATAGCCATGAGTTCCTTCAAATTTTAGGAGGATCTGTTTTTTATGGGTTTTTTTTGTATTTTTGGTTTGGTTTGTATGGCCAAGTGGAGATCAGTAGGAGGGAGTGTAATGGAATTAAGGTCAGGATGACCTCAAAGCAAAACACCCTGCTGAAATTACCTCCACGGGACCTCGCCAGTCTACACTACAGAAGTGTGGCACTCGTCAGTATATTTCCTCTTTAGTATACTTCCCTCCTATTTCCTTTTTTTGAGGCTTGTCTTTGTACTTTTTGTCAAATTCCAGCCTGGCCTTCCAATTCTTTTTGCCAATTAGTGGTTTACATCTTCTGGTGTAGCCTCTGTACTTTTGTTCGTGAAGTCTTCTATGAATAGTAGATTGTGATACCTTCACTCCTGCCCTCTGGAGGTTGTTGCTGGTGCCATTAAGTTGTTTTAGGGTCTTAGAGAACTCCCACAGTGTTTCTGTTGTCCACTGCTGCTGTTTTTCTCAGTGTATCTGTTCAATGTCTGTTACTTAGTACACCAGTGGTTTCTTTTTTAGGGCATTCCACATGGTTGTACTGGCTCTGGCCAATGTTTGTGTAATGGCTCTGATTGACTTCCCGGGGATTGAACAGCTGATCCATTCTTTATACTGTCAGTGAATAAAAGCCATTAAATGTGTATGTTTAAGGTTAAGGGCCCACACATACTTACAAATGGTACTCCATCATCCTGTTTATTAACATTGTTTACCTCATTAATGGTTGCAATACAGCAAAGGTTTTTATTATTACTATGATTTTGCTCTAATTTTTCATACACATAATATCACATATTATTTCTGAATTATGACTGAACTGAACTTAGTAAGTCCAAATGTTGAAATTTCCCATCCTTGAGTCCTCATTAATGATCTTGTTTTTAGGTCTTGCTGAGGATTGGCTAAAGCGGGATGTGCTCACCATGAACATTATAAAACATAAACTATATATAGATACATACAACCTACAGATCAACTAAATCTGTGAACAGTGGATAATGTGAGCTCTCTGTTCTTTCTTTCTTTCTTTCTTTCTTTCTTTCTTTCTTACTTTTCTTTTTTTCTTTCTTTCTTTGTAATAAATGATAGTGTAATTTTCAGGCTCATAACCGTTTGCTTTTTTTTGTGAAGAGCAGACCGGAAGTATTCCTTCTACTGCTGTTGACGGAACAGAGGCTGGAGAGAGAGAGCGCGCGCGCGCCCACGCACGCACACACACAAACACACGCACACACAGGGACGGACGGAGGCTGATCATCGGATTCTCCGCGGTCGAACAAGTTTGTATTTGATTGTGTTGATGTTGTGTCAGTGTGCGTAGCTGTTTGGTAGCAGCAGATGTTTGATGCACTGTGAGAAGCTTCCTCCATCCATAAGAAACAATGCGATCTGCTCATGGTGTGCTGTGACAGTGCGGTGTGATTCGGTGTTTCAGATGCTCACAGGTCCAATCTGTCCGTGGGTGGATCACTGTAAATATTTCATGTGTGTGAACACATTTGTGATTTGTGCTGACAGCTTGACGTCGAGCAGCGCGCACGATGAACGTGGCCTGTCGTTCAGCCATCTTTTACTCTGTATTGTCATCTTTCATGCAGCTCTGAAATGCTACAGTATTAGCATGCACACCAGGCCGGCGATGGCTCTGTGCGTGAAATATGCGTGAAGCCTGTTCTTGCAGCGGGCTGCCCTGTCACTGTACTCTCACGGTTTAGCCGCCATGGCATTCTGCTGGTTCTTGTGTTCGCGCTGTGCTTCTCCATCACTTTGACTTGAGCAGCCTGATCACTGGTAAGCCGCTCATGACATGAACAACAACGCCTCTAAATCCTGTTCCTCATCCACAGAACACTGTCAGAACACTCACTCACTACCTGTTTATGAATTATGACTTAATGCACAAAAATCATAAATTCATTCATGTAGTATTCATGGTGTATCTGCAGAACGAGAATGAACAGTATCTCTGCATGACTTCATGCAATGCGAGAGCAATACATGAACTAATGCAACACCTAAAGTCATTAAATCATTGTGACATCTAAGTTCTATTCTGTTGTATTCTGTAACCATAGTAATTAAAATAATCTGTATATTTGGAAAAACTACAAATATTGATGATCCATTATCTGAGACGTTTTGTATGTATCCTATAGGCACAAACAAGTCAAACAAATAGCCAGAGGTGTCAAATCACAAAGTACACATACACCTTACTTAATATTAATTAAAAATAATAATAATGATGATGAGAAGAAGAAGTAGAAAAATAACGTACTGAAGTTCTGTAGATGGTTGATTATTTGAAAGAGTAAAACTTAAGACAACAAAGAAAAGTGTGAACAGAACAGCTCTTTAAAGCATCCTGCTGTAAAACTGTCAAATATTTAACAAATATTTAAACTTGATGTCTGCATTACAGAACATGTTTATGGTTAACATGGTGCAGTGGGGCTGTGAATCTTATCTTTTTTCTTTAGCACGTGTCAAGTAACGTACGTTACCTGTAACGTATTTCGCAAATTGAATTGCAAATGAGAATTATGACTTGGCTGCAGCTTGAAAAATTTTCAGTCAAAAGATTTCTTTTGCTTTAATCCGTGTTAGAGTGAATTTGATTGTGATTGGATGAGAAGTATAAACATATACCATTTCAACACACTATTAGTTTGATCATGATGCATTACCCTGCACATTACAAATCATGTCACATGCAAGCAAGGAGCTGACTGACTGTCAAGGCAAGGCAAGGCATTTTTATTTATATAGTGCATTTTATACCAAGAGGCAACTCAATGTGCTTTACATAAAGACAAAGCATTTAAAAACAACATCATAAAAAACAATATATATTTAAAACACACAGTTAAAAGCAAGAACAAAGAAAAATGAAAAAAAATGTGTGTGTGTGTGTGTGTGTGTATGTATATATATATATATATATATATATATATATATATATATATATATATATATATATATATATATATATATATACGATTAAGACCTACTTATTTACTGATTTTTTTGTATTTACAAATTTACAATTATTGAGATTGAGATAATTAAGATTATTGCTTTCTATTGACCAGATATGTAGCATCTTTAGCATCTAACGTTACATTAATTGACAAAAATTGTCAAAGATTGATCAAAGTAAAGAAGTAAAGAAGAAAAATTATCTTGTTATCTCGCTATCATGGCACCTGTCATAGGGTGGGACATGTTAGCAAGTGAAAATTTTGTCCTCAAAGTTGACGTTAAAAGCAGGAAAAAATGGGCAAGCATAAAGATTTGAGCGACTGCATCTCCAAAATGCAGCTCCTGTGGGATATTTCCAGTCTGCAGTAGTCAGTAGTCAGTATCTATCTATCTATCTATCTATCTATCTATCTATCTATCTATCTATCTATCTATCTATCTATCTATCTGTCTGTCTGTCTGTCTGTCTGTCTGTCTGTCTGTCTGTCTGTCTGTCTGTCTGTCTGTCTGTCTGTCTGTCTGTCTGTCTGTCTGTCTGTCTGTCTGTCTGTCTGTCTGTCTGTCTGTCTGTCTGTCTGTCTGTCCGTCCAATCTCAGTCTTCAGAGAGTTGATTGGTCAAACTGTGTGCTCTTGGTTGGTTGGAAGGAAAACCTGCAGCCACACCAGCCCTTTGTGGAACAGTTTGGGTACCCCTGCTATACTCCAGTTGTTGAAAAAGTCACATTGTTCTGGTTCAGGAATGGTTTGAGGAACACAACATTCAGCTCAGGTGTTGGCTTGGCCTCCAAATTCCACCTCGCAACTTACAAATCTTAAAGAATCTGCTACTAATGTCTTGGTGTCAGATATCACACCACACCCACCTAATATTGTGTAGGGTCCCTTTTACCACCAAAACAAAGCTGTCGAGTCATGGACGGGAGTTGAGAGTACAAAGAGAGTACAAAATATTAGGCCAATGTTATGGCTGATATCTCCACTGTATATCTCTATACATATTTACATACTTTACATCTGGTTAGATGCTAAACTGCATTTTGGTTACATGTACTTTGCTCATTGACAATAAAGTTAAATCTTACTTCACAAGAATGATTGGCTGGCTATACATTATCCATTATACATGACTACTTACTTAAGAAATGAACACAAAATATTGTTTTAAAAATTATTATATTATGTCTCATCTGGTCCTCCAGAGTCGATTATCAGGCATGCGTCCATGGCAATGGTCTGCTATAGAGAAATAACAAACTGTAGAATGCCGTTATAGACATTTTTCACAGCAGCCATTTTGACATGAAATTGTTTTGCATTGTGTTGCAGCAGAGCCTTTCCAGTGAACCAACATGCACCACAGCAGTTGTTTGACCTGAATGGAATTGAACCTTAATTAGTACCATTATCAACACCTGTATTGACCTTACTATTTCATGTCAAAATGGCTGCTGTGAAAAAGGTCTATTGACCAAATCAAGTGTTTAAGAAAACTGGTAAATACGTTGAAAGCAGAACTGACCTGGCCCTTTAAAAGTGACTGGTTGGATCAGTTTAGATGTTTAGTGAAAATGCTCCAGAGTGTCAAGTGCTTGGTGTAACTGCTGTGTTAGAGTGACTCAAGTCTTTTTTTTCTTTCAGTCAGGAAATGTCTGTAAGGATGGAAATGGATATCAGTGGAGTGTCTAGGGCACACGTATCCATTCTTCCTGCGTCTGAGATCAAAGCTGCATTGAAACCAGAAGCTGATAGACCTCGCTGTGCTAGCACCCCATGTTCACCCATCAGAGGTACTGTCGCAGGATACCAGATCCTCCACATGGACTCAAACTATCTGGTAGGCTTTACCACAGGCGAGGAGCTACTCAAGCTGGCCCACCAGTGGTCAGACGGCACTCCAGAGAAGAGCTCTGTATCAGAGGCTGTGGCCAGCTCCATCCAGAGCACTGTCCCTAAATCTGTGGACTTGGGCATCCATCGGTCTTCACGAATCTTCAAAGGCAAAACTCGCTATTATCAACCCTACGACATTCCTGCTGCCAACGGGCGGAGACGGAGGCGTATGCCCAGCTCGAGTGACACCTTCTTCAGGTCCCTGGCCCACAGTGAGCCTGGGAGGAGTCTGCATGCACCACTTCCCCTGTGTCTGCTTAAAGGGAAGAGGGCCCAATCCAAGTCTCTGGACTACCTTAATCTGGACAAAATAAGTGTTGAAGAGTCATCAGACACAGAGGTGTTACAGTACCAACTGCAGCATCTTACCCTGCGAGGGGAGCGTATGTTTACCAGAAACAAGACATGAAAGCACAGTGGAAACCTTTTTTGGTCTTTCACCCTCTTGGGGATTTAGGTGCTATTTCCAGCTTAGTTTCTTTCTACTTGGATTACAAGCAGTTCTATAAGAAGAGAGTCTCATAATCTTGTTATATTATTTTGTTTTGTTTTGTTTTACCTTGTACTGTACACATAATGTTGTGAAGAAAATCCTTAAATTACTCTTTACATTGTAATAAGGTTGTTAAGGTTAAAATATGTGAATTATATAAATTTAGCAATAACTGATTAAGCTATTTATTGACAGTGTTGTGTGTTTGTACTGGTATGGAGACGCTCTGAAATATCAGCCTACAGCTGATGAAAGCACACATACTGTCAGCTTTAATGCACCACTGCTATCAATCCAGTAATATCCGGATTATGGCACTACATACAACTGTCAGATTAGCAATATAATACTTTTATTATCCTGCTAATTTATTGAGTCATTGCTGTTTTGTTGCCATCAGTATCAATGTCTTTTTAAACCAAACCATTTATCATAAGATGGGCAAATGTAAACAGCTTAGTGATCCTTCATTCACAATGTGTTTATTAAAGACACAAGTCTCGAAGTCTATCTTTATACAGTACTCAACGTGGCATTGGTGCATTTAAAGAGTTAGAATATACCAGAGGTGTGGACTCGAGTCATGTGACTTGATGACTTCAGACTCGACAAAATGGACAAAGACTTGCAACTCGACTTGGACTTTAACATTAATGACTCGTGACTTCACTTCACTTCACTTGCACTTGTGCCTTTTGACTCGGGAAGTATTGCTACTTCCAATGAAAACTGGGGAAATGTTCACACGGCAGTTTATCTGCATCTGCGAAAAAAATGTGCACCACCTGTATGCATGCAGAGATCACGCGCGCTGCCTGCACGACTTCCAATCACTGTAGACCCACGTTGTTTTGATTCGACAGCATTTAAGCAGGCACATTGCAAGACAACCCAATGAAGCGGAGCAAGCAACAACGCACCAGTTGGCAAAATGATAACAAAGATAGTTTCTTTTGGCTACAAAAATTACGAGGTAGTCGACAAAAAACAAGTTGCAATTTGCAAAACATGCGGGTTGAAGATTACAGAAGGAGCTGCCACAACGTCCAACTTTGTTCGACACCTAAAGTTGCATAAAGAAAAAAAGGTAAATTTTGAACGAATGCTAAGCACCTTATTGGATGTAACTTACTAGCTGCTGCATAGTTACTGTATCAACGAGACAGTAAACGCACGTCTCCCTTGCTGGTTCATGCTTACAAAAATAGGGATTTTTTTTACCCAGATTATATGAGCTATGTGAGTATAGCACACTCAGATGGAAAACCTTGCCAACATCACGTCAACGTCCATTTAAGTTACCATTTCTATCTTGCTGCTAGACGGATAAACACATTTATATCTCTAACACACTCGAGACAAAAACAGGCCTTCCAGTTTTTACTCTTCAAATTATTCAATTTCAGAGTTGCTGCTGTGCTGCCTCATTGAGGTCGTTTATGTAATTTTGGTTAATCACAACTAAGCTGAACTGTCACCAAAGACAAAAAATATCACAATTAAACAATGAATGAGGCAGCAATAGACCTGCAATTTCTGTGTGATGCAGCAAGGCACCATGGAATCTGGTGTGCAGGAGGGACTGAACTATAAAGCAGGGGTTCCCAAATTTTACCATGACAAGGCCCCCCATATACCACTAGATTCTAGCCAAGGCCCCCCTGACATGGGCCGTGCTACACTATTTTTTTCTGTGCACCCCCTTTCAAAACTCGATGGAGTTGGTGCATCCCTAAAGCCATCCAAGTACAACAGGAAACATAGTAAGACATGTACATTGTAAAGAAGAAAATGATAACACGGTCACAGTAGATCCACTATCAGCCTTCCCTTTTTATATCATGCCCAAACAGCAGACATAGAGTGCTACCGTAGTCTAGGTCTGTGAGGCAGCGCACCACTGGGATATGTACAGTATATAATAAAATAATGATTATAGTGGTAATGTTCAGAGATGCAATAGATTATTATAGTGCAGTTCTTAACTAATGGGAATATTGTTTGACTTGTTTTTGGTTTAATTTGGTTTACTTTAGTTATTTAATTTATTCAATTATTTTATTTTGCTATACTTTTCATGCCAACTTGCCATGGCCCCCCCAGCCCTCCCTTGAGGCCCCCAGGGGTCCCCGTCCCCCACTGAAAACCACTGCTATAAAGCATATGACTTCAGTTTCTTGAGGGAATGGACTGTCTTATGACTTTTGAAGCAGTGAAAATATTCTTAATATTGCATACACTGAAACTGAAACGTATTATTGTATACCGTAGTGTACAATAGACAATGAATATTAACACAACAACATTGATATGAGTAAAGAGTAGTTTCAAATACAACATGTGTGGCTATAAAGGATTTTCTGACATCTGTTTCATATTCTTCTCTGTTACAGGTATGAAGAATACCAGATGAACGAAAGCATTGTAGGTGAACCACAACAGCCTTCACAATTCCTGGACACCTGTGTAGGGCGTTACAGCATGAGCCACACACAGCATGAGGCCATCTCCAATGAGATACTGTCTGACTTCACTATTGATTGCAATTTTCCTCTGTCTATTGTGGAAAATAAGAGCTTTTGTCACTTTCTGGCTGTGCTGGACAGCAAGTATACCCCAGTCTGCCACCGAACGCTGACCACAAAAACAGAGAGCCTTGCTGAGGAGAGACGTTCAAAGTAAAAAACTGACCTTGTTTCAGACTAATCTCTTGGCCTGCAACCGCTTCAAAGGCTCTCACACAGCGGAGTGCATCTGTGACCAATTTGAGGCAATATGTGATGAATACAACATCAAAGCTAAATTGGACTATATCATTAGTGACAATGCTGCTAACATGTGCAAGGCATTTACGGTCTTCTTCCCCAGCGAACAGGAGGAAGATGATGATGCTGGAGATAAGTTGATGATCCTGAGCTATGGCATGACTTAACCCTAGAAGACCAGCAAACCGTCGATGCTGCTATGGCAAAGAAACAGCGCCTGCAGTGTTTTGCACACACATTACAGCTGGTTGTGGGAGGCGAAAGAAACAAAAGCGGCATGTCCTTCTCTCTCTAAGTTATCAAAATTTAGCTCCTTGCTCCACACAAGCACAATGTTTAAAGACATCTTCGATGGTGAATTTGGGGAGCACAGAGGCATCCCTGTCGCAGTGAGCATGAGGTGGAATTCCACACTGCGGCATGTAAAAGCAGTCCTTCATTGTGATCAATAAAAGCTCTGCTCAGTTCCTGAGAATGCTGGGCATAAAGAAGAACTGTCATTCACACTACGAGAGTGGAATTTGCTGAAGGAGTTGGTGGACATCTTGAAACCGTTCGGAGAAACAACTGATTTGACACAGGGGGAGAAAGTTATTGCAATCAGTGTAGTTGTTTCATCCGTCTTGTCCCTCAATCACCATCTTGAGAAGCTGAAGCCTCTAGTTTGTTTCCTAAGCAGCCTCGTCAGAACTCTGCAGGCATCCCTGAAAAAAAGATTTGTTGGGATCTTCATTAATGTGAAAATGGCCCAGTCTCAAGAAGGGACCACTGCCCTCTTTTCAGACACAGTCTACCTAAAAGCAGCTGCCTTGGATCCAGCCTTTTGTCTGCTGTGGATTAAGCCCCATGTGCTGGTCAACCGTGACATCAAGGCAGAGGTGGCACAACGAGTTAAAGGTAAATATTATTGACATGCAATGCTACTTAATTGCAACATAAAATAATTTGATCTTAATCTGATCTAGGATCTAATGTAATATTAATCTGACTGAAAGCGCTAAGATAATGCTAGCAGCCCAACAGGTCGTGACCCCAGACCTCTATCCGGTACCTCACTGGGCGCCACAGCCCCCACCTCAGCAGCCACCTCAGCAGTTTCGGGGCAGGGGACAGTACCCGAGGGGGAGGGGTGTATGGAGAAGGGGACGCAGAAGGGGTGGAAACGAAAGGGGGTGGGCAGCATCACCGGGAGATCGTTGTTGGTATTGTGGAGCACAGGGACACTGGAGGCGTGATTGCCCCCGCCTGCATGGCAGGGTGGAGACAGCTAACCCCTGCCAGGCCAGAAGGGGGAGGGGACAGTATGGCCCGCCTCTACCCTACAGACCTGACACCGCCCCATGCCCAACTGGGGGTGAGGGCGCCACCCAGATGCCAGTCACAGAGTGGGACCGTTGGGATGGTTGGGGAGACCAGCATCAACAATGACACACCCCACAGAGACGCCAAGACAGCATTAACTTGGCAGATTCAATGCTGTCAATGAAGGTTGGCATGAAAAATCTGCCTTTTTTGGTAGATAGTGGTGCAACTTGTTCTACATTAATATCTACAGATCCTGACACACTATCAAAAGACACTATCACAGTAATGGGTTTCTCTGGGGAAAAACAGACTCTGCCAATCACGGTGCCTCTCCTCACTCAATTGGTGGGACAGACTGTGCGACACTCGTATGTGCATACCCATTTAAGAAACGTATGCTGACATTTATTGGGGAATGCTTCAACCAGAGACTGTTGAAACACTCAGTGTGCTCTCTGCCTACCTGCAGTGGAAACCCTGGATCGCCGCCCTCGAGCCTTATGTCTCTCCACCTGATCCTCCCCACGTAACCTTATTTTACGATAGGCTGCAGACAGATTGGTATCAAGACAAATTTCAGGATCAATTGGAAGGGAAAAATTGGGCATTCGACATACAGAATATCTATGTGGCGCCTGAGGGGGTGGCGGCAGGGGTCAACCTCAGTCCTGAGCAACTAGAATGGTACATGATGTTTGACAAGGCTGCACCACACATCTCACTAGCTTTACACCCACAACATCAGGCTAAGGAGCTAGATGGCATGGTGAAAAGAGCCCTGACACAATCTGATTGGCAGCACACACAAATAGGTACAGTACTCTGCCTCTGCTAAAACATACAGAATTATCCTTAGCACTACCAACACTGCTATCTTAGAGCATGAACTCATCACAAGACATCATGGCAGAGAAAAGACTGATCACTATCAAACTGAAGATATGCTCAACACATTACCAGGCCACCTATGGGCAGATGGCCCCACAGATGTTGGCCTCACAGATTGTGCTCCTGAGTGACTGCCCCTTACCTGAGAACATAACCTTGATCCAGTATGTTGATGACTTATTGCTAGCAGCACCGACAGCAACATCCTGTCTAACACCTACACACTTAGTTCTCCAACACCTGGCTGCCAAAGGCTTTGAAGTCAGTAAAGCTAAATTGCAGGTAGCTAGAAACCAGGTCTCCTTCCTAGGACGCATGATATCTCAAAAGGGGGTCAGCATGTCCCCTAATCACAGGTCTGCTATCTTACATCACCCTAAGCCAGTGAAAGTTAAAGACATGCTCTCGTTCTTAGGATTGACAGAATACAGTCGTAACTATGTAGCAAATTACACAGGACTGACACCGCAGCAGAGCTAGCCACGCCAAACTACCACCTACCTTTCCACCTAGATGTCTCTGTAACAGAAACCTGTGTGAATGGTATTCTGTTCCAGAGAAAAGGGGGAGATAGGATAATACTGATGTACAATAGCGTAATGCTAGACAACATGGAAAAAAGACACCAGACACAACACGCAGCAGGGATAGCGAAGCTTATACAAAAAACTGCACACATAGTAATGGGTTACCAATTAAACATCCTGACAACGCATAGTGTGGTGGCATACGTCAACTCAGAAACATTCACACTCACAACACTGAGACAGAGAAGACTGAGTAAAATCCTAGAGGCGCACGGAGTGGGACATGTGGGCGTTGCTCAGATGATGAGAAACCTTGACCATTGGTGGCATCCTTTTCTTAGAGATATGGCCCAGTATTTGATCAAAACCTGTGAGCAATGTACAAAATTTAACCCCAGACCAACTATTAGACCAAACTAGGAAGGTACCCCCTAGAGGCCAAACCAGGAAAAGAGATTATCATAGACTACACAGATATGATAGACTCAGTCAGGGGTTACAGGTATGTACTGATGTGTGTAGAAGCCTGGCCAACCAAAAAAGAGGACGGTAAGTCGGTAATAAAGTGTCTGGTAAATCAGTACACTCCCAGACATGGTTTCCCTGAAAAAATCAGGTCAGATAATGGTACACATTTCTAAAATCAGGAGGTGGAGGCCATGCTGGGGCTCAAACATGCATTTGGTACAGTGTATCATCCTCAGTCACAAGGTAAAGTGGAAAGAATGAATCAAACCTTAAAAGTCAAATTGGGCAAAATCTGTGCACAGACCAAATTGAATTGGCTAGATGCTCTACCACTAGCTCTAATGTCTATAAGAAGCTCAGTAAACCAGACCACAAGGTTTACACCGCATGAGTTGCAAACAGGGAGAGCGTTTCCCGGACCACATTCCAGACTTCCTTTGGTTCAACATGATGATCAAAATCTAACCTCTAAAGTTTTTTTTCATGAACTGCATGGCTTAGTGTCTGCATTCTCCAAACAGGTTACAAACCAGCAGGAAGCAGGAAAACACACTCCACCTCCAGAAGCAGAGTGGGTCCTGCTTAAGGTCATCAAAAGGAAGTGGTCGGAACCACGGTGGACTGGACTATTCCAGGTAACAAAGAGGACCTCCCACGCCGTCCACCTAAAGGGAAAAGGAGACACCTGGTTCCACTGGAGCCAGTGCACAGCAGTTGAGGAGCCACAGCGCTCCCTGAGCGAGATCCAGACGAATCTCCAAGAAAAGAGCACAGAGTCAGCTCACTTGGAACAGATCCCACCAAAAAAGGGGCAGAATAATCCCCTGATGGTGATCCTAGGCTCCAGGGCAGTCTACCTCTGGAGCCCAAAGAAAGAAGAACGTCAGAAGGGAGGAGGTGAAAAGGCGCTCCTCTCCTACATGTGACGTGCCAAGTCACCAACCCGAAGACTGAAGCCTACAAGACAAAAAAGAGGGACTGAAATTCTCCCAGAAATGGTGATCTCTGAGTAGAGATCAAAAGGGGGAATTGTGAGAATGTGTAATAATGTTCAATCATATATTGTGTGTTAAGTGTTTATTGGTGTGTGTGATAGAATTCATGATAAGATAAAACAGCTATGTGTGTTGTGCAACTATAAGACACTGGGGTCAATATAGGGGTGGGCGATATATCGAATATACTCGATATATCGCGGCTTGTTCTCCGTGAGATGTATGAAATGACTATATCGCGACCATCGAGTACTTGTCACGTAAATGTTTTAAGCCGTCGGCATTTAGTTCTCCGGAGTTTTGCCTGTGTCACTCACTCCTGCTGCTGCTCACAGCACGAAGCACACTGCCCCGCCCACCCAGAAACATCCCCTGCGCGCATGCGTACTTTCTGTATCAAGCGAGGAGAGAAGTGAAGCGAGTTAATCAAAGATGGAGACGGACGACTTGGTTCCGAAGAAAAACAACTGCGGTCACGCCGTCTCTCGTTTTCGCGTGGTCACGTCAGCTGCTCCAATATTTTCACGTGCGCCCTTATTGCGACTTTATGGCAAATACTTTGAGAAAACCGGGAAAGTCGGCGCTAGCTTACTGCAGCGTGTGGACACTTCCGGTTTTCAAAATAAGACGTGGGTGTTAAATGTATTAAACGTTTATTTATAAAATATGAAGAATGGTTAAAATTTGATTTAAAAAAGTGTCTCATAAGCCAAGTATGACCCTGCACTGCTTCAATTGCCATATGTACATTATGAAATATATTAAAAATTCATTAAAAAAATATGACAAGTGTTAAAATGCTATACAGAGAGGTGTGTCTCATACAGCAAGTGTAAATCTACTGTTCTACATTGATTCTGAGCATTTACAACGCTATCAAGGTAACAATGACATTATTTATTAGAAATAAACAATACAAAACAACAACAACAAAAATATCGAGATATATATCGTATATCGCGATATAGCTTAAAAATATCGAGATATTGGTTACAGGCCATATCGTGCAGCCCTAGGTCAATACACAGAGAGCTGGCTGCATTTGCCTATGTGAGCAGAAAAACAGGAAACTTTACCCAAGGTCCGAACAGGAAATGTCAGTCACGAGATGTCTTTCACAATAGGTTTCACCAATAGGCATCCTGCCTAAGTTGTCTTACCATGTATAGGCATTAAGGATGTATGTTCACGTCCTGCTAAGAGTGTAACACCTATTTCCTTTGTGTGATAATAAAACGAGCCTGAACTGCAGATGGGCAGAACTCAGCAGACCGGAGTAGAGGCAGACTGCGGAGTATGTATATGCTGGGTTCTCCCTTTGCAAAGGTGAAACTGAATTGTGTCTTCTTTAAACTGAATATCTCTCTGTAGTCCACTAGGTCAGCAGAACTCGGGGTGGTTAGCATACCACAACAATATATATATATATATATATATATATATATATATATATATATATATATATATATATATATATATATATATATATATATATATATATATATATATGCCATATTATGGCATGCCGTTCAGGAAATTAAACCTTTGAATATATGGAATGAAACTTTGAATATATGGAGTGAACCTTGAATATATTGAATGAAACTTTGAATATATGGAGTGAACTTTGAATATATTGAATGAAGTCTGAATATATGGAATGAAACTCTGAATATATTGAACGAAACCTTGAATATATTGAATGAAGTCTGAATATATTGAACGAAACCTTGAATATATTGAATGAAGTCTGAATATATTGAATGAAACCTTGAATATATGGAATGAAACTTTGAATATATTGAATGAAACTTGACTGACGTCAGACTTCACGGCATCTTGTGTAACGTGTGGATGCTATAGCTAAAAGTAAGTGACAACGAGTCAGTCCGCTCACAATCTCGTTGCAGCAATATTAAACTATGAGGACATCATTAACACTGCGTGTACGGGCCAAAATCCCCCCCGATACCCCTGATCAATTCCGTTTTTTCTTTTAATCGTGTCAGACATAAAACAGGCCAGGCAGCTGTTTATCAGGCCATCTCAGCATGCCTTCAACCTCACAGGAGTGCCCCACAACACCCAGTGCAGGCTCGGACTGGCAGTCTGTGCTACCGGGCAAATGCCAGATGGGCCGGTCCATCTCGGGCACATTTGGGCCGGTGGCCTCCGGTGTTTTTTTGTATGTATGTATGTGTTGTATGTATGTATGTGTTATTTTGTAGCTTTTGCAACATTTGCCCAGCAGCCCAAAATGGACTTGTGGCCCATTTGCATCCATTTGGAATAGGCTTTGGGTTGCACTGGCTAATATCGGTTAATATTTGCCTCATGATGGCAGGTTCAGAAGTTACGATTTACACCCCCCCTCTCTCTGCCCCCTCAAATGGATGCATCCAGGCAGCCGCTAGGTTTCTGTGAAACCGAAACAGGGATAGACTCATATACAGTCTGTAGATAAACTTCATACTGTATGTTGCACGAATATTAATCACAATAAATTATGGACGACATAGGTTCTAAAAAGAGGAAAAGAGGAGCAGAGAAAATCCGAGTTAAGATGCGGAAAAGGGCCGCATAGGTCAGGAGTCGAACCTCCGGCCCCGCAGCGAGCCTTTGCATATGGACCAGAAGGGTCCAGTGGTAGGCCGGTCCAGAGGAAAAACTCCAGGGCCGACCCAGTGTACAATCTCCACCCATACACAAGAAAGGGTCCAAAACACTGTATGGTTAGCTTGATATAGTTTTCAGGTGATTTAATGCAGGTAAAACACAGTGAAACACAAAGCCGTGCGTAATGGCACTGCTCTCTGACGCAGCACTTCTCTGGGACTGGAGAAGCTGCTGCAGCTACAGGGATTTCATGAACTGAGAAGCTCTTCATATATTGTTTAGATACAACAAGCATCACCCGCATATAGACCAATGCAGGGTGAATATTTAGTTTAGTATTGAACGTATTTTATGATTTGTGATACATTGTCAGCTTTGGGCACGTTACTCACACAGCAGACTGCGGACAGACAGACAGATGCATAATGAGATTATGGCGAAACTTTAAACAAAACAGTTAAAAATTGAGCGAACTTTTTCGGGAGGATTTCGGCACGCATTCGCCAGTGTATTTATCATGTTCTCATTGCTTAATATCGCTGCAACTAGATTGCGGGCGGCCTGACTCATTGTCTTTCGCTTTTACAGACTGTTACACAAGATGGCTGCAGGCACTGCCGCTAGGTCTGACGTCAGCGAAGTTTCAATCAATATATTCAGAGTTTCATTCCATATATTCAAACTTCGTTCAATATATTCAAGGTTTCATTCAATATATTCAGAGTTTCATTCCATATATTCAGACTTCGTTCAATATATTCAAGGTTTCAATCAATATATTCAGAGTTTCATTCCATATATTCAGACTTTGTTCAATATATTCAAGGTTTCATTCAATATATTCAGAGTTTCATTCCATATATTCAAAGGTTTAATTTCCTGAACGGCATGCCATAATATATTATATATATATATATATATATATATATATATATATATATATATATATATATATATATATATATACACACACACACATACAAATCGTCGGTATTTTACGCGTTGGGAATGAGAACGGGTTGACATTACACGTGAACATATATACATACATATAGTACACATGTATGCTTGAGTTAATACTTCAACTTCTACAGAGGTCTTTTTAAACCCTAGTATCTATACTTATACTTGGGTAATGAATGTGAATACTTTTGACACCACTTCATAAGAGGCAAAAAAGGGATGTTGGGACCCCACCAGCAGTACAGCTAAGTCACTACATTGACATGGCAGAAGGACAGAATGCCCTTTTGTTCTGGGCACTGAACAGTAAGACTTCTTTCACTCTTTCAATTAGCCATCCGAATCTTGGCAGTGCTTGCTTCAAGTGCTCCAGTGGAGAGAGTTTTCAGCCGTAGTGGCATCATTCTGTGTCCCCATCGTGCACAAATGACTGACAGACTTTTGGCCAATTTGATCTGGTGCAATGCATATCTCTCTCTCTCTCTCTCTCTCTCTCTCTCTCTCTCTCTCTGAAGCCATTCCAATTATATTATCAGGTCGGTCCAGTATTTCAGAACTGATCATTTTGAGGAGCGATGATTTTTTTGATGACATGTTTAAAAAAGTTTAGGCTAAAAGGACCCTCTATTTCAGTAGCGGTTTTAGGTACGGGCGGACAGGGCAGCCGCCCGGGGCGCAAATGTGGCCAGGACCGCCGCTGCTCTATTTGAAACTGTTTTGCAATATGAGGTCAATAGAATACAGGACTGAAGCTGCTGTGCAACTCGTTAGCATTTTGGTCCACTTTTTTGCTAATTCTTATTATTTGGGGGGTCGAGAATTTTATGTTGGAAAAAGTATTGGCTAAAAGGACCTCCTAAAGAGCTCAATAGACCCCTTTTTAATTTAAGGTAAAATTTATTCTGCAATACAATACAGGACTGAAGCTGCCGTGGATAGTTCTAGTGCAAAATGCTGTTGAAATACAAGTATTTTCTGTGAAAATTATTATTATTTTTTTTTTTTACTGTATTTGATTAATGTTATTGTAACGAAAAAAAACATGAAAATTTCTGAAAGCTCTCCCAAGTCACTATATCCTTGTCATAAACCGTGATGTGAAAATCTGTTGTTGATGAACAGAAACAAAGCCAAACCCTAAACAGCAAAGCTGAGCTCCAAAGGTGGTGAAAGCTGCTGCTTTTTGACAAATGAATAAAATGCTGTTGTTTCTCTCTTATTGCCTACACATCCACAAGACTACCAGGGGCTTCATACACACATTTTGCTTATAAGCAAACATCATAGTCTAACCTGTGTACAGTGCAATGCTTTGCAGAAAAAATGAACAAGATACTTTCGTGCGTGTGTCAGAGTCACGTGATGCAGCGAGGGTAGACGGACGTGCCTCCGAGAGCTCCCGACAACACCCAGTTAAAATTATCCACTGACTGATTTATACCATACCAAACTCTAAACTTAAGTGGACTTTAAGTAAATGCATGAATACAAGATTCAGAGGGAAGTTAAACTACCTCGCTGGTCCTACACTAATGATGGATGTGAAAAGTGCTAAAGCTAGCTCCAGCCATCCACATGCAAGCATCCGACATGACGAGCATGGTGAAGAGAGAGGGAGCCCAGTTGGCTCACATTCTCAGAGAGATATGGGAAGGAAACCAAAAACTCACCACCCAATTTGATTCCAAGCTGACAGAGATTAATAATGCTATCAGGAATCTGGACAAAACAATGAACGGCCTGGTTACAAGAGTTACGCAGGCAGAGAACCACATCAGCGATGCGGAGGATATGCTAGTAGGTCTGGACAAAACAGTGCTCCAGCTATGTAAACATAATGAATACCTGCTTGAAAAAGTTGATCAACTCAAAAACTACAGCAGGCATAATTGTCACACACGCATAGACTACTTTTTCATACCTAAAATTATGTTACAGTCAATTACATGTAGTTCCATAGGTAGCGCAGTTATATCAGACCATGCAGCTGTTTTCATTGAGTGCCAAATTGGACACTTAGCCCCACAGACAAGATATTGGAGTTTTAACCCTTTCATTCTCTCTGACCACAAATTTATATCTTATTTTTCTGAGGAATTCCAATCCTTCTTATCAATAAATTCGGCCTCTACAAATAATCCATCTCTTCTCTGGGAAACATCCAAAGCCTTTGCACAAGGTCTTATCATATCCTATGTGTCCAGTAGGAGGCGTAGACAAGCTGAACAAAGGAAAATTCTAGAATCTAAGCTTAAGGTGGCAGAAAGGGAATATATTGTGAGGCCTTCTTCTACAAAACTTAAAGAAATGTCTGCTCTGCGATCAGCCCTAGATTCCCTGCTAACAGAGCAAGCTGAGGCAAAAATCAGATTTGCTAAACAGAGGGTATATGAGCAGGGTGATAAAGCAGGGAAATACTTGGCCTATTTGACAAGGAAACGGGGAAGCGGGTGTTTGATCATGTTGCTATAAATAACACATTCAAAAAATTCTATGAAAAACTATATAGGTCTGATCAATTGTTGTGTCCATTGTTTGATATTTAATTTCATATTTTTATACTGTTTTATGCCATGCCATCTAAGGAGTAATGGGCCTGCTGTCTGCCTGTATTTTTATTTTTGTTTGTATGTTTTAGTATATGTGAGCCGAGTCTTGTTCTTGTTCTTGTTCTTTGTATGTTATTGTTAAAAAATAATAAAAATAATATTTAAAAAAAAAAACAAAAAAAAAAACTACAGCAGGCATAACAATATCAGAGTCATAAATCTACCGGAGGGTTGTGAAGGTGTGAACCCGGTTAAATTTTTGACTGACTGGCTCCCCTTCACCCTGGGCTCTGACAACTTCCCCAACCCCATCATCATAGAGCGGGCGCACAGAGCACTCTTCCCCAGACCACCTCCCGATAAGAAACCGAGGCTGGTTATAATCAGATTTCTTAAGTACCAAGACAGAGAGAGGGTCCTGCACGCCGCTGCTTCAAAGGAGCGGAACACTATTTAACATGATGGCACACCTGTCATGCTTTTGTCTGACGTGAGCCCTGCTGTAGCCAAATGCCGGAAGGAATACCATAAGGTGAAGAAAGAGCTCGCAGCCAGGAAGATACCGTTTGCTCTGTTCCATCCTGCAACGTTGAGAATTCTCCACGACGGTAGACGACGATTCTTCAAAACACCCAAAGAAGCCATGTCTTTCATTCATAAACTGCATCCTGAAGGTGAGGACAGGCCTGAGTAAAAGTTTACTACTGGCGATACATTCACGGACGCATGGGACATTTAACCTCCACTGGAAACTTTTGATTGGTTAGTGTAACCTATTTTTATATGTGGCACACTGGAACAGTAATGTCAAAATTTCATATTTGTTAATTCTAGAATATCAGTGTCCAGTGGAAATAATTTACCATATGTGTTACAGTTAATTCATATTATTATGATTTCAAGGTTAAAATATTATTTACCTCAATGTCAACATATTTTGGAAATTGTTGTACTTATCCTTTAGAAATGATACTGTCTCTTTAAGAGGACAAGGAGAGTACGTTGTTGTTTATGCAGGCAGAGACGGACAGAAACGGTGTGCTTGTGTTGAACCGTGGACAGTTTTTTTCTTTTATTAAAAGTTGCTAAAACGAAGATGGACGTGTTTTTTGCAGTTCATTTTAAGGGTGCAACATAAATTTTGGTGTTTCCGCCCGGTTCAAGCAAGTTACAAACCGAAAAAAGTCTGTTTTTACTGGAAAATGAGGACCGCGTGCTGAGCACAACGAGGGAAGCTAAGCTAGCTCATCAAGCTAACCGCAGCAACCAGCTCGTTAATGAAAAGGTCCGCATGGAAGAAACGTAAACAAAACGCATGTTGCTTCTTCAAGCTGTGAGTAACACAAGAGTGAAGTGAAGATGGACAGTGAGTGGGAATCATTACTGGCTGATGTTGAGAAGAAACTTATAACTTTATCACTCACTGATCTCAGTGCAGTAAGTGAGGACCTAAGACTTCAGCCAAGTGAGGAGGTGAAATCATCGTGCCGTTTACTGAGGAGACTAATCCTACGTCACCTGGAAAGTGAAGAAGTGACAGGTTTAGAGGATTTAGGACTATCAGTGCTGTTGGCAACATGTGATTTTATCGACACCTTGAGAAAAGAGAATGATGATGCTAATGAATCTGCATGTCAAGAGGAGATGAGTGTGCAGCCAGAGACAGCCGTGAAGGACCCTTTTTGCCCTGCTGGCAAAAGGTGGTACTACGCCTCCACAGCATTTATCCCCTCAGAGACCAAGCAGCTTACTGTGCTCAGAAACAGAGTCAGCGCAAGCGAGAAACCAGATGAATCTGCATCCCATGTACCGGAAAGATTTCAGGATCATTGGTCAAATTGGTGAAGTGGGACAAAAGGACAAACTGAATTTCACCAATCTTGAAAGACAAATTGAACGTGGACTTAAAAAAGGCTACAATGAAGGTGAGATTGTGGAAGCAGTAATACAGTCCATTGCACCAGAAGTGAAATTAAAAAGTTACTTGGAGAGCAGACAAGAACTATCACTAAGCTCTTTAAGGCAAGTTCTCAGGACTCACTTCATAGAGAAAGATGCAACAGAGCTATATCATTCACTTACTCGTGCTGTCCAAGAGCCAAAAGAAACCCCAGTTCAGTTTTTGATCCGCACCATGGACCTCAGACAGAAAGTATTGTTTGCATCTGAGAGAGCCAAGGTAGGGCTGAAGTATAACTCTGAACTCATACAGACCCAGTTCTTGCAAACATTGTTGACAGGTTTACAAGATGATGCTGTACGTGTAGATATCAAGCCTTACCTGCGGGACCCTTCTGTACAGGATGAAGTGTTACTCGAGAAAATGAGTGCCGCCTACAGTGTGGAACTGGAGAGTGTCACAGTCTGCTTCCCTTTCACCTGCCTATCAGTAATTTTCCATTCCCTCTCCACTCACCTGCCAGCCACGCCCCCCTCATCAGACCTACTCCCCTCACCTGCTTGACTCACCTGCTTCCCATCACCAATCAAGCTAGGATTTAAGCTCTCCCAGCTCACTCACTCTCTGCCAGATTGTTCTCTATGCTCACGCAAGACTTTCCAGCACTCTTCTCCGGACTGATCTCCTGCTGCCGACTCTGCCTGCCTTGGACTAACCTGTTTGCTGTACTCCCGGTAACCGACCCTGCCTTCCGTCTTCGACCACGAGCTTCTGATCCCTCTGGAATCTGCCAGCTGGTGTCGGCCCAGCTACTGGTGGCTTGCTCTTGGTACGTCTGCCTTAACTCCTGCCTACCTGCTTGCTGGACTGGTGTTCCCAGCCTAAGCCCCTGGACTTTCCCTGTGCCCAGAGAGACTGTTTCCTGCATGTGCTGCATTTGGGTTCTAATTACACCCGTTACAGTACAATCTGGCCAGAAATGGACCCAGCGCACCCTTCTTCGCCGCAGTCCCGGCTCAAGAGGATCGAAGACGCACTTCAGCAACACGAGGAAAGATTTGCCTCCATTACAGCTGACACCCAGCAGGCTACGGTGAACCAGACACAAGGGTTAGCTATGCTAGCTAACCAGGTCCAGCAGCTGGCAGCAGCCATTACCCAATCTGCTGCTGCTGCTGCTGCTCCGCCGGCACCACCCCCACCTGCTGCTGTTCCCATTCTTTCGGGTTTACTGCCGGAGCCCCGGGTGGGCCCTCCAGAACGATACGCTGGAGATCCGGAAGGCTGTAACCCCTTCATCACCAACTGTTCCATCCTCTTTGCTCTGCAGCCCCAGACCTTCGCTTCAGAAGAGGCCAAAGTGGTGTTTGCCATCAACCACCTGACAGGTCGAGCCCGCCTGTGGGGAACAGCAGAGTGGGAACGCCAGACCACGGCCTGCTCCTCCTTCCAAGCCTTCACCACGGAGCTTCGTAAGGTGTTCGGCATAGCATCCATCGGTCCAGACGTCACAGGGGGTCTGATGGACTTCAGCCAAGGTGAACAAACTGTCGCTAACTACGCCATTGAGTTCCGCATCAGGGCCCGTCAGAGTTACTGGAACAAGGCTGCCATTTGCGACGCTTATCTGCGGGGTCTGGAGGACTACATTAAAGACGAGTTGGTCTCTCACAACCTTCCCTCTTCTCTGGATGGACTTATTGAACTTACATCCCGGATAGATCGCCGCGTGCAGGCAAGACGCCAAGAGAGGCGTCAAGGACAGGCAAACCAGCGCCTGCTGGGCCGACCACGTGTTCCTCCAGAGACTTTGGGTACCTCTAGTGGTCATCTTGGGAAAGAGGCCGAACCCATGCAGGTGGGCCGCACCAGTCTCACTCCTAAGGAGCGGGAGCGCCGTCGCCAGGGGGAAGTACTGGTGAGTCGTCCCTCTGAACTATTCCTCCGACAACGATCCTTATGCCATGTTCTGCTGTTACTGGCGGAGGGTTCCCAAACCCTCGCCACCTTCATTGACTCTGGTTCCGATGTCAGCCTCATCGATAAGGACCTGGCCCAGCAACTAGGCATCAACTGGATACCACTGCCTGCCCCGGTTCCTGTCAATGCCCTCGATGGTCATCTCCTGGGGAAAGTGACTCACCAGACCACACCCATCCGCATGCTTATGTCCGGTAACCACCACGAGACAATCCAGTTTCACATTCTGCAGTCTTCCCGAATACCTCTCATCCTGGGATTCCCGTGGCTCCGTCGCCATAACCCTCATGTCGACTGGGCGACGGGGTCAATCCTGGGGTGGGGGTCATCGTGTCATCAAGTGTGTCTCCAACAAGCAGCTGCTCCCCTGCTGTCCCGCTGTCCCAGTCCTCTGCCTGACCTGTCAGGGGTGCCAGTGGAATACCATGACTTTAGGGAGGTCTTCAGCAAGGTTAAGGCAACCTCATTGCCCCCACACCGGCCATATGACTGTGCCATCGACCTGCACCCCGGCTCTACTCCTCCTAGGGGGCGCCTGTACTCACTGTCAGCTCCAGAGAGGGAGGCCATGGAGACCTACATCAATGACTCTTTGGCAGCAGGCATCATCCGTCCCTCCTCGTCTCCTGTTAGTGCTGGCTTCTTCTTCGTCCAGAAGAAAGATAAATCTCTTCGGCCCTGTATTGATTATCGAGGCCTGAATGACATAACTGTCAAGAACCGCTACCCCCTTCCTCTTATCTCCTCTGCCTTTGAGCTCCTGGAGGGGGCCACCATATTTTCCAAATTGGACCTTCGCAACGCCTACCATTTGGTCCGCATCCGGGAGGGGGATATGTGGAAGACAGCCTTCATCACCCCCACTGGACACTACGAGTATCTAGTCATGCCCTTCGGCCTCACCAACGCCCCTGCTGTCTTCCAGGCCCTGGTTAATGACGTGCTCCGGGACATGTTGAATAAGTACAGTATGTGTTTGTTTACCTGGATGACATACTGATCTTTTCAAAGACCAAGGAGGAACACGTCCACCACGTCCAAGAAGTTCTGCAGCGGCTCCTTGAGAACTCTCTCTTTGTCAAAGCCGAGAAGTGCGAGTTTCACTCCTCCTCTGTGTCCTTCTTGGGTTTCATCGTGGGTCCTGGGAGCATCCAGATGGACCCCGCCAAGGTGTCAGCTGTCTCAGATTGGCCCACTCCTGACTCTCGCAAACAACTGCAACGGTTCCTGGGCTTCGCCAACTTTTACCGGAGGTTCATCAGGGGTTACAGCATGGTAGCCGCTCCTCTCACGGCTCTGACTTCCTCCAAGGTGCCGTTCCAGTGGTCATCCGCAGCCGATGAGGCCTTCCGGTCCCTCAAAGCCAGGTTCACGTCAGCCCCTATCCTCCAAATGCCTGACCCAGAAAGGCAATTTGTGGTGGAGGTGGACGCCTCTGACGTGGGAGTAGGAGGGGTGCTCTCCCAGCAGGCAGCCAAAGACCAGAAGCTCCATCCATGCGCCTTCTTCTCCCGGCGACTGACCCCGGCTGAGAGGAATTACGACATCGGCAATCGAGAGCTTCTGGCAGTCAAACTGGCTCTGGAGGAGTGGCGTCACTGGCTGGAAGGAACTACGGTGCCGTTTTTGGTCTGGACCGACCACAAAAATCTGCAATACATTCGGTCAGCCAAGAGGCTGAACTCCCGACAGGCCAGATGGGCTCTGTTTCTGACCAGATTTAACTTTTCCCTCTCCTACCGGCCGGGGTCCCGCAACGTGAAGCCTGATGCCCTGTCCCGGCAGTTTTTGAGAGAAGAGGACTCGGCTGCCAGTTCCGACACCATTCTCTCCTCCTCTAGTCTGATAGCATCACTCAGCTGGGAGGTGGAGGAAAGGATTAAGGCAGCTTTAGAAGATCAGCCTGGGCCCAGCTCGTGTCCTCCTAACCGCCTGTTCGTCCCCGCTCCCCTACGGTCCGACGTCCTCCAGTGGGCCCACAACTCCCTGCTCACCTGTCACCCTGGGATCCAGCGGACCAAAGAGGTGGTGCAGCAAAGATTTTGGTGGGTGACTCTGGCTGAAGACACCCAGGAGTTTGTGAACGCCTGCCCAGTCTGCAACCAGCACAAACCCTCACACAAGGCCCCCGCTGGATTCCTGCATCCATTGCCGGTGCCCCACCGGCCCTGGTCCCACATCTCCCTAGACTTTGTTACCGGTCTGCCACTGTCCAACGGCCACACCACTATTCTCACAGTGGTAGATCGGTTCAGCAAGATGGCACATTTCGTGCCCCTGCCCAAGCTTCCCTCAGCCAAGGAGACGGCTGAACTGGTTCTGCTACACGTGTTTCGACTGCATGGTTTCCCTACTGACGTGGTCTCCGACCGGGGTCCCCAGTTCACCTCCGTTTTCTGGAGGGAGTTCTGCACACTAGTGGGGGCCACCGTCAGTTTGTCATCCGGGTTCCACCCCCAGTCCAACGGCCAGTCTGAGAGGATGAATCAGGAGATGGAGACTGCTTTACGCTGCATGGTCTCTCAAAACCCCTCATCCTGGTCCCGGCAGCTTCTGTGGGTGGAATACGCCCATAATACCCTGACCAGCTCTGCAACTGGACTCTCTCCTTTTCAGTGCGCCTACGGGTTCCAACCCCCACTCTTTCCCGCCCTGGAGAAGGAGGTTTCCTGCCCATCAGTGCAAGCCTTCATCCGTCGCTGCCGCAGGACCTGGACTCAGGCCCGTACCACTCTTCTTCACTCCACTGACCCCTACTCCACCACGGCTAACCGTCGTCGATCTAAAGCTCCGACTTTTCAAGTTGGCCAGAAGGTGTGGTTGTCTACCTGGGATCTACCCTTACGCGTAGAATCGAAGAAGTTGGCTCCTAGATTTATTGGACCCTTTGAGGTTCAAAAGGTCATCAACCCTGCGGCAGTGAGGCTCAAGCTACCCAGGTCCATGCGGGTCCACCCCACTTTCCATGTGTCCAAGGTCAAACCCGTCCGTGAGAGCCCCCTGGTCCCCGCTGCTCCTCCCCCGCCCCCACCCCGCATCATCGAAGGGAGTCCCGCCTACACCGTCCGTCGTCTCCTTCGTTCTCGTCGCCGGGGAAGGGGTCTCCAGTACCTGGTGGATTGGGAGGGGTATGGTCCTGAGGAAAGGTCCTGGGTCCCTGCACGGCATATTTTGGATGCTTCCCTCATCAGGGAGTTCCATCGATGCCACCCAGATCAACCGGCTAGGTCCTCCACACCCTCTAGGAATACTACCAGTCCGCCTCCCTGTTCACCCGAGGTCTCTGACCACGACTCTGAGTATGAGGAAACCCCTTCGGAGGAGGAGGCACCTTCTGAAGCAGGGGAGAAGGAGGACATGGAGCTTTCAGAGGAATATTAACCTCCTCCGGGCCCTCGCCACCCTCCTGACTCAGCATTTCATCTTTTGGGACGTCAGGAGCCGTCCCTTGAGGGGGAGGTTCTGTCACAGTCTGCTTCCCTTTCACCTGCCTCTCAGTAATTTTCCATTCCCTCTCCACTCACCTGCCAGCCACGCCCCCCTCATCAGACCTACTCCCCTCACCTGCTTGACTCACCTGCTTCCCATCACCAATCAAGCTAGGATTTAAGCTCTCCCAGCTCACTCACTCTCTGCCAGATTGTTCTCTATGCTCACGCAAGACTTTCCAGCACTCTTCTCCGGACTGATCTCCTGCTGCCGACTCTGCCTGCCTTGGACTAACTTGTTTGCTGTACTCCCGGTAACCGACCCTGCCTTCCGTCTTCGACCACGAGCTTCTGATCCCTCTGGAATCTGCCAGCTGGTGTCGGCCCAGTTACTGGTGGCTTGCTCCTGGTACATCTGCCTTAACTCCTGCCTACCTGCTTGCTGGACTGGTGTTCCCAGCCTAAGCCCCTGGACTTTCCCTGTGCCCAGAGAGACTGTTTCCTGCATGTGCTGCATTTGGGTTCTAATTACACCCGTTACAGAGAGAAGTAAGTTTTCATCTGTAACCAGGCAAAGAGGAGTAAAAGTGACAATGATACAAGAAGAAGAGACCACTGAAGTTGAGCAAGTTAGTGGTGCAAAGAGAAATAAAAGCCACACAGCTAAGCCTAACCCTATACTTGAGAAACTTGATGCTGGTAATAAAGTCATCTGCGAAGCTCTTCAGAACCTCACCACACATGTTGCTAGCCTCAGCCAAGTGAGAACAAGTAAAGAAGATGATAACTCACCTAAGACTCTGTTAGTGCTAAACAAAAACCAAGAAAGTGTCGTGAGTGTGAAAAGTCAAACCCGGAGAGAAGATGTACGCACTGTTACAAATGTGGAAGCAGTGAACACTGGGCTATTGGCTGTCGCAAAAGAAAAGATTACACTGCCAGCACATGTAAAATTGAAATCTCCAGTGATCAGTTACACAACGCTGCTGTGTTAACAAGTCAGACCCCATTGTCACGAAAACAAGAAAAGACAGCAAAGCTAGTGGGACGCAAAAGTCTTGTCCAGTGTAACCTTAGAGGAGTCCCGACCACTGTGCTGTGGGATACAGGATCCCAAGTGTCTATTGTTGACATGGACTGGAAAAAAACACACTTACCAGATGCTGAGATTCGATCAGTGAAAGAGCTCCTTGATGAGGGAATATTGGATCTTTCTGCTGCGAATGGGACAGAGATGCCTTATGAGGGCTGGATAGGTGTAAGTTCAGCTTGCCATCAAATAAGGACAGTGAACTGTTGGTACCTATACTGGTGAGCACCCACCCACTTGCAAAACCAATAATAGGATTCAATGTTATTGAAGGGTTAGCCCAGATCAACATGTCTACGGACAGAACAGTAGCAAGCAAATTTGTGAACAGCCTTGGATCAGCACTGGATGTTGGACATAAAAAGGCAAGAGCAGTATATTCAGTACTGAAAAAGCAGCAAAACTGTTCAGAGAGTCAGACAGCAATGCTGGGAAGACATCATGTTATGATTCCAAAACACAAGATGGTAAGAGTGATCTGTGGAAAACTCAACAAGAACATATTAAAGGAGCAGTATGCAATACTGGAGCCTAATGAAGATGCACCGTGGCCTGCTGGACTACAGGTAAAGCAGCAACTAGTGCAGCTACCCAGTGAAGATAAAGCTACTATTTCAGTTGTGGTTGAAAACAACACAGGTGAAGATATCAGACTACAAAACAGAACTGTACTTGGCTGGTTATATGCTGTGGATGCGGTAAAGAGTGCTGAGGAAAAAGTCACAGATGTAGTAGCTGAGCCAGAAACTGAAAATGGTGATCTAAAGCCATGTCAGGAAACAACAGAGAAAAAGTGTAATGGAAGTCAACCTGAAAAACAACTCTGGGATCCACCAGTTGATCTCTCCCACCTAACATCAGAGCAGCAAGACAAGGTGAGACAGATGCTGAGAGAAGAGTGTGATGTTTTTGCTAGGGATGATTGGGACACTGGATGCATTCCTGATTTGCAGATGGTGATACGTCTTAAGGATGACATCCCAGTTACAAAGACATACAACACCATCCCCCATCATCTATATCAGGAAGTGAAAAAACACATACAAGATCTACTTAGTAGAGGATGGATCCAGAAGTCAACCTCTTCCTACTCATCACCGATAGTGATTGTGCGAAAGAAAGACTTTTCCATCCGACTCTGTGTAGACTATCGACAGCTAAATGAAAAGACACACCCTGATCGACACCCCATCCCAAGGATTCAGGAAATCTTGGAGAACCTTGGAGGAAATTCATGGTTCACCGTGCTTGATCAAGGTAAAGCATACCATCAGGGCTTTGTCAGCGAAGAGAGCCGGGCATGCACCGCCTTCATCACACCCTGGGGATTGTATGAGTGGCTCAGGATTCCTTTTGGACTGACAAATGCTCCGGCTGCTTTCCAGCGGTACATGGAAGGATGCCTTGGAGACCTGAGAGATGAGGTTTGCGTACCTTACCTTGATGACATTTTGGTGTTCAGTAAGGACTTTGACCTTCATGTGGATAATGTGAGGAAGGTGCTACAGAGACAAAAGGCCTGTGGAATCAAACTCAGACCAAAAAAATGTAACCTCTTTAAAAGAGAAGTGTGTTATGTTGGTCGTGTAATTTCAGAGAAAGGATATCGGATGAACCCAAAAGAGGCAGAGACTGTTCAGTCACTGAAGAAAGCAAAACCAAAAACAGTCAGAGAAGTGAGATTCCTGGTTAGCTTCCTAGGCTACTACAGATCATTCATTGCTGACTTTTCAAGGATTGCTAAGAATCTGTATGAGTTGTTGTCCCACCCAAAGATTGAAAAGAAACGGATGAAGGGACGTTCCCCCCAGTTGCCTCCATCTCAGCCAGTGGAGTGGACAGCACTGCATCAGCAAGTATTGGAAAGACTAATTGACACTCTGTCCGACCCCCCGATAATGGCATATCCTGATCTTGAGAAGCCATTTGTGCTACATGTTGATGCATCTGAGGAAGGTCTTGGGGCTGTCTTGTATCAGCGTCAAGGTGGAGCATTGAGAGTGATAGGATATGGATCAAGGACACTCACTCCAGCAGAGAAGAACTACAGGCTTCATTCAGGGAAGCTGGAATTCTTAGCTCTCAAGTGGGCTGTAACTGAACGATTTCGAGACTATCTATTTTATGCCCCACACTTCACAGTGTATAGCGATAATAACCCTCTGACATATGTAATGAAGACTGCAAAACTAAACGCTGTGGGACATCGTTGGGTGTCAGAGTTAGCAGACTTCCGCTCCACTCTGAAATACAGGCCAGGATCTGTCAACTGCGACGCAGATTTCTTGTCCCGCCAACCAGCACAAATGGACAAACTGATGAAAGAATGCACAGAGGAGTGTAAACCAGATGACATTGCAGCAGTTGGAGAAGAACTACAAGCACAAAACACAGGTATCTCCAACTGGATCTCAGCCATTACATGTAATGTGGATGTGCTATCTGAACTAAGTGCTGCATGTAAAACTACAGTTCAAGCAATACCCGTGGAAAGTATTCAGGCAGGTCAAAGAAAAGATGAAGTAATCAGCAGAGTTATCACTCTAAAACAACAAAATGAACGACTGAGATACAAAGACAAGATCAAAGAATCAGCAGCCGTGAAATGCCTGTTGAGGGAGTGGCCACGTCTTCACTTGGATAAGGATGGAATCCTGCGGCGAAAGACAACCTCACGATCCCAGCTTGTGGTTCCTGAAACATTCAAGTCACTGATTTATCAGCAACTCCATAAAGAAATGGGACATTTCGGAGCTGATAGGATGATATCTCTAGTCAGAGAGAGATTTTTTTGGCCAGAAATGAGAGAGGAAATCGAACACTATGTGACAAAGGTGTGCCGTTGCTTGAAACAAAAGAAACCAAACAGAAAAACAAGAACACCTCTGCAAAGCATAACGACATCAGCACCTTTTGAAATGATATCGATTGACTATTTGCACCTGGAGAGAAGCAAGGGTGGAGTGGAATACATTCTGGTAATAGTAGACCACTTTACAAAGTTTGCTTAAGCTTACGCTACATCAAACAAGTCGGGTAAGACAGCAGCACGTAAGATCTTTGACGACTTCATTCTGAGATTCGGCTTCCCTGCCAAAATTCATCACGACCAGGGGAGGGAGTTCGAAAATGAGTTGTTCAAGAAGCTACAGAGCTACAGTGGGATACAGCATTCGAGGACGACACCTTATCATCCCCAGTCTAACCCAGCAGAACGCTTTAACAGAACGTTGTTAAGTATGCTCCGGACACTGGAGGAGACACAAAAACCTAACTGGAAGAACTATCTGAACAAAGTGGTTCATGCATACAACTCCACTGTTCATGAATCAACAGGGTTTTCCCCTTTTTTCCTGTTGTTTGGAAGAGAGCCTACTCTACCCATTGATCTGATGTTTCCCAGAGAACGATCAAATCCACAGTGTCATGCCAGATATGCTGAGAAATGGCGAGATTCAATGCAGGAAGCGTATAACATTGCACAGGAAAACATGAGAAAAGCTGGTGAAAGAGGACAAAAACACTACAACCAGAGAGCATGGAGTTCTGTTCTTGAACCTGGAGACCATGTACTGATTCAGAACCTATCTGAAAGAGAAGGACCAGGGAAGATACGTGCTTACTGGGAAAACAAAGTACATGTAGTCAAAGAAAGAAGAGGAACAAACGGTCCAGTGTACGTTGTGAAACCTCTGGATGGAGAAGGTAGAGAGAGAACTTTACACCGAAATCTTCTATTACCTTGTCCTTACCTTGTTGATGTACAGGGTACCAAGCACCGAAATGAGGACAGAAAGAGGGAAAGGAAAATCACACAAAAGTCAAAAACAAAGGCTCAGGTTCAAGATTCTGAGAGTTCAAGTGAGGAGGAATACACGATGTGGATGCCTAGACAAAACACGCACCTTAACCCACATGCCTCTGTATTCAAGCCCAAAGAAGGACGACACTCCAAGAGAGGAAACCAGGCTGAGAAACTCATTCATGAAGAAAGGAGCCAGCCACAAAATGGAAACAGTATCACACATGATTATGGTCAAACAGAGGACTTGCATAACGTGGAGAATATTCAGGAACAGGGGATGAGTTCAGACTCAGAGTCGGAAGTCCCTGAACCAGAACTCCAAGTGTGTCAAGACGATGCAGTGTCTTCAGAAGATGACCATGATGCTGAAAGAGCGAGACGTTCTACAAGAACACGTCAACCAAGATGTATCCTTACATATGATGAATTAGGAAAACCTAGTATTACATCTTTAAGAAAGTAGAGATACAGCAACAGCTAGAATTCATCATCAGTAACACAGCTAATGTAAAATGTTAATTGGAAAGTTCATTTTTTTGAATTAATGTTTTTAATAATACAGTTACAGTAATTCATTAGTCATTTTCAGAAATTCATTTCTTGAGACTAAGAGGACATGAGAAACTACATATAAGTAGATCGATAAAGGAGTATTTACAGAAATAAGTGTGTTGCAATGTAACAGTGTGACATAAGAGGTATTCTGTAATTGATTGGACTACACATCAAAGCATGTATAATGTTAAGTTACATTAAGTATATTGGAATGGTAGATATTGCCATATGTGACTTAATGGACTTGGGAGGCCTACCAATGTACCGATGAATTAAGACAACACAACAAAAGCAGGAAAAGCAACAGTTGCTATCCATCCTGTAGTCATGCTGATGTAGTCACCAGAAGTGTAGTTACTAATGTTGTTGTTGTAGTGGCATAACTGTATACTGTTTAGAGTTTACACAATAGTGTTAGGAATTGCAATCTGAAGGTTAAACAAATGTTGAAACAGTCCACTTAAAGTAAAATGTTTTGCTAACATTTTATTTTTTTTAGTGGGGGAGGATGTGGCACACTGGAACAGTAATGTCAAAATTTCATATTTGTTAATTCTAGAATATCAGTGTCCAGTGGAAATAATTTACCATATGTGTTACAGTTAATTCATATTATTATGATTTCAAGGTTAAAATATTATTTACCTTAATGTCAACATATTTTGGAAATTGTTGTACTTATCCTTTAGAAATGATACTGTCTCTTTAAGAGGACAAGGAGAGTACGTTGTTGTTTATGCAGGCAGAGACAGAAATGGTGTGCTTGTGTTGAACCGTGGACAGTTTTTTTCTTTTATTAAAAGTTGCTAAAACGAAGATGGACGTGTTTTTTGCAGTTCATTTTAAGGTTGCAACATAAACAATAGTTACAACTTTGCTTATATTTTCGTTCCACTACAATTATAATCATTAAGAGTATTTTGGAGATTACAGCTAACAACATAGACGTTGCCATTTAACCTAATTTGACTCATCTTATTTTACTACAATACTGCTTGTACTCCATTTTTTTGACTATTCGTTCTCACCTCTGTTCACCTTTGGCCTAACTCTTTTTTAAATAGCTAGCAGCGAGTTTTAACATGATTGGAATTAGCCTCATCTCACAGAAAGAGTGAGGGAGTTAACCCCTGAACTAAGTGTTTGTCGGTGTAGCTAGGGGGCGTGTCAGATCTGTACTTGGGGATATCAGACACACAACTCTATACAGATAGGGACCTGCACTGTTTTTGTTTAATATCAGTGCTGTTATGGAACATAGCCACAAGGGGGCACAAGCCAGTGTCTTATTGTGCCGGTCCCAAGCCCGGATAAATACAGAGGGTTGTGTCAGGAAGGGCATCCGACGTAAAACTTATCGGTGCTGTTCACCTACAGGGTGCCGGTGGAAATTGGACTACTGTTGGTCGAAGAAGGAGAGGAGGAAGGCGTGTTCGTAGAAAGAGGGAGAAGAGGAAAGCCAAGAGTCTAGGACTGAGAGTAGGGACTTTGGATGTTGGAACTATGACAGGAAAAGGTAGAGAGTTGGTTGACATGATGCAGAGGAGGAAAGTAGACACTATGTCCAGGAGACAATGTGGAAAGGTAGCAAGGCTAGAAGCTTAGGAGCAGGGTTCAAGTTGTTCTATCATGGTATAGATAGGAAGAGAAATGGAGTAGGAGTTATCTTGAAGGAGGAGTTTGTTAGGAGTACTAGAGGTAAAAAGAGTGTCAGAGTGATGAGTCTGAAGCTCGAAATCAAAGGTGTGATGTTCAATGTTGTTAGTGGGTATACTCCACAGGTAGGATGTGAGCTGGAGGAGAAGGAGAAATTCTGGTTGGACCTTGATGAAGTGATGCAGAGTATCCCTAGATGTGAGAGAGTTTTCATTGGTGCAGACTTTAATGGACATGTTGGTGCAGGAAACAGATGAGGAGGTGATGGGCAGGTTTGGTATCCAGGAGAGGAACGCAAAAGGACAGATGGTGGTTGATTTTGCTAAAAGGATGGAAATGGCTGTAGTGTATGTTACGACCCCGGCTCTTGGGAAGCAACACAGGTGACAAACAACAATCAATGCGGCTAAAGTAACTTTTATTATAGTCAAATGTCAAAACCAAGGATGACAAATAAGGGTTAAATTGTGGAGGCTGGTGGTGTTGCATCAGGCCGGGCTGCAGTGAGTGAGAGACCGTGGGTGGAGCTACCCAGAGCTCTTAAAGGCTTCCAAACAGGTGCCAGAGATCAGGAGGGAAATGAGGAGGTGGAGCCTCTGATCACCTGAAAACTAAGATTGGAGAAGATTCAGAGGAGGTAGAAAAAAAAAAACTTAGAGACTAGCCTTGGACATAACGCCCCCTCCCATAAGCAGGTTGCTCTAAAGCAACCTCACCGTTAGGCTAGCACCTAACCCTATCCACACTCACAACCTTGACAGGGCATCTGCAAGAACATTATCCTTCCCGCGCACATGCTGGATGTCCAGATTAAATCCCTGCAAGACTAAACTCCATCGCATTAGTGGATGGTTGGAGTTTTTCATCCTGTTGGGAAAAACCAAAGGGTTATGGTTGGTGTAGACCACTAGTGTCTGGCTGGTGGAAACAAACACCAAAATGATCCAGGGCTAGAATAAGGGCCAATGCCTCCTTCTCTACAGTAGAGTAGTGTTTTTGATGCAGGTTAAATTTTCTTGAAAAGTAACCAACAGGATGCTCTACCCCTAAGGAATCCTCTTGAAGGAGAACAGCCCCAGCACCAACATGACTTGCATCAACCGTAGTTTAAAAGGCTTACTAAAACCAGGCGCAACAAGAACAGGACTATTAGCCAGCAGTGCTTTCAGGCTCTCAAAGGCAAACTGACACACATCAGTCCAAACAAATGGGACCTTAGGGCTAAACAAGTTAGTCAAAGGGGCCACTACTGTAGCAAAATCTCCTGTAATGACCTGCCATGCCAAGGAAACGTTTCAAGTCTCGTCTCGAGCCAGGTACACCAAAATTCACAATAACCTCCACTTTGGCCTCAACAGGACAGACCATTCCACAACCAACTATTTTTCCCAGATAGGTTATTGTGGCCTGTCCAAACTCACTCTGCCAAGTTCAATGTCAAATTAGCAATAGCAAACCTGTGGAAGACTTCTTCCAGCTGAGCTACCTGCTGAAACCAGGATGAACTGAAAATCACGTCATCAAGATAGGCTTCACAACCCGCAACTCCCCTCAACACCTTATTTACTAGACGCTAAAAAGTAGCTGGTGCATTTCGCATTCCGAAAGCCATGACAGTGTACTGACAGAAATTGTCTGGTGTCACAAAAGCAGAGATTTCACAGGCTCGCTCAGTAAGAGGGACTTGCCAGTAACCTTTCAGAAGATCTAACTTAGTAACAAAACCTGCAGATCTCACTCTGTCAATACGGTCATCCAGTCAGGGAAGAGGGTAACAGTCAGGTTTGGTCACAGAGTTAACTTTACGAAAATAAGTACAAAACCGAGGTGTATGATTCGACTTCTCAACAAGTAGACATGGAAAGCTCCATGAGCTAGTACTGGGTTCAGCAATACTATGCTGCAGCATATAGTCTACTTCCTTACGTAAAATTTGTTGCTTAACTGGATTTACTCTGTAGGGATGCTGCTTAATAGGAGCAGCATCACCTACATCAATGTCATGCTGAAGAACGTTTGTGCGTGTCGGCACATCAGAGAACAGGGCAAGATGTTTATAAATTAACTCAGTGATGTCAGAACGTTTGGGAGAATCCAAATAAGAAGATGGAAGATGGAAGTCCAAGTTATTCAGAACTTTAGAATTTGGCAATCTACCCTGAGAAAATTCTAAGCCGCCAGTGAACTTAGGATCGTCTGGAACATCACTGCCCTCTGGAACAATGACATTAGTGTCCTCACCTACATGAGTTGAAGTGTTTAACACAGCAACAGTTTTCACATCTGCGAGAATGGGCTGATTTCTCCCACAGTAAGGCTTTAACAGGTTAACATGGCATAAGCGTGTTTTTCACTTACGATCGGGAGTCTTAACCAAGTAGTCACACTCACCAACCTGGCGGTCAATCACATATGGTCCACTATACTGAGCCTGCAAAGCAGAACCAGTAAGAGGCAAAAGTACCAAAACTGTCCCCTGTAGTAGAACAAGAGGGAGTTTAAATTGTAGGTCTGTATAAAGATTTGAAGTTTGTATAATGGATTTGAAATGGTGAAATATTTGTAGAAAAAGTTGAATATTTTTTGGATTTTAATAGTAGAATTTAGTAAAATAATAGTACAATCCGTAGGCACTCGTCACTAACTAGAAAATTCCTCGCAGAAATTTTGGAAGTGACGAGTGGGCTGTTGCCGGGGTTCTGTATTTAAAAAGCACACCTCAAACAGTAATTTTTAACATGTATATTTAGACACATTTATGACAGAGACAGCTTCAACAGTGTTATCAGTGGGTGTGTGTGTGTGTGTGTGTCTGTGTTACTGTGTGTGTTTGTGTGTGTGTGTGTGTGTGTGTGTGTGTATAATAAAAATAATGCCATGAAACACGCAGAAGATCAATAGTTGCTTGCTAGCAGCTATTGTGTGTGTCTGTGTCTGCTGGCCCCTCCCCCCTCTCCTCTTGAAGCAGACGAAGGTTGCCAAGCAACCAGGACCAACTGTAATCAGCAGAGCAGTTACTGCAGTTATGTCACTTAGAAATTGAGAGAAAATGCTGAGACCTCCTCTCGAAAAGGAAGGATTTCTGACCAGAACCGTATCTCCAATCATTGAACCGACTTAACCACAAGCAACATGAGACCTTCCTGATCGTTTTACATATTTGTTTGGTGTCGATAAATAAAGAAATGTGTCCTTAAGAGCAAGAGAGAGAAAGGTTACTTCTGCTTTGCTCCATAAATTGTCCAGCCTTTTTAACATGGCAGTCTATGGGGCTGTGGATGGGTGTTGGTGGCGCATCTTTGTGTGTTATGCCAAAACTATAAGGCTGACAGCTTTGGCAGGCGAATGTGAGTGAGACGACAAATTTTCCTACGTTTATATGTAGGGGTGGAGCGGTTCGTCGACGTCATCGATTACGTCGACTATGTAAATACGCCGACTCGTAAAACGTGCGCCGATGCGTCGCGCTCGCATGTCAGCCGGCGTATATGCGGAAGTAAGATGGCTGCTCGCGGTAAAAACAATGGAGGTAGGGGTGGGCGATATATCGAGTATACTCTGTTCATGTAAATGTTTTAAGCCGTCTGCATTTAATTCTCCGGAGTTTTGCCTGTCACTCACTCCTGGTGCTGCTCACAGCACACAGCACACTGCCCCGCCCACCCAGAAAAATCCCCTGCGCGCATGCGTACTTTTTGTATCAAGTGAGGAGAGAAGTGGAGAGCGAGTTAATCAAAGGTGGAGACGGACGGCTCCAGAAAAACAGCTGCGGTCACGCCGTCTCTCGTTTTCACGTGGTCACGTCGGCTGCTCCAAAATTTGACTTTATGGCTAATACTTTGAGAAAACCGGGAAAGTCAGCGCTAGCTTACTGCAGCGTGTGGACACTTCCGGTTTTCAAAATAAGACGTGGGTGTTAAATGTATTAAATGTTAAATGTAAACATATTAAACGTTTAAAATTTTTTTATAAAATATATGAATGGTTACAATTTGATTTAAAAAAGTGTCAAGTATGCCAAGTATGATCCTGCACTGCTTCAATGCTCATATGTACATTATGACATATATTAAAAATTCATAAAAAAAATATGACAAGTGTTAAAATGCTAAAAAGAGTGTGTGTTGTGAAGGCAGCTATTTTTGGTGCATACATTTCATCTTGTTACTTTTGAAACAAAGGTTTTGTTTTTCAAGAGATGTGTTTGAATAAAATCTTGAAATATTAAGACATGCTTTTGCTTTTTATTTAGGTAAATTCATTGTCATTAATCAAGTAATTAAAAACCATTGTTAAAATAATTGATAAAAAATAGTCATTAGATTAATCGACTAATCGAAAAAATAATCGTTAGATTAATCGATAGAAAAATAATCGTTAGATGCAGCCCTATTTATATGTATAAACGTAGTGGTACATTTGAGGCCACGGCAGTCAAATACGTTTTATTTTCTCACAGATTTTTCTCCCTGCTCCTCACTCTAGCTGATGATGTCATCCACTCTAGCAAAAACATTCCGCCACATACACACCCATTATAAACCCAGAAATCTGACTAAAAACCTGCTCAACTTTGAGCCTTGATAGTTTAAAAACGGTAAAAGCTGTCGATGAGTGTAGTGAATCCGTGAAGAGAAGGCAAGCATACCTCCGTTTAAAAGTTTAAATTAAGTCTCTCGGTGGAAGTATGCCAGAGCAGTTCATTGTTGAAAATGTCTGTTGAAATTTACTTTGCCCCATTCATTCCCTATGGGATTTTTTTCTCAGTTTTTCGTGAATAAATTCGCGAAAAACTCGTGAATCTCTTAGAAAAGTAATAGCACTCGATTCGGGATCAAGACGCACGTTTTGATATATCATTTGTTGGGGTCCTCGCACCGCTGCGGGCCACATTAATGTTCGAAAAAGGGCGGAAAATGAATAATAACTAGAAAATTCCCGCAGAAATTTTGGAAGTGACGAGTGGGCTGTTGCCGGGGTTCTGTATTTAAAAAGCACACCTCAAATAGTCATTTTTAACATGTATATTTAGACACATTTATAACAGAGACAGCTTCAACAGTGCTATCAGTGGGTGTGTGTGTGTCTGTTGCTGTGTGTGTGTGTGTAACCCTTCTGAAGCAGAAAAGTATTAGTAATGATAATAATAACTTTAACTAATGGCCAGAATAAGAAACAGAAGATTTAAATTCGACTACGGAGCCCAGGTGTAACCAACTGATGCACAAGAACGACACGACACTGTGGCTCTTTTTGTTAGTGAGAACAATGCTCCCCTATTTTAATATGAAGCTGGGGAGAATATTAAAACACATGAAATACATACAACAGCCTTACCCGGGTAGGTATAGAAAATACCAAACAAAATAAAAGGTTTTCGCAGCTGCGTGTGGTTTTTCTTATTGTTCTGTTCACTTCACTATATGTGCACCCTTTAGGTGTCAGTCCAGCCACACGGTTGTGTGGGTGTGTGTAAAAGTGAGCAAAAGGATTCAATTCACGGTGTACGTCTAAGATTCTCCAGGGTCCGGCTCGCCATCAACGTCTCTCTCTGGCTCCGTCCTCCAGACAGGCTCTATCCAAATCCAAGGGTTCCTCAAAAACCTGACCTACAATAAGTAGGATCAGAACATATTTCTTCAATTTCTCAGATCTTAAATTATGAATTATTGTACATAAATCACTTTAAATTGTCTCTATATTATGTAGAGGATAAGTGCTTTAACTAACTTGTATTGCAAAATAAGATCACAATTTCTCAGTAGCAAAAGGTGAATAATTCAAAGTATATTATGATACCAAATGATTATTTTTCGAACAGTACCATCACATATATATATATGCTATTAACATAGCAATTAACATATTAATTATCACAAATAACCAAAATGTAAACTCTTGTAATGTTCACAGTAAGAAACCATAACTTAATGTGCTTAAAATAAACAAATATGTTCACAGTCACACACACATGGCACACCATAACTCAAGTAAAAGCTAGACAAAATTGTTACATTAGAGCTTGGTGTGACTGGCAGTGCTGATTAGCCCCGGAGCTAGCGCTCCGATGTTAGCATTGAGCTAGTGGTTAGCTCACAGAGTTAGCCGTTTAGCTTGTAGAATAGGTGGGTTGCACGTTACGTCACGTCTGCGCGCGAACCTTAAGTGGTGGTCAACTGGTCGCACAGCCCATTGATATCACAGTGTTTTCAGCTTCCACAATGCCTCAACTTTGTGCAGTTTTTGGCTGTTCCAATCGGTCTAACCGAGAGAAGGGAAAGGGTTACTACCGAGTACCTAAGGTAATCGTCCATAGAGGTGAAAAATGGAAAAAACTGTCCGAACAACGACGTAAAAAGTGGATAGCTAATCTTCGTTTAAAGACTAAGGGAGCTGAAACTGCTTATGCTCGTGACTGCGGTGACCACTTTGTTAAAGGTATATGTGTCTTCGGGATAAGGATTGGCTCTAAGGGCTGGGTCGGTCGGGCTGGGGTGCGAAGCGGGGCTGGGCTCGAGCCGCGGCTGGGGGAGCAGTCGCCCCGTCGCCCTCCTCTCTCCGCCGCCGGAGGCGCGGCGCGCGGCCCGCCTCGCGGGGCCCCTCGGTCCACGCGGCGCCTCGCGGCGTCGCCGGGCGTGGGGGGTTCTTCGCGGGGCGGTGTCCGATGCCGCGCGGAAGGCGGGCCGGCGGAGGGGACCGGGTACGGCGGTCTGCGGCGGCGACTCTGGACACGCGCCAGGCCCTTCTCGCGGATCTCCCCAGCTACGGCGCCCGCCGGTGCCCCGTTCGCTTCCAGGAGCTTCCTGTCCACCAACAATGACTAACACATAAACCACGCCCGTTTCCAAGGAAACAAAACGCTTTCTTTAGAAAAGTAATTCCGCACTTAAAGTGGGCTACCTTTAATTACAAACATTCTGTGTCAGATCGAAAAAATGAAGTTTTGAATGGGTTTCAATGGCTCCAAGCCCAGGTTGTCCACCACTTCAAATTCGCGCGCTCCCGTGATGACGTAACTGCAACCCACCTATTAGCGTTTTAGCATTTAGCATTAGCATAGCAGGACGATCTCTCACCGCTGCGATTCTCCACCCGAGCGAATCCTCCAACTGCACTCCTGCAGATCGTGGTCGTCCGGGGAGATTCCTCCTTTGGTTTTGTCCGAGTTTTTAATCACTTTTTTTCCCCAGTTTATCCACTTTTATGTTTTCTCCGTCCTGACATTAAGACCGTGTCCAGAACATGCTTCCTCTTGCTCCTTCTAGAGGCTTCGGCGAAAAGTGAACCTGCGTCAGGTGGGATTACAGACTGCGTCTGCCCCTCCGACTGTATGACAGACCGGGACCACAACTCATCCCTTTCAAATTAACGTTCCCCTAGTTTTTCTACAAGAATAACCACAAATAGTCTTTTCTTCATGAATTTGACAGTCTTTTAACTCACATATTCTCTCTCTCTTTTAGATATAAAATATACCTTTTTAATACACTTGTTTTTTATCTGGGTTACATGTGTGTCTATGTTACTGTGTGTCTATGTTACTGTGTGTGTGTGTGTGTGTGTGTGTGTGTGTGTGTGTGTGTGTGAGTATAATAATAATAATGCCATGAAACACGCAGAAGATCAATAGTTGCTTTCTAGCAGCTATTGTGTGTGTCTGTGTCTGCTGGCCCCTCCCCCTCTCCTCTTGATGCAGGCGAAGGTTGCCAAGCAACCAGGACCAACTGTAACCAGCAGAGCAGTTACTGCAGTTATGTCACTTAGAAATTGAGAGAAAATGCTGAGACCTCCTCTCGAACAGGAAGGATTTCTGACCAGAACCGTATCTCCAATCATTGAACCGACTTAACCACAAGCAACATGAGACCTTCCTGATCGTTTTACATATTTGTTTGGTGTCGATAAATAAAGAAATGTGTCCTTAAGAGCAAGAGAGAGAAAGGTTACTTCTGCTTTGCTCCATAAAAAGTCCAGCCGTTTTAACATGGCAGTCTATGGGGCTGTGGATGGGTGTTGGTGGCGCAGCTTTGTGTGTTACGCCAAAACTATAAGGCTGACAGCTTTGGCAGGCGAATGTGAGTGAGACGACAAATTTTCCTACGTTTATATGTATAAATCGCGTCTGTAGTGGTACATTTGAGGCCACGGCAGTCAAATACGTTTTATTTTCTCACTGATTTTTCTCCCTGCTCCTCACTCTAGCTGATGATGTCATCCACTCTAGCAAAAACCCAGAAATTTGACTAAAAACCTGCTCAACTTTGAGCCTTGATAGTTTAAAAACGGTTAAAGCTGTCGATGAGTGTAGTGAATCCGTGAAGAGAAGGCAAGCATACCTCCGTTTAAAAGTTTAAATTAAGTCTCTCAGTGGAAGTATGCCAGAGCAGTTCATTGTTGAAAATGTCTGTTGAAATTTACTTCGCCCCATTCATTCCCTATGGGATTTTTTTCTCACTGTTTCGCGAATAAATTCGCGAAAAACTCGTGAATCTCTTAGAAAAGTATTAGCACTCGATTCGGGATCAAGACGCACGTTTTGATATATCATTTGTTGGGGTCCTCGCACCGCTGCGGGCCGCATTAATGTTCGAAAAAGGGCGGAAAATGAATAATAACTAGAAAATTCCCGCAGAAATTTTGGAAGTGACGAGTGGGCTGTTGCCGGGGTTCTGTATTTAAAAAGCACACCTCAAATAGTCATTTTTAACATGTATATTTAGACACATTTATAACAGAGACAGCTTCAACAGTGCTATCAGTGGGTGGGTGTGTGTCTGTTGCTGTGTGTGTGTGTGTGTGTGTGTAACCCTTCTGAAGCAGAAAAGTATTAGTAATGATAATAACTTTAACTAATGGCCAAAATAAGAAACAGAAGATTTAAATTCGACTACGGAGCCCAGGTGTAACCAACTGATGCACAAGAACGACACGACACTGTGGCTCTTTTTGTTAATGAGAACAATGCTCCCCTATTTTAATATGAAGCTGGGGAGAATAATAAAACACATGAAATACATACAACAGCCTTACCCGGGTAGGTATAGAAAATAACAAACAAAATAAAAGGTTTTCGCAGCTGCGTGTGGTTTTTCTTATTGTTCTGTTCACTTCACTATATGTGCACCCTTTAGGTGTCAGTCCAGCCACACGGTTGTGTGGGTGTGTGTGTATGTGTAAAAGTGAGCAAAAGGATTCAATTCACGGTGTACGTCTAAGATCCTCCAGGGTCCGGCTCGCCATCAACGTCTCTCTCTGGCTCCGTCCTCCAGACAGGCTCTATCCAAATCCAAGGGTTCCTCAAAAACCTGACCTACAATAAGTAGGATCAGAACATATTTCTTCAATTTCTCAGATCTTAAATTATGAATTATTGTACATAAATCACTTTAAATTGTCTCTATATTATGTAGAGGATAAGTGCTTTAACTAACTTGTATTGCAAAATAAGATCACAATTTCTCAGTAGCAAAAGGTGAATAATTCAAAGTATATTATGATACCAAATGATTATTTTTCGAACAGTACCATAACCTATATATATATGCTATTAACATAGCAATTAACATATTAATTATCACAAATAACCAAAATGTAAACTCTTGTAATGTTCACAGTAGGAAACCATAACTTAATGTGCTTAAAATAAACAAATATGTTCACAGTCACACACATGGCACACCATAACTCAAGTAAAAGCTAGACAAAATTGTTACATCAGAGCTTGGTGTGACTGGCAGTGCTGATTAGCCCCGGAGCTAGAGCTCCGATATTAGCATTGAGCTAGTGGTTAGGTCACGGAGTTAGCCGTTTAGCTTGTAGAATTAGCGTTTTAGCATTTAGCATTAGCACAGCAGGACGATCTCTCACCGCTGCGATTCTCCACCCGAGCGAATCCTCCAACTGCACTCCTGCAGGTCGTGGTCGTCCGGGGAGATTCCTCTTTTGGTTTTGTCCGAGTTTTTAATCACTTTTTTTTCCCAGTTTATCCACTTTTATGTTTTCTCCGTCCTGACATTAAGACCGTGTCCAGAACATGCTTCCTCTCGCTCCTTCTAGAGGCTTCGGCGAAAAGTGAACCTGCGTCAGGTGGGATTACAGACTGCCCCTCCGACTGTATGACAGACCGGGACCACAACTCATCCCTTTCAAATTAACGTTCCCCTAGTTTTTCTACAAGAATAACCACAAATAGTCTTTTCTTTATGAATTTGACAGTCTTTTAACTCACATATTCTCTCTCTCTTTTAGATATAAAATATACCTTTCTAATACACATGTTTTTTATCTGGGTTACATGTCTGTCTATGTTACTGTGTGTCTATGTTACTGTGTGTGTGTGTGTGTGTGTATGTGTGTGTGTGTGTGTATAATAATATTTGCCATGAAACACGCAGAAGATTAATAGTTGCTTGCTAGCAGCTATTGTGTGTGTCTGTGTCTGCTGGCCCCTCCCCCCTCTCCTCTTGAAGCAGACGAAGGTTGCCAAGCAACCAGGACCAACTGTAACCAGCAGAGCAGTTACTGCAGTTATGTCACTTAGAAATTGAGAGAAAATGCTGAGACCTCCTCTCGAAAAGGAAGGATTTCTGACCAGAACCGTATCTCCAATCATTGAACCGACTTAACCACAAGCAACATGAGACTTTCCTGATCGTTTTACATATTTGTTTGGTGTCGATAAATAAAGAAATGTGTCCTTAAGAGCAAGAGAGAGAAAGGTTACTTCTGCTTTGCTCCATAAAAAGTCCAGCCGTTTTAACATGGCAGTCTATGGGGCTGTGGATGGGTGTTGGTGGCGCATCTTTGTCTGTTACGCCAAAACTATAAGGCTGACAGCTTTGGCAGGCGAATGTGAGTGAGACGACAAATTTTCCTACGTTTATATGTATAAATTGCGTCTGTAGTGGTACATTTGAGGCCACGGCAGTCAAATACGTTTTATTTTCTCACTGATTTTTCTCCCTGCTCCTCACTCTAGCTGATGATGTCATCCACTCTAGCAAAAACATTCCGCCACATACACACCCATTATAAACCCAGAAATTTGACTAAAAACCTGCTCAACTTTGAGCCTTGATAGTTTAAAAACGGTAAAAGCTGTCGATGAGTGTAGTGAATCCGTGAAGAGAAGGCAAGCATACCTCCGTTTCAAAGTTTAAATTAAGTCTCTCGGTGGAAGTATGCCAGAGCAGTTCATTGTTGAAAATGTCTGTTGAAATTTACTTCGCCCCATTCATTCCCTATGGGATTTTTTTCTCCGTTTTTGCGAATAAATTCGCGAAAAACTCGTGAATCTCTTAGAAAAGTAATAGCACTCGATTCGGGATCAAGACGCACGTTTTGATATATCATTTGTTGGGGTCCTCGCACCGCTGCGGGCCGCATTAATGTTCGAAAAAGGGCGGAAAATGAATAATAATAACTAGAAAATTCCCGCAGAAATTTTGGAAGTGACGAGTGGGCTGTTGCCGGGGTTCTGTATTTAAAAAGCACACCTCAAACAGTAATTTTTAACATGTATATTTAGACACATTTATAACAGAGACAGCTTCAACAGTGTTATCAGTGGGTGTGTGTGTGTGTCTGTGTTGCTGTGTGTGTGTGTGTGTGTGTAACCCTTCTGAAGCAGAAAAGTATTAGTAATGATAATAATAACTTTAACTAATGGCCAGAATAAGAAACAGAAGATTTAAATTCGACTACGGAGCCCAGGTGTAACCAACTGATGCACAAGAACGACACGACACTGTGGCTCTTTTTGTTAATGAGAACAATGCTCCCTTATTTTAATATGAAGCTGGGGAGAATAATAAAACACATGAAATACATACAACAGCCTTACCCTGGTAGGTATAGAAAATACCAAACAAAATAAAAGGTTTTCGCAGCTGCGTGTGGTTCTTCTTATTGTTCTGTTCACTTCACTATATGTGCACCCTTTAGGTGTCAGTCCAGCCACACGGTTGTGTGGGTGTGTGTGTATGTGTAAAAGTGAGCAAAAGGATTCAATTCACGGTGTACGTCTAAGATTCTCCAGGGTCCGGCTCGCCATCAACGTCTCTCGCTGGCTCCGTCCTCCAGACAGGCTCTATCCAAATCCAAGGGTTCCTAAAAAACCTGACCTACAATAAGTAGGATCAGAACATATTTCTTCAATTTCTCAGATCTTAAATTATGAATTATTGTACATAAATCACTTTAAATTGTCTCTATATTATGTAGAGGATAAGTGCTTTAACTAACTTGTATTGCAAAATAAGATCACAATTTCTCAGTAGCAAAAGGTGAATAATTCAAAGTATATTATGATACCAAATGATTATTTTTCGAACAGTACCATCACATATATATATATATGCTATCAACATAGCAATTAACATATTAATTATCACAAATAACCAAAATGTAAACTCTTGTAATGTTCACAGTAAGAAACCATAATTTAATGTGCTTAAAATAAACAAATATGTTCACAGTCACACACACATGGCACATCATAACTCAAGTAAAAGCTAGACAAAATTGTTACATTAGAGCTTGGTGTGACTGGCAGTGCTGATTAGCCCCGGAGCTAGCGCTCCGATGTTAGCATTGAGCTAGTGGTTAGCTCACAGAGTTAGCCGTTTAGCTTGTAGAATTAGCGTTTTAGCATTTAGCATTAGCACAGCAGGACGATCTCTCACCAATGCGATTCTCCACCCGAGCGAATCCTCCAACTGCACTCCTGCAGATTGTGGTCGTCCGGGGAGATTCCTCCTTTGGTTTTGTCCGAGTTTTTAATGACTTTTTTTTCCCAGTTTATCCACTTTTATGTTTTCTCCGTCCTGACATTAAGACCGTGTCCAGAACATGCTTCCTCTTGCTCCTTCTAGAGGCTTCGGCGAAAAGTGAACCTGCGTCAGGTGGGATTACAGACTGCGTCTGCCCCTCCGACTGTATGACAGACCGGGACCACAACTCATCCCTTTCAAATTAACGTTCCCCTAGTTTTTCTACAAGAATAACCACAAATAGTCTTTTCTTCATGAATTTGACAGTCTTTTAACTCACATATTCTCTCTCTCTTTTAGATATAAAATATACCTTTTTAATACACATGTTTTTTATCTGGGTTACATGTGTGTCTATGTTACTGTGTGTGTGTGTGTGTGTGTGTGTGTCTATGTTACTGTGTGTGTGTGTGTGTGTATAATAATAATAATGCCATGAAACACCCAGTTGGAAATCCTGACAAAGAGAGAGAGAGAGAGAGAGAGAGAGAGAGAGAGAGAGAGAGAGAGAGAGAGAGAGAGAGAGAGAGAGAGAGAGTGTGTGTGTGTGTGTGTGTGTGTGTGTGTGTGTGTGTGTGTGTGTGTGTGTGTGTGTGTGTGTGTGTGTGCTAACGCTCTCTGTCTGCCATTTTACTCAGACGAGTTCACATTAAGTGCCAAGAACTACAAAAATGGCTGTGCTCGGCTTCTGTCTGCTGGCCCCTCCCCCCTCTCCTCTTGAAGCAGATGAAGGTTGCCAAGCAACCAGGACCAACTGTAACCAGTTACTGGTTACTGGTAACAGTTACTGCAGTTATGTCACTTAGAAATTGAGAGAAAATGCTGACACCTCCTCTCGAACAGGAAGGATTTCTGACCAGAACCGTATCTCCAATCATTGAACCGACTTAACCACAAGCAACATGAGACCTTCCTGATCGTTTTACATATTTGTTTGGTGTCGATAAATAAAGAAATGTGTCCTTAAGAGCAAGAGAGAGAAAGGTTACTTCTGCTTTGCTCCATAAAAAGTCCAGCCGTTTTAACATGGCAGTCTATGGGGCTGTGGATGGGTGTTGGTGGCGCAGCTTTGTGTGTTACGCCAAAACTAGTAATTTTTAACATGTATATTTAGACACATTTATAACAGAGACAGCTTCAACAGTGTTATCAGTGGGTGTGTGTGTGTGTGTTGCTGTGTGTGTGTGTGTGTGTGTGTGTGTGTGTGTGTAACCCTTCTGAAGCAGAAAAGTATTAGTAATGATAATAATAACTTTAACTAATGGCCAGAATAAGAAACAGAAGATTTAAATTCGACTACGGAGCCCAGGTGTAACCAACTGATGCACAAGAACGACACGACACTGTGGCTCTTTTTGTTAATGAGAACAATGCTCCCTTATTTTAATATGAAGCTGGGGAGAATAATAAAACACATGAAATACATACAACCGCCTTACCTGGGTAGGTATAGAAAATAACAAACAAAATAAAAGGTTTTCGCAGCTGCGTGTGGTTCTTCTTATTGTTCTGTTCACTTCACTATATGTGCACCCTTTAGGTGTCAGTCCAGCCACACGGTTGTGTGGGTGTGTGTGTATGTGTAAAAGTGAGCAAAAGGATTCAATTCACTGTGTACGTCTAAGATTCTCCAGGGTCCGGCTCGCCATCAACGTCTCTCTCTGGCTCCGTCCTCCAGACAGGCTCTATCCAAATCCAAGGGTTCCTCAAAAACCTGACCTACAATAAGTAGGATCAGAACATATTTCTTCAATTTCTCAGATCTTAAATTATGAATTATTGTACATAAATCACTTTAAATTGTCTCTATATGATGTAGAGGATAAGTGCTTTAACTAACTTGTATTGCAAAATAAGATCACAATTTCTCAGTAGCAAAAGGTGAATAATTCAAAGTATATTATGATACCAAATGATTATTTTTCGAACAGTACCATCACATATATATATGCTATTAACATAGCAATTAACATATTAATTATCACAAATAACCAAAATGTAAACTCTTGTAATGTTCACAGTAAGAAACCATAACTTAATGTGCTTAAAATAAACAAATATGTTCACAGTCACACACATGGCACACCATAACTCAAGTAAAAGCTAGACAAAATTGTTACATCAGAGCTTGGTGTGACTGGCAGTGCTGATTAGCCCCGGAGCTAGCGCTCCGATATTAGCATTGAGCTAGTGGTTAGCTCACGGAGTTAGCCGTTTAGCTTGTAGAATTAGCGTTTTAGCACTTAGCATTAGCACAGCAGGACGATCTCTCACCGCTGCGATTCTCCACCCGAGCGAATCCTCCAACTGCACTCCTGCAGATCGTGGTCGTCCGGGGAGATTCCTCCTTTGGTTTTGTCCGAGTTTTTAATCACTTTTTTCCAGTTTATCCACTTTTATGTTTTCTCCGTCCTGACATTAAAACCGTGTCCAGAACATGCTTCCTCTTGCTCCTTCTAGAGGCTACGGCGAAATGTGAACCTGCGTCAGGTGGGATTACAGACCGCGTCTGCTCCTCCGACTGTATGACAGATCGGGACCACAACTCATCCCTTTCAAATTAAAGTTCCCCTAGTTTTTCTACAAGAATAACCACAAATAGTCTTTTCTTCATGAATTTGACAGTCTTTTAACTCACATATTCTCTCTCTCTTTTAGATATAAAATATACCTTTTTAATACACATGTTTTTTTATCTGGGTTACATGTGTGTCTATGTTACTGTGTGTGTGTGTGTGTGTCTGTGTTACTGTGTGTGTGTGTATGTGTGTGTGTGCGCGCCCCCCCCCCCCCTCAAGCAGGGTGAGCTGCAGGTCTCATTAATTAGACACAGGTGTTCATGCAGCATGTCTGTCTCACTGAAATGCACAGTATATGTCTGAATGATCCCCGTCAAAGAGGGCCAAAAAAACCCTATATGGTATGCCTCAAACCAAAATCTGAAATGACCAGAAGAATGCTCATCGTGTGTATAATGTCTGTGCCAAGTTTCAGGCGAAAATTGTATAAACTTTGGCCTCGAGAGTCAGAGCAAGCACAGGTGCGCCCTGCTCCTTCCGGTAAATTCTCTGCTTCAAAAACCATGGGAGTGAATGAGGCTGTGGATGGGAGTAGTCGATCAATTAACGTGTAGGGACCCAAAACTATACGAGCGACAGCTACAACAGTGGTATCAGTGCGATTACCTCGAATTTTCCTACGTTTTATGTATACTTGGTGTCTGTAGTGGAGCATTTGAGCCCACGGTAGTGAAATACGTTTTATTTTTTCACAGATTTTTCTCCCTGCTCCTCACTCTAGCTGATGATGTCATCCACTCTAGCAAAAACATTCCGCCACATACACACCCATTATAAACCCAGAAATTTGACTAAAAACCTGCTCAACTTTGAGCCTTGATAGTTTAAAAACGGTAAAAGCTGTCGATGAGTGTAGTGAATCCGTGAAGAGAAGGCAAGCATACCTCCGTTTTTAGTTTTTAAATGAAGTCTCTCGGTGAAAGTATGCCAGAGCAGTTCATTGTTGAAAATGTCTGTTGAAATTTATTTTTCTTCGGGCCTCCCCATTCATTCTTTATGGGAAATTATTCTCAGTTTTTCGCGAATAAATTCGCGAAAAACACGTGAATCTCTTAGAAAAGTAATAGCACTCGATTCGGGATCAAGACGCACGTTTTGATATATCATTTGTTGGGGTCCTCGCACCGCTGCGGGCCGCATTAATGTTCGAAAAAGGGCGGAAAATGAATAATAATAATAATGCCAAGAAACACACAGAAGAACAATAGTTGACGAGTGCCTACGGCACTCGTCAACTACTCCCAGAGCTTACTAGCTCTGTGAGTAGTTGACGAGTGTCGTAGGCACTCGTCACTAATAATGCCAAGAAACACGCAGAAGAACAATAGTTGACGAGTGCCTGCGACACTCGTCAACTACTCCCAGAGCTTGCTAGCTCTGTGAGTAGTTGACGAGTGTCGCAGGCACTCGTCACTAATAATAATGCCAAGAAACACGCAGAAGAACAATAGTTGACGAGTGTCGCAGGCACTCGTCACTAATAATGCCAAGAAACACGCAGAAGAACAATAGTTGACGAGTGTCGCAGGCACTCGTCACTAATAATGCCAAGAAACACGCAGAAGAACAATAGTTGACGAGTGCCTGCGACACTCGTCACTAATAATGCCAAGAAACACGCAGAAGAACAATAGTTGACGAGTGCCTACGGCACAGAAAATAACAAACAAAATAAAGGTTCTGTTGTTAGAAGGCTAAAAGAATGTCACATGTCCCAGCATCAGTAGTCTTACTACACTGCAACATCTAAGCTACAGATAGCAGAGAGGCGCAGAGCAGTTCCTTGTTCCTTTATTTATAGAAGTTTACATGACATGTGACTGGACAGGGGCAGTCCCTGTTCCAGTAAAATAAAACATTTGATTGTGTGACAATTGCGATGTCTGTTGAAATTTACTTCGCCCCATTCATTCCCTATGGGATTTTCTCCGTTTTTCGCGAATAAATTTGCGAAAAACTCGTGAATCTCTTAGAAAAGTAATAGCACTCGATTCGGGATCAAGACGCACATTTTTATATATCATTTGTTGGGGTCCTCGCACCGCTGCGGGCCGCATTAATGTTCGAAAAAGGGCGGAAAATGAATAATGAATCCCAGAGCTTGCTAGCTCTGTGAGTAGTTGACGAGTGTCGTAGGCACTCGTCACGAATAATGCCACGAAACACGCAGAAGAACAATAGTTGACGAGTGCTTGCTAGCTCTGTGAGTAGTTGACGAGTGTCGTAGGCATAATAATAATAATAATAATAAAGAAACAGGATAACAATAGTGTGGCACCCACACCAATAGTAAAGATTTGGATAACAATAGTACAATAATAACTAGAAAACTGCATTTCCTGCGGAAAGTGCGATGTAGGTGCCCTTTGTACTCTGTAGAGGTAGTTAAATTGTAGGTCTGTATAAAGATTTGAAGTTTGGATAACCTTTGGGCACCCACACCAATAATAATAAAGATGTAGGATAACATTAGTGTGGGAGCCCTTTGGGCACCCACACCAATAATAAAGAAGCAGGATAACAATAGTGTGGGAGCCCTTTGGGGCACTCAATAAGCGCCTTGTACGCACACTCAATAATAATAAGCGTCGTGGATAACATATAGTGTGCGCCTTGCATGCACACTCAATAAGCACGGTGAATAACATATAGTGTGCGCCTTGCATGCACACTCAATAAGCGCAGTGGATAACATGTAGTGTGCGCCTTGCACGCGCACTCAATAAAAAAAGGCAGCGGTATTGCAATAATACCTGGAACCGTGATACTTTGTCTGGTATAGTAACGTGGTTACTCATTTTGGTATCGTGACAACTTTACATCACATCATTATAAAACTGAGCAAAATCCGGTATGTTTCTTGCAGGGGGAACAGTGAACACACTCCATATTGTTGAACCGGTTGCGGGACACGGTCGCCATGTTGGAGAAGGTGGAGGAGGTGGACGGCCTGGGGAGTGAATCTACCTGACCTCTCACATTTCCTCCACCATGCTGGCCATTTCTACAGACTTCCTCTAAATTTGTCCTTTTTCAAATGAAGCCGAATGATGTGGGAAAGAGGGGGTAGGAGGAAGAGGGTGGGGTCTAGTTAACCTGTTGGAGAGCCAGTTGAACATTGAAAATAATTTTCAACATCAGTGGAAGATGGGTTCGGATTTAGGCGCAGGAGAGCATCTTCTAAAGGTTGAAAATAGTTATCATCAGTCAATGATGACGGGTCAGCTGCTGAGAAATTTTCACCTACATTAGCAATGGTTACATCTACAGGAGGAGGTGGAGAGATTTGATTCAATTGCTCAACCGCTAGCTATAAATCAGACAGACCAAAAGACTCTAAAAAGTTTCCTTTATCCATTTTTCACTATTTTATTTAAATGTCACACTACACTTTGAGAGCTTTTTACAGAAAGCCCACACAGAGAAACAACTGGAAACCTTTTTTCAGACTCTCAAAGTTCTACAGTCAGTGGGTGTGAGTGGTCTCCTTCCCCCGTTGTGTCTCTGCCACCAAGTTGTACTTGGCCATGACGACGTGCTTTGCGGTAACGTATTGTGTCACGTCCGGTTATCGGTGTTGATGCCATGGTGCTCTCTGCTCTGCTCACCTAAACAGATTTTCGTATTTTTCTCACATCAGCAATTATCTACTTATCTCTGCACTATCCTTAGACTTATTCTGTCCGTGCACGAACAGATCTCTTAACTTTAGTAACCACAATCTGCTAGTTTTACCAGTTTCTGTTAGCCAGACTAACTAGCGATAGCAATGGCTTCTCTCTGCTCCCCTCCTCTCTCCTCTCCTGCCCTGTGTGCCACATGTTCAGTTACTCCTCATCCTCCTTTAGTGACAACGGTACTTGTAATAAATGTAGTTTATTTGTAGCTTTGGAGGCAAGGGTCAGTGAGTTAGAGGCATGGCACCGCACCACCGACCAGTCAGTAGCTCAGATAGTTAGCCAGTCCCCTGTAGCCGGTGCGGTACCGCCACAGGTAGCTTCAGTTAGCCGTCCCCTGGTAGTTCCAGAGCAGACGGGAGGCTGGGTGACTGTTCGAAGGCAATTGAATCTTTTTTGAAACTGCTGGCTAAAGATAAGCGTAAATACAGTAAGATTGTTATTCACGTCGGCAGTAATGACACCCGGTTACGCCAATCGGAGGTCACTAAAATGACTGTTTTATCGGTGTGTGAATATGCCAAAACGATGTCGGACTCCGTAGTTTTCTCTGGTCCATTCCTCAATGTGACCAGTGATGACATGTTTAGCTGCATGTCGTCATTCCACCACTGGCTGTCGAGGTGGTGTCCAGCAAAGGATGTGGGCTTCATAGACAATTGGACACATTTCTGGGGAAAACCTGGTCTGATTAGGAGAGACGGCATCCATCCCACTTTGGATGGAGCAGCTTTCATATCTAGAAATATGGCCAAGTTTAGTAGCTGACCAAAACCATGTCGACAACCCAGAGTTGAGACCAGGAAGCAGAGCTGCAGTCTTACACGCTTCCCTGCGCCTTCATTAGAGCAGTTGCCCACCCAGTCCTTTAGTATAGAGACTGTGTCTGTCCCCCGTCCACCTACGTTATTTAAAGATAGAACAAACAGAAGAGGAGTTCATCATAAAAACGCAATACAAATTAAATCAACATCCCCAACAGTCCAAAATAAGAGAATTAAATGTGGACTCCTGAATATCAGGTCTCTGTCATCTAAAGCTGTCTTAGTCAATGAATTAACATCTGATTATGATATTGATTTGTTTTGCCTCACTGAAACTTGGCTGCAGGAGGATGAATATGTTAGCCTAAATGAATCCACTCCTCCAAGTCATTATAATACTCATATTCCTCGAAGTACTGGTCGAGGTGGTGGAGTTGAAGCCATATTCGACTCAAGTCTATTAATAAATCCTAAACCTAAACTAAATTATAATTCATTTGGAAGTCTGGTTCTTAGCCTCACTCACCGAACCTGGAAAACATCGCAGCCAATTTTATTTACAGTATATCGAGCTCCAGGTCCTTATTCTGAATTTTTATCTGAATTTGCATCAGGCTTGATCCTTAAAACAGATAAAGTAATTATTGTAGGTGATTTTAACATTCATGTGGACAACCACAATGATCTTAGTACTGTGTTTATCTCTCTATTAGACTCAATTGGCTTCTGTCAAAGTGTAAATAAACCGACTCATTGTCTGAACCACACTCTTGACCTTGTTCTCTCATATGGCATTGCAATTGATAATCTAATAGTCCTTCCACAGAATCCTCTTCTGTCTGACCATTTTTTAATAACCTTTGAGTTCATACTACCGGGCTATAAGCCTTTGTGCAGAAACTCCTACAGCAGATGTTTAGTTAGTTTAGTTAGATAGTGCTGTAGCCAAATTTAAGGAAGTGATTCCTTCAGCATTGAATTTTATGCCATGTCTCAATGTAACAGAGGACTTGTCTGCTTCCTTTAGCCCCACACAAATAGATAATCTTGTTGATAGTACTACAGGCTCATTACGGACAACTCTAGACTCGATTGCACCTCTGAAAAAGAAGACAATTAAATAAATGAGGTTAGCATCATGGTATAGGCAGCAGACTCGTAAATTAAAGCAAGAGACACGTAAATCTGAACGCAAATGGCGTGCCACTAAACTAAAAAGAATCTCATCTAGTCTGGCAAGATAATCTCAAAACATACAGGAAGGCTCTCCGTAATGCCAGAGCAGCCTACTACTCTTCATTAATATTGGAGAATAAGAACAACCCGCAGGTTTCTCTTCAGTACTGTAGTCAGGCTAACAGAGAATCACAGCTCTACTGAACCATCTATTCCTTTAGGTCTAAGTAGCAATGACTTCATGAGCTTCTTTAATGATAAAATTATAACTATTAGAGACAAAATCCATCACCTCTTGCCCTCAACAGGCATTGATCTGCATTCTGTTGCAGCAAGTTTGGAAACAGCTGTAAAAACTGTTATGTATTTAGACTCTTTTTCTCCCATCGACCTTCATCAAATAACTTTAATCATTTCTGCAGCTAAGCCGTCAACCTGTCTCTTAGACCCCATCCCAACCAGACTGCTCAAGGATGTTTTACCTCTAGTTAGTCATTCTTTATTGGATACGATTAATCTGTCTTTATTATCAGGATATGTACCACAGTCCTTTAAGGTACCTGTAATTAATAACCTCTTGAAAAAGCCCACTCTAGACCCAGAGCTCTTAGCCAACTACAGACCGATATCAAACCTTCCCTTTCTGTCTAAGATACTTGAGAAAGCTGTAGCTAATCAGCTGTGTGACTTTCTCCATAACAGGATTTTCAGTCAGGATTTAGAGTGCATCATAGCACAGAGACCGCATTAGTCAAAGTTACAAATGACCTCCTAATGGCATCAGACAAAGGACTCATCTCTGTACTCGTTCTGTTAGATCTTAGTGCCGCATTTGACGCAATTGACCATCAAACTCTTTTAGAGACTCGAACATCAAATTGGCATCAAAGGAACCGCCCAAAGCTGGTTTAAGTTGTATTTCTTAGATCGATCTCAGTTTGTTCATGTCAATGATGATTCCTCCATGCATACCAAAGTTTGTCATGGAGTCCCAAAAGGTTCTGTACTAGGACCACTTCTATTTATTTATGCTTCCTTTAGGGACTATTATTAGGAATCACTATCAGTTTTCATTGTTATGCTGACGACACCCAATTATATTTATCGATCAAGCCTGATGAAACCAATCAGTTAACTAAACTCCAAACCTGCCTTAAGGATATAAAAAGTTGGATGACATCCAATTTTTTGATGTTAAATTCAGACAAAACTGAAGTTCTTTTAATTGGACCCAAAAACCTCAGAAACTCTTTTTAGAGACTTAGTTACTTTAGATGGGATCACCCTGGCTTCCAGTTCCGCTGTAAAGAACCTTGGAGTTGTTTTTGATCCGGATTTGTCCTTTAACGTCCACATAAAACAAATTTATAGGACTGCATTCTTCCACTTACGTAACATCGCTAAAATCAGACACATTGTCTCTCAAGTGGATGCAGAAAAACTAGTCCACGCATGTGTTACTTCTAGGCTGGACTATTGTAACTCTTTGTTATCAGGTTGCTCCAATAAAGTTCTTAGGACTTTTGAAAGACTTAAGACTTTCCTTTTTGATAAAGCCTATAGTTAGGGCTAGCTCAGGTCATCCCTTAGTTATGCTGGTATAGGATTAGACTGCCGGGAGACTCACCCCAGGGTTATGCCTAGCCAGGCACGGTATTGGTGCAGTCACATATCCCTTACCGAAAACCCTCTCTTTCTCTCTCTCCCTCTTACCATCTGTGGACATACATGTCTCATTAATGCATGTTACTAACCAAACTTCTCCATTAGGGATGTAACGATACACTCAACTCACGACTCGATTCGAGTCACGATTTTTTGTTCACGATACGATTTTTTCACGATTTTTTTTTTTTATCAAAATGAGCTACAGACAAATTCTGACCAAATAAAATTATCTTTTTATTTGTAGGAAAAAAATCTCTCTTTACAGAAACTCTCAAACAGTTTGTGTTCTTATTGGACTGCCAGCAAGCAGCTGATCTGACCATTACCTTTCAGCTTGAAGTATGAGCTACCTGAAAATAAAAATAATTAAGATGATAGCTCATTAACCCTTTGATGAGAGTCCACGGCCCCGGGAAACGGCGAGGTCCGGACGCTGTAAACGCAGAGCCGGTCGCGGCGCACCTTCGCCAGCGCCGGGGAGAGGTCCCACGAGCGGATCCTCCCGCACCGTGCGGCCGTCCCTGACCCGTGCAGACTGCGCAGAAGTTGCGGAGAAGTTGCGGTGATTGGTTAAAATTGCAACACCGCCCTGAATTCATTCACTGGGGATTCACTGAAGTTGCGTTGAAGTTGAAAATCGCAACATCGTGAATTTTCTGGAGGGTCTGTGTTATAGTATCATTTACTGTACAGTCAGGCCTGACGCCGACTACCACTACTGCGCATGTGTGTAGGGGGGTGTGTGTGTGTGTGTGAGACACAGAAAGGCAGACGCGACAGTGGAAGCTGCAGCCACAACGTGACCTATTTCTAATTAAAAAAAACTTACTCTCGCATTCGCCAAGAATCGCGATTCATTTTTTCTGTGAACCGGTGCGAGTCGTCACGCATTTGTACCGATTTTAATCGTGTCACGATGTATCGTTACATCCCTATTCTCCATAGTTTCTGTGCTCTGTCGTCCAGCAGGTTCTCGTGGATCGTAGCTGCTGCTGTGATCGTGCACGACGTCCATTACACATATTACTACTGTCATTATTACTACCATATCTGCTACTGTGGTCATTTTATCATTCATTGTGATTCATTGTCATTTTGTCAGTCATTGTAATTGTACAATATGTTTGTGTTGATTTGTCCTGTATACGTGACATCTATTGCACGTCTGTCCATCCTGGGAGAGGGATCCCTCCTCTGTGGTTCTTCCTGAGGTTTCTTCCACCTTTTTTCCCTGTTAAAGGGTTTTTGTGGGCAAGTTTTTCCTCACTTGAACCGAGGGTCTAAGGACAGAGGGTGTCACTTCCTGTACAGATTGTAAAGCCCTCTGAGGCAAATGTACTTTGTGACTTTGGGCTATACAAATAAAATTTGATTTGAATTGATTTGTTTCTACTCGATGACTAGCGTCATTCTAGTCTTCTGACCACTCAAAGTTGTAAAACTGTCAAGGTGGGGTCAAACAGAGTTGGACGAAAGGTGTAAAGTATATCTCTCTCACATTCATACACTGATGGCAATGGCTGCCATGCAAGGTACCAGCTGCAATTTGAGGAGTTAACCATTTATACACATTCACACACACAATGGCACAGCCTTTAGGAGCAATTTGGGGTTCAGTATCTTGCCCAAGGACACTTCAACATGCAGACTGGAGGGGATCGAACTGCTGATTAGTGGACGACCTGCTCTACCTCCAAGCCACAGCCTAGAGGGTTAACTGGGCCCTGCCCATCAAGAAACCTGATATCTTACAGGGATAGATGCTGATATAAACAGTACAGTAGTTATTAGTAGCCGTCTTTAGAGTGAGAAACAATACTCAACAAAAAAGTTATTTTAATTATTGCAGAGTAACTGAAGGTGACCTAGATTTACAGTATGTATCAACACTTTATCAGCCTGTCTCCTTTCATGTCTTTTTCATAGTCAGAGGAGTGTAGTGAAGACACCCCACTGACAACAGGCTTTTAATATTAAATCACAATTTTATTTTGTCATGTCATTAACACAATTTTACAGATGGCTTTACTCAACAGAACAACTTAACAAGGTTCAAATGTTAACTTTTTTAAAGTTGTTATATGTCTTCATCCAGGAAACAATTGCAAAAGAAAGATGACAAATGTCCCATAAATAGAGTAGAACAGAACCCGAACCTTTATAACATTTGAACAATCCCGAGAAACCCAATCTCAAAAGGTCAGTGCAGGAAAATATTGTTCATGTGGTGAAAATAAAATGTCAGACTATCAAAACTATGAAGACTAACTTGACACCATCATAAAGGCGGAGTGATAATCAACAATCTGAATGGACTGTGATATGAAATCAAAACATTTGTGATACAAACACATTTCATCCACTTTAATTTAAAGAGTCAGTTTCAATCAGTTCCTTCTCTATTCTCCTGCCATCTTGCAATTACTGGCAGAACAGAAATTAAAACATGTCAAGACCTATCCCCTGACCGATGAAAATTAGATACAATGTTTGCATACAGCCGCATTTGATCAAGGAAGAACAAAACTGGAGCATAGTGCAGAGAGGTGATCTGCTGATACCTCTTATTCAACTGGACTCCCACAGTGACAACAGCTGGCTCGCTGCTTGGGGCTGTAACTCCTATATGAGACAAACACAAAGATAGGAGAAAGTTACACTGGACTTGAAATAATTAATTAATTCATTATTGATCTAGTAAAACACCACATGTGAATATATCCTGCTTTTCCCAGTTTTACCAATACAGCATCTTGTTAGAGAAAATATCACCTTGGACATTTTTGCCCAATCTTCTCATCTTTAATGAGTTCAAAATGACTCTCAGAGAGAGAGCGAGAGAGTTTTCAGTAAAGGGAGATGTGACTGCATCTTCAACCAATACCGTGCCCGGCTAGGCCGAGAGTCCCCCGGCAGTCTAGTCCTATGGCAGCATAACTAAGGAATGACCCGAGCCAGCCCCAACTATAAGCTTTATCAAAAGGGAAAGTCTTAAGTCTATTCTTAAAAGTGTTGACCGTGTCTGCCTCCCAAACCCAGAATGGTAGTTTGTTCCACAGAAGAGGAGCTTGATAGCTGAAAGCTCTGGCTCCCAATGTACTTTTTGAAACTATAAGAACCACAAGGAACCCAGCATCCTGAGAGCGCAGTGTTCTAGAGGGGTAGTAAGGTACTATGAGCTCTTTTAGATATGATGGTGCCTGACCATGAAGAACTTTGTATGTAAGGAGAACAATTTTAAATTCTGTTCTCGATTTAACAGGTAGCCAATGCAAGGAAGCCAAAAAGGGAGAGATGTGATCTCTGATCTTCCTGTCAGAACACGTGCAGCAGCATTCTAAATTAGCTGCAAAGTCCTAAGAGACTTATTGGAGCAGCCTGATAACAAAGAGTTACAATAGTAACAAATGTGTGGACTAAAAAAACTCCAAGATTCTTTACAGTGGAGCTGGAGGCCAGGGTGATCCCATCTAAAGTAACTAAGTCTCTAGAAAGAGAGTTTCTGAGGTGGTTTGGGTCCAATTACAAGAACTTCAGGTTTGTCTGAATTTAACATCAGAAAGTTGTAGGTCATCCAACTTTTTATATCCTTAAGGCATGTTTGGAGTTAGTTTCATCAGGCTTGATCGATAAATATAATTAGGTGTCATCAGCATAACAATGAAAATTAATTAGAACCAGAATCAGAAATACTTTAATAATCCCAGGAAATTATTTTAGTTACAATACTCCAGTATAAGTAAAACAAGTAATCATCAATTACGAATAAATACACGCAGTCTGTAAAGAGGGGGAGTAGGGGGAGGTAGAGTGGTAGTGGATATTGGGTAGCCAGCAGCAGAGTCTTGAGGGGTAGGGGCCACAGTATCAAACCTACTAAAAATAGGTTCAGTTCATTAGCTCGGTCTACACTTCCCTCCAGCCCCGTGCTACCAGTCTTCAGGAACCCGGTGATGGTTCTCATGCCACTCCACACATCCCTCAAGTTGTTTCGCTGAAGTTTATTCTCCACCTTTCTCACATAATTGTCTTTAGCCTCCCTGATTTTAAATTTGAGTACCCCCTGCACTCTCCTCACCACATCATGGTTGCCATCTCTGAACACTTTCTTCTTTTCATTAAGGATGGCCTTAATGTCCTTGGTGATCCAGGGTTTATTGTTAGCCTAACAGGTGACAGTACGAGCTGGGACATTGCAGTCCACACAGAAGTTGATATATTCAGTGATGCACTCTGTAGGCTTATCAATGTCCTCCCTGTGTGGCTCACAGAGTGCAAGGCAGTCAGTCACCTCAAAGCAGCCCTGCAGTGCCTTATAAGCCTCCTCCGACCACCTCCTCCCAGTACTTGTGGTCGTAGGCTTTCTTTTTACCAGAGGCACACATAGCAGGGTTTGAGGTGAACCAGGTTATGATCATAGCTGCCCAGAGGGGGGAGAGAAGAGGAGATGTATGCATCCTTAATGTTAGCATATAACAGGTCCAGGGTCCTCTCCTCTCTGGTAGGACAGCTCACGTATTGCTTGAAAGTCGTCAGGACTCTATCCAAGGTTATGTGGTTAAAGTCTCCCGACATGATGATGAGGGCACTGGGGTGTTGGGACTGCAGTTTGGAGATAATGGTACCTGTATGAATGATACTGCAGGCAGATGTTGGGTTTACAGATGGAGGGATCAATGATGACATGTGGACCGCTCTAGGCAGATAGTATGGACAGAGTCCAACGGCTAACAGTTCAACATCCAGGCTGCAGAGCTGTTCTTTAATTGTGATGTGACCGGGATCACACCATCTGCTGTTAACTAGAACGGCAAGCCCCCTGCCTTTCCGCTTACCACTCTCGATGCACTCCCAGTCGGCCCGGACAGTGTGGAAGCCATCGACAGAGACGTTCCGGTCCATAATGTCCCTGTGCAACCATGTCTCCGTGAAGCACCTCAGACTGCACTCCTGATACTCTGCATGGCTCAGCGTTAGCGCCGCTGGCTCGTCCATTTTGTTGCTAAGTGACCGCACATTTCCCATAACAACAGAGGGGAGACACGGCTTAAATCTTCTCCTCTCCATAAGTCCGTCCCGTCTCGAACCTCCTCCTCGACGTTGCATCTCTGTATCTCTAGTATGGTTTTCTCCAGAGTTCAGCTGGTATATCGGCTGGTCTTACTGCTATGCCAGCCGGCATTAGCACGATCAGCTGTTCCCTGGAGTAAACAAAGTCAGCGTGTCCAGGTGGAGGCGGCATTTAAAAAACAACACAAAGAAAAAACCCCAAGAAAAACACGACAAAAGCACAAAAGCTCTCCAAAAACAACACTGCTAGAGAGATCAGGACTCCACAGAGCTACAGTGAAGAAAACAAAAACGAACAAAAGAGAAAAAAGTCAAAAAGCGACCTCAAAGGCTGGAACAGCTTTCAGAATAGATTAATGGCGATATTTTTTTTTATCGCTTGATAAGAGTCTCATGTTAACGCAGCACGTTAACGCCAATAACAGCCCACCACTAGTAAAGACAGAACAGCCTAGATGTTGTTGATTTAGTAAATGGTGACATGTTAGATATAAACACCTTAAATTTAATTTCAATTCATGAACACGCTCAAATCATAAGGCTACTGTATAGTATGCAGTAGTCAAACCAGCTGCATTTTCCGCTCTGTGATCTGTGACACTGGGAGATCAAAAAGCCCATTACTGTAAGTGCAAACAAAAGGTTGAGCAACTAGAATGCTAATGAGGTGTGTAAGCTACGTCATCCCTAGGTAGAACAACTGTAAAAAAGTTCTGTGAGAGCAGCGCCATCTCCTGGTCATACCCTGTAAAATGAATAGGTGGAGTTATAGTAAAAAATAGGGGTGGAGTGGTTCGTCGACGTCATCGATTACGTCGATTACGTCGATTACGTAAATACGTCGACGTGTAAAACGTGCGCCGATGCGTCGCATGACAGCGGGAGTATATGCTCTATATATCGCGGCTTGTTCTACGTGAGATGTATGAAATGACTATATCGCAACCATCGAGTACTTGAAATGATAAATGTTTTAAGCCGTCTGCATTTAATTCTCCGGAGTTTCGCCTCTGTCACTCACTTCTGGTGCTGCTCACAGCACGCAGCACACTGCTCCACCCACCCAGAAAAATACCCTGCGCGCATGCGTACTTTCTGTATCAAGTGAGGAGAGAAGTGAAGAGCCCAAGCGAGTTAATTGAAGATGGAGACGGACGACTTGATTCCGAAGAAAAACAACTGCGGTCACGCCAGCCGTCTCTCGGTTTCGCGTGGTCACGTCAGCTGCTCCAATATTTTCAAGTGCGCCCTTATTGCCGATTTTATGGCAAACACTTTGAGAAAACCGGGAAAGTCAACGCGAGCTTACTGCAGCGTGCGGACACTTCCGGTTTTCAAAATAAGACGTGGGTGTTAAATGTATTAAACGTTTATTTATAAAATATGAAGAATGGTAAAGATTTGATTTAAAAAGTGTGTCTCATAAGCAACGTATGATCCTGCACTGCTTCAATGCTCATATGTACATTATGAAATATATTAAAAATTCATAAAAAATATGAAAAAAATAAGTGCTATAAAGAGTGTGTGTCGTGAAGGCAGCTATTTTTGGTGCATATTTTTGGTGCATACATTTCATCTTGTTACTTTTAAACAAAGGTTTTGTTTTTCAAGAGATGTGTTTGAATAAAATCTTGAAATATTAAGAAGACATGCTTTGCTTTTTATTTGAGTAAATTCATTGTCATTAATCAAGTAATTAAAAATCATTGTTAGAATAATTGATAAAAAATAATCGTTAGATTAATCGGAAAAATAATCTCTAGATTAATCGATACAAAAATAATCGTTAGATGCAGCCCTAGTAAAAAATAGACACACCCAGGAGAAGGAGGGGGGTCACTCCAACCACGGAACTTGGCAGGCAGTTGGCTGGAAGTCGGCTGGAAGATGGCTGCCATTCAGCTGGCTTTCAGCTTGAACAGGAACTTTTGAGTTGCTACTATTGTATTATCTGAGGACCTCTAGTGATTTGTAATAATTGTAGAGATCACCTGTGATCTCAATCTTCTCCAGAATTTAAAGTAAAACATTTGATTAAAATCTTACAACCTTTTGCTTTCTTAATACTCCATACTCCTTGCAGTGACTATGCTATACTACTAAAAAAATCACAAGTGTCATTTTTTAGTTAAAAATGGTAGTTGGTTTAGTTAAAAACTATGAATGACTGTTGTAACTTATCACATCAGTCATTCATATACGCCTAGCAGGACATGTTGTGTGTGTGGAGATAAGGCAAATCTCAATGTATCAACATGAGAGAGCAAGGTGTTGTCACTTCAATTCAATTGTATTTGTATAGCACCAATTCATAACAATGACACTTTCCATACAGAGCAGGTCTAGGCCATTCTCTTTATAATATCATTTACAGAGACCAACAATCGCAGAAGTTTTTGAAGGGAGAGCCAAAATCTATTTGTTAAAAATACTCTTTGGAGCTGCTATTAAATGTATGTGTATGATGTAGATATCAGAGCAGCTGTAAATTTGTGAAGTAAAATGTAAAAATGTACAATTGTATCCTAGGTATGGAATGTTATGATGAAAATAAACCTTGACCTAAATCCATCAGGAAGTCAGCCATTTTGAATTTAATAGGCAATTTCTTTTTTGCCATTTACAGACACTACACTTTAACAAACTATTCCTAGAAAACTGATAAGTTTGACATTAAATTGGTCAGTACAATTTTAAGACTTTTGCGATCTGGTATGGTATCTGGTGTTACATGTTTTTGTGTCCTTTCCAGAAGAAGTACTTTAACAAACTCCTAGAGAATGACAACTCGTTCTTATTCCCAACGCGTAAAATACCGACGAATTGTCACTTGCCCCTTGATGTCTGATACTGACATAAAAGGTACCCTTCCGCATCTCAGGGTTCCCACACCTTTTTCATGAACAAATTTAAGCACTTTTCAAGCACTTTCAAGCACCAGTTTTTCCATTTTTCCAGCACCTTTAAAATAGGTAGCCTACTAGTTGTGTTTGCCATGATGGTCATGGGAAGCGCAGCGGTGCCACTGTAGGGCATAATAATATGGGTCTAATTAGCATTATTTCATATGGTAGTAGATTTACTGTTTTGATTTTTAACTAATTGTGAATTGGCTTGTATTCTCAGCTTGTGAGCGGTGTATTGTGTAACTACCACAGCGCAATAACAGTGACCAACAGGTGTCGATAGTAGTCTACTGTTATTTCTCGGCAGAACACCAAACGAGTATGATAACTGAGTTCTGAATGTAAAGGCATTGGATCAAGCGCATAGCCGCTTAGGAAACATTTTTGTTTTCTCTTGGTTTATTGAGATAGACATCACACAAATTTCAAGCATTTTCAAGCACTTCACAAAAAATTCAAGCATTTTCACAACCTTGAAAACACTGAATTGAAATTCAAGCATTTTTAAGGAATTCAAGCACCCGTGGGAACCCTGGCATCTGCAAGAAATGCTCTGGGTTGTCAATTGACCACAATATAAACCTGTTCGCTGCGGTAATAGACGCTTAGAGCAGAGATACAGCTGTCCATTCACTAGAATAATAATCACGGCCGATCACAGCGCTGCATGACGTTGCGAGCTACAAATTGATTGGAGAACCGAGGACCTTCTGCCCGGAAGTGTTTTTCTCACTATTTTAAGCATTTCTTTTAATGATATCGTCAACATTTCTCAATACAAACGAAGTGTCACTGATAATCCAACAATAAAATAGCTTCATGTTCTGGCCCTCAGTATGATTGTTTTCTCATTCTATCCTGAGAAATAAACTTTTATTCCTTTTTTTTTCCTGTAAACAAAAAAGCCTACACTACCCAGAATGCTCGACCACCGACAATTTGTGTGCTACAATCTGATTGGAGAACCAAGGACCCTCTGCCCGGAAATGTTTTTCACACTATTTTAAGGTTTTCTTTTAATGATATTGTCAACATTTCTCAACACAAACACACCAAAAGTGTCACTGACAATTCAACAAAAAGATAGCTTCATGTTGTGGCCCTCAGTATCATTTTTTTCTCCTTCTATCCTGACACATTTTTAGATCGCGTTTTGGACGCACTGAGCTTGAGCCATCAGCTCTACACTTTCCATAATCCTCAACCACCGTTGCTATGGAGATGAAGACAATCCACTTTGCGCTACCTGTTTTTATGTATTTATTTATTCTTAACCAATTTATATAAAAAAAAGTTAACTGGTTCAAAGAGATCAGTGTTTTATTATGTGTGTACAAATTACAATATTTAATTTCAGTTCGTCACAGCTATGCGTCGAGAGCAACGTGATTGGATGGTTTTTAACTGCAATGCACCCTGGGAGTCGTAGTTGTTTCACGTCTGGGTCCTGTGGCGATCATTTAAATATGTCACCTTTTATAGCACCTATTATTTCTTTTTCAGATTTTACTATGACTTACTCACCATAGAGTTGATTCATGTCAATCAGAAATGATCACTGCAGGACCCAGATGTGAGACAACTACGACTCCCAGGGTGAAAAAGAAGGAGAAAAAAATGATACTGAGGGCCACAACATGAAGCTATCTCATTGTTGAATTGTCAATGACACTTTTGGCTTGTTTGTGTTGAGAAATGTTGACGATATCATTAAAAGAAACCTTAAAACAGTGAGAAAAACAATCCAGGCAGAGGGTCCTCTGTTCTCCAATCAGAATGTAGCTCGCAAATCGTCGCCAGTCAAGCATTCTGGGTAGTGTAGGCTTTTATGTTATCCAAAACATACGAATAAAAGTTTATTTCTCAGGATAGAATGAGGGCCAGAACATGAAGCTATCTTATTGTTGAATTTATCAGTGACACTTTGGAGTGTTTGTGTTGAGAAATGTTGATGATATCATTAAAAGAAATCCTTAAAATAGTAATTATAGTTATTATTGGAGTGAATGGACGGTTGTATCGCTGCTCTAAGCATGTCTTACCGCAGCGAACGGGTTTATATTGGAGTCAATTGACAACCCAGAGCGTTTCTTGCAGACGTGAGAATGAATTGGATCAACATGAATTTTGGTCAGTACAGACCTTTGTGATGAAAAATTGCAAAACCTTGGGTTTTTGTTGAATAGCATGTCCGTGGCTGTTTCCGTGTCATGAAACAGGAATTTGTTGGACTTGAGTATACATTGTCCAATGTGCTCCATACTACTGGAAGAGTACTGGGGCGGCTGTGGCTCAAAGGTAGAGTGGGTCGTCCACTAATCAGATGATCAGTGATTCGCTAATGCTATATCAGTGGAGTGTTCCCCAGAACATTGATGACTGGAGATGCCAGTCTGTCAACTGTTACACATGTCACTGTGGTGAGCATTAATTCATACAGTCTCAGAAAAGTGGTCAACTCTGTAATGTGTGTATGATGTGTATAATTATACCCAGCAGTGATGTCACCATGGCTGTGGCTCAGGAGATAGAGGTAGCGGGTTGTCCACTACTCACATGATCGGTGGTTTAATCCCCACCCAGACGTCCTTGGGCAAGATACCAAACTGCTCCTGAAGGCGGTGCCATCGATATGTGAATGTCTGTCAATGGATAGCTCCTAAAACTGATGAGCAGTTGGCACCTAGCATGGTAGCTAATGCCATCAGTGTATGAATGTGTGTGAATAGGTGATCTAGTGTTAAAGGTCTTGAGTGGTCGGAAGACTAGAAAGGCGCTATATAAGTACAGTCCATTTACCATTTAACTGGCCTAAACACATGCAGATATTAAGTTATCGTTATGGCACCATCTACTGGCAGTAGGAAATTACATGTTTTACACTTTGAAGGCACATGACACAGTCCTTCATTCACTGTGAGAACATCATGTTGTTGCAATTATTTTAGTTATCAACTGCTAACTGTGTTTCCAAATATACCTGGAGCACGATGCCACTGAAAGCACGCTGTGTATACATCGTCCTCTCACCTGTCCATCTCTGCTGATCTGGACCTTCTTGTTGTCATTCCAAGGGTTAAGGATGTGCTGGGTGCAGTGGAAGGGAAGACTCTCCTTGTGGATCCACTCCACACTGAAAACCCCTCCTAGTCCTATAAAGTCCCAGTCCTCACAGCTCTCCTGACTGATGACTGATGCCATGCGAGCATATCCCTGTGAAAAACACAAAAGACAAAATACATCAAATTTGTTTTTTCTTTTAAAGATCCTTATTCATATTGCTGTTTTACAATAGGGTCAATATATTGGTGCGCATAGATTACATATAGCATGACACAGGTTTTCTAGAATTACCTGGAAGTGTCCAGAGCCCTGAACAGAGAAGATAAGGATGATCAGGTTGTTGTCCAGGAAGGCCTTGGTGAGTTTGGTCTCATTGCTTGGGGTGGTGGACCAAATATTTTTCTGCTGAGAAATTTCTATATTTCTGATGTTACTGCTCTTCATTATGAAGTACCGCAATGATGAAAAAAACAGTTGAGACATTGGCTTTGAGACCTGCTGGGAACAAGGGGATAAATTGACAAAATAATTTAACTGAATATCACTCTAATTTTTGGTTGATGAAACAGTAAAATAATCCCACAGAGGGGAATATTGGATGTTCCAGCAGTACAAGGACATAAGTAAGAGTAGATAAGAAAAGAAACCTAAACAATAAAAAACAATAAATGACTATAAGTGTATACAGTATCAGCAAATCTTTAAATTATTTACTACAGTAAAGATTAACAATGAAGACATCAAAGCTATGTTGGAATAGCTGGATGTGCTAAACAAGAAAATGTAAACATAACTCAATATGTTGAATATAATCATTAAGGAACAATTGTGAAGCTCTTCCTGAGCCTCTCAGTGTTGGCCTAGTGTATCCAGAAGCTTCTTTCTGATCACAGCAGGGAGAAAAGGCCATTATCCAGGGGGTTGGGATCCAGAATGTCTTTTAGGCAGGTAGAGTACCACCTTTTGTACGTTCAGCTGAATTAAACAATCTTTGCAGAGCCTTGGGCGCTTGCTCAGTTCTATTTCTGTACCAGACAGAGATGTTCCGTCAGGATGCTCTCAATGGTGCAAGAGTAGTAATGCCTCAGTATTTCAGGGGTACCAGGAACTTCCTCAAGCATCCGAAGTGAAACCGTGTCTGTTTTGCCTTTCTCACCACAGGCCCTCGTTGATGGTAATGTTGATTAAACTGGCTCTTATGATAAAAAGGAAGATCAAGAGTTAGCTCTCTAGTTCATTATAACACTTTCTGTTTACAACATAATTCGATGTAGGTCTTCATAGCAAACATCCCAGATATTCGCTGTTTAGAGATCAGGAAGACGGTTCTAAATACACCAGACCAGCACAAAGGTTCAGCAAGAACTCTCGGGCCACTAGGATCTTAAAGGACTGTTTAAGATTATTGATATTTTTTTTTTTGAAGCTTTATTTTTGACAGAGAGAGCTGAAGAGTGACATAAATGCAGGGAGAGAGAGATGGGGAATAACATGCAATTGTTGTTCATGAATGCTTGGCAGACAGTGAATACCTTTCCTGAGAAGGGATAGGGGCTATCAGAAGGACTGTCCAAGGTCACAGAGCAGGAAGAATTACTAGAGAACTGCATGTCATCACAGAGCTGATTCATGGGCAGTGAAGACTTATCTCTGCTATGGGCTTTCATCTGAGGTCGACCTGAAGCTGTTGGCATCCTACAAGACAAGTTACGAAAGTCCTCCATGGGTGTACTTGTTTTGATAAAATCAGCATTACCTCTATACAACACTCAACTCAATACAATATAAAGATATGTTCAAACTGATACAAATTATTATTCTTTGTATATATACCACAATTTTGAATTTGATGCCAGCAACATTTGGGCAGTTTAAGAACAACATCTCTCAATAAACAGTTGCAAGGATTTTAAGAATTTCACTCTCTGCAATCTATAAGATCATCAAATGATTCAAAAAGTCAGAAGAAACTGAACATTGGATGCCAATGACTGACCCTCAATCCCTTGGGTGGCACGGCATTAAGAACTGATTGCATTGTATAAAAAATATATTACTTTCCTGGTGAACCAGAAGCTATGTGTTGACGCCCAGGGCACTGGGCTACACAAAAACAAATCTGTGCAAGAGTAAAGCTGGTCCAGCAGTACAAAGTTCACAGCCAGCATCTGTAATAGTACAGGGGTGTGTTATATTATTATATGTGCAATATTCATGTTTTATATATTGATTTAAACTTATAGGTCAGGTTTCATAGAGGAGATGACATATTTTATCCGGTTTGTCCACTATTATTACTATATATGTCTATTATATTTATATGTAGTACAGACTGCAGTCTGTACTGAGAAACTACAGAACTGTAGTTGCCCATATTGTCTCTCTATTGAACTGTTCATATTTTCTCTCCTGAGGCACCTGTCCTTAGTTTTCAGGAAATTTCCAGGAACAGCTCTTATCAGTGTTAAATGCAAATATATTTTACTCTGTAAGGAACCTAAGCAAAAAGATTTGACAGAAGCTTCTAACTATTATTCTAGAGACATTAAACTTTAAGAATTTGAAGTATTGTTTAAGACTGTAACAGAAAAGCCAAAACCTAAAGGAGGAAAGCAGGGATATTTGCTTCTTTTGGTCCTTAAATAGGACTTTGCCTTTTACCGTTTCTGGCATTTTCAAGCTATTTATTTTTTAAAGCGACAAGAATGTCTGGAGAGAGAGCTAGAGATTGACATGCGGGAAAGGTCGGATTTGATCCCTGAGCTTCCGCAGCAAGGACTTTGCACATGGAGCGGCTGCTCTACCAGCTGAGCTAAACACCGCCCCAAAGAGTTAACATCTTTAAACACCACAATACACTGCAATGTAAATGTTTTTGAGAGCACTTTATACCTGTCATTTGTGATGTTTGTTGGTAGCTGGAGGCTATTCTTGGAGTTCTTCACAGAAGCATGGGGCCCCTCCTCTGATGACATGGGCCGGGGTCGCTGGCCAATACCTGTGGGTTGTTGCAGACCTGCCCCCTGCTCCTCTGCTGTAAGCACCTAAAGCATATCAGGTTGAAATTGGCTCCTTATTTTAGGTGGTTCAACGGTATAATACTGTATATACAGTAGTGTGCAAAAGTTTTATCAATTCTAATAGGTACATTGTACAAAGTCAGAGATTTTGTAGGATTATTGTCAGCCACAAATATATTTTTTCTGCAGCAGGACAGTGACTCCAAAAACTGTGTGCAAGGGTACCTAGAAGAACTGACGCTGTTTTGAAGGCAAAGGGGTGGTCACACCAAAAAGTGATTTGATTTAGATTTCTCTTCTGTTGCTATAACTGCATTTTGTTAATTTATGAAAAAATAAATAATAATAATAATAATAATAATAATAATAATAATAATGATAATTTACATTTAAATTTTAAAACTATTCTTAGTTTATAGCATTTCTTCACACCTGCCTTCTTTTGCAAGTTGTTGTCTAGCAATTTTTTCTTTAAAAAAACAAGACTTTTATTTTAATACAATATAACATATAATCATATATATATAACATTCGTATTATATTAATAATATAACATAATAACACATTCATACACTGATGTCATTGGCTACCATGCAAATTTGAGAGCTAACCATTCATATACATTCACAGACTAACAAGCGCAGCCTTAAGGAGATATTTGGGGTTCAGTATCTTGCTCAAGGACACTTCAACATGGAGACTGGAGGAGTCAGGGATTAAACCGCTAATCATCTTGATAAGTGAACAACCAGCTTGTGAGTCAACCAAATAAACTCCTGCATATCCAGATAAAAAGTAGAAGAAAAGAGAATATAACATACACAAACTAGAGTGCGAATGATGGCCTCGTCTTGTTGAGACCAAGGCTTTGAAGGATAACGGATTCTCTTGATGAACAAATTTTGCCACTTCTGCCTCAGTTCAATGACCAGTCCTGCAGCCTGACAACAAAATGAACAGCATGAGATAAAACTGTAAGTATAAAAACATTTAGTACAAAATAATAGAGGACAAGATGGAAACAAACACAAGAAAGAAAGTCAGCAAATGTACAGTCTCTTTTTATTTAAACCCAGGCTCTGTGAACACCCAGAAGACACTGATTAACCTGGTCTGAGAGACTTGTTAGTGACTATATGGATACAACAATTCAGCCTTGTAGGCATTAACTAATTCCACAATGAATTCCAATGGGACCCAGTAGCACTTGAGTAATGAGCTACCTGTTGCAGTATTTTGAATCATAAGCTGATGAACTGCCTGTGGTAACGAGTGATGACATACAAGAATGTAGTCATGACCACAGAAGAAGATTTATTCATTTCTCAGGCCTTGCAAATAACACAATATGTCCCGTTAAAGTACTTCTTATCTAGTCTAAAACACAGTATACATCATCAGACTGAATGTAGAAGTTTATTATGACTTGTGAATCTGTAATGTTCCCTGCAATGAATTATAGTTTATTGGGTGCAGTACTTTTTGTATTTTATCTTTATCTGTAACTGTTTTCTTCTGCATGCATGGTGTGTGGGACTTGGACATTAGCTATGGTAACTCTCAGGCTTGAATCTTGTTCAACCAATTATTATTATTAGTATGAAGAAGAAACACATTTTATAAACAAAGATTTAAAGGATCAAAGGGTCAGAAAGTTCCCATACGTCTCTGTCCATTTGGAAAACGAGCCAGTCATCAACCCTAATTTCAGCTGAGTCCTCTGTCTCACTGTCACTGAGGTCATCCAGTGGACTGTCTGAAGAAAAGAACATGGAGAAAATCAAAATGAACTATTGTCATACAACACCTACTGGAGAGTGTTTTGTACCAAAGGAGTTCCAAACTCAAGAAAAAAAGGTTAGTTAAAAGGCATCTTGGTTTACACACTCCTTACACAATTATTTTATCACAGTATGTTCAGCCTACATGGAAAAGCTTCACCTGATTCTTCACCTGATTCTGACCTGGTCATGGAAGACTGGACCAGCTTTACTCTTGCAAAGATTCTGGGAAGGATGTGGGCTGTTGCTCATTTAGCCTATGATTTGTAGAATTGGAGACTTGTCCCTCTAAACATTTTGTTGGTTTGCTGTGGCAAAATGGGGTGTGTGGACTGATACTAAAGCCATGATCCTAAATACATGGCAATCTAGCTAATAGTCAAAATATCTTGTTGTGGAAAGGGTTTGGGGCTGACAGATGTTGCTAACATAGTAAAGCATGAGATCGACATACACAGTACTTCAGTGTACAAAATACATAACTTGCATAACTGATATTTCAGTTGAACTCACCTGTAATTAAAAATAATTTGATAAACACATACAGGTTATTTTCTTTTTGATGTTGTTTACCAGTATCTTTCTGTACAGCAGATTCCTGCATGGCAGCAGTAAGTAGTCTGGCACAACCTCCAAATATGGCCACAGTGATGGGAGTCACCAAGGAGCAACATCGGACACTGGCCATCCTGTGGCCTCGGCTCATCTCATTGTAGATCAACCAGTCTGTGGGATAGGCCTGGGCTGATTTGGCTGGGCTGTTCTAAACAACAAAAACAGAAAGTCCAGTACAAAATTTATGTCAAATGAAAAACTCAACATCCATTTTTTAATCAATGATTTTTTTAATTTTTTTTTTATTGTGAAACAACCACAAATGGTGAGTTTCATTAAATCTTTATTTATTTATTCTAACTGCACCCAGCCATCAGCTGAGAACTAGCCAATATTCCAGGGCCAGCGCTTGTTTATGAATTTGTGGAATGTTTGACAAAATGATTATTGATCAGTCTGTCAGTGCCTTGATGTGTTAAATATAACCTAACCTTAATCACAATGGCGTATTACCAGAAAATGGTTGTTGAATCTCAACTAATTATTGAAATGTTAGCAACATGTAGGTCAAGAGTTCATACATTCTTCTTGGTGGGTGGACAAACTGTGTAACATGTATATATATATTTTAAAATGCCAAATATAAGAAACAAATATGCTGATTTTGATATATTTGTGTCTTTCTTTCTTTTATTTATGTTTGCAGGGACTGTGCACGATTAATGGTAACTGCACTATTAAGTTAGTTAGCAATTAGCACTTGCACATGGAATCAGTATGATAAATACAGTGAATACAAGAAAATCATTGATTGTGACACTTTTTTTCTGACTTTGACTGAGGCTGGTTTTAAACACTTCCTGAGTCTCTACAGTCTGTGGGTATGGAATTCTAGTTGTCCAGTACCAAGAAAGCACACTGAAGGCTGTCTTTCTAAACCATGGTACCCAGTCACACCTGGTAGATGTTCTAGTTCTACTGGAACCAGGCATGCATCAATGTAACCAAAACTGAGGAAACTGTAATTTTTCAGGATATTACAAAGATGATGATCCCTTCACTTTTTATCTAGTACTTTATTTGTTTCTGGATTTAGTACACAGGTTTGAGTGTAGTCACACCTACCTGTGACCAGGTTGTTTCTGTTCACAAAATAATTTTACAACACGTTATTTGGGATATTGATGGGTTCATCAATGCAGGAACAGGTCCTGCACTACTGTAAATGTCTGACCCATATGAAAACTGCTCTGATACAAGGTGAGTTATAGGGCTGTGCAATTAATCGAATTAATCTCAAAAATCACATAACCGAGTTTAAACGATTTATTTTCCACTTTTCATTACACAATTTCTGAGAGATGCGCAATACATTCCATTTCACGCGGCCCCGCTGACTAGTAGGATAGCCCATACTCCCTCACGCAGCTGAAAAGTGAGAAGGTGTGTCGTTTGGTGTTCAAAAACAGTGAGTGATATTGAAAGCGAATGAGAAGAATCCGACGAGAAGCAGCAGCATATAATGTGCAAGATTTGCTACAAGGTAATAGCTGCTCATCTTGGTAACACTACAAATTTATTCAACCATCTCAAACAAAAGCACAAAGTCACTCATGACGAATTAATACAGAAACAAAAAGACAAAGCCAGTGCCACAATCAGCAGGACGTCAATGCAAACTCAGTCATCGATCACAGACACATTGATCGGCTCTCAACAAAGGCGGTCGCATCTTTTTCTCCTCTCCTCTCCTCCCCTTGGCCTTGCCTGCTCTGCTCTCTTGTCTGTGTCTAGTCTTTTGTCTACTGTTGAAGAGACTCTCCCTGTAATGCTCTCCAATCTATCAAGCATCATGGATTTAATCAACTGGTCTCTAAGCGCAATTGACACCATCTTCTCAACGAGAAGCCCAGGTTCGGGGGAACCTGCATGTCCTGCCGGAACGTTTGCAGCTGGTTACTCGATGGACGCCTGGGAGAAGTGGCGGGTCGTGTGTCTGGCGGCTCTTTCTGTGGAGGACGCTGAAGACACCTATCTATTCGGTGTGTTGATGACAAGTGTCTTGCTGATTGGAGCGGGCATGGCACTGATTCATTGAGGCATGCGAAAATGCTGGCAGCCTAGCAAAGCCCCATAAAGCTGCCAGCAATGATTGAAGCTCTGAGCGAAGCTGTCGGAAACCTGAATGGGGCCGTGAACCTGAATATGGATAACATCGCAGTGTTGGATCGCAACAGCAGGGATAACATCGCAGTGCTGGGATGAACCGGAACATGGTCACCATTAAAGGATCGGTGGAAAACATCAAGAACAACCATGATATGGGCTACATCATGGAGAAGCTGACAGTTTTGCAAAGGCAAATGGATCGTTTTGGAGACCAAGCTGGCTAAGAGTGCCTGTAGCGGAAAACGCAGCTACGGGGCCCCAAGACCAACAAATTCCAATCTTATCTTGACCTCCCCACACCTGCAGAGCCTTGGCCGAGGCTTCTGCTGGAATAATAACTCCCCCGGATGATCACTTCAGCGAGACGCTCTTTGCCCTACTCCCCTATCTCCCACTGACACTTGTTGACTGTTCTGCCATGGCCTAATCAAGGCTGTCTTCATAGCAACTGCCATGCCATCGCCATAACATCTGCAGACTGAGACTCCATGATTACGGACAGGGCGGGGCACATCTCCAGGCCTATGCACACATGCACAGACTTACAGATATGCTTTCACTGCCCTACCCCCATCCACCCGCCTTCACCGCTTGTTCCCCCCAGCCTGACAAGGCGGGTCTGTGTGTCCAGCGCCCTCTGGCTGCAGGACCGGATGGCTGCGTGTCCGTGCTGGATTACTCAATCTCCCCATCCCCTATCCCCTGGTTGCTAGTGTTGTGTCTCATGTTGTAAAGTGTATTGTATGTGTGTTATATGTGCTATAACTGCTGAGGTGTTTTTGTCCTGCTCCCAGAGTGTACTCCTTACAGGAGCACAGACTGGGGGTTGTTCTTTTTTTCTCCTCCCCTCTCCCCATGTTGTATCCCTTTTTTCTTTCTTTTCCTTTTGTCTACCATACTCTGTCCTGTCCTTCCCCATTTTTCACATGTATTATTTGTATGGACAGACTGGTCTGCAATTTCGTTGTACTGTACTTGTACTGTTACAATGACAAATAAAGCCCCTATCATCATCATCATCATCATTGTTTAATGCGACTCCTTATCCGACAAGTTCGAAAAGGCACAAGACATTAGGCTATGTTTACACATAGGCGGGTATGTTGAGAAACGAATATTTCCCTCCCTCCGTTTTCCAAAATAACATTGTGCACATAGCATCGTTTTCAATAAAGTTTTTGTTTACATCAACCTGCATAAATATGCCATCAAGCGCCATCGTAACTAGGCCAAGCCTATGGGCGGCTTGCTTCCATGATCATCGCCATAGCGAAAGGTAAACATTGGTCGCACTTTAGGCGCATCAGCTACCTAAAACTCGATTCGTTTTCAGAGGCAAATTCACCGTTTGTGTGTAAAAGATAGGTACAAACGAAGGGAAATGTTTCAGTTTTTTAAAATACCTGTGTACGTGTAAACGGGGCCTAACAGCTGCCATTAGATATTTCTTAACTAAAGATATGCAACCCATTAATACAGTCAAGGGTGAGGGTTTCAAGCTTGATGCTTATGCTGGATCCATAGTTTATTTTGGATACATTTATGTTTTTCTATGCCTTATTTAATGTTCCATAAAGTATATTTATTTTATTGTTTTAATGCTTTATACATTGCAAAACAGCTGTAACGAACATATTTGTAGCCAAAATGTATTTTCAATTTGAATATTTTGCATAAAGAATCAATAACAAACTGTTTTTTGAGAGAAAGAGAGAAATGCTGCATAAATGCATTGTGAAACTCAAAATTAATCGTTTGAATAATCATGATTTCAATATTGACCAAAATAATCGTGATATTGATTTTTTCCATAATCAAGCAGCCCTAGTGAGTTATAATCTCTCCAGTGATAGGACCACAATGCATAGACAAAACTACTTATCAATAAAATTAATAGTTTTCCTACCTCCTTGAGCTGAAACTGGTTCAGAATAGATGTAGGATGAAAGTGGACTTTCTTCTCCCTGTTACTGGAAAGCACCAAGCTCTCCCGGTTGAGATGGACCAGGTTTGGATACATGCCAGCCACTAGGGCTGCCTTCACCACGGCCCAGTTCTCAGAGTTCATATTCACATCACGGATGTCACTGCCGCCACGAGCCCGCACAAAACCTAGGGGGCAAACCAGCTGTTACGTCCATTAGGCACTGGACATTGATGTTATGTGATTCCTCCTTCTCCTATACGCTCTTCCAGTACTGCTCAGTCTCTGCCCTGGGTGGATCTGTTCTCATGTAATTATATTATTGAAAGTAGTCTCCAGTTCTGCACCCATCTATTTAAATCCCCTTATACAGGTATATTTTACCTCCTGACCATTGCGCTATGCCAATAAACAACACCTGGGTCTGCCACACGTATGCTTGGGGTAATAAGTTAGTGGAACGACCTACCAGTTCCTACCAGAGCAAGGCATCCCTCTCTACCTTCAAAAACCTCCTGAAGACCCAGCTCTTCAGCACTAGAGTACTTCCTCTCCTGGTGGCCATTGCTAAAACTATCCCCCTCTAGAACTGTCACTTGATTCTATGTCAGTATTACTTATTGCTGCATTAACATGTCCTAGTCACACTGTACATTGATTGTTTCCTTTTTTGTAAGTTGCTTTGGATAAAAGCATCAGCTAAATGACTAAATGTAAATGTAAATGTAATGATGGTATGATAGTAATGACACCAAGAAAGCAAAAATGCCTTTTAAAATATAACTAGCAGTTTGGTCATGTTGGGTTATACCACACACATTACAGTACAGTGTAGAGCACAGTACAGTGATACCGAATAATATAAGAATATAAAAGAATATATATGAAAGAAGGACTGACCAATAGCACGGAGTTGTCCCAGCAACTGTGTCCTCATGCCAAGAATCATGTCCATGGTGGCTTGGGACAAGAAGTTCTTCTCACAGAAGGATCTTTCCCAACCATCACTACGGGCCCTTTGCCATGCCTGACACCATACAAGACAAACATGAGAGATAGCATTCTATGTATGTATTCATGTACACTCGGGAATGTGTCTTCATATTAGGGTTTAACTATTGGACAAATAAATATTGAAATACTGTTTTTTTTAAAAACATCAAGATCTCACAGGTTGCGAACGGCCATATTTTATGGACCCTGCCTACCTGAAATACTCTTAGCAGGGCCATGTGGTCACTGAAGGTGTTAGAAGAAAAGCGTTTGCGGCAATGTAGAGCGGCTTTTTTCTGAGCGTTCTGGACGGGAAGGATGAAGGGGTCACGATAGGCCAGAGTACAGGCGATAGTTAGAATTGGGTCAAGACACTTGAGCACTACTGCACACAGCACCATCTTGCCAAGGTGGGGCTCCACAGGCAGATCAGCCAGGTGGTAGCCCAGATCCGTCAGGTCTTCATACTGGTCCATGGCATCTATTTTCTGAAGACAAAGGTGAAGTGAGTCAACACAAAGTCAATGGTTCATTTTATTATATGTGCATGTGTAGGCTTGTCTGCATATGCATAGTGTCTTGTATCAAAGATCATCTTTAAAAGAGTACTCCCAGAGCGTCACATCCTAAGGCAGGCAGATAGTTAAAACCTGTTGGTAGTTGTTACCTTTAGCATTTGCACTGCATTCTTGATGGCATGTATAGGAGGAGGCTGTGGTGCTTTGGACAAGAACTCAGCTACTGGACAGGAGGAGGGAGCCAACAGTTTGGTCTGTAGACACAGTTCCTTAGACACACAACATGACATATTTTAGGACAGCATTTTGAGGAGCACTTTACTTAACAAATAAAATCATCAAAACATACAAACTACTCTGATAGCAATAACAGCCACCGTTCTTTCTCTTCCTATTGTGTGCTGACTTTTAAGCTAGGCAGATGTATACGCGGCCAGGGCATAAGATATAAGATAAGGTAGACTTCATTGTTCCCATCAGGGAAATATTGTATTGGAGCACATTACTTAGCAGAGGTTTACCATATGCCAAAACCTGGTTGGATATTATTTTGATACTCCTGACTACTACTGTGCACCACCACCACCACCACCACCACCATCTGTAAACATACATGTCTCATTAATGCATGTTACTAACTAAACTTCATCCCCAGAGGTTCTGTGCTCTCTCGTCCAGCAGGTTCTCATGGATCGTGGATGCTGTGGTCATCATTCATTGTAATTGTACAATATATCTCTGTTGATTTGATTAGATTAGATTAGATTCACATGTCTGTACACATGACATCTATCTGTCCGTCCTGGGTGTTATGGAATTTTCTATCCTTAGGTCACACAAGGTCACGTGTGGGCCTTGAGGTCCTCAGCAGTATTAGTTGTTTGGCTTTGGTTGAGAACAGTAGGTGCCAGTCTATCTCAAGACTGTGGTGGCCAGGGTCGAAGAGACCTATTGCTGCCTTCCTAGACATAATAGATAGCTTGCAGCTTATGTTAAAATCTGCGTAAAAAAAGACATCTGTGTCTTCAGACTAGAATATGTCAACACCTCCATGGGTAAAAACTAGGGATGTAACGATACACTCAACTCACGACCCGGTTCGAGTCACCGTTTTTTGTCCACAATATGATTTTTTCACGATTTTTTAAAATCAAAATGAGCTACAGACAAAATATGACCAAATAAAATTATCTTTTTATTTGTAGGAAAAATCTTTCTTTACAGAAACTCTTAAACAGTTTGTGTTCTTACATCTTAAACAACAAAATACATGACAAATCTCCTTTCTTTAGAAAGTCTCACAGTAAATTGCTGTTAACTAGTGTGATGTGCAGTTTTCATTCACAGGGGGGGTGTAATGCTACTTTGCTTCTCACTGTGGTGGCGGCTGATATGCTGCTGCATGTTGCTCATGTTGCCGCTATATGTTAGCAGTCTCTTGCAATATTGACATGCTGTTTTGGTTTTGTCTGTCCATTTCTCACCGGTTGTATTTGTGTAAATTAGGGAATCCAAAATGCTGCCACACAGGTGATTTCAAACTGCTCGGTGCATCCTCTATTTCAAAGCCATTTTCTACCATCTCCATGTCTTCCCTCACTCTGTGCTCCGTACCTACGTAGTGACGTGAGTCAAGTGACTTGACACCTGACGTTGAACAAATGAATCACCAACCAGTGACTTTTTAAGATAACGTAACCTATTTCTAATTTTAAAAAAGGCGAAAAAGAACATATCCTACTATACATATCATATCTCGCATTCGCCAAGAATCCGATTAACTTTTTCTGTCAACCGATGCGAGTCGTTACACATTTGTACCGATTTTTAATCGTGTCACGATGCATCGTTACATCCTTAGTAAAGACATTCTCTTTGGCTAATTCTGGGCGTGTAGTATTTGTGGTGTTATCTTGGGGTTTAAAGTCGACCCACCAGCATGAGTTGGGCAGAATGTGAGACCGACTCAAGCATTTCTGATGTACTTTGACTTGGCCAAGCATCAATAAATATTAAAACATCAGAGGCTCCTGAACAATTTCTTCCCTCTGAGCTCACCATTGACCTTTGACTTCAGCTATTTCTCCACAACAGGATTTCAACAGAACAAAGACGTGGTAAGTGCAAAGTTTTATTATTATTATTACTATGCCTTACCATGTCTGTGTTTGACGTGCTCATTTAATTTGCCTGGAATATAAAAATAAAAACATCTTTGACCCACCCCCGTCGCCCCCATACATTATTACTGACACTGCTAATTCCTGTAGAAAATTCCTGTAGAAATTTTGAGACTGATGAGTGGGCTGTTGCCGAGTGTCTGTATTCAAAAAGCACACCTCAAAGAGTCATTTAGCAATTAGCATTAGCATGTTATCCTTAGCATGTTAACGCTGATGCGCTAGCAATTATCATTAGCATGTTATCATTAACATGTTATCATTAGCATGTTAGCTGTGATGCACTAGCAATTATCATTAACATGTTAGCATTACCATGTTAGCATTACCATGTTAACATTAGCATGTTAACATTAACATGTTAGCGCTGATGCGCTAGCAATTGACATTACCATGTTAGCGCTGATGCGCTAGCAATTAACATTACCATGTTAACATTACCATGTTAACATTAGCAATTACCATTAACATGCTAACATTAGCATTTTAGCACTGAAGCGCTGATGCACTAGAAATTAACATTAGCATGTTAACATTACCATGTTAACATTAACATGTTAACGCTGATGCGCTAGCAATTATCGTTAGCATGTTAGCATTAACAATTAACATTCATATCATGCTAACATTAACATGTTGACACTGAAGCGCTGATGCGCTAGCAGTTAACGTTAGGATGTTAGCATTAATATGTTAACGCTGATGCGCTAGCAGTTAACATTAGCATGTTAGCATTAGCATTTTAGCATAAGCATGTTAACATTAGCATGTTAACATTAGCATAATAACATTATAATGTTAGCATTACCATGTTAACGCTGATGCACTAGCAATTAACATTAGCATGTTGGCATTACCATGTTAACATTAGCATGTATTTAATTCCTAATTCCTATAATTATCATTAGCATGTTAACGCGCTAGCTGCTCTGCTGTCTCTGTCTGCCATTTTACACAGACAGGTTCAAATTAAGTGCCAAGAACTACTAAAATGGCTGCCGCCTGGCTTCTGTCTGATGGCCCCTCCCCCCTCCTCCTTCAAGCAGGCTGAGGTTGCCAAGCAACCAGGACAAACTGTAATCAGCAGAGCAGTTACTGCACCTGTTAGAATGTCACTTAGAGACTAAGAGAAAATGCTGAGACCTTCCCTCGAAGAGGAAGGACTTTTGGCTAAACCGTATTTCCAATCATTGAACCGGCTTAACTTTGAGCATCGCGAGCCCTTCCTGATCGTCTACATAGTCGTTTTGTGTCAATAAATTAAGAAATGTGTCCTTGGGAGCAAGAGAGAGAAACGTTACTTCTGCTTTCCTCCAGAAAATTTTCCGCCTTTTTGACATGGGAGTATATGAGGCTGAGGATGGGAGTTGCTGCCACATATTTGCGTGTCACGCCAAAACTATATATCTGACAGCTACAACAGTGTTATCACTGCGACCGCCTCGAATTTTCCTATGTTTGAGGGTATAATCATGTCTGCAGCTGTGCATTTGCGGCCACAGTCGCAGTTTACAAATGTATCTTTCGATCACTTTTTCTCTCCCCCTTCACTCTAGCGATGACATCACTCACTCTAGCTCTGGAAAGTTCTCGCAATACACACCCATTCATTTTTTGGCCTGGTTTTTGGCGATTTTTGGCAAAACCGTTTGCCAAAACTTAGAAATGTCATAGCCATCGATTCCCTGCCGAGCCGGTCTTTTTGATACCTGTTTTGTGTATGTGCGACAAAAACTCTGGGAGGAGTAGCGAGCGAAAAAAAGGGTGGAAGAATAATAATAAGCGCGGTGGATAACATAGTTGGCCCCATTTATACGAACTTTCGACAGTTCCATATACATAACATCCAGAAAAGTTTGAACCCATTGTCTGATGGTCAAAGTGTGAGGGGGGTTTCCAGCGTACTGCTATCATTTCCTTGACAGCTGTTAATCCTGCCAACAAAACACGTTTCCAACATTCAGGAACTTGAAATGCTGAAAGGTATGTGATATGGTCACAGGTACTGTCTCCGATACAAGTGCTGTCAGCTCAGCGGACACACCCTGCCCAAATCGTGCAACAGGGGGGCACTCCCACACCATGTGGAGGAAAGTGCCAGGGATTTTTTAATGTACATAGCGTGCATGAGGGATCATTGATAACTTTCATAAGATGTAGCTTACATCAGGTCAGGTAGGTCCTATGAAATTATAATGGATCTGTTGGTGGTCAGGGTTTTGAGAGGCGAGTTTGATATTGACCTACACCTTGTCCCAATCAAAATCCTGATCCAGCTCGGGGACGTCGCCTCTCCATATCCTGTCTACTGGGAGCTTTTGTAGGTGGCCTCCAGCAAGTATAAGTAAAGAGTGGATACTATTCCCCTTGCAGCTCTTTTAGTAATAATCAACTCATGAAGTGGATGTGTAGGCAGTGGGTGCTGTCAAGGTACACCGTGTGCTTTAAGGCCTGCTCTCAGCTGTAAATAAAAAAAGAAGGAAGTGTCTGGCAGATGAAAACTATTCTTAATGTCCTGAAACCCTCTAAGCCGAAAATATTACCCAAAAATTTTATCCCTCTCTTTTCCCATTGAGGCTAGGTGACAGGTCTCCCCCCGATCAACAAACCTTTATTATTAAAGATTGGAGAGTGCAGGTGCCATCTGCAGGATATATCACAAACCCTTTCTACTGAGCGCCAGACCTGTGGGACCAAGTTCATTGCTGAGAGTGGTGACAGAATCAGGTGGACCAAAGATAATTACTTTTGTTTTATTTTCACTGAATTCTAAAAAAGTTCCTCGCCATCCAGCATTTGACGTTATTTAAACAGTTAAAAAGATTTCGTAAGGAGCAGGTGCTATTGGGTGTGACCGGTAGGTAGAACCGTGTATCATCTGTGTAACAATGGTAAGAAATATTATGTTTTTGAAAAATGGAGCCAAGTGGATGTGCATGTACTGTATAGGGAAAATAGAAGAGGACCTAAAATTGAGCCTTGAGGAATGCCACATTTAATAGGAGCAGGGGACGAGGAACAGTTCCCAATTTCAACAGTGAATGTTCTGTTTTTTTAAATAGGAGCTAAGCCATTTTAGGACTGTCCCCTGTAGCCCAACTTCGGCCTCCAGACGTTTTAAAAGAATGGCATGATCAACTGTATCGAATGCTGCGGTGAGGTCGAGAAGAACTAAAATAGCAGAAGAACCAGAGTCAACAGGAAGGAGAATGTCATTGTGTACTTTAAGCAAGTACTGTACTATGTATTCTGTACTAAGTATTCTGTACTATGTAGAGCTCTAAAACCAGATTGAAATTTATCAAGAATATTAAAAGTGTTTAAGTAAGAAGAAACCTGAATGAAAACAACTTTTTTTAAAAGCTTAGAAATAAATGGTAATTTAGAAATGGGCCTAAAATTATTCATGTCACTGGAGTCTAGGCTTGATTTTTTTAACCAAGGTTGCACAATTGCATGTTTAAAACACGAAGGGACAACTCCATTTGTTAAGGAGCTATTAACTATGGCTAAAATAAGTGGACAGATCATTACAAAAACTTCCTTAAACAGGCGTGTCGCAGACACTTACTGTTCTTGTGTCTTCTTTTCTGTGGCACCCCGAACCTTATGTAGCTCCTCTAAAACAGAAGACTGGTGCTACTCCTTGGTTGAACGATTCCACTTGCGCTATCAGGCAAGCTTGTAGGAGAGCAGAGTGCAAATGGCAAAAGGATAAACTCCAGGTTTCATATGAAGCTTTCAAGATCCAGTTAAAGCTTTACCAAAGCTCCATAAAGTCAGCTAAAGCACAATACTATTCTGATCTAATTAACAAAAATGCCAATAGACCCAAAACACTGTTTCACACAATAAACTCTATCATAAATTCTACCACTACCACAGTCACTATGCCAATCTCCACTACTAAAACCTGTTAGGCTTTTCTAAAAAAATGTATCCAAAAAACTGACAACATAAGAGCGTCTATCTTACCCTCAGGCCCTGCCCCATGAGATAAACATCACCCTGCCAGTCACCTCCTGCACTTGCAACCAGTATCATCCACTCAGCTATCTGACATGGTTTTACATATGAATTCCACCTACTGCCCATCTGATATTTTACCTAGAGTGGCAGAGCAGGATTAGTTGAAGAGGTTAACTAGCTCCTCAGTATCGCTGCAGGAAGGAAGGACATCGAAAATATGAGCTGAGCAGGAAAGCATAAAAACCTTATAAAAGTAAGAGGCTATAGCCATGTTTATGGAGGGAGTGAGGCTGCAAGGGAGTAGGAGGAGGGCACGACAATGTGGAATTAAACATAACAAAAAAAAATACCAACATCAACAGAAACAAGATTGCAGATAGAAAATCCAGATGTTAAAACAAGGTCTAGTGTGTGACCTGTCTGATGCGTTAGACTCAGAACTGATTGAGTTAGGTTAAAATATTCCACAAGGCATTAAAACCCTTTTACCACTGGTTTTGAAGGGCAGCAAATATGAATATTAAAACCTCCTAATATTAACAGTTTATCCGAGCAAGAGGCCATAAAAACCAGAAGATCAGAGAATTCTTGAAGAAAGAAACTTTAGGTGGTCTATACACCAATGCACATAGGAGAGGAACAGTAAAATAAATCCTTAAAAGTTGCACCTCGGAAGATGAGTAAACATCAGTAGGCATACATTTTTCATTTAGAACAGTTTTTAAAAACCATGGCTAAGCCGCCTCCACGACCAGGAGGCCTTGGGGAATTTAAAAAGCTGCAATGACGAGGACAGAGTTCACTATACGGGGTGAGATCTTTAGCAGTAAGCCAAGTCTCCATTACAAATAGGAAGTCCAAGTGGCGAGATGTGAAGTTATCATTTAAGATAAAAGTCCCATTCGTTAAGGATCGGGCATTTATCAGGGCAAATGTGGCTGGAGAGGAGACCACCATTTTCTGGGCAGCAGCTGGCACAGAACGAAGATTTTAAAAGTTCACTCTGCCAGGATAGGTTGAGCCTGCTGGGGTGAGCGTCCTGCAGTGTGTCTATGATGGGAGATGATGGTCTGTATCGGGAAAGAAACCAGTGAAGGTAGTAGTGAGAGATGAGGCCTGTGGCCAATAAAACCTATGTTATGAGCTCTGCAGGCGGACTGGAGCCTGGTGTTGAGGCTGAGGATTCTGCTACAAAAAACAGACTTCCCACAGTTAATTTAGAGGCTAAAGAGGACACTGAAATCCTTTTTTGGTCAGCTCAGATTGCTGACGGGCTGTGTCATTAGACCCCACATACTAACACCCAGTTTATAGAACATGGGAGTGAGTGCAGAAAAAAAGAAGAAATATACTTCAATATTTTCAGACAAAAATACCAACCTTCTGCTACCTCTGTGTTCAAGTTTAGCTTAGCTTTTATTGTGATGTCTCTAGCTTGCGTCCAGTATATGACACTTTTCACAGTAATATGGTATGATTAAATTGAAATGTTACAATTATGTTATGATGATATGCAACTGATGGATATCGACGATTCATGGGAATATTCCACGAAGATGAATTCCACGCCACCATGCATCGTATGTCCATGGTGGTGACTCTCGACTGTACATAATGTACATGGGTTGAAGACTTTACAATACCTTGATTGCAACAATGATTGTATCTACTAGATAATAGAATAAATTTGATCTCTCTCCTCTCCCAGTGGTAAATTTGCACGTGATCTGTGACCTCCCTGATGACCTCCTTTTCACACCTTGAAGGAGGAACTCACACATCATGGGGATGAGATGATGGGGTACATAACAGGGGTTCCTAAAGTTTCTCACTGATTGTATGAATTAATCTTGACTGTTTGTTTGATAAATCATTTCTATTCTCAGCCATGTCATAATCAACAAGATTTTCCTTTTAAAATGAAATCTTCCCCTGTTCAACTGCAATGATAATAATAATAATGATAATTGATTTTTCACAAGTGTGATGCTGACTGGATCTACCTCTATACTGCTGCTTTGTAAAATGATAAATCTGAAATGAATGATTTTCCAAAATGACAGTGAAGTTAAATGAAAAAACCTAAATATTTAAGGCATGCATCTTCTCTTTTGGCTTGGATGTGGCTCAGGTTGGCACCCCATGAATTAAACACAAAATAATAGTTACACAGCTTGCTCGTGTCACTACCTGCAGTGGCATCCGCAGCAGCTGTGGAACCTGGAAGTCCTGCATGTTGTTGAACCTGAGTCGACTGAAGAGGTGGAAGCAAATCCCCGGTCTGCAGCGCCCAGCTCTGTGGACATAACATATTCAGTATGTCTGTGGTGGCAGCAACAGAGCTTTTCTATCGAAGAGTAGATCAGGGAAAGAAAGAAAGAAAGAAAGAAAGAAAGAAAGAAAGAAAGAAAGAAAGAAAGAAAGAAAGAAAGAAAGAAAGAAAGAAAGAAAGAAAGAAAGAAAGAAAGAAAGAAAGAAAGAAAGAAAGAAAGAAAGAAAGAAAGAAAGAAAGAAAGAAAGAAAGAAAGAAAGAAAGAAATATTGATTGATTGATGTTACCTTCCCTTCCGTTGTAGAGCACTAGCTTTGGAGATCCAAACTGTCTTTAGCATGGATACATGGCTGAGAGTATCAAAGGATTTCTTAAACAGGAAAAGACATTTATCAGTCAACTACAAAACACATTTGTGATATTCTGTCAGTTTGTCTGGTATTGTAAAACCAACTCTTAAGCAGTTACTTACCTCTTTGACCTTTCCTGAATCAATGACAAAAACCACATCATTGATAGTGATGCTTGTCTCAGCAATGTTAGTAGAAAGAATCTAAAAGCAAAAAGCAACCAGTTATAATGTAGTTTGGTAGTCAGCGAATACCCACCAAATATGCTGATCAGTGGTACAAAAAACACTTCTTAGTATTTATATTTTGGCACATGGGTATGGTAAGTATGAATGAATATGGTCTGTGTTCCGACACTCTCTTTGACAAAAAGTGATGACATGATGGTAAAAAGTCAGTGACATCAGTAACACCAGAAACTCACTATCTTTCTGATACTGGGTGGAGAGGTTTTCATGGCTTTCTTTTGATCCAGAGTCTGCATGTCTGAATGTAGAGTAAACACTTGGTACCTGAGAGACCAAACACTTGTCAGAGACACACTACACAATATGCTGCTATACTATACTGCTATAATCAACATAACTGACATGATGGTAAAAACAAACAACAAAAACACAAAAATGAAGGCCCATGTTAAAAAATATATAAAGTAGTTTTGTCTCAAGCTCTAGTGTGTATGTATTAGCATCTAGCAGTGAAGTTATAGATTGCAACTAACTGGCTGTGGCATCATCCTATGGTGGCCACAAAACTTACAGACTTGAATAGGCTCTGTCTAGAGCCAGCATTTGGTTTGTCCGTTCTGTGATACTGTAAATATAAAGGACTCATTGTAAAGTAACAATAACACAGTTAATATTTTCAGGTGATGATTCACTAATAAAAACATACATAGGTATGTTCATTAGAATAATAAAACACATGCCAATAAATCCCTTCAAACACACTAGGCCTTTGAGGAAGGAAAAATCCAGGACAGCATCCATATCTCTAAATATAATATTTCTTTATTATTTATTCTAAGAATGCTAATTACACTTAAAACACACTGTATTAGAAATATTGCTTGATGTTCAAATGTCATGTGTCACCTCTCAGAGTGGGTGGTGAATCTCTTATCATCATACAGGATGTTGTCCCTGAGTGCCACTATCTCATCGTATCCGGGAAGAAAAATCAGGACAGCACCTGATGACCAACAGATAAAAGCTTACATTTGGATGATCCTGTAATATCATCCATGCCTTGACAGCTGGCTGTGATTAATGGTAATTTTGAATTGGAAGTATGAATTTTTTGTTGTAGTCATGAAATACACTGCTTAATAAGCAGCTAAGTTGTTAAAATACAGATGAGTGTTCAGGCTCACCGTCGCTGGTTGTGGAGCAGATGTTGTATAGCAGATCCATGATGAGGTCCACGTCCACCCTCTCATCGTCAAAGCTATGGTGGTACAGTTCGAGCAGCCCCTGCTCTTCTGTGCTCAGCTCCGTACTGCCACACAGCACCAGAGAGGACTCATCCAAACTGCTAACCTCTCTCAACGGCCTGAGCAGTAACAAGAATGTAGGTGGTAAGCTGATCTGGAGTCCAATATATCTATCAGTTTATAAACCTTCTGCAACCGTATTTAAATCATGCCTTTACATTACGTTTTATTGGGGAAGGGGTTGAACATCACTAATTTCACCTTTAACAAAGAAAAAGGTAAAGCATAAAGCATTTGAAATGCTGTACCCCAATTAAATCTTCTTAATTGAACTATTATTATCATATTTTTCATATAGCAACGATGACAGAAAAAAAAATCTGAAATTCCAAATATAGGAAGGATGATGCATTGCTTTACTAAATATTTGAGAATTCCTGTTTAAAGCAAAAATTACTAAATAAAAATTGAATTGCACATTGAATAGATAATTGCTGTCAGACTCTCCTCCCCCACAATCATTCATTAATTCCACCCAGAAAAAGTCATATTTCTATTTTGACTTTTTCATTTTGTTATTGAGATGTGCAATGCTTTGACTAATCATGTGTATAGCCAGTTTAAACCTACAGTAGTCTTCCCCTGACATCCACTCCACTGAGACTGGGCTGACTGGCAACATAATCACGATCAGGGAAAACATTTTTTTATAAACTTTTGTATTCTCTAAACTCAATTATATATTTAAAAGTTAAATATAGTAAAGTATTAATAGACTTATAGGATAGGATTAAATTGTTTTCTTAGAGATGTGTTTCACTTCACATTACATAGATTTGTTTTGTGCATTGAGGTCAACTCACATGGAGGATTTGAGTAGATCCATAGCATCTGTTTGCTGGAAGTGTTTGGCAAAGTCTAAGGCTGTCCTAAAATCAGATGAAAACACTGTAGCTTAATTTATTAAAGCATTCACATGTACTCACATGTACTCTAGAGCTTTAAACATATTGTTTAAAGTTCTTACAGCTACAATATCAAATCTCATCTCTAATATCCAAACAAAAATGCTTGCCTCTTCCTTTTCAAACAATTAGTACTTCTGTTACACTTGTGTAACCTAAGGATTGAAAATTCCATAACAGACATGATGGATGCCCTACCATCCATTGGATGCCTTCAGGTTGATGTCAGCCCCAAGGTTAAGTAGCTGCTCCATCTGTGTGAGGAACCCTCGACCTGCTGCCACCATCAGAGGTGTGGATCCTGTCTCACTGTGCCTGTAGTCCACTAGATTAAATAATACAAGTATGAGAAAACAGCTCAAGACTTTACATTTGTAATATATCCATGCACACTCTTTTTATAATCAGGACAGGACAGGATCACCACAAAAATACTAATTGTTTAAGGACGTTTGTTTGCAGTGAGTTAGATGTTACTTGCTAAGAGGGAGATGAGAACATTGATACTACCCAAGTCTGCACAGTTATTTTAGCCTGGCTCTGTTCAAAAATATACAATCTAACACTTTTAAAGTTCATCAATTAACACATTGCATCTATGAATATTCCTGTATCACAATATATGTAATATGATATCATGACCTGATCTGTACAGTACTGTATATGATAATGATAAGGGTACATCATCACCTGGAAAATCATGTATTCTCTATGACATATATACTGTATATTAACTATGAGAAAAAAATCTTCCCATAATCATTCTAATTTAAATCTGTCTATAATGAATACATGGCATGACTGAGAGAGCAGTCCTGAGTATCATACCATCAACACTTTCATAGAGGATGAGGTTGAAGAGCTGAATAAAAGCATCCTGGTCTTCATTGAGAAAAATGTTAGAAATGCAGGAGTCCATTTCTTTCAGCAGCCATGGCTCCAACTGTTCTGTGCCGTTCTCATTCTATGACACAAAAACACAGTCCAACCTATTTATCTGATTTACTTTTACTCTACAAACCCTCGAGGACCCTCAGGTCTTCTGGAAGTCGGATGTCATATAACCAAAAGTCTGTTTGCTTATATGATTTATGTTTTTATGTAAATCACTTTGTGTTACATTTATTATATGGAAAGTGCTATACAAATAAAGTCTGATTGATTCATTCATTCATTCATTCATTGACTCAACCTGGTGCCAATCAGCAACACACATTTACTCTTAACTTCAGGGTTCAGAAGAAGCCTCCCTTCTGACACTGGGTAGTGGGGCTGTATCTGTCAGTTTCTGACAATAAAAGTGATAATGTGACACTCAAACCAACATCACTTGCCATCTCTCTAGTTAAAAAAGACATACAAGTCCTGATCTCAGTGCAATAGAGCAAGTTGTGTGTTCATGAGTGTACTTGGTACCAGAGCACCATAAGGTGTAGACTTCAGGGCCGTATTAAGCCAATGTGGTGCCCCTGGGCCCCACCTAACAGGTGCCCCCCCCCCCCTGTGTATCAATTCAAACAGCATCCAACTATACACAGTACATGTAGGCATATTCAGATGCCTCAATTTCAAATGTGTATCAATTCAAATAGCCAAAATCATTAAGTGTTAGTGTACATCAACTCAGCAGACAAGCCAAAAACACAAACAATACATTCCCATTATCGTGGGAGAAAGTTTGACATAGAAGAAAAGTAACTTTTTAATCCAAAAAAAATTATGTTTTAATTAAAATAACATCAGTAATTTAACTTTTCCTTGTCTCTGACATGAGTTTTCAGTCTCCCCTCATGGAGGATTTGCGTCTCCACAAGCAGCTTGGCACACAACATGATCATGAGGTCGTTATACAAATATTTTTGTCCGACCTTGTTGCTTAATCTCCGCTAATTAGTTTGGAAACGTGATTATCAGTCCCGCTCGGTGCGCCCTGCCCTGCTCACCCCGGCTCTATGAGACGCACATCGGGATAGTGTGCGAGGCTCTCAGCCTTTATGTCTCTCGGAGGGAAACAGGAGCCGCAGTTTAACCCTCAAATGTGAATTTAAACAACTTAAATCGGATTAGGCTGCAAACAAAGAGTGCGCAAAACGCAGGAAATACCCAAAATATATGACAAGCGAATTTGTTTTATGACTCGGGGTCAGAATCGTTTTTTAAAGTATCGACGCATCGGTTTCAGTCAGCTCATTTAAATAATTAATATCAGTGGGTACCGTACTTGTGGACTGACCCAACTGACAGATTGGGGAAAGGGGGGAAGAATGGTCATGTAATCTCGATTTGTTTAATATTATCATTATTATTGTTTTTGTTATTATGAAATTAGTGTTCATGGTGAGTTATATATGGCCATTTATCATTTTCAAGTGAATAACACAAACATACAAATTAACGAAAATTATTTTTAAAGTTTGTGTCATGTGGTGCCCCCCCAAGTGGTCGTGAATGGTTGGTGCCCCTGGGCACTGTGCCGCAGGCCCATATGGTTAATCCGGCCTTGGTAGACTTACTCAAAGACACTCTGTGTCTGTATATCTTGGACACTCGGGCGAAATATGTTCGTCAATGAGCCTTTTTCCCTTGACAAAGACGAGACGATGACGAGACGATACAATGTTCGAAAAACACTGATGAAAAATGTGCCAATGTGCGTTTTTGTTGACGAATAAAAACGAAACGGAAATGTCATGTAAGAACAAAAACTTCCTCCATGTTTTCGTCTACTATATAAGAAAAAAGCAACATCCAGTCTTGCTGTCATGTGTTTGTGCCAGCACTTCTTTTACTGTAGGCAACGTCATGGTCAACGTTTGATGTCCTCTTGATGTACGACACTGTACAACACTGTACTGCACTGTATAACACTGTACTGCACTGTACAACACTGTACTGCACTGTACTGCACTGTACAACACTGTACAACACTGTACTGCACTGTACGACACTGCAACACTGTACAACACTGTACTGCACTGTACAACACTGCAACACTGTACTGCACTGTATAACACTGTACTGCACTGTACAACACTGTCCTGCACTGTACTGCACTGTACGACACTGTACAACACTGTGCAACACTGTACTACACTGTACAACACTGTACTACACTGTACTGTACTGTGCAACACTGTACTGTACTGTACTGTACTGCACTGTACTACACTGTCCTGCACTGTGCAACACTGTACAACACTGTACGGCACTGTACAACACTGTACTACACTGTACTGCAATGTGCATTGAACTCGCCATGATCAAAGGAATCCAACGATACCTTGGTTTTGAAAATCGGGTTAACGGCTCAAAAGTTACATGCACAAATGTACCTAAAACTTTGACCCGTTGGTGGCGCTATACTGTGTTTACTGCCAACATGTAACTTGGTGACATTACACATACGACTGTCCTCAATCAATGTGCCAAATTTCACAACTTTTTACCATACGGGTCTATGGGCTGTTTTGCTAATTATAGCGCCCCCTAGAGACGTAATGACAGCATATTTGTTTCCTGCACTTGGGACACAGCCTCGAAGCATGCCATATAATTTGGTTTTGTTTCGCCAAAGCATTCCTGAGATATGGGCTGACATCAAAATCGGCGTCTTCGCCACTGATTTCGATTGGCTGTAGCTCGCAAACAAAGTCGAAATTAAAGAATCCGTCTAATGACTTTTGTGCGTATTGGTCTGAATATACTCTGTGCCGATTATCGTGAGAAACCGTCAAATTTGCGGCCACTGAACAGTTAGTTTCACTTTTGACATAATCCAAGATGGCGCAAAACCTATAATGGCATATTATGACGTCATAGGGTGCATTGAACTCGCTATGATCCAAGGAATCCAACGATACCTTGGTTTTGAAAATCGGGCTAACGGTTCAAAAGTTATATGCACAAATGTATAAAACTTTGAACTTTTGGTCTGAATATACTCTGTGCCGATTTTCATGAGAATCCGTCAAAATTTGTGACCTCTGAAAATTTAGTTTCACTTTTGACATAATCCAATATGGCAGCCACAATCTTACGCAGACGTGAACATTTTGGATACGACCTGAATTGTGACCTTCCAGAGTATTAGTATACATGAAAATTTAACGCCATATCCAAACGCATCGAGACAAACATGCAAAAATGCAATTTCGTTAATTACAGCGCCTCCTAGTGAACAAATGACACCAAATTTTATTGGCACACTTTGGGGCGGGTCTCGATGCACGTGACCAAATTTGGTCTTCGGAAGTCAAAGCGTTGCCGAGATATGAGCAAACGTCCTGTTTGGCGGCGTTGCCCCCAACAGCGATTGGCTAACATGAAAAGTTGGCATCAACTATCAATGAGGCCACCCACTGTATCTGTGGATATGACAATTTCATTTCAAATACAAACACTTCAGGAGATATGAGAAAAAACAATGTACAGCACTGTACTGCACTGTACAACACTGTACTGCACTGTACAACACTGTACTGCACTGTACGACACTGCAACACTGTACAACACTGTACGACACTGCAACACTGTACAACACTGTACTGCACTGTATAACACTGTACTGCACTGTACAACACTGTACTGCACTGTACTGCACTGTACGACACTGTACGACACTGTACGACACTGTGCAACACTGTGCAACACTGTACTACACTGTACAACACTGTGCAACACTGTACAACACTGTACAACACTGTACTACATTGTGCATGGAACTCGCCATGATCCAAAGAATCCAACGATACCTTGGTTTTGAAAATCGGGCTAACGGTTCAAAAGTTACATGCACAAATGTACCTAAAACTTTGACCCGTTGGTGGCGCTATACTGTGTTTACTGCCAACATGTAACTTGGTGACATTACACATACGACTGTTCTTAACCAATGTGAAGAAAGAAGAATAATAATAACTAGAAAATTTCTGAAGAAATTTTGAGTGTGCCTGACTCTGGCCCTGTCGCCCCCATGCATTATTACTGACAGTGCTCAGCAAATTCAGTACTAGAAAAGAAATTTTGAGAGTGACGAGTGGGCTGTTGCTGGGGGTCTGTATCCAAAAAGCACACCTCAAATAGTCATTTTTAACATGTTTATTTAGACCCGGGAGCAATTAACATTAGCATGTTAGCATTAGCACATTAATATTAACATGTTAACGCTGATGCGCTAGCATTTAACATTAGCATGTTAGCATTAGCATGTTAGCATTATTATGTTACCATTAGCATGTTATCATGCGCATGTTAACACTGATGCACTAGCAGTTAGCATTAGCATGTTACCATTAGCATGTTAGCATTAACATGTTAACACTGATGTGCTAGCAGTTAACATTACCATGTTAGCATTAGCATGTTAGCATGCGCATGTTAACACTGATGCGCTAGCAGTTATCATTAGCATGTTAGCATTAGCACCTTAGCATTAGCATGTTAACATTAACATGTTAACACTGATGCGCTAGCAGTTAGCATGTTAGCATTAGTATGTTAACACTGATGCGCTAGGAGTTAACATTAGCATGTTAGCATTAACATGTTAACATTAGCATGTTACTAATTAACATGTATTTAATTCGCTTATTTAATTTGTTAATGTTAATTAGCATTAGCATGTTAGCATTAGCATGATAACGCTGATGCGCTAGCAGTTAGCATTAGCATGGTAGCATTAGCATGGTAGCATTTGCATGGTAGCATTGGCATGTTAACGCTGATGCGCTAGCAGTTACCATTAGCATGTTAGCATTACCATGTTAGTAATCAACATGTATTTAATTCCTAGTGGCTAATGTTAATTAGCACTAAATTTAGCATTGGTCGCTTATGTTAGCAAATAGCATGTCTTTACAGCTAGCGTTAACGTGCTAGCTGATCTGCTATCTCTGTTGAAATGAAGTGCAAAGAACTACTAAAATGGCTGACGCTTGGCTTCTGCTGGCCCCTCTCCCCTCTCCTCCTTCGAGCAGGCTGAGGTTGCCAAGCAACCAGGACCTAATCAGCAGAGCAGTTACTGCACCTGTTAGAACGTCAGTTAAAAATCCTGACAGAGAAAATGCTGAGACCTTCCCTCGAAGAGGAAGGATCTTTGACCAAACCGTATTTCCAATTATTGAACCGACATAAGTGGGTGTGTGTGTGTGTGTGTGTGTGTTAGCATTAGCATGTTAGCATTAGCATGTTAGCATGCGCATGTTAACACTGATGCGCTAGCAGTTAACATTAGCATGTTAACATTAGCATGTCAGCATTAGCATGTTAGCATGCGCATGTTAACATTGATGCGCTAGCAGTTAACATTAACATGTTAGCATTAGCATGTTAGCATTAACATGTTAACATTAGCATTTTAGCATTGATGCGCTAGCAGTTAGCATTAGCATGTTAGCATTAACATGTTAACATTAGCATTTTAGCATTGATGCGCTAGCAGTTAGCATTAGCATGTTAGCATTAGCATGTTAACACTGATGCGCTAGCAGTTAACATTAGCATGTTAGCATTAGCATGTTAACACTGATGCGCTAGCAGTTAACATTAGCATGTTAGCATTAGCATGATAGCATTAGCATGTTAACACTGATGCGCTAGCAGTTAACATTAACATGTTAGCATTAACATGTTAGCATTAGCATGTTAACACTGATGCGCTAGCAGTAAGCATTAGCATGTTAGAATTACCATGTTAGTTATCAACATGTAAACTAATTTTAGCATTGGTCGCTAATGTTTGCAAATAGCATGTCTTTACAGCCTAAAAGTGTGTCTGTGTGTCTGTGTGTGTTACTGTCTGTGTGTGTGTGTGTGTGTGTGTGTGTGTGTGTGTGTGTGTGTGTGTGTTACTGTGTGTGTGTGCGCGCGCGCACATTTTACACAGACGAGTTCAAATGAAGTGCCAAAAACTACAAAAATTGGTGCCGCTTGGCTTGTCTGCTGGCCCCTCCCCCCCTCCTCCTCAAGCAGGGTGAGGTTGCCAAGCAACCTGGGTGAGCTGCAGGTCTCATTAATTAGACACAGGTGCTCCATGCAGCCTGTCTGTCTCACTGAAATGCACAGTATATGTCTAAATGACCCCCCTCGACGAGGGCCAAAAAAAACCTATAAGGTATGCCTCAAACCAAAATCTGAAATGACCAGAAGAATGCTCGTCTTGTGTATAATGTCTGTGCCAAGTTTCAGGTGAAAATTGTATAAACTTTGGCCTCAAGAGTCAGAGCAAGCACAGGTGCGCCCTGCTCCTTCCGGTAAATTCTCTGCCTCAAAAACCATGGGAGTGAATGAGGCTGTGGAGGGGGGTACTCGATCAATTAGCATGTACAGAGCCAAAACTATAAGGCTGACAGCTTCAGCAGGCGAATGTGAGTGACAAGACAAATTTTCCTACGTTTCTATGTTTCTACGTGTCTGTAGTGGGGCATTTGAGGCCACGGTAGTGAAATACGTTTTATTTTTTCAGAGATTTTTCTCCCTGCTCCTCACTCTAGCTGATGATGTCATCACTCTAGGAAACCACATACACATCCATTATAAACCCAGAAATTTGACTAAAACCTGCTGAACTTTGAGCCTTGATAGTTTAAAAACGGTAAAAGATTTTGAAAAAAGTTAAATACGAGTTTAATAGTTGAAGAGTTTGTGTAGAATTTGAAATTTGAATGAAGTCTGTAGTAGTAGTACAAGTTGTTGAAATTGTAGAATGTTTGTAAAAGTTTTGTAGAATGATTTGAAGTTTGTGTAATGCATTTTAAATTGGAAATTATTTGCAGAAAAAGTTGAATAATTTGTAGAATATTAATAGTAGAATGTAGAAAAGTACTGTAAATTCCGGACTACAGAGCGCACCTGATTAAAAGCCGCATACTCTAATTTTAGAAAAAAAACTCAATTTTGTACTTGTACAAGCCGCAACAGGTTTTTAAGCCGCAGGTATCCCACGTAGTAATATGAAAAAATAGCTCAAAAACTAATTCATTCTTTCATTATATGTCTTTATTACCATAAGAAATGAGTCACTGACAGCGGGTGACAAGCGGACAGGTAAGGGACAACATCCACTCTTATCACTAAGTTTTTAGAGAACTTAAATCCAAATTTTATCACATGTAAGGATTTTTTAACTTTTTAAAATTTAATCCGCTAAGTAACATAAACAAATATATTGTAAATGCTTTTTTTCTAACGGTGTCTGTAACGCAGCTACCGTGAAATATACGTTTGTATCAGCAACACACAAATTACGTTGCTTATGCTTTTTTACTTAAACAATGAACATGAAATTACATGAACAGCATTGCAGTATCTCCTAATAACTGGTAAAAACATATGCTATATACTGCATCCTACCAGAAAAGTCACTGATCGCCTTCTTCATCCCCCTCCTGCATACTGAAACCATCAAAGTCCTCAGGATCTCATCACTTACTGCATCACTCTCCTCATTTTCGATGTCACTTGAGTGCGCACCGTCCTCTTCATCACGCAGCAGTCCAGCCTTTCGGAATGCGTTGGTGATGGTTGATGTTTTGACACAGCTCCACGCATTTAGGATCCACTGGCAGACTTGATTTAAAGATGCTCTTCGCATGCGGCCTGTTTTGGTAAAAGATTTGTCCCCGCTTGTCATCCAAGCCTCCTTGCTTTTGCCTTCAGTCTGATTTGTACAGTAGAAACACCGCGGCCGCCTGCTCTCTGTCCCAGTCTTCCAGAAAGTTTTCAAGCTCGGGCCACCTGCTATGATTACCTCTGAAAGCTTTTGTCGTCTTTTTGCATTGGCCCGATCTTCACGCTGGCGTCTCCACCTTCTCACCATTAATTTATTTATTCCAAGATTACGTGCAGCAGCTCGATTTCCTTCTTCAAACGCCAGAGTGATCGCTTTTAACTTAAATGCCGCATCATATGCTTTTCTTTGAGTATTTTCCATGTTGATGAGGGTTAGTAGAAATTAATGATTTACAATAGTTGTGATAGTACGCTTGATAGTACGCTTTTTAGTGCCACGAAAAAACATGACGATCATACAATTTCATTGGACCTCTGTCTGGACCTCTCATCAATTTTATTGGTCTACTGTTGTTAGGCAAACTGCTTTCGGCCCACGAAAAAAAACACGAATAAGCCGCACCATAGTAAAAGCCGCAGTGTTTAAAGTGTAGAAAAAAAATAGCGGCTTATAGTCCGGAATTTACGGTAATAGCAGCTGTGGCATGAATGAGCTAAATCTAGTGGTATAATTTTTATTTTTGTGGGACAAAATTTATAGGAATAGTTAGAGGCCCTTCAGGCACCCACACCAATAATAAGCGCGGTGAATAACATATAGTGTGCACTTTCAGGCACACTCAATAATAAGAATAAGAATAAGCGCGGTGGATAACATATAGTGTGCACTTTCAGGCACACTCAATAATAATAAGCGCGGTGGATAACATATAGTGTGCGCTTTCAGGCACACTCAATAAGCGCGGTGGATAACATATAGTGTGCGCTTTCAGGCACACTCAATAAGCGCGGTGGATAACATATAGTGTGCGCTTTCAGGCACACTCAATAATAATAAGCGCGGTGGATAACATATAGTGTGCGCTTTCAGGCACACTCAATAAGAATAAGCGCGGTGGATAACATATAGTGTGCGCTTTCAGGCACACTCAATAAGCGCGGTGGATAACATATAGTGTGCACTTTCAGGCACACTCAATAATAATAATAAGAAAACGTAGAAACACAATAGGTCCCTGCAGCTATCGCTGCATGGGCCCTAATAATAATAAGAAAACGTAGAAAAACAATAGGTCCTGCATGGGCCCTAAAAATGGTTGACAAAATTAACACTGCCTGGTGGTGAGTTGGATCAGGCAGCAGGGGAAAATGCTGTACAGACCTGGTAAACCCTTTTTGTGCCTGGTTGGGAACATGGAATCTGGCTGCTAGGAGTTTTGCCAGTCGTGGTGGCAACCTCGACCCAGGAGGATCTTAATGCAGAAGACTGATGCGGGCGGCTAAAATGCCTGGGGCTTCAGTAGTCGCAAAAGCAAAAACCCAAGTCAGGGTCCGACATAACCCATGGCCCGATGGCCCGGGGCCAGTAAAAGTACATGCAGGGCAAGTTATCACAGTCATGGTTAAATTGAAATTTGAGATTTGGATTTTTACCGGGAATTTCACCGGGAAAAAACATTAAAGTTGTTTTCAAAACACTGTTTAGACAGGAAGCATGTCATCGATGCTCATGATAAGAGTAAAAATCTTTTACTGTGTATGGTGGCTAAGCGGGTGGCGGACAACCCGGCTGCCGGTCCGCTGAACGTTTGGGCGAGACGGGCTACTGCTGAGCGTCAGCAGCACGTGACTAGACTAATCAACGCTGCCTACCACACAATTAAATCGGAGCAGCCCTTCGTGTCTTTCGAAAAGACGGACGCTCTTCTAAAGAAGAACGGTGTCGACGTGGGGTCCCAATATTGCTTCGATGTGGCATGTCGAAGGTGAGTTAAAGTTCAAAACTAAAAGTTACAAATTTGTAGTGTGTAAATTTGCTCATACAGTTTCATAGTGCTCATACGGTTTAGATCCAAAACAATCATACCTGCTTACAGTTTCGGCTGTGGCTTCAGCCTTCGTCGGAGCTGTCAAAGCATCTTGGTGTAACGTGTCTCCCACATACCTGAGACACCATTCTCCACCGGTGGCGTGAGGGCGGAGGACAGGCGCGGCTGGGCTGGGGAACTTTATTTTGAAAGGTTACCCTTCCCTGTCAGCTGTTTTAAGACACGTCACACCAAGACACTTTGACAGCTCCAACCAAGGCTGAAGCTACAGCCAAAACAGTAAGCAGGTATGATTACATCCTATCCTTACTTACTTGTCTGATCACAAGACACTAAAACTATAATACCTTGTGGGTACGTTGTCCTAACTACTACTTTTTTATTTTTCAGGTTTGGAAATGTCTGGAGGGTCCAGACCTTGAGCACTTTAACTCCATGTCTGTGGTGTGGCTTGCAGCAGCAGACAGAAGGGGCTTGGAGTGAACACACACACACCTTTTTTCCTCTCACTGTTCTATGTGATTGTGTTCTCGGCAGATGCGTTCTTAGTTATTGACATTAGAAAGAAAAATTATTATCTGAAATGTGTAAATTGTAAAATGTAAATGAAATTAATTTAATAAATTAAAATTTAGCTTAAAAAAAGTTATTTTCATTTTTTGTCAGCCGGGCCAGTGAAAATACCCAAGGGGCTAGTAAAACTCTGATCTACTGGCCCAAGGGGCCAGTAGGGAAAAAATGTTATGTTGAGCCCTGCAAGTGTTTGTGAAGTTCTGAGGAGATCATGGAAAAGGACTTTCAGTCGGTCTCAAGGAAATTGTGGCAAACATCCGACAACTCAGGAAGGGGAATTGGCTGCGGAAATAGACTGGGGATATTGCTGGGCAGTGGAAAGAGCACTTGAGGTACTCCTAAATCCAACCAAAACATTCTCTGTAGAGGAGGCATAGCCTGAAGACAGAGGTCGCCAAGGTAGTCAGTAAGCTCTTTGGTGGCAAGGTGCCAGGTGTGGATGAGATTTGCCCTGAGATGCTGAAGACTTTGGCCAGTTGGGCTGTCTGCTCTATCACACTGCTTAGCCTCCCTGGGAAAGATTATTCTAGTATGCTGGAAAGGAGGTGCCGGCGAGTTGGCATACCCCAGATCCAGTTAGCATCATCAGACAGTGACCTTCAGCACTCATTGGGGCGATATAAAACGGAGCATGAGCTGGACCAGCGGTTTAGTGCGATGTACTTGAGCCCAGATAAGCAAAAGAGAATGGATGGATGGATGGACATTTGATAATTGGAGCGGCATAGTGGTAAAGTGGTTAGCACTGTCGCCCTAGTTTGAATGTTTGTGAGTCCTCTCTGGGTACTCCAGCTTCCTCCCACAGTCCAAAAACATGCACTTAATAGGTTAATTGACTCACTAAATGTGAGTGTGAATACTGGGACTTGAGACCTTAAGTGCATGGACAGCAGTGTGTGTCTGTGTGTGTGTGTGTGTGTGTGTGTGTGTGTGTGTGTGTGTGTGTGTGTGTGTGTGTGTGTGTGTGTGTGTGTGTGTGTGGTTTGGTTTGGTTTACCAGCTTATTGGAGGTGCTGTCCCCTCTGTCCAGGAAGGTGCTGTCCTGGAGGAAGCTTGCAACAGACACATGGGTCCTCTGTTCTTTCTCAACAGAACTGTTCTCCACTACCTTACACCACTCTGTCAAATGTTTTTGCTTCTTCTCCTCTGGGAACCAGATGGATATGACACATAGACAAAGTTAAGATAAAGCCAGAGGGAGACTATGATGTATTTCTGTTTCATTCAGTCTGACACAGTGGTCTAATTAGTAAAAGCTTCATACTTCTCTTTGTCTCCTCCTTGTATTTCCTCATGTCCTTATTGTTAAAGCCTGTCAGCCTCAGAATGTCCTCTAGGAAGACTTCCTTCACTTCAAACTGTCTTCCTTTGACTAAAAACATAAAAAAACATACACAGCCTCAAACTTGGAGAAAACATAATTTGATTTAAAAGGAATTCTATAAATGTGTTTTTTCTCAAAAAAGTGGCATAGTCTGTACTATGAAACTAGTTTGTTTAAATTAGATATCACATTTTATCTAACCCAGTGTCAAAACACATTTTATTTTACATTACAGTTTTCTGTATCCTATTCAATTGTCACAGATAAGCTAAGTAGTTGACAAATACACAAACTAATATAGTTGCAAACTTCTGAAGCAGTAACATCTAGTAAAAACTAAAATTTAATAAAATTCAATAAACACAGAGTTTTTTGGACTTACGGTGGATAACAGGGCAGCAGCCAAAGTACTGAAGAAACAGGTCTACATCCAGAGCTGCACTGGAGAGGATCAGTTTAAGTGTGGGAATTTTCTGAAGCACATCTCGCATTTTAGTAAGCAGGAAGTCAGTCAGACCATCTCGCTCATGCACCTCATCCTGTTAAAACAGGTCAAGTTAAGTCAATATAATGCATTTTGCAGTGAGTTCAAAACAAAAATCACATTTGCAACTGATACAGATTTGAGCCTGATACATGGGCTGTACTTATATAGCATCTTTTTAGTCTTCCGACCACTCAAGGCCTTTAACACTGGATAACACACATTCATACACTGATGGCACTGGCTGCCATTCACACATCGATGGCATAGCCTTCCTACCTCTATCTCCTAAGCCACAGCCATGGTGACATTACTGCTGGGTGTGGTTATACACATCATACACACATTACTGAGTTGACCACTTTTCTGAAACTGTATGAATTCATTCTCACCACAATGACATGTGTGACAGTTGACAGACTGGCATCTCCAGTCATCAACGTTCTGAGGAACACTCCACTGGTGCAAAAGGTCAAAAGTGTCTGGGGGGAGACCCTGAGGTTTCAAAGTCAACAGATACAAGTCATTTCCATATTAAGCAATACAAGTGTTTTCCAGAAGCTCACAAAGGTTTGTTAAATGCAGAGTGAAGACAGCAGAGAAGCTAAATAATATACAGTATATAAAGACTAAAGAAATATAGGTATATACGTAGACTAGTCAGATTATCAATATGACAATATGAGTAATTTGTAACCTCCTTTGCATGTAGCCACACCGTGAAGGGAAAAAGTTTTTACAGACTGATCTGATACGACAAAAATCTCAATACGTAATATTTATAACTATGTTTTCATTCAGTGTATAATTGGAAAAATAAGAACAATCATGGTTTTGCAAGATTTATATACATTGTATCTTTTTACCAAGGGTCCTTTTACACAGATTCAAACATGTATCTACAGTAGCCCAGGAAACCAAACCAAACACTGGCTCTAGATAGGCCTTTCGCATTTTGTGGACATCACACACTCTCTCCTTCCAAGCGTAAAGGAGAGAGTGTGGTGGATTACACAGCACACAATGTTTGTGTTTGTTTCACCTTGTGCTAATGCAGCCTTTATGTGACAGCATTCAACTCAGACTTTTGCATTACTGAAAGCGTTAAAGAAATGCGACAGTTTTATGTTAAAGTAACCAGGGTGCTTATTCAGACATAAGACCAACTGGTTAAACTATCATCAGATTAATGTGCTAGAGAAAGGGACTTAGTCTCCCCTGAACCAGCCCCCATACCCCCAGTCTTCTCCTTCTTGGCTTTTATTAAGCTGCCAGCATGCTTCTTCAAAACTGCCTGCCAGATGGTCAAATACCTTCTGAAATCACCTCTACCCACACCATTCCAAAAATCTATAATTCTTGGGTCCCCTCAGTTAAGGATATTAACATAACAAGGGCAATGAAAGATGAAAAGGCTCTGGTTTAATCTACCTGCTCTCTAGTCTGATGTGATAACCAATGGTCTCGCCAACATTCTCTCCTCTCTCAGCTGCCACTCTCTCAGCCACAGCAATGGCAGCCAGACGTCTGGGCTGAGTGCAGAAGATTCTGCAGGGCTCATCATTTCTGCTACACTCATCCAACAGGAACTGTGGGATCTGGACAATACACAGTGACACTGGATTACCTTAACAGAGTTCATCTTAAGGATTTACTTAACCACACATGCTACAGCTAAGTGCATAGTGAAAAGAGATAGAACATATCAATAGGACTAGCTGATCCCAGCTGACATTGAATGAGAAGTGGGTTACATGCTGGACAGGTTCATCACAGGGATGACAAACAACCATTCATGTCCACATTTAGCTACTGATCGTTTAAAGTCGTCAATTAACATTTGAAACAGGCATATGTGGAATCACACTGTGCCTACTCACACACCAAAGGTGATGAGTTTGCCTTAACGTTACATTAATTTGCTGTCAAAAGGTTCCACTCTGGACATAAATCCTCTCCACCATCTCCTGCCATTATTCAGGTTTATAGTGAGGCATATCAAACTGTTTCTATGGATGTTTCTATGTTTAACAGAGAGATCTATATAGGAAGTCAAATATACATTTTTTAACTTTCAGATGAGTTTTGTAACTTGTCTCTTGTCATGTTGAAGCTGAGGTTAGTTTAAGGAGTACGGAAATTAAGAAAGAGGGGAGGCCTGTACGTGAAAATGCCAAGCAGGAGTTATTCTATTTCGTTCTTGTAGGTCACCTAATCATGTACTGTACTTCATGTATTTCATTATTAAACAGGATGACAGGTAGTATAGAAGAAGAAGATATACTTTATTAATTCCACGAACTGGGAAATTCTTTTTACATTCTATTTATTTACATGCATTTTAACCCAGATACACACACATACATTACAAGGCATAGACATGCAATTTTGGAGAGAGATGGTGGAGTGATGGACAGCCCCCCTGAGAAGGGGGGATCGGTGCCTTGCTCAAGGGCACCTCTGCAGTGCCCAGGAGGTGAACTGGCACCTCTCCAGCTACCAGTTCACCTTCCATATTTGGTCCATGCGGGACTTGCAGGACTTGAACTGGCCACCCTCCGGTGAGCTACTGCCGCCCCCAGAGGAAAGGAGGAGCAGAGAAAATCCGAGTTAAGATGCGGGAAAGGGCCACGCAGGTCGGGAGTCGAGCCTGTGCCTCTGCAGTGAGCCTTTGCATATGGAGCGGCTGCTTAAGCTACCGAGCTAAACACTACCAAAATGTGGATACGCTTCACGAATTTGCGTGTCATCCTTTTGCAGAGGCCATGCTAATCTTCTCTGTATCAAATCCAATTTATTAGATGTGCTGCCTGAGCAAGCATAGTATAGCAAGTATACAGGTGAGACAGGAAAGTATGTACTATACAGGTGAGAGGACAGGAGAGAGAGAGGAAAGAGGCAGAGTAGAAGAACAGGAGAGAGGAGGAGGAGGACAGGTAAGACTAACCACAAGACATTTGCGGGACACACTGGCGTGAAAACACTGTAGGGTTTATTCTCTGGAGACCATGAATATAGAAAATGTCACCTCAATCTGTCAGCTACTTCTTTAGATATTTCAGTCAGGATCAAAGTGCTGAATTACCTGTCTGTCAGACACACTCACCTGTGTAGTTTTTCCAGAGCCAGTCTCTCCCAGCACCAGCACCACCCTGTTTTCTTTAATGAGCTGGATGATCTCCACCTGCCGTTCATGCACAGGCAGGGAGTGTCGAAAAGAATCTAGTTCTGATGGACTCCTCTTCTTAGGCACCTTGGGTATGCCATTGTTTAAGCGCCCGTTTGCCCCATTTCGGTCACAGCTGTTGTCTGAGGAAAGAGCTGAAGAATATTATGTGACCCTACACACCAAACCTGTTGATTTTGTTTCCTTCTTGTATGTACATAAAAATACATTTCATCACATGTGCAAGATGGCTTTTCTATTTTCTATAATAGGTTCAATTGGTTGTAAACCTATTTACAAATCTGATTCTACTTGATAAATAGAACCACAGGAAATGGTGATGATAAAAAGTGTTTTTAATAATCAAGAATAAAACTATGGTTAATTGTATAGGCTGATAAAGTCTTGTTTAAAAGGACTGCATAATTGAATATGCAAAAAATGTACAACTGGTATAAGGAGTGTTGTCAGCATGGTTAACACAATTTCAAAACAGAGCTGGGAGAGCTTACAGTGTCATTTACATGTGACATACTAGTGACATAGTGTCAGATTGGAACCGTGTGCCAATTTTGACAAATGACCATACAGCCTGGTTTGAGAGGGGAAGGTCTTTAGAGCCAAAAAACTGCCTTTCAGTCTGATAAGCAAGCATACAACACTGCCAGAGTGCGACTGAAATCTGGGATCAGGGAGGAGACTACAGAGACTTCAACACCAACCACACCAGCAACAGGTCACAGGCAATGCAAACCATCAAAGACTACCAAAGCAAGAGAACCCCGATCATGTGAGGCCACGTTGTCAGATGAACTAAACACAATTTATGCCTATTTAAGTCTCCTTATTAAAGAGTCAGCTGTGAAGTCTACTTCAGAGAACTAGTTGTCCACCATATCAAAAGTCCACCTCCACTGCCCTGTACTCAGTCTTCACATACCTACATCAGAATGCATTCAATCCAATCACCCCCATAAAACTGATGGGTAAACTTGCAGACTGGGCTTCAGCACCACTCTCTGCAATTGGATATTGAACTTTCCCCAGATTGTTCCAGTGTTAAACATTAGAGTCTCCCAGGGCTGTGTTCTTAGCCACTGGGAGCCACATACACTGTACAGACATACTGTACATACCTGTAAGTGATACAGAAGTATCTGCTGCTGTATCTATCTATTATTGTTATGTAGGGATGTAACGATACACTCAACTCACAACTCAATTCGAGTCACGATTTTTTGTTCACGATACGATTTTTTAAAATCAAAATGAGCTAGACAAATTATGACCAAATAAAATTATCTTTTTATTTGTAGGAAAAAAATCTTTCTTTACACAAACAGTTTGTGTTTTTATAAAAAGTGAAACTTACATCTTAAACAACAAAACACATTCTTTAGAAACAATCTCACAGTAAACTACTGTTAACTGCTGTGATGTAGAGTTGCACGATACCCACGGTATACACGGTACCCCGCGGTGCCAAATGATAACGGTTCCTACTATACTAGAAATTTTACACGACGGGACTACCGTGTATTACTATTTCACCGGTGCCAGTTTCCGCTGCAGAGCGGCCGCCTCTGCTCTCCTCCCGGCTTCTCACTGTATGCTACTCCTTTGTAAACAAACCAACATGGAACCGCAACCAAACTACACAGCTGCTGAATGATTGGCTGTTTTCCTGTTACTGGTGGCATCTGGGGATATGATAGGGTGTTTCCGCACACTGGGTCCGCTCGTCTGTTAGCTGATTGGCTGTTCGTGTGTTTCTGCCGGCAAGAACGAACTCCGCGAAGACAGCTCTGCTTCGATAGAAACTTACTTTAAAACAAACAACAAGCTAAAGTTCTGTCTCACCCAGACACGAGACAACTAGGGGTGGAGCGATTCGTCGACGTCATTGATTACGTCGATTATGTAAATATGTCGACGGGTAAAACGTGCGCCGATGCGTCGCAGTCGCATGGCAGCGGGCGTATATGCAGAAGTAAGATGGCTGCTCGCGGTAAAAACAATGGAGGTAGGGGTGGGCGATATATCGAGTATACTCTCTTCATGTAAATGTTTTAAGCCGTCGGCATTTAATTCTCCGGAGTTTCTCCTGTCACTCACTCCTGGTGCTGCTCACAGGACGCAGCACACTGCCCCGCCCACCCAGAAAAATCCCCTGCGCGCATGCATACTTTCTGTATCAAGTGAGGAGAGAAGTGGAGAGCGAGTTAATTGAAGATGGAGGCGGACGACTTGGTTCAGAAGAAAGACAGCTGCGGTCACGCCAGCCGTCTTACGTTTTCGCGTGGTCACGCCAGCGGCTCCTATATTTTTAAGTGCGCCCTTATTGCCGACTTTATGTCAAACACTTAGAGAAAACTGGGAAAGTCAGCGCTAGCTTACTGCAGCGTGTGAACACTTCCGGTTTTTAAAATAAGACGTGGGTGTTAAATGTATTAAACACAGACATATATACATAGACGCCGCATTGAGCGGGTTGGTCGTTGGTCGCGATACGTAAACGGCGCCGTCATATTGGTTCGGGCAGATCTGCCGGTAAACTAATACAAGGAAATGGACTGAACTTCATAAAGCGCCTTTCTACAAAGTTCTTTAAGTTAATGCCTCTTATACACCCATTCACACACACACTAATACAGGAAACAAACAGGCACCAAAAACAACGTATGTAACATTAAAAGTGATGATTATAAATGTTTACTCCTTATGTAAGCACCAAACCAACGTATGTATTTTTCTAATGCTGAGTGTTTATGAGTGTTTACAGCTACTAATGTGTGTAACACTGTTACTGTGATGATAAATATTGAAATATTTATATATATATATATATATATATATATATATATATATATATATATATATATATATATATATATATATACACACACACACATATATGTGTGTAGTGTGTGTGTATGTACACGTTAGTGCTCTTTATTCAGAAACCCTCATGTCACATCTACATTTCAGGATCTGGTTATTTTAGACACAGATTAAATGTTAAATATAAATATTTCAATATTTATCATCACAGCAACAGTGTTACACACATTGGTTTGGTGCTTACATAAGGAGTAAACAGTTATAATCATCACTTTAAAAGTTACATACGTTGTTTTTGGTGCCTGTTTGTTTCCCAGATATATTAGTGTGTGTGTGAATGGGTGTATAAGAGGCATTAACTTAAAGAACTTTGTATAAAGGCGCTTTATGAAGTTCAGTCCATTTCCTTTTATTAGTTTACCGGCAGATCTGCCCGAACCAATATGGTGGCGCCGTTTACGTACGATTCAGCGCTCAATGCGGCGTCTATGTATATATGTCTATGGTATTAAACGTTTATTTATAGAATATGAAGAATGGTTAAAAATTGATTTAAAAAAGTGTCTCATAAGCCAAGTTTGATCCTGCACTGCTTCAATGATCATATGTAGGCAGCTATTTTTGGTGCATACATTTCATCTTGTTACTTTTGAAACAAAGGTTTTGATGTGTTTGAATAAAATCTTGAAATATTAAGAAGACATGCTTTTGCTTTTTATTTAGGTAAATTTATTGTCATTAATCAAGTAATTAAAAATCATTGTTAGAATAATTGATAAAAAATAGTCGTTAGATTAATCGACTAATCGAAAAAATAATCGTTAGATTAATCGATAAAAAAATAATCGTTAGATGCAGCCCTAGAGACAACACACTCACCATGGCAGAAGCACCGGGCCCGAGCAGCGAGTCTGCCGTGGCGTCTTCGTCAGTGGCAACACTAATTTTGCTTAAAAAACAAACGTTGTTGTTTCAAACTAACTTGTACAAATACATTGCAGTTTATAAAAATAATAATAATAAAAAAAAGGCAGCAGTATCGCGGTAATACTCGGAACCCGATACTTTGTCTGGTATAGTATCGTGGTTAATCAATTATAGTATCGTGACAACTCTACTGTGATGTGCAGTTTTCGCTCACAAGGTGGCATAACGTTACTTTGCTTCTGACTGTGGTGGCAGCTGATATGCTGCTGCATGTTGCTCGTGTTGCAGCTGTTAGCAGTCTCCTGCAATATTGACATGCTGTTTTGGTTTTGTCTGTCTATTGTCTGTGTATTTGTGTATATAGGGAATCCAAAATGCCGCCACACAGGTGATTTCAAACTGCTCGGTGCATCCTCTATTTCAAAGCTATTTTCTACCATCTCCATGTCTTCCCTCACTCTGTGCTCCGTACCTACGTAGTGACGTGAGTCACGTGACTTGACGCCTGACGTTGAACAAATGAATCACCAACCAGTAAATTTTTTAAGATAACGTAACATTTCTAATTTAAAAAAAGACGAAAAAGAACATATCCTACTTCTCTCGCATTCGCCAAGAATCGTGATTCATTTTTTCAACTGATGCGAGTCGTCATGCATTTGTACCGATTTTTAATCATGTCACGATGCATTGTTACATCTCTATTGTTATGCCATCCATCCATATTCTGTAACCTCTTATCCTCATCAGGGTCATGGGGGGCTGGAGCCTATTCCAGCTGACTTTGGCAGGGTACACCCTGAACAAGTCACCAGCTCATCACAGGACATAGAGACAAACAACCATTCACACTCACATTCACACCTACGGACAATTTAGAGTCACCAATTAACCTGTTATAGTTTATGTCTTTGGACTGTGGGACAAAGTCGGAGTTATTGTTATGTCAGTGACTATTATTATTGTTGTTATCATTACTTTCATTGTTGCTATGAATCTTTGTACAGCCCTGTGTTATATAAAGATGAATAAATGAAAATTCTCTCTTGTACATAAATTTATCACACCCACTGCACAGTCTAGTTTATACTCATACACTGACACTCACCAAGTTCTGCAGCCACAGTCATGGCTCTTTTGTTGTTGGGCTGCAGGACTATGCGTTCCTTATTGGTAATAGGAAATCTCTGAAGCAAGCTGCGAATAAAACATGATGAATTGTGGGATAGAGTAAGGGCCATCGTAGTCTGAGGTTTTTCTAAACCATCCTTTTTCCTGACGGTGAGAAAGCGTTGTAGTCCTTTCCTGAAAGACAAGGAGACTTGTTAAACTGATCTCAGCTTGTGTTTATCAAGAGCCATTTTTATCTGCATAATTCTTCATTTCAAAGAAATTACTCAGATCTGGAAACAAAATCCCACAGCCCTTTGCCTGAAGGTATACCAAATCAAATCCAGCTTTATTCTGAAAGAAACACTAACACAATTCAACAGAGTGATATTTAGATACTAGGGGTGTAACGGTATTTGTATTCGTTCCGAACCGTCTCGGTACAGGCATCACGGAGAAGAAGAAGAAGAAGTAGTTCCAAAAAAGGAGGAAGAAGAAAAGTGATGGAAAGTGTGGAGTTGGAGGAGGCGCCAGCTTAATTTAAATCAGCTGTTTGGGAGCACTTTGGCTTCCCAGTACAATATAATGGTGATGGCACGCGAGTGGTGGACCAGACAAAGACTTTCTGCTGGCGATGTTTCACAGAGGTGCGGTATGCAACACCTTAAACATGCTAACCTACATAAGATGCATCATCCCAACATATCTGCCACTGGTGCAAGGAAAAAAATGTCTTTGGTGCAACTTATCCCTGCTGCTTTTAAGCCACCATTTGACACTGACAGGGCCAAAAACATCACAGAAGCAATTGGCGTATACATATCAACATCTATGCGCCCATATGCCGTAGTAGAGGAGCATGGCTTCAAGCATTTATTAAAGGTGCTTGAACCACGCTACAGTGTCCCATCCTGTGCGCACATCAGCCAGTCGGTGGTCCCTGCCATTTACAAGCGTGCACGAGCAGTAGTGGAGCATGAGCTGTCTATTTTTTACTTTTATAACAGGAGATGATTCGATTTTGCAGTCAATTGGTTGTGTTTAAAAAAATTGAGAAAAAGCTAGTCTTTTATATGTGATTAAGGAAAAAAAAAATTTCCATTGTACTGAACCTGTACTGAACCGTGACCCTCATACCGAGCTACGTACCGAACAGTGACTTGTGGGTACCGTTACACCCCTATCAGATACTGAACACAGGTCCTGGTGAAGGGACTCACCCCTTGCTTTTCGAAATGTAACCCAGGGATTGGGCCATTCGATGAATGAAAGCCCTCTCAGTACTAGAGAAGGAGGAGGGAAATTCCATCTCTATCAGTCAGGGAAAAGAAAGGAGAAATATTAGGGGCTTACACATTCTTGCTTACACTGGCATGAATACTAAGCACAAGATTATCTTCCATGTACTATAGCCATAACGAATGCCTTCTAAGGGCTGACTAAACACAAGTGTTCTATTTTCTGATTTAAACCAGTAAAAGCAGGTTATACCTTTCTGGTCACTGTAGCGGAACCTCTCCAGAGAGAGGTTCACTGCTATCTTCACCTCTTCATCAATATGAATTTCTTTGAGGCCGTTGGAGATGGAGCTACGTGTCGGTGTGTTCTGTCTCTTGGCTGTTTTTTTCGAAGCTGTAGATGCATTCGACATGATGCACTGCAACAAAAAAAATGTTTTTCTTAACTCTTGTGTTCACTAACAGTGGGCTAGCAGCTAACAGCTTATCTACTGAAAACTACTAACTGATGAACATTTTGTGCAATTCCAAGCATTAACAAACACTAATTGTGGATCAAGCAAAATGACTGTACTTTATTATAGAGACAGAAGAGAGGACAGACCCTTATGAATTGACTAAGGATGGGCTGCAGCACTTTACCAAGAAAATGGAAACCTGGGCACTCTCCTAGACCAAGACAAGGAATAGAAGCACACCAGTGAGCACGTCGTACATATGAGTAATTTCCTATCAATCTTGTGTCTACAAGCTGCTGTAACAATTGTGATAAGTGTGATAAATATCAGATATTTTACCAGCATTCGGTTGGTGGATGATCAAATTCAAATATCAAATCAAATTGATGTTATTTGTCACACTGATACAAAAAAACATATAAAAATACATCTTTGAAAAAAAGGTTTCTGTTCATTTATTTACAGCATTTTCCACATTTTCCTTATACACCCACACATTAAAGGGAGGAATCAACAATATATGGATATTAGGGGTGGAGCGATTCGTCGACGTCATCGATTACGTCGATTACGTGCACCGATGACAGCGGGAGTATATGCTTGATATATCTCGGCTTGTTTTACGTGAGATGTATAAAATGACTATATCGCGACCATCGAGTACTTGTCATGTAAATGTTTTAAGCCGTCATTATTTAATTCTCAGGAGTTTCGTCTGTCACTCACTCCTGGTGCTGCTCACAGCACGCAGCACACTGCCCCACCCACCCAGAAAAATCCCCTGCGCGCATGCGTACTTTCTGTATCAAGTGAGGAGAGGTGAAGTGAAGAGCACAAGCGAGTTAATTGAAGATGGAGACGGACGACTTGGTTCCGAAGAAAAACAGCTGTCACGCCAGCCGTCTCTCGGTTTTGCGTGGTCACGTCAGCTGCTCCAATATTTTCAAGTGCGCCCTTATTGCCGACTTTGAGAAAACCGGGAAAGTCAGCGCTAGCTTACTGCAGCGTGTGGATACTTCCGATTTTCAAAATAAGACATGGGTGTTAAATGTATTAAACGTTTATTTACAAAATATAAAGAATGGTAAAAATTTGATTTAAAAAAGTGTGTCTTATAAGCCAAGTATAATCCTGCACTGCTTCAATGCTCATATGTACATTATGAAATATATTAAAAATTCATAAAAAAAATATGACAAGTGTGAAAATGCTATAAAGAGTGTGTGTTGTGAAGGCAGCTATTTTTGGTGCATATTTTTGGTGCATACATTTCATCTTGTTACTTTTGAAACAAAGGTTTTGTTTTTCAAGAGATGTGTTTGAATAAAATCTTGAAATATTAAGAAGACATGCTTTTGCTTTTTATTTGGGTAAATTCATTGTCATTAATCAAGTAATTAAAAATCATTGTTAGAATAATTGATAAAAAATAATCGTTAGATTAATCGACTAATCGAAAAAAATAATCTCTAGATTAATCGATACAAAAATAATCGTTAGATGCAGCCCTAATGGATATATGAAATCAAGCTATATTGACATATTGCCGCAGCAAACATTGAAGTCTGGCTTCTTCTGTACAGCGAGAACACCACCTATTTTACACTAGCTCACTTCAGCAGTCATGAGTTGTCACGATACTAAAATGAGTAACCACGATACTATACCAGACAAAGTATCACGGTTCCGGGTAATACCGCGATACTGCAGCCTTTTTTTATTATTATTATCTTTATAAACTGCAATGTATTTGTACAAGTTAGTTTGAAACAACAACGTTTGTTTTTTAAGCAAAATTGGTGTTGCCACTGACGAAGACGCCACGGCAGACTCGCTGCTCGGGCCCGGTGCTTCTGCCACGGTGAGTGTGTTGTCTCGTGTCTGGGCGAGACAGAACTTTAGCTTGTTGTTTGTTTTGAAGCGAGTTTCTATCGAAGCGGCGCTGTCTTCATGGAGTTCATGCTTGCCGGCAGAAACACGCGAACAGCCAATCAGCTAACAGACGGGCGGACCCAGCGTGCAACAGCCTATCACATCCCTGGACGTCACCAGTAACAGGCAAACAGCCAATCATTCAGCAGCTGTGTAGTTCGGTTGCAGCGCATGCCATGTTTTTTTTACGAGTGAGTAGCATGCAGTGAGAAGCCGGGAGGAGAGCAGAGGCGGCCGCTATGTAGCGGAGACTGGCACCGGTAGTATAGTAATCCACGGTAGTACCGTCGTGTAAAATTTCTAGTATAGTAGCGACGGGTATGATTTGGTACCGCGGGGTACCGGGTATACCGTGGGTATCGTGCAACTCTAGTCATGAGTAATGAGTAATACTCAATATTGCTTGCATCTTAGCACCATAAACTGTTGTCCAATCTGTCCAATACATGTAGATAATGTGACAGGGTTAGGGTCCTCCTGGGTCTGCCTTACATAAAGGCTACATAATAGTACATAATAATACATAATTATTAGGGATGCACCGAATATTCGGCAACCGATAGTATTTGGCTGAATATTGCAAAAATGCCACATTCGGCTTTCGGTGAAGTGGCCGAATACTAAGGCCAAATAGTGGCGTGACGCAATTGATGCAATGAAACAACGTGCGCGGTGATCTGGCCAAGGGTGCTGATTCTTTTCTCATTCACACACTATGATTCCATGATGCAGGATATAGGAAACACACAGGCAAGAAATACATCATACACTGCTCTTTATCGGAGCTATATACTTTTCTCTATGACCGTCGGAATGACTATGATGCGTTCATGAACGTGGGAAAAATGGATATTCACCAGAAATACTGTATAATAAAACTAAATAGTATTTCTTTCAAGAACAAATTAACAGTGATTAAAACAACATGGGCTTTCTAACAATATAAATGAAATAAGAATTATACTAACTGGAAATTCTACTGGAATATTTGAAGGATATTAAATAAACATTTACTTTCTTTGAAAAAACATGTCTTCAAATTTATACTAGGCTATTTATGCAATAGTAAAAAAAATAGTGAAAATTTTAACAACAGAATTTCATATTTGGTTTCGGTATTCGGCCAACCATTCAATTTTTTATTCGGTTCAGTTCTGGCCGAAAATTTTTATTTCGGTGCATCCCTAATAATTATACTGGGGAAAGTACAGCTATGCAGAGGGCCTACAAAACCACCTCAGGATCTGCCCCTGCCTATCTCAGCGTCTTAATCAAGGCTCACGTCCCGACCAGGGCGTTACGCTCAGCTCATACAAACCGTCTAGTTGTACCCTCGCCTCTCACAAAGCGAGGTCACTCTAAACCAGTGTTTCTCAAACTTTTTCAGACCAAGGACCACTTTGTCAAAAAAAAAAAAATTCAGGGACCACCTGACCCCGTCTTCAGCCACCTATCCATCATTGTTTCCCATCCTCTCTGTGCCTTGTTTTAGTTAAAGTTCACAGCTTTTGCTGCTCTTTTCCTTGCTTTCTTTTCCTTACTTACTTATGACAGCGGAATGATTTTGTCTATAGGAGACGCCGTGGTTGCTTAGGCAACAATTTGGGCACTGCTAATTCAGATTTATCTTCATATATCCATTATACATATTTAAAAAAAAATATTTGTCTGCATTTTTGTTCAGAGAACAAATTTGCTTTACACTTCAAATAATGTTAGGTAGGACTAGGGCTGATATGGCCTGTAACCAATATCTCGATATTTTTAAGCTATATCGCGATACACGATATATATTTCGATATTTTTGTTGTTGTTGTTTTGTATTGTTTATTTCTAATAAATATTGTCATTATTTCCATGATAGCATTGTAATTGCTCAGAATCAACGTAGAACAGTAGATTTACACTTGCTGTGAGACACACCTCTTTTATAGCATTTTAACACTTGTCATATTTTTTTATGAATTTTTAATACATTTCATGATGTAAATATGAGCTTTAAAGCTCAATAGCTTCCAGGTCCTGTGACCTATTGGCTCAAAATCAGTGTAGAACAGTCGAGCTACACCTGCTATACGGCACACACTCTTTTTTATAGCATTTTAACACTTGTCATATTTTTTATGAATTTTTAATATATTTCATAATGTACATATGAGCATTGAAGCAGTGCAGAATCATACTTGGCATATGAGACACTTTTTTAAATCAAATTTTAACCATTCTTCATATTTTATAAATAAACGTTTAATACATTTAACACCCACGTTTTATTTTGAAAACCGGAAGTGTCCACACGCTGCAGTAAGCTAGCGCTGACTTTCCAGTTTTTTAAAAGTGTTTGCCATAAAGTCGGCAATAAGGGCGCACTTGAAAATATTGGAGCAGCTGACGTGACCACGCGAAAACGAGAGACGGTGTGACCGCAGCTGTTTTTCTTCAGAACCAAGTCGTCCGTCTCCATCTTCAATTACCTCACTTGGACTCTTGGCTTCACCTCTCCTCACTTGATACAGAAAGTACGCATGCGCGCAGGGGATGTTTCTGGGTGGGCGGGGCAGTGTGCTGCGTGCTGTGAGCAGCAGGAGTGAGTGACAGGCGAATCCCCGGACAATTAAATGCAGACGGCTTAAAACATTTACGTGACAAGTACTCGATGGTCGCGATATAGTCATTTCATACATCTCACGTAGAACAAGCCGCGATATATCGAGTATCCCTAGGTAGGACTCCACAAACTTGTGTGGGAAATTCGAATATTTTAAGAGATCCTCTCACGGACCACTTGAGGTCGGACCACACTTTGAGTAACACTGCTCTAAACTCTTCTCTGTGGTCGTCCCCAAATGGTGGAATGACCTACCAACGGCTACAAGAACTGCAACATCCCTTTCTACCTTTAAAAAACTTCTAAAAACCTTTCTGTTTCGAGAATGCTTCCCTGCCTAACAAAACTAACAAAACTAACAAACTACTCTGTGCTCCTTTACACCTTTTCAGCTTATGTCCTCCTCTGTAAGTCGCTTTGGATAAAAGCGTCTGCTAAATGCAATGTAATGTAATGTAATGTAATGTAATTATCATAACGTGATCAAGAACATTTTGCCATACTACAACAGAACATTGTGAGTAAGCATAGGAGGATACAAACTGTCATTTGTTTACAGCACAAAGCTCACCTATACTGTATGGAATATTGTGATTTGACTGAAACTGGACAGGATCTGAGTAGAGCTAACACAGCTACTGTGTGAAGGAAGGAGAGGAAGAGAACGTTAAAGATTTACAAGAATTTTGCATGATGCCTGTGACTGTGAGACTTGATGTCAATGTTTGCTCATTTTCAGCTGCTGTAGACCTGGCAGAAAAAACTCGGGTCGAAGGATTTATAGAATTAATTAGTTACTTGTAGCATAAGGGATGAGGAGAAGTGTCTGTACTTTATTCTATTTGTATGTTGGAACACTGAGGTTAGCTAAGTTCGCTTTAAAGAAGCCTCTCCGCTGCGTTTCATTTCACCGGTAACGAAACAAACTGACTTAGCTCAGTTAGCTGAAGACCGGGACACACATCATAATAAGTTAACTGTAGCTAGCTATATGAACAACGTTCTCAAAACATTCATTAACGTTTATACTGTGCCTTGTTTAGCGAAGAGCTTCAGCAGTGCTCTCAAAACAAACTGCATCCATTCAGTTGTGTGGAGCGTCTCGCAATAAAACGTTCCGGCTGGGTTACACCGCCTTGCCGCCAACAACGACCCTACATCCGGTCCGACTCCTTCTCAATAAGAGTTTTTACAACAAGCCTAAAGTATGTATGTTCATAAATAATAAAATAGTAATAAATTACTAAAACGTGTGTACTCTAGTTGAACCTTGACATGACCATTGTAGTATAAAAGTTTAGAGATTTTGTTGTAGTATACTTACTACAACAAAGTATACATACTTAGAATATGAAGTATACATTTGCATAGAGAGTAGAGAGAGTAGTAAGACATAGATGAGACAAAAACACAGCCTTCACCTGGGCTATGGATGGCGTTAAGTTGAAAGAAAGTTGGATAAGGTAAGAGCTGAGAAAGCAGTTTTGGAAACCCAGGCCACAGGAATTGTTTGGATACTAAGAAAATATGTGATCTTGATATTTTGTTTTATTGAAGAATGCCAAATGGGTGGTAACATTGTTGCTATGTATGATTATAAAAGATGTTTTGGGCATAAATCAATTACCTTTATGAGTGGACTTAGGTTGTTTTCCGTGAAGACAATAAAGCTCTACTTCATTCAGCTCTCAAGTTATCCAGTACCTATTTGAAAATAAGATTTAATTTCTGAACAAATGTTGCAGAAGTTGGGACTTCAAGATCCAGACTTCTGATAAACACCATCTTATCATAACAAATTTCAGAAGATATATATATATATATATATATATATATATATATATATATATATATATATATATATATATATATACAAGAAAATCAGCATCCAAGTATTTTTTCAAAAGATATGCAAGGCATTTTGGTTCAATTCACTTCATATTTTTTTGAACCTGTTGGAAATGCATTATATTCATTATAGAAAGCACATTTCCAAAACAAAGGATATAAGTTCTTGCTCCTAGTGGGAATTAGCAAGTCAGTCTGTAGATAATATTATAAAGAGTACAGTCTACACATGCTTTATATGGAAAGCATCATGAAATAACGTTTGTTTTGACAACATATAATTAAATTTAATTAAATCATTGAGTATTTCTCCAGGAGAAAGGCAACTTTGAAATGTTTGACATAGGGCATATTTAGATCTCATGTTAATACTATAAAAGTCAACAAGCAGAGTGAAAAAATATTTTTTATTAATATTCACATTTAAAGTTGAAATACCATTGACAGCAAACAACTTATTGTTACCATGTGTACAAGTAATAACAAAGAAAAACCAGTGACAAACATCACAAGAAGAGATCTCACGTACAGGTTTCTCAACTCACATCTATGTTTATGTATAGTATGTGTTATGTAAATAACATTACCTTGAGAAGATAGAAATTGCTGAACTGTTGGCTGAATTTCAAAGAGTTCTAAAACATTTACTGTTCCTTTTAAAAATTGCTTATGTTCAAAGTAGTCTAATGCAGTGGTCCATCACAGTGTTAATTTTGTTACCCATTTTTCAATTTAGTCTTAGTCTTGTGTTAAAGTTCATTCTTAGTCTTAGTCACTTTTAGTCTTTCACAAATCACTTTTGTCAGTCATATTTAAGTCTCAAAATTTTTGTCTAGTTTTAGTCAAACATGAACACAGGGTATTTTAGTTCAGTTTTAGTCAAAACATTTTAGTCTTCTATTTATTTCAGGATTTTTTTATGTTTATTCATTCCAGTTCACTTGTGTTCCACAGCTAACACACTGATTAAATGTCTTGATTGAATTGAATGAATTCACTCTCAATGCAACTTTGCTAAGTGTCTTGTCTGTTGTTTCAATACACACTTAATATGCACTTGATTTTATTTTTTTAATCTACTAATAGCAGGATCCCCCTATTATGACATGTTCTGTCATCTTCTACATGCAATTGTTAAATGTCAATGTAAATAAATTGATTGTATGTCAGTTGCATCTACTAAAATGTTCAAATTAAGATAAGCCCATCACTGTTAGTGTTTAGCACAAATGGGGAGGCTAGACTCATTCTTGACTGTTATGTCATATGCGCACATTTTAATAACGTCGGGCTGCAAACGGGTTCGGGCTCTTCAAAGCTGTCAATCAAAACGGGCCGGGCTGGGCTCAGGTCGAATTTTGTCGGGCCTGACTTCTAAGGCCCGTTTTCATGCTTTAGATTGCGCTTTCCGTACGCCGTGTTTCTCCATGCTGTTTATTTTCAAGCCACAGAAGTGCTGGCACAAACACATGACAGCAGGACTAGATGTTGCTTTTTTTCTTATATAGTAGACGAAAACAAGGAGGACGTTTTTGTTCTTGCATGACATTTTCGTTTTGTTTTTATTCGTCAACAAAAACACACATTGGCACATTTTTCATCCGTGTTTTTAGAACATTGTATCGTCTCGTCTTCGTCAAGAGAAAAAGGCTTGTTGACAAACATATTTCGTCTTGTCTCGTCTGATGAAATTAACACTGGTCCATCATGGCCCAGAGCCAAATAAAACTATAGCAGCTAACGTGTGGATAATGAAGGAAATGATTAGACTCCTGGTGAGAGAGAAATCACAATGGGTAATTAAACCTGTAACTCCACATGCTACAGGACAGGACAGACTTGAATTTCAAGAATGCTCAAAACCACAGCAGTCACAAATAACAGCAATGTAAAGCATGAAAGTCTGTGGCTGATGTAATGACACCTAAGTGTGCATGGTGTATGATCAAATTAAAATGTTCACTTATAAGTTGGAATGCATACAGTTACCGCCAAATGAAACAAAATTATAGATAATATCTTAAATACTTTTGGTAATAAAGCACATTTTTGGGATCCAGTAGAAAGAATAAAGGAAAGGGTCAGCTAAATTATTACATCTTAAAATGAATATATAGGTATATGGTGACAAATCTAACATTAATTCATTGGCCAAATTCACCAAGGTATCACAGTTGAATGTATTACTATTTGCTATCATTTCACATGTTTTTAAAATCAATTATGCTCTCAAAACTCCACATTTTTGCTAATGACTAATTGTAAACCTGAATAATTCTCTACTTGTGGTTTGTTCTCTCCTACAGGTTGAATTATGAATTTAGGTACTTAAAGATGAAGTAAAAAATGAAATTTAAAAATGAAAGCGTCTGCCTTGGACAAAATTGAAGACAGCTCTGTTATGTTACCACCCGTTTTATAAGGTATGAAAAGTTCAGCAACAAAAGCAAACAACTCCAATGCAGCTCACTTGGTGTATTCAATGTTAAATGGGAAAACTCCCCACTGTAAAAGGTGTTTTCATGACAAGCCAGGCAAGAAGAAAAGCACAGCGCTTCATCAGCTATGTCAGTAGTCGAAACATTTCATGATGGCATCTCTGTCAAATTTGAAATTGAGGAAAGCCTTGGAGGATAGCAGATGCTCACAAACTCTGCTGTGGACTGTGTGGTCACCATTGGAGCTGCAGGGAGCCATGTCTGTGAAAACAAAAGCAAAAATCATTCGTGCATTCAAATGTGCTTTTTGGAACCACAACCACAAAGTTGTGCTTCATTGAGAAATGTAAATCTTTAATTAAGATTTTAAGGGTTTGACACTGTTGATTAGACAAAGGTCTATGGAACCCAGAAACTTGGCTGATTGTCATAAAAGGTTATCAGAGTTAAGTCAAGTCAAAAATATACATTAATACTGTTAAATACTCAAAACAAATTAAATACAACTATGCCTTATGTGGTAAACAAGGTGTCAACAAAGAGATGAGAGAAGGTATGCCCAAACTTTTGACTGTTATTGACCTTACTGCTTTTTTTGCACTTAGGTGTTAGCTGTAAAATGTTAAAGGCAGCTGTGCTTTAGGATGTAGAGCAGGTCGTTCTCTAATCAGAAGAACAGACCTTTAAAATAATGTTTTACACTCTCTTACCATTCATTGTATTGTGCACTCAGTTTATTTCCACACAAATATTTTTTTCTACCATATGTCCCCCCACAAGTCACATGTAACCGTACATGTCAGTGTTTATGTTTGAAAAGAAGCCAGCACACGTTATTCTGTCATCTTAGGACCTAGTACCACACCTACACATGTGGACAAAATTGTTGGTACACCCCCGTTAAAGAAAGAAAAACCCACAGTGGGCACTGAAATAATCTGAAACTGACAAGTAAGTACAAATAAAAAATGTAATGTGAATGTGTAAAATGAATTGTGGTTCAACAGAATAATTTTAAAAAATGAACTAATGAAACTGGCTTGGACAAAAATCATGGTACCCTGAACTTAATATTTTGTTGCACTGCCTTGTGAGGCAATCATTGCAATCAAGTGATTTGTAACTCTCAGTGAGACTTCTGCACCTGTCAACAGGTATTTTGGCCCACATGTCCTGAGCAAACTGCTCCAGCTGTCTCAGGTCTGAAGGGTGCCTTCTCCAGACTGCATGTTTCAGCTCCTTCCACAGATGATTTAGGAACAGGATTTAGATCAGAGCTTTTACAGGGCAACTTCAGAATAGTCCAGTGTTTTGCTCTTAGCCAGTCTTGGGTCTTTTTAGCTGTGTCTTTGGTCATTATCCTGTTGGAGGACCCATGACCTGCGACTGAGACCAAGCTTTCTGACACTGGGCAGCACATTTTGCTCCAGACTGCCTTAATAGTCTTGAGATTTTATTGTACCCTGCACAGATTCAAGACACCCTGTGTGAGATGCAGCAAAGCAGCCCCAAAACATAACCAAGCCTCCTCCATGTCTTACAGTTGGTACAGCGTTCTTTTCTTTGTCTGCTTCATTTTGCGTCAGAACATGGAGCTCATGTGATTTGCCAAAGTTCCAGTTTTGTCTTATCTGTCCAAAGGACATTCTCCCAGAAGCATTGCGGCTAGTCAATATTCATTTTGGCAAATTCCAGTCTCACTTTTGTATGATTTGCTTTCAACAGTGGAGTCCTCCTCAGTCATCTTCAATGAAGTCCACTTTGACACTGATGTATCTTGACCTTGGAGTTCACCTCTAATCTCTTTGGAAGTTGTTCTGGGCTCTTTGGTTACCATTTGTATTATCTGTCTCTTTAATTTGTCTTTCACTTCAGTTGACTTCAATTTTCCTCTTGTGGCCACGTCCAGAGAGGTTGGTTACAGTCCTGTGGACCTTAAACTTCTGAATTATATGTAGAACTGTAGTCACAGGAACATCAAGCTGCTTGGAGATGGTCTTATAGCCTTTACCTTTAACATGCTTGTCTATACTTTTCTTTCTAATCTCCTGAGACAACTCTCTCTTTAACTTTCGGTGGTCTATGTTCAGTGTAATACACACCATGACACCAAACAGCACAGTCACTATTTTTCACTTTTAAAAATAGACTGACTGATTATAAGTTTGAAGTCACCTGTGATGCTAATTACAGGACACACCTTAGTTTACATGGCCACAGTAAAAAGTTAGCTTAGCATAGTGGGTGCATTAGATGGACATGGTAACTATAAACCATACCTCTGTCAAAACTGTCTTGCAGTCTTCTGGGCTGAATTCTTTTATCTTCTTTCTGTAGAAACAGAATAAGAGTGCATTACGTGATTGTAAAAAAAAAAAAAATTAAAAAAATACAGTTATTGGTATCATACCAGGTCAGCCAAATTTAGATTTTTCAAACTCTTTAAAACGGCTTACTATGGATAATGGTTTTGTACTTACAAATACGGTTTTCACCTGCTGGTTGCTGGCTCCATTGTCATTGGCGCCTTTCTTCACGTAAAGTGAATCCTGACATTTCTTCCCATTGCCTTTCAAATTTGGGTTCTGCAGAGTAAAGAACAAAAATTAGAAGCTATGGACAATACAGACAGATTTTATATCAGATTCCATAATCAGGGGCTGTTAGTAAAGCAGATAAAAAATACTTATACATTCTGTTTTGTAACATGAAAATAACAATAATAATATTATTATAATAATATTATATGGTGGTGAAGAGGAAGAAATGGTCAATGCAAAGTGTGGCTTCATTTTACAAAGAAATATGTAAATGTCAAGTAAGAGTGGAAACACCAGAAATATACTGAAACCTCCTTCTATGTAACACTGGCTAAAGGCAAGACTAGGCAAGACAAGGTATTTCTTTCACATCATCATGATAGCTGTTTATATCTCTTACACTATGTAGCCTCACAGTTGCAGACACATTACAACCGGGTACATCTGCTTCTGGTTCACATACCTACGATGAATGAACAACCCACAACCAAATGTATGTGTGAAAATGTAGACCATGGAGAGAGTCATTCTGAAGCAACCTCAAAGTTCTGGTGAGCCTAAATCTGGACTCCGTACAATTCACCTACCAACCCAACTTTGGAGTGGATGACGCAGTCATCTACCAACTACACAGATCCCTCTTACACACTGGGAAAAAAACATTGGAAGTACTCATGTCATCAGACTTCAGACACAACACTGACTGTTGTTATCTACAAAATTTCTCAGATGATGCAACCATCACTAAAGTATGTAACAGAAGGAAACAATCACGAGTATGGGAGGGTTATCACAGACTTTGTCGACTGGTGCACTCTCAACCACCTTCACATCAACATCAGCAAGATGAAGGAGATGACTTCAGGAGAAACATACCTCAGACGACACTGGTGAACATGCAGGGATTGGATATGGAGATGATGAGCATACAAATACCTGGGTGTTCACCTTTACAATAAACTGGTCGAACAACACAGATATCCTGTACAAAAAAAGGGCCAACGTTGTCTTCACTTGCCGAGAAGAATGTGGTCCTTTGGAGTGTGCAGGACTCTGCCTTCTATAACCTTCTATAACACTGTAGTGGCATGTGCAATATTCTATACAGTCTAAGCATCAAACTAGTATTAGACACAGATTAATATTCATTTATGTAAAAAGGCTGCTTTGTCCATTTGTTGAACCAGTAAATAATGTAACAGTAGCTTCTGTAAAATGCTGCTTTTACATGGTTACAACTGTTAGCTGTAGCAGAGAAGTCTTTTTTCCTAACCTGGTTCAGCTCAGACTGACTCAGCTGGCTTAGAGCCTTCTGCTGTTTGTGTTTTGCCCATCCATCCCCTGGCAATGCATCAGTACCTGTGAGGCGACGGGATTTTGACCTAAGAGACGAAAGAAAAAGAACAAGTAGATACATTCTATTGTAAAAGGTAAACTGTTGTTAGGCCAGAATGTAACTGAACTTCTGTTACTTATCCAGCAGATGCCAAGCTAGGCTGACTGCTGTTGGACTAGTCAGTAATATTAGCTGCTGCTGTGTCTGCTCTTGGTGACCTTGTTGATGTTTGGCTGTTAGGAAAGTTGTTGACTAGCTAGTTCCTGATCGTAAGTAATGTAATCAGAACAAATACTCAAGTACAGCTGTCCATATTTACCATTGTGACATCAGGCTCTGAAACTGAGGGTGCTAAATCTCAAAAATACCAATTTCTACACAATGTTGCTTAAATTTTGTTATAACGTGCTGTATAAATAAAGTTAAATTATTATTACTGTTCACTAGTAGAGGCAACACCCCCCAAAAAAACTTTCGTTTTTGGGTGAACCCTGCCCAAGTTAGAAAAAAGCACAATCATGTTTTTTTCCCACATAAATTTCTTGACTTGACTTGATTTTGAAATCGATGGTTTGCTGTGAAATCTGTTTTGTTGATGTATTTTGATACTACTGATAAACAGCAAACAAGTTGACTTCTTAAAAACAGAGTATGTCTGATCACATGAATATTCATCAGAATGTCTGGGACAACTGGGACTGGATGTTTATGCACAGAATTTGCATATAACACAGCAAATATTCAATTATTAATTATTATTATTAATCTAAAGAGAATGATAACCAATTAAATGTTATTCATTCAAACACATATCAGACAAGTGTTATTTGATTTCACCTCACTCTCTGATGTCACCAGCCAGCATAAACAAAAACAGAAATACAGTGAGTCTCTATTGGTGTAAATGAGAAAGGAAGCACACAAACTTTAAATAAGTTACAATAAGATATACTGCTAAAAATACTAAATACTAAAAATTCCAAAACTCGAAGGTCATGCAAAGAGTGGTTCATTCAGTTAAACAATAGGTGGTGCTCTACCTGCCTACAGTATATCTCTACCAGACTGTAAAAAAAAGGCTACAAGAATCTTTAAGTCCCGGCTATCTGGAGTACACCCTTTTTTTCTGCTAAGATCAGGAAGGAGTTTCTACATACGCCAGACCAGAGTGATAAAATGTTTTTTACCGAACAAGGTCTGTGTGTTTGCCTGGAGGGTTGCTGTTGCTCGCAAAGTCCTCGTCGCTGTCTGTTGACTCGCCTTTCTGCCTGCTGATCCATTCTCGCAGCGGTCTATACAGGTGGAGCAGGAAGTATGCCATCAATATCAGTATAGACATGAATCTGAATCACATTATTCAAATCAAAACATACACAGTTCAATAACACTAAGGCAGATGAATAATTTTTGGAGTATCTTTTTATACAGACCTTATGAATGGAATAGCCATGAAAAACCTGTTGGGGGCAAGTCCAAGTTTAGACTTTGGGGTCATGTCATTCCTATGACATGGCAGCTTCTCAATAGGAAACCATTCAATGTTCTACAAGGAAAGAAAAGCGACGTCAGATACACAATGCTGTAAATTAATCTCAGGAAAGAGTATGTAAGAAGGAATTCGTACCCTGATCTCTTTTCTTGTTTTCGGGTTGAATTTGGTATCTTTTGACACTCCTGGGATGATGTACAGCCGCACTAGCTGATCAGTGATTTTCTGTTCTATGTACATGTCTTTGCAGATACGATTCTTAATGTCAAATCCCGTCTCCTCTAACACCTGAAAACATGTAGTATATTGACTATGAAATACAAGTCCATTTATTACACATTGCTCTTAAAGATCACATTTGACTCACTTCACGAATCGCACAGTCATGAGGAGCTTCATCCTCATTAACCTTCCCTTTCGGAAAGCCCCAGCCTGACTTTGCAAGGTAGCCCTGAACAAGCAGTACCTAAAGAGAAAAGATGCAACAATGATCTACAGGGCTGTGAATGTAATCAAGGGACTTAGCAAAGTATTTCGGACGTTTAGCTAGACAGCGGAAACTACTTTATTATAGCAATCTTATTGTTGTTTTCCTTTTATTTTTTTGTTGCTGCTATTTCAATGCAGCAGACTGCATTCAGTCTGATTTTAACTGCCTATTGTTTACATGCTAGCTGAAAACCTTACTCAGGCAACATCAGTAACATTAAGTGTTTAGTCTCCTTATGGGACATTAAAAATATTGTAATCATTAAATGACACCAGCCTTTTTGGCCTATTAGTCCTGATCACATTGTACTCATCTAAACATTTATTGAGATTTGAGAAAAATAGGAATTTTTGAATGACATGACAAATATCTTTTAAATTGCTTTTAAAAGACACCGGCAGGTGTAGCTGCTGTGTACAAGTGTGCAGAAACAACTCACATTTTCTAGTGATTCATCTACAATGATTGCTCCATAAGTTGGAACACCCATCTTGTACTCCTTCCACTGTTCAAGGACTTTCTGCACATCCTCTCCATGAGGCAACAGAAATGGACAGTGATGGAAGAGTTTGCAGCCGTCAAGGAAAATAAAGGTCAATCTAAATTAACAGAGCTTCACTTTGGATTCTTGCTGTGAGAATGCACCTTAAGATATTCTCAAGCAAACACTGATAAGCAAAAACAGTGGTTATTATTTCTTTTGGATGGATGTTATTTAAACAAAAATGGGTTCAGTACAAAATAGTAAATATAAATATCAATGCACAAAAGTTATTTAACATCATCATTCACAAGTAAAGATATCTGCTTTGGCGAAGTCTCTTATCCCACAGTGAGGAGCTCCTGGAGTGTTCTGCATGCAGAAGTCCAGGTAAAACCAATGAGCAAGTTCGATCTGGAAGCACACCCGGATAGCGTTGTCCCTCTCCTCACTGGGGATATGTAGAATGAACCGGCTGGAGAATCACAAGAAAGGCATGTTAACATGCGAGGGGACAGGATTATATTAGGATATTCACTATGCTGACACTACAGGAAAAAGTTGCGCAGCAGCACAACGTGAGTAAGATGAGAAAGATTCACTGCATGCATCCTCTGAAACTCTGAAGTGTTTCAGAGGATGCCTGTATTGCTTCAGAATAACAGGAAGAGAACAACACTCAACTAAAAGTAAAAAAAACTTAAAATAAAAATGAAAAGAAAAGCTATTTGCAGCCAACAGCTTTCCAATTCAGTGTAATATCTGATGCTGATGCTTGGAAAACAGTCCAGTAGTGGTGATGTGACCAATTAAGTCTTGAGCTGGAGCTATTTAAATTACCAGGAGGCGAGTGCTTCTCTCCATCCACCAACCAGCTAGTTTTTACTTTTGTAAACCAAAACACTGTTAAAACGCAGCTGCATACTGTAGTTGCATTGCATTGTTCTCACATACAGTTTCCTTTGGCTCCTTACTGCCACCTGTAGATAGAGATGAGAAAAGTCTCACTTTCATTCAAAAGTAAGGAAAACCTTTCAAATCTTTATTACTAAAAAACTCAACTCCAGGGGTCTGCAAACTATGGCTCGCGAGCCAGATGTGGCTCTTTTCATGACTGCATCCGGCTTGCAGACAGGGGTGAAAGTAAGCCAGTACGGTCCGGTACTGCGTACCACTACAACATTCAGTGGTGGTACGCAGTACCAGGAAGATGGGAGAGAGGCTGCCTGCTATAAAGCCCTCATTCAGAACCAGTCACGGCCGCACTCTGGGTCAGAAAATAAATCCACTACCAACATGCAGTCTTTTCTTTCTTTTACTCAAACTCTCTCTTCCTATCCCTCCATCACCATCTGTAAACACACATGTCTCATTAATGTATGTTACTAACTAAACTTCTTCTCTGGAGTTTCTGTGCTCTGTCATCCAGCAGGTTCTCATGGATTGTGGCTGCTGCTGTGGTCCTGCATGACATCCACTACATATATTATTACTGTCATTATTGCTACTATATCTCCATTACAGTTTATAGTTAGTTTATGATTTGTTGCTGCTGTGCATGTGTCTCTCTATCTCTATCACAGGTTCCACTGCTACTGTAATCATTTTATCATTCTTTGTAATTCATTGTCATTTTATCATTCATTGTAATTCATTGTCATTTTATCATTCATTGTAATTGTATAATATGTTTGTCTTGATCTCTCCTGTACACGTACCCTCCTCTGTGGCTCATCCTGAGGTTTCTTCCACCTCTTTTACCTGTTAAGAGTTTTTTGTGGGCAGGTTTTTCCTCACTCGAACCGAGGGTCTAAGGACAGAGGGTGTCACTTCCTGTACAGATTGTAAAGCCCTCTGAGGCAAATGTACTTTGTGTCTTTGAGTATACAAATAAAATTTGATTTGGTTTGATTGCAGATGTCTGTTCTAAATGTTCCGATGAGGACTCTCTATGGGAATGTTTAAAGATCCAAACCTTTTGGAAGGATGTTTCAAAATGATTGTCGGGCATGTTAATAACTCTGTGCATGTGTTTGTAGTCCCAAATTGTATTGTTACTGTATGTTTTCCTGATGGGATGTTAGAAGAAAATCACAAGCATAGTGTGCAAAAAAAAACTTAGTTGCTGCTCTCTGAGTTAAGGTCCCATGCACAAAGGCAAGCTTGAAAGCTCTCCCTCAGAAACTTCTTCCTTCTAGCAGCATAATGTACAGATGGTGAAGGCTGTCTTGTTGCCTTATATGGAGACCTTTATAGTTTTTTTCTTGTTTTTGTAGAAGCATCTTATAAAGGACTTTTTATCTTTTACAGGAGTTCAATAGTAGCAAAGTTTGGCTGGAGCCAGAGCCACATGTGCTAACACAATACCAGAGATGGTTGGTTATTCTCTTCGTCCAGTCATATAGCTCCTCATTGTGACTCTTCAGTAACCTCTCCTTTACAGACTTGACAGTGTGCTACAGGTCATACTCATGCTGTTTGTTTTGGTCACAGGACCATCGGGATGGGGGGATGATACAAGCACCCCGTAATCTGGAGATCTCCAGAAATTGACTGCACTCATTGCTATAGCTACAGAGATGGAGACATTCATGGTCATTTGTATCAATGCATTCAGTCGGTCCCATTCTAACTGGAGAGTTCTCAGGTTTAGTTCAGCTAGCCAATGACAAAGAACGACTTAAAAACATGAACTGTGTTCATTGCTGCATCCTTTGACTGTTGACCCAAAATCAACAGTTCGCTAACATTAGCTAATAAGAATTAACTTGGGACCTTTAAGCCAACCACATGGCAATGGAAACTGACATTTTCTGTAGCCAGCCTCAAGTGGACATTTTAAGGAACTGCAGTTTTTGGCACTTCTGCATCAGCTTCACTTCACAATCTCATGAGTCGTTCATCTCTGACCAGGCTTTTGGGATTTTTCAGCCAGCCAGTGTAACGTGTTTGTAGTTCACCCTATGGATTCTTCTCCTGTCCCTCTCTCAAGCTACTTTATACTTTGTGTTGTTGCACATGTGCTTGTTCTGCGTTTACCAGTAAGTCTCGTTAAAACACTGCATGTCTCTCTCAGTCTGTGCCGTAATCTGCTGGTTGTCAAACCACTGGTGGTACATGAGCTCTCCAGTGTTATGTGAATCCTTCAAGTTTACATTTTTACATTTAATAATATTTAGTTTGGATATCATCCTCCTCCGTAGTCACATGCTGATGTGCTGCTACACTGCTGAACTAGAGGAAAGAGCAGTGACGGTCACTTTTCTTTCAACTGATCAACTCATTCCATTCAAGTCAATAAAGTTAATGTGTGATATGCTGCTGAACATACTCTGAGCTGGTATGTGTGACACAGGTATAGTTCATGGTTGGACATTTCACGCTGTCTTAAGTGCGCTTAGAATGACTGCGTCATACAACAAGCACGGTTCAACGTCCGCTAACTCCAAACAAACATGAACGTTTACCAAAAACTACAAACACGTTACAGTTTGATGTTTGCATTACAAACCCGACGACGAACAGAAGACTGGGATAAAGCCGCTTACCTGCACAGGTCGTCCAGCACTCCGGAGGGGATCTCCACTCTTTTTGTTTCCATGTTGATTGAAAACATCCCGACGAGCTGCTACAGCCATAAGAGCGACGAGCTACACCCACATCTCCACCTGAGTGACACCAGCCTCACATGAAGACAGAAGAGAAAGAAAGTAGGCAGTATACTAAGGACTCTTCTCTTCTCCTCATCCACCGGGAACTGCTGTTTGTGTCGTCTCTGTTGCGTTTAGTTCCGATGACTGAAACAGGGAGTTCCGATTCGACTTGTGAGCGTACACTCATCAACATGGGTCAAGATGACAGCTCATCGTGTGGGAAGGACAGAGGATTCATTTTCAGATGGACAGCTGATGAACAGATGTGCTGTGTGTTGACGCGAACGATATTTAAAAGTTTGAAAGTCAGAATTACGACGACCCCGAATGCTGCGTACCGGAAGTTAATAACCCATTCCAGTATTTAGTGTGAGGGCGTGACTTAACTAGACGAAACACTATTGGTTCATCTTTATGTCTGTCAACTGACCGCAGGGCGAAACATTCAGCATGTTTGTTAGAGGCATGTGTGCATAGACATATATACATAGACGCCGCATTGAACGGGTTGGTCGTTGATCGCGATACGTCAACGGGTCCGACATATTGGATCGGGCAGATCTGCCGGTAAACTAATACAAGGAAATGGACTGAACTTCATAAAGCGCCTTTCTACAAACACACACACACACACACACACACACACACACACACACACATATAAATATATATATATATATATATATATATATATATATATATATATATATATATATATATATATATATATTTATATGTGTGTGTGTGTGTGTGTGTGTGTGTGTGTGTGTGTGTGTTTACTATATGTATGTATATATGTTCACGTGTAATGTACACGTTAGTGCTCTTTATTCAGAAAACCCTCATGTCACATCTACATTTCAGGATCTGGTTATTATAGACACTGATTAAATGTTCAGTCCATTTCCTTGTATTGGTTTACGGGCAGATCTGCACGATCCAATATGGCGGCGACGTCGACGTACGATGCAGCGCTCAATGCGGCGTCTATCTATGTGTGTGCAACATGGGGTGCGTCTCATTTCTCAAACTGATCCGCGTGAGCCGTCCCGGTACCGGAGAAAGGAAACACAGAAAAGAGCGCACGAGAGCAGGTGACAAAAGAGTTAGCCTACAAATATAAACAGGAAGTTGTAGAAGCATGTACATCCTGTTAGATGTTTGCAGACCACGTAGTCAGTCCGGTCCAAAGCCCTGATCGACGAGAGAACCTAAGAATCATGCTTATAGAATCAATAAAGCCTTCGTAGAATATTTATCTAAAGAAATCATCAACAAAGTGAACAACAACACAACTACTCTCTTTACATAGACTCCATGCCCTGCGCTATAAACCCACACTTCAATAGTTTACAGTTAAACGTTACACAACATCAGACTAATATCTACAGTGGAGCACCAATTATGAGAGAAAATCAGGATTTTGTACTAATGTGGCATTTATTGTCCAAAGATAATCTCAAAAATCTCAATAATTTTAGCTCTTTGTTGAGGCCATTGACTTCCCATCATGCCTCAAGTCTTCTCAGACATAGACATAGACATATATACATAGACGCCGCATTGAGTGGGTTGGTCGTTGGTCGCGATACGTAAACGGCACCGTCATATTGGTTCGGGCAGATCTGCCCGTAAACTAATACAAGGAAATGGACTGAACTTCATAAGGCGCCTTTCTACAAAGTGCTTTAAGTTAATGTCTCTTATACACACACACTAATATATCTGGGAAACAAACAAGCACCAAAAACAACGTATGTAACTTTTAAAGTGATGATTATAAATGTTTACTCCTTATGTAAGCACCAAACCAACGTATGTATTTTTCTAATGTTAAGTGTTTACAGCTACTAATGTGTGTAACACTGTGTGTGTGTGTGTGTGTGTGTGTGTGTGTGTGTGTGTGTGTGTGTGTGTGAGAGAGAGAGAGAGTATGTACAAGTTAGTGCTCTTTATTCAGAAACCCTCATGTCACATCTACTTTTCAGGATCTGGTTATTATAGACACTGATTAAATGTTCAGTCCATTTCCTTGTATTGGTTTACGGGCAGATCTGCACGATCCAATATGGCGGCGACGTCGACGTACGATGCAGCGCTCAATGCGGCGTCTATCTATGTGTGTGCAACATGGGGTGCGTCTCATTTCTCAAACTGATCCGCGTGAGCCGTCCCGGTACCGGAGAAAGGAAACACAGAAAAGAGCGCACGAGAGCAGGTGACAAAAGAGTTAGCCTACAAATATAAACAGGAAGTTGTAGAAGCATGTACATCCTGTTAGATGTTTGCAGACCACGTAGTCAGTCCGGTCCAAAGCCCTGATCGACGAGAGAACCTAAGAATCATGCTTATAGAATCAATAAAGCCTTCGTAGAATATTTATCTAAAGAAATCATCAACAAAGTGAACAACAACACAACTACTCTCTTTACATAGACTCCATGCCCTGCGCTATAAACCCACACTTCAATAGTTTACAGTTAAACGTTACACAACATCAGACTAATATCTACAGTGGAGCACCAATTATGAGAGAAAATCAGGATTTTGTACTAATGTGGCGTTTATTGTCCAAAGATAATCTCAAAAATCTAAATAATTTTAGCTCTTTGTTGAGGCCATTGACTTCCCATCATGCCTCAAGTCTTCTCAGACATAGACATAGACGTGATGTTCACAAGTCATTTTTTCCAAGTCCAAGTCAAGTCTCAAGTCTCTGTAGTCAAGTCCAAGTCAAGTCCAAGTCTTTGACGGCAATGCCAAGTCAAGTCTGAAGTCAAGTCTCAAGTCTTTTGTCCCAAGTCAAGTCTCAAGTCTTTGACGGCAATGCCAAGTCAAGTCTCAAGTCAAGTCTCAAGTCTTTTGTCCCAAATCAAGTCTCAAATGACCGAAATAAACGTTATCATTATGGTACCATGTAAGGAAGGCACTATATAAATGCAGTCCATTTACAATAACCTATTAATTATTATTATTAATTATTATTATTATTATATCAAAATGCAATATCAAAATGGGTCAGAGCATGTTCACTTAGCATCATATCACTTGGGGACTAGAATGTGGACACTTCCATTTTTTTAATGCTATGATCTGTCTGTGTCGCTTTGTCAGTGCCTAACACAGTTACTTTTTCCACATTAATGAAATCTGCTAAAGCTCAGCTTCCCAGGGATATCAAACATTTGAAGAAGGTCAAAGTAAGTGTGAACAGGAGCCTTGCTAAGAGGTAGGCTACTGTGCAATTCCAAACGAAACCTTAAAATAGTAGGCACACATAATTAGGGCTATTTTAATGTGAAGAAACATCCTGAAAGCTTTGTTCAAACAAAGTTTTTTTAATGGTTATTGTTAGTTAGCATTTGATATTGATTAGTGTTTTTTTTTTTTAATTTAACCAACCATGGCCAACCAAAGCCAACAAGATGACTCAGCCGGCCGGCCGCACGACCCGCCGCCCACCCGAAGAACCCACTCCTCTCCCCGCCGGGGCCGGCGCACGCGGGGCGCGGTCAGCGCGGAGACTCGGGCGTCCACCTGCAGCCGCGACCGACATCGTGCGGGCCAACGACGGGGGCCAGCCCCGCCCTTTCCCCGACCCCACGGACCCACACACATTGCACGATGCTGTTCGTCTATTACCAGTCTGTGTGAACTCTTTATATCCGAATGAAATGACAAATGGCACAGGTCGAGACGAACCCGCTGTTGCCATTATCTACCATCGGTCGACTGACGTCTGTTCCTTCGCTGCTGCACGCATGGGTAGTGAGTGAATGGAGGGAAATATTCAGGCTGCCTCCGGTTTTCATTGTCAAATATGACCTTGCAAACATTTCTACTTATAATGAAATTAAAAAATATTCACAAGTCACACACGAGTCACAACAGACAAGTCCAAGTCAAGTCTCGAGTCATTGGGAGCAAGTCTAAGTCAAGTCGGAAGTCTTTGTTTGCGCGACGTAAGTCCGACTCGAGTCCAAGTCGCTAACTCGAGTCCCCATCACTGAGACATATATACATAGACGCCGCATTGAGCGGGTTGGTCGTTGGTCGCGATACGTAAACGGCACCGTCATATTGGTTCGGGCAGATCTGCCCGTAAACTAATACAAGGAAATGGACTGAACTTCATAAAGCGCCTTTCTACAAAGTGCTTTAAGTTAATGTCTCTTATACACACACACTAATATATCTGGGAAACAAACAAGCACCAAAAACAACGTATGTAACTTTTAAAGTGATGATTGTAAATGTTTACTCCTTATGTAAGCACCAAACCAACGTATGTATTTTTCTAATGTTAAGTGTTTACAGTTGTGTGTGTGTGTGTGTGTGTGTGTGTGTGTGTGTGTGTGTGTGTGTGTGTGTGTGTGTGTGTGTGTGTGTGTGAGAGAGAGTATGTACAAGTTAGTGCTCTTTATTCAGAAACCCTCATGTCACATCTACTTCTCAGTATCTGGTTATTATAGACCCCGATTAAATGTTAAATATAAATATTTCAATATTTATCATCACAGTAACAGTGTTACACACATTAGTAGCTGTAAACACTCAGCATTAGAAAAATACATACGTTGGTTTGGTGCTTACATAAGAAGTAAACATTTATCTTTAAAAGTTACATACGTTGTTTTTGGTGCTTTGTTTCCCAGATATATTAGTGTGTGTGTGAATGGGTGTATAAGAGGCATTAACTTAAAGAACTTTGTAGAAAAGCGCTTTATGAAGTTTAGTCCATTTCCCTGTATTAGTTTACCGGCAGATTTGCCCGAACCAATATGGCGGCGCCGTTTACGTACGATTCAGCGCTCAATGCGGCGTCTATGTATATATGTCTATGGACATAGACATATACATAGACGCCTCATTGAGCAGGTTGGTCCGTTGCTGCGATACGTCAACGGGTTCGCCATATTGGATGTGGCAGATCTGCCTTTAAACTAATAACAGGAAATAGACTGAACTTCATAAAACGCCTTTCTACAAAGTGCCCATTCACACACACACTAATATATCTGGGAAACAAATAGGCACCAAAAACAATATGTAAATGGACTGTACTTACGTATATAGCGCCTTTCTAGTCTTCCGACCACTCAAAGCGCTCTACACTACATATCTCATTCACCCCATTCACACACATTCATACACTGATGGCCTTGGCTACCATGCAAGGCGCAACTGCTCATCAGTTTGAGGACCTAGCCATTCATACACATTCACACACCGATGGCACAGCCTTCGGGAGCAATTTGGGGTTCAGTGTCTTGCCCAAGGACACTTCGACATGCAGACCGGAGGAGCCGGGGATCGAACCGCCGATTATCTGATTGGTGGACGACCAATAATATGAAATATTTATTTTAACATTTATTCTGTGTCTATAATAACCAGATCCTGAAATGTAGGTCTCCCGTGTCCTAGTCAGTGAATATATCCAGCTGATATATATATATATATATATATATATATATATATATTAAAAAGATATGAACATACGTGTGTGTTTCCAAGTTGAAAACCTTGGTAAAGAATACTTTTGCACAGCTTTTTCCGTGTGTTGCCACCCTGCAACTTAAGGGCTACGCTCTACTTTGCCACATCCAAAATGGCGCAGACGTCGACGTACTATTCAGCGCTCAATGCGGCGTCTACGTATTGGCGGGACAATTAACCAGTCATTTATATGTTACGATAAACATGTAACTGCACAGAATGCACGGGGATGTGTTATGTGTAAACTACACAGTCTGTGGTGTAAACGTGCATGTTTTAAAGCTTTTATCTTATTTTATTTTTGTTTTATTTTGAAACTACTTCCGCTTTGGACTGTATGGATTGGATATATGGCGGCGCTCTTGTCGGCCATCTTGCCTGCAGAGTTAGTAGACAGCATGGAGGCATGCAAAGAAGCAGCTCTGTTCATTCTTAAATTGCTGCTGTTTCCCATTTTTTAAAATTACAGTACAAATTTATGTTTAAAGATGTTGTTATTTTGAAATGTGGTTTAAATGTTTTAGTTGGTATAATAGATATATAATGGATATTGAGATAAAAGCTTATCAAGCCTGATCAACCCATTGTATACTATGACAGTGTATACTTCATCTGCATTATGGTGTGACCTGTTTGCCTGCAAATGATCCACAAATTTATTTATTCAGATTTTCATAGTATTCTTCAGTGGTAACGCAAAAGAGCTGAAAGTGAAAACAGAAATATTTTGACACTGTGAAGCACAAAACTCAGATCTGATTCAATATTTAATAAGAAACAACAGCGGTGAAGGTTTTCATGGTGTGTTTACATCATTTGAAGACACTCCTAGACCTAAAAGCAATGCATTGTGAGTTTTTTAAGCATACATGTGACAAAATATGCAAATACTTATTCATCTTAATAACCATGTGGAACAAATGGTTATTTTTATTTTACATCTTTAATAAATCATGTTTTTTTAAATAAATGTATATATTATAGAACAGTAATTGATGTTTGTAATTAACAAGAATTGCTAAATAAATCATCTCAGTGTAAATATAAAATACAGTATTGCCACCATTAAAGCACTATTTATGGGGCAGCTGTCATACTTACTCATATGCTTGCTGACAGCTCAGTCTACATAAAAATCTTTGAAGAAACTATGGTTAAGTATTAATTAATGGTTAATTACAGAGTCAAATAATGATTGTTTTGATTACTTTTCATAAATCTGTTTATTTGAGTAGTGACAATTTTTCATAAATATCCTCATGTTAGCAGACATGAACAAACCAATCTTGTTTTTAAAATCACACACAGTGAGTTTGCGCAAGCTTGTTGCAAAAAAGAAGCAAACTTTAAAAAAAAAAACATAGCAGAGGTATGACAAACAAATTTAAACAGTTAACCACCATGTATATATTTAACAATTTTTAATTCCCAAAATACATTATTCAAGAGCACATGGATGTCTTCATGAAGGACAAGATTAGGCATATATTCAGTCTTCCATTCTGTACACATTTTGTGAATATTCTTTCATTTAAAGATGCAATCAGTAATATCATTCTGTGATCGAGTGTTCTCTTGAAGAAATAGAGAAGTGCTGGTCTTCATGCTAGTATTTATGTTTTTGGTGGCAACACCTTAACTGAGTCAGTTTGTACTCAGGGAGGAGGTGGATACCTGCCAACATTAAAGAAATTAACCTTGAATTACAAATGATACTTTTGAGCATTACAGGAAATGTAGAACTGAGACTGAGATTGACATATTCCAGATATTTAGGCCTATTCAAGTCAATAGTGCATCCTGTTAACATAAAGCTAAAATTGAATTATGTAGATCTATTCCTAATGCAAACTTTACATCATTAATCTACAGGGTTATGTTAAGCATATACATTGTAATTAGCAAATGGTAGTAAATAGTAATGCCAAAAAGCAAGACCTTACTGATTGCACCTTTATGTAACAGTTACAATATTAATTTACCAGCAGGATACTGGATTTAGACAGTGACAAATAAAAACATGATCTCTAACTTTTTCTCCACCGCTCATTAAATGCAGCTAATGAGATAATGAATTCAGTCCAAGTGTTCAGTGTTGTGTTTCAGAAACAAATCTCAGTGAGACAGGAAAATAATTCGATAATTTGTACAAAGGACAGCAAATAATCTATCAGTGAGTTTAAGTGGCTGAAGAGTTGACCACAAACTGCTGATTATTCCATCACAGCATTTACCGACATAGCATGCACCTTGAACACAATTTTATTATCAAACTGTCATGTCAGTGGGCACTTCCAACTGCAGGACTTAAAAGCAGCCAGCAAGTTAATTTTGATTGTTAACTGGAAGATTAAGATGGTGAATACAAGGCCCAGTATGCAATGTTGCAGGTTCCTCAAGCATACAAACAGAAAGGCACCATTGATATTTTTCTGTACTGAAACATACTGTGAACCATTGCTACATACTAGTGTATGGCACTTTACCTACAAGACATGGACACATTTGTACACTTTTATAAAACTCTTTATTTACTACATCACTAAAATAAAAGTTTCATTTCATTTACACAGCAAATCATTTATAGAAAATAATGGTTTAGTAGTGACTATTCCTGCCCCCCTCAACATAAAAGGATTCCCAGCTATTTTTCAGCTATTTCTCTTTTTTTTCTTTACACAGCGACTGGATCTTGTTTGGTGGCAGAACTGGATAACTTGGCTTGCAGGTCGTCATTTGGTGATGCTGGGTTAGTCCTGCGGCTATACATAGCCCTGAACAACAAGGCTGTAGTGCTATCTGTAGTGATGCAGGGCATGTCCCCCCCCTGAAGTTCCTCTGTTTTGCTCACCAGCATGCCAACACCACTGGACTCTACATTATGCAGCAAATGGGCATTGGTGGTTCTTTTGGTGCTGCAGTCAATGTTGTTGTTTGTATGACATAGCTTCTCAGGTGAAGCTGAGAACATATGGCTGGGAGCTGTGGTTTCATGATCACCTATGATTTGGTAGTTACCATTCTCCATGGTAAACAATGGGCTAGTTGGTAAGCTATGGGCCTCATGGCCATGGTTAAAGTGGGCAGAGTTCCTCTTCTGTTCGCTTCGGCTCAAAGACTTGTTTGGCTGACGTGTGTTCGACAACAGCAGGGGGCACTCCTCCTCACCAGAGGGACTTAAAGCCACTGATGGAACAGAGATGGCCTGGCTTGACAAGGGAGCTGACATGTCTGATAGAGGAGACCCTGGAGTTGCTAGAGAGGTCTGGGACACCGGAGACAGCTGGGTCGGAGTTGTTGTGGCAGATACCAACCTGCAACAGACATCATAAAGATTTTTTACACCTTTGTTTGAAAGATGTGCACTGTAGTACATTTGCCTCAGAGGGCTTTACAATCTGTACAGGGAGTGACACCCTCTCTCCTTAGACCCTCGGTTCGAGTGAGGAAAATCTTGCCCACAAAAAACCCTTTTAACAGAGAAGTGTGTGAGTATATGTGAGTGTGTGAATGTCATTGTCTGGTTAATAGAAGAAAAAGGTGATATGTTTGTGTAAGCAAGGTAAGACGAAAGACAAGATAAGGGTTGAAATACAGATGCTAAAGACAGAGCAATACACAGTACAATACACACTGAAGTTACAACAGCTTACTGTTTCATGTCAGAACATCAAAATTTGAAAACTGAAATACATTCATAATGACAAGAGCAATCATCCCACCAAATGTTTTTTGAGGGGTGATCCATGTCATTTTATTTTGCTAATTCAATCTTAATTCCCTTGCTAAACGCCCAATTTAGTGGTCTGCCTCTGAGACAGAGCCATTCAGCGAGCTAACCCAGTAGCATAAAGCCTGTACTGTCAGAGAAAGGGAGAAAGGAACAACTGCAAGCCTGAACATGTAACTGTACATTTATTTTTTGGAACAGTGGAAAGACTAACCAAGATGGTTTTGGTGCAGTTTATTTTGTTTGCAACGAACATGACAGTGGGTTAACAAGGCAGTTAAACCAACATTATGTAAAAGGTATTTTTCCAATTTGTTGTGTACTATAATCCCACAGTGGTAAATATGGACAGCTGTACTTGAGTATTTGTTTTAATTACATTACTTATGATCAGAAACTAGCGAGTCGATAACTTTGCTAACAGCTAAACATCAACCAGGTCCCCAGCAGCAGACCCAGCAGCAGCTAATATTACTGACTAGTCCAACAGCAGTCAGCCCAGCTCAGCATCTTTCAGCCTTTTATTTTACCAAGCTCTCACCAACCACTAAAAGACAGTCCCACATTTACTCTTGTCCGGCAGCAATCTGGTTACATTGCCCACTTGCCCAGCTCTGGTTAGCATTCCCCCAACCTCCGGGCCTGAAAACCTCCTCTACTTTTTCTCGGGGTCCAAATCACCTGTGGTACAAACACTAACACTCCCTTGGTGCTCTGAGCTCATAGCTCAGTTAACAGACTAAGCTAAAATTAACAGCAGCTACAGTTGTTAGCAGTTTACTTCACTATCCATCAGGAAACTCTGTAAATCACAGAGAGTTGAGGCGGAGCAGCCGGAGGACATCAGAGTGAAAACCATAAAGCATTTTCTCCATAAAATATGATCCAGTTTCACTAAAATCAGTGAAATAGTTGGTGGTGTGTGACTTAGTGACGTACTTCTCCTGACCCGGAGCCCAAAGTTACATAGTGTGTGAACATACGTATGAATGACAGAGACACCGTTCACCTGATCACAGGTCAGTGTAGATCAACAGGATTTAGAGAGATAAACAGTAATAGCAAATTTTGGGATAGATAGTCATCAGTGAAAATTGCTTTTGACAGGGCCCTAGTACTCATGGAAAATAGACTGTACTTATATAGCCCTTCTAGTCTTCCAACTGCTCAAAGCGCTGTACAGTACATATCTCATTCACCCATTCACACACATTCCTATGACCAACTGCTCATCAGTTTGAGGAGCTAACCATTCACACACATTCACACACTGATGGCACAGCCTTCGGGACCAATTTGTGGTTCAGTATCTTTCCCAAAAAAAAGCACAGCACACAATAAGTAAGCTTCACATACATGTACTTGGATTCACCCAGGTTAAAATGAGTCATATTCTGTAAACAAATAAATCATATCCTAACTAAACAAAAAATTCACGCTCATGGAGTCTTTGACAGAGCGACTTTTACAGTTTTCCTGACAGAAAAGACCAAGACACAGGCACTTTCCCTATATCTCACACAGCATTGTGAATGCCAGGAAGGTCCAGATGGTTTCAGTGGGCGGTTCCTCAAACTTTGTGACAACAAAACTGGTGTCAAAAAAAAAGAAGTCCAGTCTGGTGGAGTCCAGTGGCAATCAAGTCCTTTGAATTTGAATTTTGAATAATTTTTAGAATATTAATAGTAGAATTTAGTAAAATAATAGTACAAGATTTTGGTGAACTGGGTAGTTTGACTGAACTCTGTAGTAGAAGGAGAGGTAGTTTAAATTGTAGGTCTATATATAGATTTGAAGTTTGTATAATGTATTTAAAATGGTAAAATATTTGTAGAAAAAGTTTAATAATTTGTAGAATATTAATAGTAGAATTTAGTAAAATAATAGTACAAGATCTGCAAATTTAAGGCTAGTCCATTCAAAATGTCAAAAAAAAAAAAAAAACGGACAAAAGCGACTTAGCTCATCCAAGGAGGCTAACACCAGCTTGTTAGCTAGCGACCACGACCATGGATATGGCATGGACGGCAGTATGCAGTCGTACGATGAGGAAGAATTCCCACCGCTACCGGTAACTCCAAGTAAACCCCCACTCCCGAAGAAACCGAACATAATCCAACCACATAAAGAATATTCCCTTGCTTCAGATGATGCTTTTCGTTCCCTGGCTGACCTCATCAACAGCAGAAGTGACACCCTTGAAAAAATGATGGAGTCTGTCCGCGGTGAGATAAAAGCATTGGATGATAAGGTTGTGCATGTCGAAAGAAGAATGGAAAGAAGTGAAAGCTCTGCTTTGAAAACTATGAACCGTGTCTCCGAATTGGAGCCTTACAGTCTGCGCTGGAACCTGCGGCTTTACGGCTTGACAGAAACCAGGGAGGAGGATGTGCGGGCACGAGCCATCAGCGTATGCCAGGCGGTTCTACCAGAGAACAAGGAGAAGCTTGCCGATGCTAGCCTCGACAGGATAACACGAAACCCTGAGGGGTTATCATGAGATTCATCTCCCGAAGATTCAGGGTAAAGTCTGGAAAGCGGCCAAAAGCAACCCCTACCTCCAGAATAAGGGCCTATGCTTCACAGAGGACTTAACGCAGGAGGACAGAGAGAACAGACAAAAACTGTGGCCCCTTATAAAGAAAGCTCGAGATGAAAGGAAAACAGCCTACTTTGTAGGAGGTAGAGGTTATGTGAACGGTTTAGAAATTCTTTCTTGATCTGTCAAAGTTAAGATGCCAAGGTTTGAATAAGTGCCGCCTTCTCAGTTCTTAATTACTCAGGGTTGTCCTTTTGTCAAAGGTAACGTTAATGATATTTACCTACGTGTTTCATGTTAAATTTCTTATTAATGCTAAATGCACTTTTATACATAAAGATATATAGTTTTATATAAAGAGGGAAACTATCCCCATGTATGTGTAAAACTAATAGTAATTTGCCTTCTCTAAACTACTAGGCTTAGTTATAAAGCTAATATGGTGCTGATCTCGGCAGCTTTATGTTACTTATCAACTCTATTCTGTAACAATTAACCGAGACCTTAAGTTCTTGGTTACATTAATTCTATTATATATAGTTCTTTTTCTTTAATAATGTTATCATTTGTTTCACTAAACGCCAGGGGATTACGCAATAACATTAAGAGAAAAGCATTGTTTCTTTTCGCAAAACAGTTCAAATCAGAATTTTTTTTCTTTCAAGAATCTCACTCTACTGTGGACAATATAAACTTCTGGAGATCGCAATGCGGTAACACTATATGGCTATGACAGATTTAAAGGAAATGTTTTTAAAGAGAGTGTGATCCATATGGTCATTTCATCTGCCAAGCTAATAAACATAATGAGTTAATCTACATTATCTCCAATGTTTACGGTTACAACTCAAGAAAAGAAAATGAAACTCTGATGCTGGCTATTGATCACATTCTTTTAAGCTGGCTGTCTACATTCCCAAATGCATTTTTAATGTTAGTTGGGGATTTCAACAATATTTTGGATGGCTCTTTAGACAAAATACCACCTTCTCAACAATATAGAGCTGACCAATGTCTAACTGATTTCATAGAAAGATTTAATCTAGTTGATATATGGAGAGAGAAGTATCCTAATAGTAAACTTTACACCTGGAGTAATAAATCTGGCTCTAGCCCTTGTGCTCCCCTTGGTACATTTTATGCACTTTTCACTTGAAAAAACTCTATAATTTTGCCTGTGTTAATGCTGAGAGACAAAACTTTCTACGGTTTTGGGTTTTTTATCCAATTTTAAAAGTCCAACCTTAGATTTAATAACAGGGCTATGGTACACTGTGTAGAAACGAAAGTTACTCTGGGTTCCCTCAAAACATTTTATGCATTATTGACTCCCATTATAACATACACTTTTGATCCTACTCTAATTTTGGCATAAAAGAACGTTGTACATATGACAACTTTTTCAATCGAAGCTTTTGACTTGAAAAAAAAAAAAAATTATTATCCATCATTTCACGTCATTTTCCACTATATGGCTGGAGGCCCCATTCCATACTGTTTCATTGAGATCTTTTTCTGTTGCATTTCCGACTATTGCTTGGCAGTAAAACACATAATTACAACTAAAATGGTCTGGGTGTGTTGGTATTGATGTAAAAGTGTGGTATGAATGTGTGTATTGAGAATATTATTTGTGTGTGTGTGTGTATGTCCACAGAGAACAAGACAAAGTGTGTGCACAGGGAAAAAGAGTCTTTTTTTTGCTCACCACATTTTGCACATTCCCATCTCTCTCCCTCTTTCTTATGCCCACAGACCCTCACGCCCCCAGCACACACACACACTCATGCACACACGCACACGCACACACACAAACTCACGCACACACACACACACACACACACACACACACACACACACACACACACACACAAACACACACAGAGCCCCATACAAAAACAAAAAACAGAACCAGAGTGATCAGTCGAAATCAAAAGGTTAAAGAGGCCAAAGATCAAATAAGCACTCAACTACCAAAGCAAAGTCTTTTTTGGTTTTGGTTTTCAGTGCAGCATGTATACTCAGGTTTACACAGGTGCTGTAAATTTGATGTCACCCCAGTAACTGTACTTGTACTTATGGGGCTGTTTCTCTTACAGAATCAGAATCAGAAGTACTTTATTAATCCCTGTAGGGAAATTGTTTAAACTTTTACTTTTATTATGGTGTCAGGCCTATTTATCGTATACCAGGGATCATGGATCAATTTGCTTATATCAAAATACTTGAAGAGGTCATACTGCCTTATGCTGAAGAGGGAATGCCCTTGAAATGGGTGTTTCAAAAAGACAGCCCCAAACACACCAGTAAGCGAGCAGCATCTTGGTTCCAGACCAATAAAATTTAGGTTATGGAGTGGGCAGGCCAATCCCTGGACCTTAATCCAATAGAAAACCTGCGGGGTGGCATCAGAAATGCGGTTTCTGAGGCAAAACCAAGAAATGCAGAGGAATTGTGCAAGGTTGTCAAATCATCCTGGGCTGGAATACCTGCCAGAAGTTGGTCGACTCTATGCAGCACAGATGTGAAGCAGTTCTCAAAAACAGTGGTTATACAACTAAATATTTCATTAGTGATTCACAGGAAGGCTAAATTTTAATATTTTTTCAGTTTATTGAGTAAATATTTGAGTATATTTGAGTTTTTAATGACAAATGCAGACACTGCTATTTTTTTAAACAGCCCGCCCAATATAATTTTTTCCTTCATTTTCTGTAAAATAATTAAACTAGTGGTACTTTTTTCTTCATGTTTTTGATGTAAAATATAATGTGCAGTGTTCCCAATGAATGGAAATAAAAAAAATAAAAATAAAAAAAAAAAGGAGGAGAAGGATTTTGACATTTACTCACGTTTAAAAAAACACTGCTAATATTTTGAACAAAACTGTATCTGTATGTGTATGTGACGAACAGCTGGTCCCTTTTAAGGGCCTCTGTTCATTCAATACATTCCCAGCAAACCGGCAAAATATGGTTTCGAAGTCTGGGTGCTGTGTGACGTGGAGACCTCATATGCCTGGAAAATGCAGGTGTATACTGGGAGGTCTCCAGGAGCAACAAGAGAGGTGAACCAGGCCATGCAGGCAGTGCACATTTTGCAGAAAGCAGCGAAAGGTGTATACCCAGTGTGCTAAGTGCTATAGGTATTTTTGCACAGTCCACCTGACAAGTATCTGCAGCTTCTGCTTCACTGGCAGATTTCCCTCACTGATACACATGCAAATTGTTAAATTGTTTCAATTGTTTCATATTCTGTATTTTGTGATTTTGATAACAAAATGTGGGTTCATGTTCCCAAAATGACATTAAAGGGTTAAAATTATTCAATTATTGACATATCCAAGGGTCTAATAGTCCTGCCTAAAAAATTACAGTTTGCACTTAGTGTATAGAAGATTCTCAAATGTTGTGCTTTTTTATCATGTGGGTTCATGTTCCAAAATGACATTAAAGGGTTAAAATTATTAAGAAATACATGAAAATTTTATAGTTATGAATAGGACTGAAGTTGGTCAAAAGATTTACTGCAGTGAAAGTGAAAAAAAATATGCACATGTAATATTTGTATAGCACTTTTTAGAAAAAAACATTTTTTGCACAGAAGGGTTGTTCGCACTCATTTTTTAAAAAAAACTGACACTGCTCAAAAAATAATAATGCATTCAAATCAATGTTGTTGTCAATTATTGACATATCCAAGGGTCTAATAGTCCTGCCTAAAAAAATACAGTTTGCACTTAGTGTATAGAAGATTCTCAAATGTTGTGCTTTTTTATCATGTGGGTTCATGTTCCCAAAATGACATTAAAGGGTTAAAATTATTAAGAAATACATGAAAATTTTATAGTTATGAATAGGACTGAAGTTGGTCAAAAGATTTAATGCAGTGAAAGTGAAAAAAAATATGCACATGTGATATTTTTATAGCACTTTTTAGAAAAAAACATTTTTTGCACAGAAGGGTTGTTCGCACAAACTTTTTTTAGGGGAGCACAGGGGCTAGACAGTCTCGTCTAGACTACTGGCTTATTTCTGACAGTTTAGACAAGAATAATATTGATGTTCGCATCTGCCCAACGCCTTTAACTGACCATAAAGCTATATGCATCTCTATTAATGTGATGTTATTGTTTTGAGTTTTGAGTTTAACACAGAGATTTTCTTGTAGCAATGCTAATTTGTGCCTTCAGTGTTGCCATAGCTGGTTCGGACGGCCGGAAGTCAGGGAGCGTTTTTAGTTGACAATTAGTTAGAGCGAGACAGACAGCTGGAAAGCTCCCATCCTTTTTATTCTTTGTTATATGGCCAGAAAACGTTTGCCTGTGAGTATTGTTTTTATGTTCAGATGTTGTAACACCTCATTTAGAGAATGTCTCGTTCATTAACAGAGTTTGCAGTAGAAATACATTCGTTAATCCGTACATGCTAACCGCTAGCATCGCTATGCAAATTCCCGTATAAGTTAGCATTAAGCTAGCGGACTTTTTTCTATGAATCTAAACATTCTACTTTTATGTTTGTATGTGAATGTATTTAGATAAAATGACATGATGAGATAAATAACACATATTTGTATGTTTGTTTAGTTTTACAGTGATTCCTAAGTAAAGTTTGGAAAGAAACCTCAGTTTCTTTCTTGGGAGACTGTTCGCTATCTGCCGAGCTGACGTAACAGGCTCGAGGACGTCTAACACACGCAAGCAGGGGCAGAATAATTAATGTCTCTACTGGTTCAACACCTGTCACTCACTTAAGTTTACTGGAAACTTAACTGTTCTATTTTACAAAATATTGAAATAAAAAAAAGGATTAGGGATATGATCTCTTTTTTCTGGTCCATAGCAAACAATGAAAACTCCTATGGGACTAATTGGGAACTCCTTAAATATGAGATAGGAAAACTTTTAAGAAAAAGTGGTGCTCAAGCTGTCAAAGCAAGGAAAGCAGAAGAATTGAAGATTGTCTCAGGAATAACTAACTTATCCAGCTCCTTAACAGAGAAAGAAAAAGAAGAACTAGCCTCCTTGCAAATGAAACTCGACGAATCTTATCGCCAAAAAGCTAAGGGTGCCTTTATCAGGTCTCGCTCTAAATGGTTAAAAGAAGGGGAACAAAACACTCATTACTTTTTTAATCTTGAAAAACATCACTCCACCAACAATAACATTGGCAAATTAAATATTAATGGAGCTGTTACTCGTAAAATAGCAGACCTTTGTTCTAATTTTTACAAAGATCTGTATAGTAAAAATTTTTGCCTATCTGCCATTGACATTTTTTTAAATTCCCTATCAGTTAAAATCATTTGTGAAGCAGATAAAGAATCTTGTGACAGGTCTATATCTCCTCAAGAAGTACAGCAAGCCATAAACCAACTCAAAAACAATAAATCCCCAGGGCCTGATGGACTAACAGCTGAATTTTACAGATCTTTTATTACTGAACTGACTCCCTTTTTTGATTCTATAACGAATGTCTCCCTACCACTTTAACCCAAGGAATTACTGTCTTAATTCCAAAACCGAAAAAGGACAGTCTACTTTTAGACAATTGGCGGCCGATCTGTCTACTAAATAACGATTACAAAATATTAGCTCACTTATTGGCATCAAGATTAAGATTAGTTCTAGACTCTATTATAGAGGAAACACAATCAGGCTTTATGTACAAGAGGCATATTGCAAATAATGTCAGGCTAGTCCTAGACATTCTGGATTATCCAGAAATGGTGGAGGATGATGGGTTTATTTTGTTTCTGGATTTCTACAAAGCCTTTAAAACTGTTGAACATCGGTTCATTTTACAATCTCTTAAGAAGTTCGGCTTTGGCAACTATTTTTCCTCTGCTATTAAAAGTCACAAAAGTAATAGCTCAATTAAACTAACAGGTGGCATGTCTCTTAGATTTAATGTCTCTAGAGGTATTAGACAAGGGTGCCCTGTTTCACCGTATCTGTTCTTGTGGCTCAGCTAATGGCTGATCACATCAAATCAAGTAAGGTAAATGGCATTAATGTTGCAGACAGAGTACTAACTATTACCCAACTGGCAGACGACACCACTCTCTTTCTTAAGGATGAAAATCAAGTCACTGTTGCAATAAATACCATATCAGAGTTCTCCAAGGCCTCTGGCTTAAGTCTGAACGTCAATAAATGTGAAATTATCTGTATTAAGGATTGTTCTAAATCATCCATCTATGGAATCCCAATTAAAGATGAAGTTGTTCACTTAGGTATCAAAATTACCAAGGACCAACAAAACATAACTTCTATAAACTTTAATCCTATCATACAAAAAACTCAAAATAAACTGAACCAGTGGCTTTTGCAGGACCTTTCTCTCACAGGTAGAGTTTTACTCACTAAGGCAGAAGGAATATCACGCTTAACATATGCATCTCTATCTTTGTTTTTAGACAATAAACTTATTACTCAGATTGACAAGCTGCTTTTCAACTTCGTGTGGAAGAATAAAACACACCATGTGAAGAAATCTGTTTTAATGAATGACTATGAAAATGGTGGGCTTAATTATCTAGATTTCCGCACAAATCCCTTTTTATTGAGAATTGGTGTATTAATAACATAGTACATGTAGCTCAATTATTCAACAGGGATGGTCTTCTCTACTCTTGTAATGAGTTCTTATCTGAATATAATATCCCTGTATCACCTGCAGATTTTGCCAAAGTGTTTGGAGCAATCCCATCTGGTGTTTGCATGTTATTTAGATTTCAACCTAGAAGTTCTAACATTTGTCCCTGCTGTCCTTGTTAGATACCCCTGTAGCTTGTTTGTCTGGTAACCATAACAAATTAATTAGATTCCTGTTCAAAAGGGATGTCACCACAGTCCCATATGTGGTCTCATACTGGAACAAATTCATGGAATACACTGACTGGAGGAAGATCTGGCTGATACCCAACCGATATTTGTTAACTAATAAAGTGAGAGAAGTCTCATTTAAAATAATTCATAGATGTTATCCATCCAATGATCATATTGTTAGAATATTCAAAAAAGATATAGATGTGAAATGCACTTTCTGTTCTGAACATATTGAAACAGTTACTCATTTATTTTGGCACTGCCCCTTTGTCCAAAGTCTGTGGACTGATATCTGTAACTTTATTGCTAAAAATGTTGATAATGATTTTAAGTTGTTTTGGAGGGATGTACTGTTTGGGTTCTTTGACTTGAACAAAAATAGAGTAAGATTAAACGAAACATTTATTATCAATCTCATTATACTGATGGCAAAATTTCTGTGACACGCTCACTGTCGCTGTGGGTTCTCTTAGCACAGAGGAGACCGAGACCAGAGCTCATTTGCACGTGACTCTTTATTTGTTCACACAAATACTGCAGCCGATCGCAGGCGTTTTGCTGCCGTCTGCCGTGTGTTCTTCCGTCCTCTCCTTTCCTCCTCCAGCACGCTACTGAGTTGGAAAAGAGGGCGAGAGTGATTAGCCAGTTGGGCACCGGTGTGCACCGATCACTCTCACCTGGCGCTGCTCTCCTGAGTCCTCCCCACACCTCTCTCCTGCAACTGATGCACCACGCCCCCGTCCACAATTTCATATTCATAAGTGTAAATTTACTTGAAGAAAACTATCTTTTGTTGCCTTTCTCGGTGAGCTCAGACAGTACATCGCTTCCATTAAGTTTTCTAATAACACAAAAGCTATTAAAACGCTTAATATATGTGAACATTTAAATATATTGATGTAAACTATTTCTCCCCCCGGCGTAGAATATACATTAATGTTTTTGTAATGTTTTGTATATGATCTGTGTTCCTTTGTTTGTGAAATAAAGTTCTAAAAAAAAGTATTAATACAGTATTAATACAACAAGTGTTGTGATTCTGTTTTTCTCTGTTTTGGTGTTTCCTCCCTAATCCTCCTCTCTGTCTCCTAGGAGCCGTGCAGGAGGGCGGAGCTGCAGGCGGAGGCGGGAGGCCAGATAGCCGACCTCAGGGATCAGCTCGGCTCATCCGCTGCACTTCCGCCTTCCCAGTCGCCTCCTGACTAGGTCGTCGCCGCCTCATCTCACTCAAGGGAACCCTACATACCGATCCCCGCTAGGTATGGGGGGGATCTAGGCACATGTGGGCAGTTTTTGCACCAGTGCACATTAGTTTTCAATCAGCAACTGAACACATACGCTACTCCACAGGCTAAGATAGCATTCATAATGAGTTTACTTTCAGGCAGAGCTGCAGCATGGGCGTTAGCTATATCCACTCAACACACCGAGCTAACATCCAATTATCAGCTATTTTCAGAGGAAATGAGGCGAGTGTTTGATCACCCTGTATGAGGCAGACAGGCGGTAGCCCGTTTATTGGACCTCTGACAGGGATCTCAGTCACACTACGCGTTAGAGTTCCGCATCTTAGCTGCAGAATCAGGGTGGGGGGATTTAGAACTGCAAACAATTTTCAGACGGGGGCTAGGGAGCGACATACAGGATGAGCTGGCAGTAAGAGAGGAAAGACAGACCTTGAATCAACTCATAGAGCTAGCAATTAAGTTAGATAACAGAATTCAGGAACGAGGGAGAGAGAGACAAGAGGCTAGTCGGAGACGACCGCTCCACCCCGCCCCTCCGCTCATCCCGGAACCTGCCATCTCCCATCCCACTCCGAGGGCCCCGCCTCCAGAGCACGATATGGAGGAACGCCGGTGCCTCTACTGCGGAGAACGGGGGCACTTCATTAGCCTCTGCACAGCACGACCAAAAGGGGAGGCTCACCACGGAAGAGGAGCCGAGCCTCTTCATCCTCCGCATCTCGCATCCAACTGGCAGGTACTATCCACACAGCACATCTTTCTGCGCCTGTGGCGGTTCTGGTGGACTCGGGCACTGACGATAACTTTAGCTACAGAGACTTTGTGCTAAAACACAATTTGGCCACCTATGAACTAAGCACCCCCAAAGAAGTGTTAGCCATAGATGGCAAGATTCTCAAGCTCACCCATCGCACTCAGCCAGTGAACTTGGTCCTGTCTAGTAACCACCATGAGCATTTGGAACTGTTTGTAATTAACTCACCTCTCCATTCTGTCATTCTGGGAATTCCCTGGCCCCGCCCACTGTCTGAAGTCAGCTTTGCCTCCTCGAAGCCCCAGCATCTCCGAGCAGGCGGAGGTAATAGACTTGACTAGCGTCCCCAGTGAGTATCATGATTTAAGAGGTATTTTGCAAGGATTCCGCCTGCTTGCTTCCTCCGCACAGACCATACGACTGTGCAATTGACCTGCTCCCCGGATCATCCCTCCCGACCAAGAGACTGTATAACCTTTCCAAGCCTGAGAGAGAAGCTATGGAAAAGTAGATTAATGAATCAGTCGCAGCGGGGTTGATCCGGCCCTCTTCATCTCCTGTAGGGGTGGGGTTTTTCTTCGTCGAGAAGAAGGACAAGACGCTCCGCCCCTGCATAGACTACTCCGCACTCAATGAAATCATGGTAAAAAACAAATACCCCCTCCCTCTGATAGACTCGGCCTTTGGGTCCTTACATTCAGCTTGCATATTTACCAAACTGGATCTGAGAAACGCATACCACCTGGTACGCATCTGGGAGGGGGACGAATGGAAGACCGCATTCAATACACATCTGGGACACTTTGAATATTTGGTCATGCCTTTCGGTCTCACAAACGCACCTGCTGTTTTTCAGAATCTGGTAAATGATGTTTTAAGAGATCTGCTGAACCGAGTGGTGTTTGTTTATTTAGATGACATTTTGATTTTTACTCCTTAGAGGACCATGTATGTCACGTTAGAGATGTTCTGCAGCGCCTCCTTGAGAACAGGCTTTTTGTTAAAGCTGAAAAATGCAATTTTCCATACTGTCTCCACTAATTTCTTAGGTTTCATTCAACTGAGGGCGGTCCCCACCAAGGTGGAGGCGGTCCAGAACTGGCCGGTCCCCACCACTAGAAAGCAGCTTCAGCGCTTCCTTGGGTTTGCCAACTTTTATAGACGTTTCATCAGGGGCTATAGTCAGATAGCTGCCCCGCTCACACAGCTAACCTCTCTAAAGCAAACATATACATGAACTACTGAAGCTGACAAGGCATTCACAGAACTTAAACATAGGTTTACTCATGCTCCTGTTCTTGTGCACCCAGATCCTGGACAGCAGTTTGTGGTCGAGGTGGATGCCTCGGATTCCGGCGTAGGGGCTGTACTCTTCCAACACCACCGGAAGGATAACAAGCTCCACCCCTGCGCATACTTCTCCCGCTGCCTCTCTTCTGCGGAGAAAAACTACGACGTGGGGAACCGAGAACTCCTGGCGGGGTGCTGGCTCTACAGGAATGGCGTCATTGGCTGGAGGGAGCGAAACACCCTTTTATCATCTGGACCGCTCGGCACGGCGCCTCAACGCACGGCAGGCCAGGTGGGCTCTGTTCCTGGGCAGGTTTAATTTCACCCTCACTTATTGACCGTGCTCCAAGAATGCTAAACCGGATGCGGGGGAATCAGCGGGTGAGAGCATCCTCCCTGCGCCCTGTGTGGTGGGCGCGGTGCGATGGAGGGTAGAAAGGGAGGTACAAGATGCCCTCCGAGACCAGCCTGTGCCTGAGGGCTGCCCCCAAGGGCGTCTCTTCGTCCCACCAGCCCTTCGCTCCACAGTGCTCACGTGGAAGGCACACCTCCCGGATAGCCTGCCATCCCGGGGGTCATCAAACACTTGCTCTCATCCAGCAGCGTTTTTGGTGGCCTTCCATGGCCTCTGATGTAAAAGCCTTCGTCGCCGCCTGCTCCGCCTGTGCCCGAGGGAAGACCTCTCACTGCCCGCCTGCCGGACTACTCCAGCCGCTGCCATTCCCCCACCGCCCCTGGTCTCACATTGCCATCGACTTCGTTACGGGATTACCTCCGTCTAAAGGTAAAGACACTATAATGACAGTCGTAGATCGGTTCTCCAAGGCGGTTCATTTTGTTCCTCTCCCCAAGCTCCCTTCCGCCCATTTAATGACGCAGCATGTTTTCAGGCTGCACAGAATCCTGCTGGACATCGTTTCCGACCGAGGTCCACAATTCACCTCCCAGGTATGGAAGGCTTTCTGTCGGGGAGTGGGGGCGGCAGTGAGTCTCACGTCAGGCTATCACCCCCAGTCAAACGGAGCGGGCCAACCAGGACCTAGAGTCCGCCCTGCACTGCGTCGCGGCTCGACTCCCCTCCTCCTGGGCATCCCACCTTCCATGGGTCGAGTACACACATAATACCCTCATCAGCTCGGCCACGGGATTTTCACCCTTCATGGTGAATCACGGGTTTCAGCCACCCAGCCAGGAATCGGAGGTGGCGGTGCCATCGGTCCGCGCGCAGCTCCGCCGGGTGCAGACGGTATGGAGGGAGACCCGAGCAGCCCTAGGAAGGACGGCAGAGCGTAACCGTCGCATAGCAGATCGTCATAGAGTCCCTGCACCTAGCTACCAGGTGGGTCAACAGGTGTGGCTCTCATCTAAGAACCTACCCTTGCAAACGGAATCACGGAAGCTGGCACCATGGTTCATAGGGCCTTTCAAGGTGGAGAAAATAATCAACCCCAATGCGGTTCGACTCCATCTCCCCGCCTCCCTTCGTGTCCACCCGGTGTTCCATGTCTCACTCCTCAAGCCGGTCACCGAGAGTCCTCACCAGCCACCAGCGCCACCGCCACCCCCCCACGGCTCGTCGATGGTCACCCAGCGTATACCGTCACCCGAATCCTGGATGTCCGCAGGAGAGGGCGGGGTTTTCAATACCTAGTGGACTGGGAAGGGTACGGCCCTGAGGAACGAACCTGGATCTCCAGAGCGCTCATCCTCGACCCACTGCTGATCCAGGACTTCTACCGAGACAATCCGGGTAAACCAGGTAGAACTCCAAATGGCGTTCATTAGGGGGGGGGTACTGTTGTGATTCTGTTCTCTGTTTTGGTGTGTTTCCTCCCTAATCCTCCTCTCTGTCTCCTAGGAGCCGTGCAGGAGGGCGGAGCTGCAGGCTCGGTAACGACGCACACCTGGTCCCAATCTACTCCACAGCTGAGCTATTTAAGCTCAGCCCAACTTCTCCTCAGTGCCAGACCAATTTCACCTGTCCAGCGATTCATGCCCTTGCTGAGTTTCCCGAGCCGCAGCTTCCTGCCCTCCGTGATATTCTCTGCGAGTTTTCCTGAGTGTTTGTTTTTTCCTCCCTTGTGGAGCTATTTTGATTTCGTTGCTTGTAACGGTTCCCTGTGTAATTGAGTGTGTGCTCCAATACCCAGCTGATTGGTGGAAACCTCTGGGCCTCAGTTAGGGAGAGTATAAAGCTCCACCCATTAACTCTCTCTCTCTCTCTCTCTCTCTTCACCCACCTCTCCAGGCTGCCTCATGTTTTTTGGTTTTCTTTGTTCTTATGGCACACAACATCTTACTTCTACACATTTTCACTCATGCCTACATGCACCTTCACCACTGATTGACACACCCCATCGTTTCTTTGGTTTGTTTTTTGGTAAAAAATGTTTGTTGTTTAGTTCTTTACAATAAATCATTTTCATTTTGGCCTTCAATCCGCGTCTCCCCTGTGTGTTTGTCATGGCTCTAGAGCCGGGTCGTGACATTGCTACTTTCAGTTTTCCCGTTGTGGGTTTTTTTGGGTTTTTTAGTGTTTGTTTCGTCGATCGTTTTTTCCCTGTTGAAAGGTGATTTTCTGTTTTGGACATTGTTTTGAATAAACTGTTTTTTGACTTGACTCTGCATTTGGGTTCTGGCTTCATCATTTTCCGGACACAACAACAAGCTGTGTCATCATTGCCTTTTTACTGGACTCTTATTTTGAAGCACTCTTATTTTGAAAAAATGTGCTTGTTCGGTCTGTGTGTGTGCGTCTGTCTGCCTGTGTGTGGTGTGTCTGTATCTCTATGTGTTTGTGTTTGTGTCTGCGAGAGACAAGGATAAAACGGCCGACTTTAAAAATGTAGTTTTGATAGTCTGATATCATACACAGACTTCAATAAAGTCAGTCAAAGGCATGCTTGAGGTTGCCAAGCAACCAGGGTGAGCTGCAGGTCAGATTAATTAGACACAGGCGCTGCATATGCACTGTCTGTCCCACTGAGATGCACAGTATATGTCTGAATGATCCCCCTCGAAGAAGAAGAATGACCAGAAGAATGCTGGTCTTGTGGATCATGTCTGTGCCAAGTTTCAGGCGAAAATTGTAAAAAAATTTGGCTGTAGGAGTCAGAGTCGAAAACTTTTTTTATTTTATTTTTCACTGATCGTTTTGTCATCCTCACACTCTAGCTGATGATGTCATCACTCTAGGAAACCACATACACACTTATTAACACAGAATTTGAATAAAAACCTGCTCAACTTTGAGCCTTGATAGTTTAAAAACGGTAAAAGATTTTGAAAACTAATACGAGTTTAATAGTTGAAGAGTTTGTGTACAATTTGAAAGAAGTATGTAGTAGAAATTGTTGAAATTGTAGAATGTTTGTAGAAGTTTTGTAGAATGATTTGAAGTTTGTGTAATGCATTTTAATAGGAAATTATTTGCAGAAAAAGTTGAATAATTTGTAGAATATTAATAGTAGAATGTAGAAAAGTAATAGCACCCATGACATGAATGAGCTGAATCTTAATTTTTATTTTTGTGGGACAAAATTTGTAGGAGTAGTTAGATGCCGAAAAACGTATGGAAGAAAAAAAAAAAAAATTAGAAAATTTCAAAAGAAATTTTGAGTGTGCCTGGCTCTGGCCCTGTCGCCCCCATGCATTATTACACACATGGCACTGCTCAGCAAATTCAGTACTAGAAAAGAAATTTTGAGAGTGACGAGTGGGCTGTTGCTGGGGTTCTGTTAGCATTAGCATGTTAGCATGCGCATGTTAACACTGATGCGTTAGCAGTTAGCATTAGCATGTTAGCATTAGCATGTTAGCATTAGCATGTTAGCATGCGCATGTTAACACTGATGCGCTAGCAGTTACCATTAGCATGTTAATATTAGCATGTTAACACTGATGCACTAGCAGTTAACATTAGCATGTTAGCATGCTAATTTCTAAAGAAGTTTTGAGTGTGCCTGACTCTGGCCCTGTCGCCCCCATGCATTATTACACACATGGCACTGCTCAGCAAATTCAGTACTAGAAAAGGAATTTTGAGAGTGACGAGTGGGCTGTTGCTGGGGTTCTGTTAGCATTAGCATGTTAGCATGCGCATGTTAACACTGATGCGCTAGCAGTTAGCATTAGCATGTTAGCATTAGCATGTTAGTATGCGCATGTTAACACTGATGCGCTAGCAGTTAGCATTAGCATGTTAGCATTAGCATGTTAACACTGATGCACTAGCAGTTAACATTAGCATGTTAACATTAGCATGTTAGCATTAGCATGTTACCATTAGCATATTAACATTAGCATGTTAGCATGCGCATGTTAACAGTGATGCGCTAGCAGTTACCATTAGCATGTTAACATTAGCATGTTAGCATGCGCATGTTAACACTGATGCGCTAGCAGTTAACATTAGAATGTTAGCATTAGCATGTTAGCATTAGCATGTTAACACTGATGCGCTACCAGTTAGAATTTGGCATGTTCACATTAGCATGTTAACATTAACATGTTAGCATGCGCATGTTAACACTGATGTGCTAGCAGTTATCATTAGCATGTTAGCATTAGCATGATAACATTAGCATGATAACATGCGCATGTTAACACTGATGCGCTAGCAGTTAGCATTAGCATGTTAGCATGAGCATGTTAGCATTAGCATGTTAGCATTAGCATGTTAACACTGATGCGCTAGCAGTTAGCACTAGCATGTTAGCATTACCATGTTAGTAATCAACATGTATTTAATTCCTAGTGGCTAATGTTAATTAGCACTAATTTTAGCATTGGTCGCCAACGTTTGCAAATAGCATGTCTTTACAGCCTAAAAGTGAGTCTGTGTGTGTGTGTGTGTGTGTGTGCGCACATTTTACACAGACGAGTTCAAATGAAGTGCCAAAAACTACAAAAATGGCTGCCGCTCGGCTTGTCTGCTGGCCCCTCCCCCCTCTCCTCCTCAAGCAGGCTGAGGTTGCCAAGTAGAAGGGAGAAGTTTAAAGTGTAAAAGGATTGTAGAGACTGCCCTGAGACTGCCCTGAGACTGTCCTGAGACTCACCTGTCCAGGTGTGCAGCTCAGCCTGTTTTATTGTTTCAACACGATGATGTCGATCTGTTTACTGAGCGTCTGTTCAGTGTGTCTGTGTGTGTGTGTGTGTGTGTGTGTGTGTGTGTGTGTGTGTGTGTGTGTGTTTGTGTGTGTGTGTCTGCGTGTGTGTGTGTCTGTGTCTGTGTTACTGTCTGTGTGTGTGGTGTGTCTGTCTCTCTGTGTTTGTGTTTGTGAGAGACAAGGATAAAATGGCCGACATTAAAGATGTAGTCTTGATAGTCTGATATCATACACAGACCTGTTCTGATCTGTTTACTGAGCGTCTGTTCAGTGTCTCTGTGTGTGTGCGTGTGTGTGTGTGTGTGTGTGTGTGTGTGTGTGTGTGCATGCTTGTGTCTGTAGAAATGTTCTAAATGAGTTGAATCTAAAAAAAAGGTTGAATAAAAGTGTAATAGTACAAGATCCTGTTAAAATGTGTAGTTTGAATTAAGTCTGTAGTAAAGTAGAAGTCATTTAAATTGTAGGTCTGTATAAAGATTTGAAGTTTGTATGATGGATTTGAAATGGTAAAATATTTGTAGAAAAAGTTGAATAATTTGTAGAATATTAATAGTAGAATTGAGTAAAATAATAGTACAAGATCTGTGTGTGTGTGTTACTGTGTGTGGGTGTGTGTGTGTGTGTGTGTGTGTGTGTGTGTGTGTGTGTGTGTGTGTGTGTCTGCGCACATTTCACACAGACAAGTTCAAATGAAGTGCCAAGAACTACAAAAATGGCTGCCGCTCGGCTTGTCTGCTGACCCCTCCCCCCCTCCTCCTCAAGCAGGGTGAGGTTGCCAAGCAACCTGGGTGAGCTGAAGGTCTCATTAATTAGACACAGGTGCTCCATGCAGCCTGTCTGTCTCACTGAAATGCACAGTATATGTCTGAATGATCCCCCTCGAAGAGGGCCAAAAAAAACCTATACGGTATCCCTTAAACCAAAATCTGAAATGACCAGAAGAATGCTCGTCTTGTGTATAATGTCTGTGCCAAGTTTCAGGTAATAATTGTATAAACTTTGGCCGTAGGAGTCAGAGAAAGCACAGGTGCGCCCTGCTCCTTCCGGTAAATTCTCTGCCTCAAAAACCATGGGAGTGAATGAGGCTGTGGAGGGGGGTACTCGATCAATTTGCCTGTACCGAGCCAAAACTATAAGGCTGACAGCTTCAACAGTGGTAACACTGCGATCACCTCGAATTTTCCTACATTTGAGGGGATAATCATGTCTGTAGCTGGGCATTTGAGGCCAGCATAGTCGAAAACGTTTTATTTTTTCACTGATCGTTTTGTCATCTTCACACTCTAGCTGATGATGTCATCACTCTAGGAAACCACATACACACCCATTATAAACCCAGAAATCTGACTAAAAACCTGCTGAACTTTGAGCCTTGATAGTTTAAAAACGGTAAAAGATTTTGAATAGTTGAAGAGTTTGTGTAGAATTTGAAATTTAAATGAAGTCTGTAGTAGTAGTACAAGTTGTTGAAATTGTAGAATGTTTGTAGAAGTTTTGTAGAATGATTTGAAGTTTGTGTAATGCATTTTAAATAGGAAATTATTTGCAGAAAAAGTTGAATAATTTGTAGAATATTAATAGTAGAATGTAGAAAAGTAATAGCAGCTGTGGCATGGATGAGCTGAATCTATTGGTATAATTTTTATTTTTGTGGGACAAAATTTGTAGGAGTAGTTAGAGGCCAAAAAACGTACAGAAGAAGAAAAATAATAATAATAATAAAGATGTAGGATAACAATAGTGTGGGAGCCCTTCAGGCACCCACACCAATAATAATAAAGATGTAGGATAACAATAGTGTGGGAGCCCTTCAGGCACCCACACCAATAATAACTAGAAAACTGCATTTCCTGCGGAAAGTGCTGTGTGGGTGCCCTCTGCCGCCGCCGGCCCCAGCGGCGCACCTGCTGCCCTTTTTCTGCATGTCTTTTCCCTGTCTCTTACACTCTCTCTCCCCCTCACATTCCTGTTACTCTTCAGCTGTCTCTATACTATAAAGTTTAAAAAGGCCATAAGAGATATATCTTAAAAATGTTGAAATTGGTTGAAAAGAGTAGAATAGTATGAAGTGATACAATGTTGTGTAACACTGTAGAAATTTAGATGAAAAGGTAGAATTGTAGAGAGTAATAGTTATAGTACAAGATCTTGGTGAACTGTGTAGTTTGACTGAACTCTGTAGTAGAAGAAGAGGTAGTTTAAATTGTAGGTCTGTATAAAGATTTGAAGTTTGTATAATGGATTTGAAATGGAAAATATTTGTAGAAAAAGTTGAATAATTTGTAGAATATTAATAGTAGAATTTAGTAAAATAATAGTGCGTGTGTGCATGCTTGTGACAGCTGTGCATGCTCAGTCCCTCTCCCTCTGACCCTCTGACACAAAAGTTTCAAATGAAGTCCCTCGAAGAGAAAATCCTGTATTAATACAACAAGCTGTGTCATCATTGCCTTCTTACTGGGCTCTTATTTTTAAGGGACTCTTATTTTGAAAAACTGTGTGTGTGCTTGTTCTGTCTGTGTGTATGTGTGCATCTGACTGTCTGTCTGCCTGTGTGTGGTGTGTCTGTCTCTCTATCTATGTGTTTGTGTTTGTGAGAGACAAAGATAAAATGGCCGACATTAAAAATGTAGTCTTGATAGTCTGATATCATACACAGACTTCAATAAAGTTAGTCAAAGGCATGCTTGAGGTTGCCAAGCAACCAGGGTGAGCTCACCTGTCAAGGTGTGCAGCTCAGCCTGTATTGATCGTAGATCAGCAGATTTTTATTGTTTGAACACAATGATGTCGATCTGTTTACTGAGCGTCTGTTCAGTGTCTGTGTGTGTGTGTGCGTGTGTCTGTGTGTGTGTGTGTGTGTGCATGCTTGTGTCTGTAGAAATGTTCTAAATGAGTTGAATCTAAAAAAAATAAGATTAAAAGTGTAATAGTACAAGATCCTGTTAAAATGTGTAGTTTGAATTAAGTCTGTAGTAAAGTAGAAGTCATTTAAATTGTAGGTCTGTATAAAGATTTGAAGTTTGTATGATGGATTTGAAATGGTAAAATTGTAGAAAAAGTTGAATAATTTGTAGAATATTAATAGTAGAATTGAGTAAAATAATAGTACAATATCTGTGTGTGTGTGTGTGTTACTGTGTGTGTGTGTGTGTGTGTGTGTGTGTGTGTGTGTGTGTGTGTGTGTGTGTGTGTGTGTGTGTGTGTGTGCGCACATTTTACACAGACAAGTTCAAATGAAGTGCCAAGAACAACAAAAATGGCTGCCACTCGGCTTGTCTGCTGATTTGAGGACACGGTAGTGAAATACGTTTTATTTTTTCAGTGATTTTTCTCCCTGCTCCTCACTCTAGCTGATGAAGTCATCACTCTAGGAAACCACATACACACCCATTATAAACCCAGAAATTTGACTAAGACCTGCTGAACTTTGAGCCTTGATAGTTTAAAAACTGTAAAAGATTTTGAAAAAAGTTAAATACGAGTTTAATAGTTGAAGAGTTTGTGTAGAATTTGAAATTTGAATAAAGTCTGTAGTAGTAGTACAAGTTGTTGAAATTGTAGAATGTTTGTAGAAGTTTTGTAGAATGATTTGAAGTTTGTGTAATGCATTTTAAAAAGGGAATTATTTGCAGAAAAAGTTGAATAATTTGTAGAATATTAATAGTAGAATGTAGAAAAGTAATAGCAGCTGTGGCATGAATCAGCTGAATCTAGTGGTATAATTTTTATTTTTGTGGGACAAAATTTGTAGGAGTAGTTAGAGGCCAAAAAACGTACGGAAGAAGAAAAATAATAATAACTAGAAAACTGCATTTCCTGCGGAAAGTGCGGTGTGGGTGCCCTCTGCCGCCGCCGGCCCCAGCGGCGCATCTGCTGCCCTTTTTCTGCATGTCTTTTCCCTGTCTCTTACACTCTCTCTCCCCCTCACATTCCTGTCACTCTTCAGCTGTCTCTATACTATAAAGTTTAAAAAGGCCATAAGAGATATATCTTAAAAATGTTGAAATTGGTTGAAAAGAGTAGAATAGTATGAAGTGATACAATGTTGTGTAACACTGTAGAAATTTAGATGAAAAGGTAGAATTGTAGAGAGTAATAGTTATAGTACAAGATCTTGGTGAACTGTGTAGTTTGACTGAACTCTGTAGTAGAAGAAGAGGTAGTTTAAATTGTAGGTCTGTATAAAGATTTGGAGTTTGTATAATGGATTTGAAATGGAAAATATTTGTAGAAAAAGTTGAATAATTTGTAGAATATTAATAGTAGAATTTAGTAAAATAATAGTGTGTGTGTGCATGCTTGTGACAGCTGTGCATGCTCAGTCCCTCTCCCTCTGACCCTCTGACACAAAAGTTTCAAATGAAGTCCCTCGAAGAGAAAATCCTGTTTTAATACAACAAGCTGTGTCATCATTGCCTTCTTACTGGGCTCTTATTTTTAAGGGACTCTTATGTTGAAAAACTGTGTGTGTGCTTGTTCTGTCTGTGTGTGTGTGTGCATCTGCCTGTCTGTCTGCCTGTGTGTGGTGTGTCTGTCTCTCTATCTATGTGTTTGTGTTTGTGAGAGACAAGGATAAAATGGCCGACATTAAAAATGTAGTCTTGATAGTCTGATATCATACACAGACTTCAATAAAGTTAGTCAAAGGCATGCTTGAGGTTGCCAAGCAACCAGGGTGAGCTCACCTGTCAAGGTGTGCAGCTCACACACAAGTAGAAGTCATTTAAATTGTAGGTCTGTATAAAGATTTGAAGTTTGTATGATGGATTTGAAATGGTAAAATATTTGTAGAAAAAGTTGAATAATTTGTAGAATATTAATAGTAGAATTGAGTAAAATAATAGTATAATATCTGTGTGTGTGTGTGTTACTGTGTGTGTGTGTGTGTGTGTGTGTGTGTGTGTGTGTGTGTGTGTGTGTGTGTGTGTGTGTGTGTGTGTGTGTGTGCATTTTACACAGACAAGTTCAAATAAAGTGCCAAGAACTACAAAAATGGCTGCCACTCGGCTTGTCTGCTCTCTTTTTAGGTTACACGAGGCCACGTGTGAGCCTTGTGATCCACGACAGTATTAACTGTTTGTCTTATGACTAGGTGCCACCATATCTCACTGTGGTGGCCAGGGTCGAAGAGACCTGTTGCTGCCTTCCTAGTCATAATAGATAGCTTGTTGTTGCCGTTCCAATCTGCATAAGCGGACATCTGTGTCTCCAGACTAGGATGTGTTGACAATAACACCTCCAAGAGTAAAGACATTCTCTTTTACTAATTCTGGAGCGTATAGTATTTGGGGTGTGATCTTTGGGTTTAAAGTATATGCACCATCACAAGTTCGTCAGAAGGCGAGATCGACTCAAGCACTTCAGATGTACTTTGAGAGTGTCTCTAGTTCTCCTTGGCCAAGCGTCAATAAATAATACAGCATAAGACATCAGAGGCTCCTGAACACTTTCTTCCCTCCTGACCTCACCATTGACCTTTGACTTCAGCAATTTCTCCACAACAATTGGCGTCACGAACAGGATTTCAACAGAACAAAGACGTGGTAAGTGCAAAGTTTTATTACTATGCCTTACCATGTCTGCGTTTGACGAAATCATAAAAAACTATGTGCTTATTTAATCTGCCTGGAATATAAAAACATCTAAGACCCACCAGGGGGTCAGGAGCTTCAGTGTCTTGGGGACAATGTCCTGGCTGAAACCTCTGGCGTTGTTTGGAACGTATGTGTCATACAAACATCCCAGTTAGATGTTCAATTCGGCATATTGATTTAACGTGAGAAATCAAGAAAGCTGACAATGGTGTAAAAAACGATTTTAAAATATAAATGGAGCTGTAACAATAATTGATTACAGAGCAGTGTACAGTGTGTGGATCTGAAGGGGGGCAGGTTGGGTTTATGACCCACTGCATTGCCACTACGTGGCTGTTTGTTTCCGGGGCAGTTTCGGGCTGCACTCGGCACAGAGAGACCCACCTGAGGTTTAAACTATAGAAAAGACATTTTCGGGGGAGTTTAAATACACCCTTGTTTGAATCAAGATCGGGGATCTGCTCTGTGTCCTTTTGGAAACGTTGGTTTTAAATGTGTATACACTGGGAGAGAAAAAGAAGTACATTTTTCCTCCTTTCACCTCAGATCACCACTGCTGCAGTTAGAAAAGTGTGGAGACTGACCTTTAATGCTGCTGTATTGTGGTTTGAAATCTGTTTGTCTGTATGTGTAATGTCCTACTGCGCAAGCGAAAATGCGTAATGATCTGTCCAAAGCAGTAGACAAACCTGAAATCATGCAAACTGACTCAGCAAAAGCTAAATCAAAGACAAAACATCTTTCTGTAAAAGATCAAAGAACTAATGTGAAGTTAGATGGTCAACCTGTCATTGATACGCAGCATGCCGGAGCAGGCACACACACATACACATCTGACCAGATATCACAATTTAAAGCAATGTTTTCGCCGCATGTGCCAGCTGGACTCATCGGTAAACTGAAAGGATGGGATTTTGTGTTTCCGTTCACTTCTCTTATGTGTGAATGTGCGAATAGCATGTGGCCGTATGATGGAGCATTCGAGAGAGAGAAGCTGCAAATGGCTGAGATGAATGTTAACTCTAGTGTTGGAAATCCATCCTGGGACTTCAGATACATAAATGAGTGTATCCAAGTGTGGTTGACTGTGGCCCAAGAAAGATGTGGTGTGAGAGTGCATGACAAAAGCTGCGAGATTGGACAGGATGATTTAAGAAAGATGATTGATCTGACTTCTAAGTGTGTTACTGCCTCTCATATGCCTGTACTAGAAGCTAAGTTGCAAATTAGAGCTTTAGAGATGGCTAAGATAAAGCAGCGACATGTTGATAATTTGGAAAATTGTGCAAAAGCTATGATGTATGGCTGGGCAAAGCGCCAAGCCAAGATTCCCACTCCTCGTGATTTGTTGAATATTTTAGCCGAGGTCGGGATAACACTGCCGGAACAACAAAACAATGAAAAAGCGATCTCTGTTTTTCCGCAACTTTCAAATACAAAGCCCTCTTGCAATGCTGAGATAGATGAACAACCAAGCACATCACAAACTAAAGCAGATGATGAGTTTATTCTAATGGCAGCTACAGTAGTGAATTAGAAAGGAAAGTCAAGATTATGCACAGACAGGAGAAGGAAGACAGCAGACAGTCTAATGAGTCAGATTTAGAAGGAGACGGAGCCAGACCCAGAGAGGAGGAGCCTTACACAGACTTTAGTGACGAGGAAGTGCAGATTGTAAAGCCAAAACAAAACAACATCTCTGCTCTCCCTCTTCAAGGATTATACTGTTAAAGTTTAGCTCTGTTCAACTTCATTTAAAAGTAACCTTTTTACTTAAATTGTCATAGGATTATTTCTACTGCAAAGAAAAAATGTTTCAAGTGTTTGAAGTTAAGTATTGTAACAATCATCGCATACTATTTTGGTGTGGCACAATCTTCTTTAAACTTAATTAACACATGTTTCAACCTGATAAATATGTTTCACACACTTTAAATCAACTCAGAATCAACTTCAACTCCAATCATGGTGCTCATTATGAATCGATAATTGTGTAGTTTGTGCTCAAATAATAATAAAAAAAACTGTATATGTCAAGCTAAAAAAATCAAACTGGCTCTACTTAAAAGCACACTTTGTTTACACTACTACATAAATGCCTAAATCTGATGTTACACTCAGACCAGAAACACAGCGGCACATAGGAAAACAACTTTGCCCCTGCCTCTGAAGTGTCACAGACATCTTTAATAAATGCTTGTCAAAATAATGATTGACAACACAGCAGTTTGAAAACCATGGACTTCTGAGTTCATGGAAGAATACCAGAAAAAACACTTAATCCAGTTCACTTGTAGAACTGAGTGGATCTTGTGTTAAGATGAGTTTGTTTTCCCTGATTCATACAAACATGGGATATTAAAGCTGGAATAAAGCGAGATGAACATGAATGTCTCATGGTGCAAATTTTTGTGCAAAATCTAAGACCGAATGTTCAAGCTGCTTACAAACTATCAGTCCTTGACTCGAAGTCAACTATAAACAAAATAATGGCTATGCATAGGAACGATGTTTTCTTCGCTGGTAATAATGCTCCCAGCTCAAAACAAATGATGCAGTATGTACAACAGCAGGGTGTCACAAATGCGGTGCAGCGGGACATTGGGCTAAAGAGTGTAAGAGTGGTTGTCGTCGTCGGAATAAATCCAATAACCAGAACCAACAACAAGCCGCTACATCATTTCCGGCTCTACCCGCTCCACAAGCTACTACGTCATTTCCTGCTCTTCCAGCCCCACCCACACAAGCTGCTTACACGCCAACATATTACAATCAAGCATAGGGAGGCCATGGAGGGGTGGGATCAGAACAACCATTTCATATTTAAGCTGCAACTATTCAACTTTCTAGTAATCCCGCTGAAGACCCGATAATGCCTGTTCAAGTTAATGGAAATACTGTTGAAATTTTGGTAGATAGTGGAGCAACTATCTCTACTGTAAAAACTGCAGAGCATGTATGCACACCTACATCCAACTTTATCACCACTGTAGGCGTTTTCGGGGTTCCCATTGCGGAACCATTATCTCAGAGGACTAAAATAACTGTTGAAGGCTCTGAAGTGATGCGTTCTTTTCTGATATCTGATAAAAGCCCAATTAATCTCATGGGGAGGGATCTGCTTTGTACACTGCATGCTACTATTCAGTGCACCCCGGATGGATTGTTTTTGACCCTCCCTGATGAAAAAGCTGCTCTAGTATTTCAGTTTTTGCAGAGTACGGAAGACACTTTGTATTGCTGGGAATTGATAGGTTTTAATATGCTTCCCAGTTTCACTGTTTCAGAAATTCAGAAAATCGCCAAAATATCTCCAGCATGTGCAACATTGATGTCTACAATGAGGCCTCTTTTGCATTGTCATTGTACTGCAGCATTTAACCCTTCTGAGCAGTATAAACAATTGGTTTCCAGGTTTTTAAATAAATAAGAGGGGTAGTGAACAGCAGAGGTTGTTTAATGTTGAAAAGTCATATCCACATATCGTGGTGGCCGTCACACCTGGCTGTGAGCTGAAACACCTTGGACACATGGTGGCTCAGTGCCAGGCATTGAGAGAAGCTGTACCAGCTACTCAACACCAAACAGTAACATATTTAGGGGAGGAACTGTATATGTTGTCTTTAGATGAACATATGCAATTACCGATGTCTACATTTGTTACTCATCAGCCGCCTCTTCCCGCTCAGTATGGACCTCCTTCTGAATTGTCTGAGGTTCCACCTATTTTGTGGGCTAAACATAAAAATCATGTGGGTTTTGTAAATTCGGCTCCGCCACATAAAGTCACACTTAAGCCTAATGCTAAGCTACCTATGATTAGACAATACAATTTGCCTCACAGAGCTGTAGTAGGAATTGAAAGTGTCATTCAGTCTCTATTGGATCAAGATGTGCTAGTTCAAACCACTAGCCCATGTGACACTCCCATATTAACAATCCCCAAAGCAAATCGCCCTGATGAATGGCGGTTCGTGCAGGACCTGCAAGCTATTAATAATATAGTGGTACCTGCAGCTCCAATTGTGCCTGACACCAATTCGATTTTAGCTTCTTTACCACCTAACTCCACGCACTACACGGTCGTTGATCTGAGTTCTGCATTTTTCTCGATACCGTTGCATCCAGATAGCCAGTATCTGTTTGCATTTACATTCAAGGGTAAACAATACACTTGGCAAGGGTTGCCACAGGGTTTTGTCGAGAGTCCCACCGTGTATGCAGCAACGGTAAAAAGAGATCTAGATGGGCTCCACCTGCCAGGTGGCTCCACTCTCTTGCAGTACGCTGATGACCTCCTAATAGCTTCTTCATCAAAAGAAGCTTGCCACACAGACCCTATCTTGCTGCTACAGAGACTGGCCGAGTGTGGTCACAGAGCGTCGCTGGCAAAGTTGCAATTCTGTCAACCGGAGGTGACATATTTGGGTCATGTTCTGGAGGATGGACAACACCTTTTGTCACCGGAGAGGGTGAAACTGCTAGTAAGCATGCCTCCCCCCACAACCGAGAAACAGATGCTCTCTTTTCTGGGGATGGCTAATTATTGCAGACACTGGATTTTTGAATATGCAACTATGGACTCTGTTTTTCGAGCCGCCGCACTGCAATCAGCTCCACCCATGGTACAGTGGACTGAGGAAATGCACAAAGCCTTTCAAGATCTGAAAAATGCTCTCACAATGGCTCCAGTGTTGGGTTTGTCTGACTATCATCAGCCGTTCCATCTACATGTGCATGAGAGAGATGGCTTCGCCACTGGCATTCTGGTACAAAAACATGGTTCTCATTATCGTCCCGTTGCGTACTACTCCTCTCGACTGACCCCTGTAGTACTCGGTATGCCAGGTTGTCTAAGAGCAGTGGCCGCTGTTGCCATTTTGATCGACAAATCCCATTGTAACTGGCTCATGACTGTGTCGTGCACGTTCCACATGCAGTATTACACATTTTGAACACATCTGCAACACAACACATGACAGCAGCACTTCGCTCAGGTTACGAGGCAATAATTCTATCAAGTCCCCACATAACTTTAAAGCGCTCACCTCCAATGAATCCAGCTACTCTGCTATCATTGATTGATACAGATGATGAGCATGACTGTATCGCCCTTAGTGAAATGTGCACATCTCCGAGACCAGATCTGCTGCAAACAGTGATACCAAATTCTGATATGGTTCTTTATACTGATGGTTCGGCCAGCAGACCATCTGACAACGTACATTTGGCTGGTTATGCAGTAGTAAATGATTCTGAAGTCATTGAGGCAGGATCCCTGCCTCATGGAACTTCAGCCCAAGCAGCTGAGCTGTATGCTCTTAGTAGAGCCTGCATACTTGCTTCTGGTAAAGTTGCCACTATCTACACTGACTCGCGATACGCATTCGGCACTGCGCATGACTTTGGACAATTATGGAAAATGAGAGGTTTTGTCTCATCCTCTGGTAAGCCATTACAGCATCACGCGTTGGTAAATGATCTATTAGAGGCTATTTTGCGCCCGTCACAGCTTGCGATTGTAAAATGTGCAGCCCATACTAAAGGAAATGATCCTGTTTCACGAGGAAATGCAATGGCTGATACTGCAGCCAAACAAGCTGCACTTTCCTCCTCCTCCATGGTCCATCAATATACCTCCACACAACCCGTCAATCCAATTCCAGTACCTTCCGCTAATGATGTCGTGAAAATGCAAAATCACGCTGATGACAGGGAGAGAAGTCTTTGGTTGCGTAAAGGTTGTGCAGTTGATTCGGAGTCTGGCTTGTGGCTCCATCCGGATGGGCGACCAGTTTGCCCAAGAGCTCTCCTACATGTCTTGGCACGTGTGGCACATGGACCAACACATGTAGGAAGAGGGGTAATAAATGACGTTATTCGTTCACAATGGTTTGCAGCAGGCATTACACAAGTCTCACAAACACTTGTAGACAGTTGTATGACGTGTCAACAGACCAGAAAGAAGAATAGCACAGTGAAGCATGACCATCTGGAACCTCCAACAGGTCCCTTTGTAAATTTGCAAATAGACTTATATGCCAAGTTGTCAAGGCTACAAATATTTGTTAGTTGTGACAGATCGATTCTCAAAATGGGTTGAGGCTTGTTGTTAAGTGTCTGCTAAAAGAGGTGATCCCTAGGTTTGGAGTGCCACAGGGAATAGATAGTGACAGAGGTCCGGCTTTTGTATCAAGAATAACGCAGGGTCTGTCAGATATCTTAGGGTTCAAGTGACAGTTACATGTTCCATATCACCCACAAAGTTCTGGTCAAGTTGAGAGAATGAACGCAACTATCAAAGATCGGTTGACCAAAACAGTGCTGACAACAGGCCTAAAATGGCCTGATGCACTGCCTATTGTGTTGTATTCCATCCGAAGCGCACCGAGCGCAACAACAGGACTAAGTCCTCATGAGGTGTTAATGGGGAGACCAATGTCCACAAGTCCCCCTTTGACACCACACAAAACTTCTCTGCTTTGGACGGATGAGTTTATGAATATGAATATGTAAAAGATTAACTGACGTTTTGAATTTTATCATTACAGGTGTCTGAACGGCTCACAAAACCATTGGAGGAACCAATTTATCCTTTTAATGACGGAAATTTTGTATTAATCAAATATTTAAAAAAAAAGTTTTTGTCTTCCAGGTGGAACCAGGTGTTGTTGACAATGAGGACTTGTATTTCCTGCACTTTAACCAAACTGCCTATTAACAAAACTAACCAAACTGTTAACCCTGTTATGTTTGACTGTCCAATTGACAGATGTGATGACTGTTATATTGTTTACCCCCTGACTTGCTCTCAAGGTAAATGGTCGTGGACAACGCATGACCGATTAAGACAGTGCTGTGCACCCAGGTAATGAAGGTAACATTCACAGCTGCTGTACCTTTGACTGAACCTCTGGAGCTGTGGTGTTTCACTAAACAACCATTGAAAAGTTATCCCGATTATAAACTGTGGGCTGTTAATTACTGAGATGTTCCAGGGGAGGTGCAGAGCGGTAAGATCTGTACTATGGTGAAACTGATAAGGGTGATAGTTTTCTATATATTGGTCAATTCCTTCATAAATACACTTGAGGTAGCCAAACCTAAATCAACAAGGAGTAATGGAGGTACAGGTGAAGTTTCTCAAATTTTAGTGCAAGAAACAAATTCGGCCCTCAGTCTAATGGTTGATATGCTCACGATCGTAATCTCAGTAACTGTTGGCTGTGTCAAAATATGCCTTCGTCCATACACTCACCAATGTCTCATCCAATTCCATTCACTAGAACGGATTATGAGATGTTCAATTGGAATAATTTGGCCATGAGATTTGAAGATGAAGCAGATGAGTGCTATACTCCTGCCTACCCTATAGATTCGGCAAAAATATTCACATAATGCTGAAATTGCCTTATACGTTGCTAAAACAGTTAATGAACAGTACCTGCCGAGCGGTTTCAATTATACTACACTTTTTCGCATTATTCATATACAGATGTATGTGAAATTAGGTTTTGAATATAGAGTTCAAATAGTTTTGGCCCAAACAAACTGTTCAAAACCTCTTGGAAATCAGGTGTGTGTTCCCCAACCATATATTGCATCTTTAATGGTGGAGACCCTAGTTTCTGTGCAGCCATGGTCCGGTGTTAGGTCCATGGAGTCACTTCAGATACAGAAACGTAACTGCTCAGTGCCACAACAGATGGAGCGAACTCCTCAACTTATGTGCCTCCGGTGTTCACCCATGAACGGCAAAATGTTTCCTTGTGTTTTCAGGGAGTAGGAGACGGACCTGATAATTTAGGACAAAGCAGCTGTAAAACAGTAGTAAATGTCACTCTGAGACAGTCGTCATTACCTGAGAGAGTGTATCTAGTCTGTGGAGATAAAGCTTATTGCTGCGTACCCTATGAGTTGTTTCATGGTGTCTGTTATTTGGCATACCTAATTCCCTTGATCAGGGAAGTGAAATCCACTGAGATTGCTTCATTATACCCGCCTCTACATAAATATAAAAGAGAAATCCCAACATCTCAAAAGATAGCCAGCATCCTCTTGCCTTGGTATGGTATGTATATAACTCAACAGGAACTTGAATCTCTGTCTAAAGTCCTGGAGAATCATCTCAATGCCTCCAGTAGAGCCATGTTAGCTGAACATAGGGAGCTGCAGGAAGTTAAAACTGTAGCTTTACAGAATCGTATGGCGCTTGGTCTCCTGTTGGCAGCACAGGGAGGAACTTGTAAAGTTATAGGTACTGAATGTTGCTTCTACATCTCCGACGCAACTGCTGAGGTCATAGATATGGCGCATGACACAGCTCAAGGTATCAAAGAGTTACATGATAAACATGGGTTCAACTTTGGGGATTTTTCTGGTACCTTGGGGTCATTGGGATCAGGGTTAGTTAAATTTTTGACTACTCTATTTGTCGGTGGACTCTTTATTCTTTTCCTCTGCACTTGTATGATCTCATTGATTAAACTAATCGTGAAGAAGACAACAAGGTCAGTGGTTCAAGCACCCCAGGTGTGTATACGTCCAGAGGTTGCCAATCCAGTGGGTAAGAGGTATTATCATTTTGAAGGTTTTGGGGAAAGGATTCGAAGCTTTGACCTTGATGATCTTTCTCTTGGTGAAAATGATGAAGAGGAGACTTATGGTCTGTAAATGGAGGGTGTCTATTTCTTCTGTTACCTCTGTGTTTCATTTTAGGTTAACTTTAGGTGATGATTCTGGTTTTACTGGTTGTTTAGTATTCTAGGAGATGTTATTTTTAATCATTTAGAAATTGCCATATTATGAATCACTTTTAAAGTCTATTTTCAATGATGGTTTTCACAGTAATGTAATACATGCTTATAAGTTCAAAGTTAAAATTTTGTTATGATGATATGAAACTGATGGATAACGACTGTTCATGGAAAGTTCTACGAAGATGGATTCCAGACCACCATGCATCGTATGTGCTAGTAACCTCTCCATGGTGGTGACCCTCTACTGTACATAATGTACATGGGTCGAAGATTTTGCAATGTCTTGATTTCAACGATGATTGTTGTGATTGATTTCAAAGAGAGAAGAAATTTGCTCTAGAAATGTTAAATCAATTGTTTTATGGAACCCCTTCTAATTGCTAGGGTTTTATCTACTAGGTGAAATAATAAATTTGATCTTTCTCCTCTCCCAGTGACATGATCTGTGACCTCCCTGATGACCTTCTTTAACACCTTTGTGTTGTAGGGGATCTTCGCTAGCTTAAAGGCCCTTGTTGACCTGAAAGTGTAACTCACACATCATGGGAATGGGATGATGGGGTACATAAGAGGGGTTCTTAAGGTTTTTCACTGATTGTATGAATTAATATAAACCGACTGCTTTGTTTGAAAGAATGATTTTTATGGATGGCCTTTTGAATAATTCTGTGTGATTATGAATGTTTTATATTGTTTGTGTCAATCTCATTCTGACTGTACTCCCTGGTGGTCTCTAAATTTGGTAGATATTATTATTTGGTAGTTAGTATTGATCTTATGATCAATAAGAGGGGATTGTTATGGAATTTTCTCTTTTTAGGTTACACAAGGCCACGTGTGAGCCTTGTGATCCACGACAGTATTAACTGTTTGTCTTATGACTAGGTGCCACCATATCTCACTGTGGTGGCCAGGGTCGAAGAGACCTGTTGCTGCCTTCCTAGTCATAATAGATAGCTTGTTGTTGCCGTTCCAATCTGCATAAGCGGACATCTGTGTCTCCAGACTAGGATGTGTTGACAATAACACCTCCAAGAGTAAAGACATTCTCTTTTACTAATTCTGGAGCGTATAGTATTTGGGGTGTGATCTTTGGGTTTAAAGTATATGCACCATCACAAGTTCGTCAGAAGGCGAGACCGACTCAAGCACTTCAGATGTACTTTGAGAGTGTCTCTAGTTCTCCTTGGCCAAGCGTCAATAAATAATACAGCATAAAACATCAGAGGCTCCTGAACACTTTCTTCCCTCCTGACCTCACCATTGACCTTTGACTTCAGCAATTTCTCCACAACAGTCTTTTCCCTGTCTCTTACACTCTCTCTCCCCCTCACATTCCTGTCACTCTTCAGCTGTCTCTATACTATAAAGTTTAAAAAGGCCATAAGAGATATATCTTAAAAATGTTGAAATTGGTTGAAAAGAGTAGAATAGTATGAAGTGATACAATGTTGTGTAACACTGTAGAAATTTAGATGAAAAGGTAGAATTGTAGAGAGTAATAGTTATAGTACAAGATCTTGGTGAACTGTGTAGTTTGACTGAACTCTGTAGTAGAAGAAGAGGTAGTTTAAATTGTAGGTCTGTATAAAGATTTGAAGTTTGTATAATGGATTTGAAATGGAAAATATTTGTAAAAAAAAAGTTGAATAATTTGTAGAATATTAATAGTAGAATTTAGTAAAATAATAGTACAATATCTGTGTGTGTGTGTGTGTTACTGTGTGTGTGTGTGTGTGTGTGTGTGTGTGTGTGTGTGTGTGTGTGTGTGTGTGTGTGTGTGTGTGTGTGCGCACATTTTACACAGACAAGTTCAAATGAAGTGCCAAGAACTACAAAAATGGCTGCCACTCGGCTTGTCTGCTGATTTGAGGACACGGTAGTGAAATACGTTTTATTTTTTCAGTGATTTTTCTCCCTGCTCCTCACTCTAGCTGATGAAGTCATCACTCTAGGAAACCACATACACACCCATTATAAACCCAGAAATTTGACTAAGACCTGCTGAACTTTGAGCCTTGATAGTTTAAAAACGGTAAAAGATTTTGAAAAAAGTTAAATACGAGTTTAATAGTTGAAGAGTTTGTGTAGAATTCGAAATTTGAATGAAGTCTGTAGTAGTAGTACAAGTTGTTGAAATTGTAGAATGTTTGTAGAAGTTTTGTAGAATGATTTGAAGTTTGTGTAATGCATTTTAAAAAGGGAATTATTTGCAGAAAAAGTTGAATAATTTGTAGAATATTAATAGTAGAATGTAGAAAAGTAATAGCAGCTGTGGCATGAATGAGCTGAATCTAGTGGTATAATTTTTATTTTTGTGGGACAAAATTTGTAGGAGTAGTTAGAGGCCAAAAAACGTACGGAAGAAGAAAAATAATAATAACTAGAAAACTGCATTTCCTGCGGAAAGTGCGGTGTGGGTGCCCTCTGCCGCCGCCGGCCCCAGCGGCGCATCTGCTGCCCTTTTTCTGCATGTCTTTTCCCTGTCTCTTACACTCTCTCTCCCCCTCACATTCCTGTCACTCTTCAGCTGTCTCTATACTATAAAGTTTAAAAAGGCCATAAGAGATATATCTTAAAAATGTTGAAATTGGTTGAAAAGAGTAGAATAGTATGAAGTGATACAATGTTGTGTAACACTGTAGAAATTTAGATGAAAAGGTAGAATTGTAGAGAGTAATAGTTATAGTACAAGATCTTGGTGAACTGTGTAGTTTGACTGAACTCTGTAGTAGAAGAAAAGGTAGTTTAAATTGTAGGTCTGTATAAAGATTTGGAGTTTGTATAATGGATTTGAAATGGAAAATATTTGTAGAAAAAGTTGAATAATTTGTAGAATATTAATAGTAGAATTTAGTAAAATAATAGTGTGTGTGTGCATGCTTGTGACAGCTGTGCATGCTCAGTCCCTCTCCCTCTGACACAAAAGTTTCAAATGAAGTCCCTCAAAGAGAAAATCCTGTATTAATACAACAAGCTGTGTCATCATTGCCTTCTTACTGGGCTCTTATTTTTAAGGGACTCTTATTTTGAAAAACTGTGTGTGTGCTTGTTCTGTTTGTGTGTGTGTGTGCATCTGCCTGTCTGTCTGCCTGTGTGTGGTGTGACTGTCTCTCTATCTATGTGTTTGTGTTTGTGAGAGACAAGGATAAAATGGCCGACATTAAAAATGTAGTCTTGATAGTCTGATATCATACACAGACTTCAATAAAGTTAGTCAAAGGCATGCTTGAGGTTACCAAGCAACCAGGGTGAGCTCACCTGTCCAGGTGTGCAGCTCAGCCTGTATTGATCGTAGATCAGCAGATTTTTGATTGTTTGAACATAATGATGTCGATCTGTTTACTGACCGTCTGTTCAGTGTCTGTGTGTGTGTGTGTCTGTGTGTGTGTGTGTGTGTGTGTGTGTGTGTGTGTGTGTGTGTGTGTGTGTGTGTGTGTGTGTGTGTGCATGCTTGTGTCTGTAGAAATGTTCTAAATGAGTTGAATCTAAAAAAAATAAGATTAAAAGTGTAATAGTACAAGATCCTGTTAAAATGTGTAGTTTGAATTAAGTCTGTAGTAAAGTAGAAGTCATTTAAATTGTAGTTCTGTGTAAAGATTTGAAGTTTGTATGATGGATTTGAAATGGTAAAATATTTGTAGAAAAAGTTGAATAATTTGTAGAATATTAATAGTAGAATTGAGTAAAATAATAGTACAATATCTGTGTGTGTGTGTGTGTGTGTGTGTGTGTGTGTGTGTGTGTGTGTGTGTGTGTGTGTGTGTGTGTGTGTGTGTGCGCACATTTTACACAGACAAGTTCAAATGAAGTGCCAAGAACTACAAAAATGGCTGTCGCTCGGCTTGTCTGCTGACCCCTCCCCCCTCCTCCTCAAGCAGGGTGAGGTTGCCAAGCAACCTGGGTGAGCTGCAGGTCTCAATAATTAGACACAGGTGTTCCATGCAGCATGTATGTCTCACTGAAATGCACAGTATATGTCTGAATGATCCCCCTCAAAGAGGGCCAAAAAAACCCTCAAGGTATGCCTCGAAACCAAAATCTAAATGACCAGAAGAATGCTCATCGTGTGTATAATGTCTGTGCCAAGTTTCAGGTGAAAATTGTATAAACTTTGGCCTCGAGAGTCAGAGCAAGCACAGGTGCGCCCTGCTCCTTCCGGTAAATTCTCTGCTTCAAAAACCATGGGAGTGAATGAGGCTGTGGATGGGAGTAGTCGATCAATCAACGTGTAGGGACCCAAAACTATACGAGCGACAGCTACAACAGTGGTATCAGTGCGATTACCTCGAATTTTCCTACGTTTTATGTATACATCGTGTCTGTAGTGGAGCATTTGAGCCCACGGTAGTAAAATACGTTTTATTTTTTCACAGATTTTTCTCCCTGCTCCTCACTCTAGCTGATGATGTCATCACTCTAGGAAACCACATACACACCTATTATAAACCCAGAAATTTGACTAAAACCTGCTGAACTTTGAGCCTTGATAGTTTAAAAACGGTAAAAGATTTAGAAAAAAGTTAAATAAGAGTTTAATAGTTGAAGAGTTTGTGTAGAATTTGAAATTTGAATGAAGTCTGTAGTAGTAGTACAAGTTGTTGAAATTGTAGATTGTTTGTAGATGTTTTGTAGAATGATTTGAAGTTTGTGTAATGCATTTTAAATAGGAAATTATTTGCAGAAAAAGTTGAATAATTTGTAGAATATTAATAGTAGAATGTAGAAAAGTAATAGCAGCTGTGGCATGAATGAGCTGAATCTAGTGGTATAATTTTTATTTTTGTGGGACAAAATTTGTAGGAGTAGTTAGAGGCCAAAAAACGTACGGAAGAAGAAAAATAACTAGAAAACTGCATTTCCTGCGGAAAGTGCGGTGTGGGTGCCCTCTGCCGCCGCCGGCCCCAGTGGCGCTTCTGCTGCCCTTTTTCTGCATGTCTTTTCCCTGTCTCTTACACTCTCTCTCCCCCTCACATTCCTGTCACTCTTCAGCTGTCTCTATACTATAAAGTTTAAAAAGGCCATAAGAGATATATCTTAAAAATGTTGAAATTGGTTGAAAAGAGTAGAATAGTATGAAGTGATACAATGTTGTGTAACACTGTAGAAATTTAGATGAAAAGGTAGAATTGTAGAGAGTAATAGTTATAGTACAAGATCTTGGTGAACTGTGTAGTTTGACTGAACTCTGTAGTAGAAGAAGAGGTAGTTTAAATTGTAGGTCTGTATAAAGATTTGAAGTTTGTATAATGGATTTGAAATGGAAAATATTTGTAGAAAAAGTTGAATAATTTGTAGAATATTAATAGTAGAATTTAGTTAAATAATAGTGTGTGTGTGCATGCTTGTGACAGCTGTGCATGCTCAGTCCCTCTCCCTCTGACCCTCTGACACAAAAGTTTCAAATAAAGTCCCTCGAAGAGAAAATCCTGTATTAATACAACAAGCTGTGTCATCATTGCCTTCTTACTGGGCTCTTATTTTTAAGGGACTCTTATTTTGAAAAACTGTGTGTGTGCTTGTTCTGTCTGTGTGTGTGTGTGCATCTGCCTGTCTGTCTGCCTGTGTGTGGTGTGTCTGTCTCTCTATCTATGTGTTTGTGTTTGTGAGAGACAAAGATAAAACGGCCGACATTACAAATGTAGTCTTGATAGTCTGATATCATACACAGACTTCAATAAAGTTAGTCAAAGGCATGCTTGAGGTTGCCAAGCAACCAGGGTGAGCTCACCTGTCAAGGTGTGCAGCTCAGCCTGTATTGATCGTAGATCAGCAGATTTTTATTGTTTGAACACAATGATGTCGATCTGTTTACTGAGCGTCTGTTCAGTGTCTGTGTGTGTGTGTGCGTGTGTCTGTGTGTGTGTGTGTGTGTGTGTGTGTGTGTGTGTGCATGCTTGTGTCTGTAGAAATGTTCTAAATGAGTTGAATCTAAAAAAAATAAGATTAAAAGTGTAATAGTACAAGATCCTGTTAAAATGTGTAGTTTGAATTTATAGAATATTAATAGTAGAATTGAGTAAAATAATAGTATAATATCTGTGTGTGTCTGTTACTCTGTGTGTGTGTGTGTGTGTGTGTGTGTGTGTGTGTGTGTGTGTGTGTGCACATTTTACACAGACAAGTTCAAATGAAGTGCCAAGAACTACAAAAATGGCTGCCACTCGGCTTGTCTGCTGCCCCCCCCCCCCCCCTTCTCCTCAAGCAGGGTGAGGTTGCCAAGCAACCTGGGTGAGCTGCAGGTCTCATTAATTAGACACAGGTGCTCCATGCAGCCTGTCTGTCTCACTGAAATGCACAGTATATGTCTGAATGATCCCCCTCAAAGAGGGCCAAAAAAAACCTATATGGTATGCCTCAAACCAAAATCTGAAATGACCAGAAGAATGCTCATCGTGTGTATAATGTCTGTGCCAAGTTTAGGCGAAAATTGTATAAACTTTGGCCTTGAGAGTCAGAGCAAGCACAGGTGCGCCCTGCTCCTTCCGGTAAATTCTCTGCTTCAAAAACCATGGGAGTGAATGAGGCTGTGGATGGGAGTAGTCGATCAATCAACGTGTAGGGACCCAAAACTATACAAGCGACAGCTACAACAGTGGTATCAGTGCTAATACCTCGAATTTTCCTACGCTTCTATGTATACATCGTGTCTGTAGTGGGGCATTTGAGGGCACGGTAGTGAAATACGTTTTATTTTTTTTGTGATTTTTCTCCCTGCTCCTCACTCTAGCTGATGATGTCATCACTCTAGGAAACCACATACACACCCATTATAAACCCAGAAATTTGACTAAAACCTGCTGAACTTTGAGCCTTGATAGTTTAAAAACGGTAAACGATTTTGAAAAAAGTTAAATACAAGTTTAATAGTTGAAGAGTTTGTGTAGAATTTGAAATTTGAATGAAGTCTGTAGTAGTAGTACAAGTTGTTGAAATTGTAGAATGTTTGTAGAAGTTTTGTAGAATGATTTGAAGTTTGTGTAATGCATTTTAAATAGGAAATGATTTGCAGAAAAAGTTGAATAATTTGTAGAATATTAATAGTAGAATGTAGAAAAGTAATAGCAGCTGTGGCATGAATGAGCTGAATCTATTGGTATAATTTTTATTTTTGTGGGACAAAATTTGTAGGAGTAGTTAGAGGCCAAAAAACGTACAGAAGAAGAAAAATAATAATAATAATAAAGATGTAGGATAACAATAGTGTGGGAGCCCTTCAGGCACCCACACCAATAATAATAAAGATGTAGGATAACAATAGTGTGGGAGCCCTTCAGGCACCCACACCAATAATAACTAGAAAACTGCATTTCCTGCGGAAAGTGCTGTGTGGGTGCCCTCTGCCGCCGCCGGCCCCAGCGGCGCACCTGCTGCCCTTTTTCTGCATGTCTTTTCCCTGTCTCTTACACTCTCTCTCCCCCTCACATTCCTGTCACTCTTCAGCTGTCTCTATACTATAAAGTTTAAAAAGGCCATAAGAGATATATCTTAAAAATGTTGAAATTGGTTGAAAAGAGTAGAATAGTATGAAGTGATACAATGTTGTGTAACACTGTAGAAATTTAGATGAAAAGGTAGAATTGTAGAGAGTAATAGTTATAGTACAAGATCTTGGTGAACTGTGTAGTTTGACTGAACTCTGTAGTAGAAGAAGAGGTAGTTTAAATTGTAGGTCTGTATAAAGATTTGAAGTTTGTATAATGGATTTGAAATGGAAAATATTTGTAGAAAAAGTTGAATAATTTGTAGAATATTAATAGTAGAATTTAGTTAAATAATAGTGTGTGTGTGCATGCTTGTGACAGCTGTGCATGCTCAGTCCCTCTCCCTCTGACCCTCTGACACAAAAGTTTCAAATGAAGTCCCTCGAAGAGAAAATCCTGTATTAATACAACAAGCTGTGTCATCATTGCCTTCTTACTGGGCTCTTATTTTTAAGGGACTCTTATTTTGAAAAACTGTGTGTGTGCTTGTTCTGTCTGTGTGTGTGTGTGCATCTGCCTGTCTGTCTGCCTGTGTGTGGTGTGTCTGTCTCTCTATCTATGTGTTTGTGTTTGTGAGAGACAAGGATAAAATGGCCGACATTAAAAATGTAGCCTTGATAGTCTGATATCATACACAGACTTCAATAAAGTTAGTCAAAGGCATGCTTCAGGTTGCCAAGCAACCAGGGTGAGCTCACCTGTCCAGGTGTGCAGCTCAGCCTGTATTGATCGTAGATCAGCAGATTTTTATTGTTTGAACACAATGATGTCGATCTGTTTACTGAGCGTCTGTTCAGTGTCTGTGTGTGTGTGTGTCTGTGTGTGTGTGTGTGTGTGTGTGTGTGTGTAAATAGGAAATTATTTGCAGAAAAAGTTGAATAATTTGTAGAATATTAATAGTAGAATGTAGAAAAGTAATAGCAGCTGTGGCATGAATGAGCTGAATCTAGTGGTATAATTTTTATTTTTGTGGGACAAAATTTGTAGGAGTAGTTAGAGGCCAAAAAACGTACGGAAGAAGAAAAATAACTAGAAAACTGCATTTCCTGCGGAAAGTGCTGTGTGGGTGCCCTCTGCCGCCGCCGGCCCCAGCGGCGCACCTGCTGCCCTTTTTCTGCATGTCTTTTCCCTGTCTCTTACACTCTCTCTCCCCCTCACATTCCTGTCACTCTTCAGCTGTCTCTATACTATAAAGTTTAAAAAGGCCATAAGAGATATATCTTAAAAATGTTCAGGTTGCCAAGCAACCAGGGTGAGCTCACCTGTCCAGGTGTGCAGCTCAGCCTGTATTGATCGTAGATCAGCAGATTTTTATTGTTTGAACACAATGATGTCGATCTGTTTACTGAGCGTCTGTTCAGTGTCTGTGTGTGTGTGTGCGTGTGTCTGTGTGTGTGTGTGTGTGTGTGTGCATGCTTGTGTCTGTAGAAATGTTCTAAATGAGTTGAATCTAAAAAAAATAAGATTAAAAGTGTAATAGTACAAGATCCTGTTAAAATGTGTAGTTTGAAATAAGTCTGTAGTAAAGTAGAAGTCATTTAAATTGTAGGTCTGTATAAAGATTTGAAGTTTGTATGATGGATTTGAAATGGTAAAATATTTGTAGAAAAAGTTGAATAATTTGTAGAATATTATTAGTGGAATTGAGTAAAATAATAGTACAATATCTGTGTGTGTGTGTGTGTGTGTGTGTGTGTGTGTGTGTGTGTGTGTTACTGTCTGTGTGTGTGTGTGTGTGTGTGTGTGTGTGTGTGTGTGTGTGTGTGTGTGTGTACGCACATTTTACACAGACAAGTTCAAATGAAGTGCCAAGAACTACAAAAATGGCTGTCGCTCGGCTTGTCTGCTGACCCCTCCCCCCTCCTCCTCAAGCAGGGTGAGGTTGCCAAGCAACCTGGGTGAGCTGCAGGTCTCATTAATTAGACACAGGTGATCCATGCAGCATGTATGTCTCACTGAAATGCACAGTATATGTCTGAATGATCCCCCTCAAAGAGGGCCAAAAAAACCCTATAAGGTATGCCTCGAAACCAAAATCTAAATGACCAGAAGAATGCTCATCGTGTGTATAATGTCTGTGCCAAGTTTCAGGTGAAAATTGTATAAACTTTGGCCTCGAGAGTCAGAGCAAGCACAGGTGCGCCCTGCTCCTTCCGGTAAATTCTCTGCTTCAAAAACCATGGGAGTGAATGAGGCTGTGGATGGGAGTAGTCGATCAGTCAACATGTAGGGACCCAAAACTATACGAGCGACAGCTACAACAGTGGTATCAGTGCGATTACCTCGAATTTTCCTACGTTTTATGTATACATCGTGTCTGTAGTGGGGCATTTGAGCCCACGGTAGTGAAATACGTTTTATTTTTTCACAGATTTTTCTCCCTGCTCCTCACTCTAGCTGATGATGTCATCCACTCTAGCAAAAACATTCCGCCACATACACACCCATTATAAACCCAGAAATTTGACTAAAACCTGCTGAACTTTGAGCCTTGATAGTTTAAAAACGGTAAAAGATTTTGAAAAAAGTTAAATACGAGTTTAATAGTTGAAGAGTTTGTGTAGAATTTGAAATTTGAATGAAGTCTGTAGTAGTAGTACAAGTTGTTGAAATTGTAGAATGTTTGTAGAAGTTTTGTAGAATGATTTGAAGTTTGTGTAATGCATTTTAAATAGGAAATTATTTGCAGAAAAAGTTGAATAATTTGTAGAATATTAATAGTAGAATGTAGAAAAGTAATAGCAGCTGTGGCATGAATGAGCTGAATCTAGTGGTATAATTTTTATTTTTGTGGGACAAAATTTGTAGGAGTAGTTAGAGGCCAAAAAACGTACGGAAGAAGAAAAATAATAATAATAATAAAGATGTAGGATAACAATAGTGTGGGAGCCCTTCAGGCACCCACACCAATAATAAAGATGTAGGATAACAATAGTGTGGGAGCCCTTCAGGCACCCACACCAATAATAATAATAAAGATGTAGGATAACAATAGTGTGGGAGCCCTTCAGGCACCCACACCAATAATAATAAGCGCGGTGGATAACATATAGTGTGCGCCTTGCACGCACACTCAATAATAAGCGCAGTGGATAACATATAGTGTGCGCCTTGCACGCACACTCAATTACTTTATTTAGTTTTGTAGCTGACTGAGTGGCTCCTTCTTAGTGTCCTCACAAAAACAGCCAATGAATTAGTAGTCACTGTTTAATGTCTGCCATCTGAGTTATCCATGTTACCTCTATATCACTTCCCCAAAGCTAGACCAAGCCCTAACAGATTAAAACCAAACCATGTTTATCAAACTAAATATAGTTCAAGTTCGTTCTTACCTTTGGCTGGAGATGTGGGTGAATGTAGTGGCTTCATGTGCAGATAATGCATATTTACTTGTGGAAAAGGTTGTTTCTGTCTCTTTCTCAGTCGCATGCTGCATTACCATCCCATTACATTGCTTTAAAGAGAGAAATAGAAGAGACATTGACAACTGATTTGAGTGTACAGATTCAACAGGTTTTCATGCATTTTATTTCATACCAATGAGTTTATCATACATTTATATGCTGCAAATCTTGAAGAGGCAAGTTAAAAATCTGATGTCCTCTGGCTGAGCTTGCCAGGTTGGGGTCAATACCAGTATTGGCATTGTTGTTTCTCTTATTCCTCAGGCTCTGCCTCAGACGATCATGGAGCTTCTTTCTCTGCTTCCTGTTATTAAAGAAACAAATTAAATTGTGAAGCAGCCCAGATCACAACTGGACAACTTATCGGAGAACAACAGAGGGGAAGATTCCAAATGTACCAAAAAAAGATACATTTACTCCAATTTTATCTGATGTTAGGTTGGCTTGATTGTAGTAATGATAATTATTATTTCTTTCTGTACTGCGGTCAGTACAGATTACACTGTCATGTTATAGCATCCAATAGCACCACAAATCCCCAAACTTCCTTGCAGCACTTTTTTTTTCTTGTGGTGATTGATGTCCAGCTTTATGTATTTGTGAGGGCCTGGAAACTCTCTACTGTACTCTGTTCACTTACTTATCACTGAATACATCAAAACATAATTGTCAGACAGCAATGCTGGAATGTCTCACAGTCTTGAATTTTAAGTGGCCATACATTCATATATTTTATTTCCTCTATTTTCTTGTGATAATCAGTTAATTTAATTTGTTTTCTCAAGATCTCAGATTAAATAGGTCATTATCTTGAGAAAAAGTTGTATTATCTCAAGATATCAAGAAAGTTATCTGGCAATACCATTTGTTATTTCAAGATAATGACATTAATAACTTGAGATCTCAAATGAAATTAACTCCTTAAAAGAAAAACGTAGATAATGAAATGTATGAATGTATGACTGCTTAGGGCTTCTATAGATTCCTAGTTAAACTTAAAGTTAAAGTGTTAAAGTTCAAGTTCAGCTCTCAGCATCCCTTTTGTAACACTGGTAACACTATGAAGACCACATCTATAGTGAGAGTTATCATAATGTCTATCAGTGTTGAAGCCATGAATCTCTAGTACAATTACAATTACTTCAATATTCTGTTATGTAATTACTAATGAAGACTTTCCTTCCCAGTAAGACTCAACAGTCTAGCCAAGTGCTAGCCTTTCAGGGGATTAAAACAAAGTGTCCTCCTGGTTTCTAGCTTGTGCTTTTGTTTTCTTGGCTCCCAGGTTATAAAACATACACATCATTTATGCTTATATGCCCTGGTTCATTAATCTCAATATATATTCATATTTTGTTATTTTTGTCGTTTATTTAATGTGCATTTTGATTTGATATTGCTACATGCTAGAAAAAAAGCGTTTACTTTACAAACTATTGATATTTTGAAACACAGCACAGTCACAGTTGAGGATACTGGGGCACTGTTGGACACTATAAAAAAATCATAGAGTGTACATTTTAGTTTAAGTAAGCATAGGAATGTGACATGAATTACTTTGTTTTGCAGTAGGCAACCACACACATGATTCCAACGACTAGGAGTGCAATGCAGATTCCTGATATTGTTAAAATACGTTTCTGATACAGCTCCTCAGCTTCTGAAAAAGAGGACAGTCCATTCTTAAAACTTCACATCTACATAACACACAGACAGACATATACTCATACATAAAGACCATTCCAGCCATAAATCCAAACAAGTAAAAGCTCTGTATGGAGGTTTTTACATTATTAGCAACCAGCAGTCCAAATTTATAATTGTATCAGAACATATTTTGCACTATTGATATGGCTTAAATCTAATCTACGCTGGCAGACACAGAGCTGGCCCTCATTACCTTTTTATTGCAGCCAAACATGATAATTATGATTTAGTGTGTTCATGCTTTAAGTGGTACTGATTTAGTTTCATAACGTTTCCATACTAATGAGTTTTAAAAAGAATGGTCAAAAGTGTAGCAGTGGTCAAGATATCCTGACTTTTAGCCTACACTTCCCATAATGGATTTTAATAGTCTTGTCACATTATGATTGTAGTGATGTCATCGGGTCAGTGCCATCATTGACCTGTGCTGACATCACAACTGTACGACTTAAGAGTTAATTGGACATGCCATTTCTTAGTAAACATTAGTAAAAGGTTGTTAAACCACTGCCTAACAAACGCTTCTCTTCGGGGGTTGGGCTTCCATTTTTTCAGGTGCTGGATGGAATGAGTGGATGGGTGCAAAGGCAGAAGCCATAATTTTCATGCTTTATGTTGGAGATTATTAGCCAATATATTAACATCAGATATTTTTAATGTTTAAATGTACATTTTGGTGGGCTCATAAATCTTGTACTGACAGGGCTTCAGTCAGCAGTCAGAGAGAAATGGCTCTAGCATGTAATATACTAAATCCAGCTCTCCACTCTGGTTCCTGCTTCTCTTTATCATCCTAAAAACCTTAAACATTGTCTTTTCAGGGATGCTGCACCTCTCAAACAAGTTAGAGTTAAATGAGGTGGATCCTCTTAGAAATAATAAATGCCTGCCTGGAAAACAATTATATTCATTTCAAAGCAAAATAATGTTAAAGACTTTGATATTGTATCATCTCTCCCTGGGTCACATCCATTGTCCTGTTCTATTTTCTTTCACTTATCTAGATTGTCTTCTGTTGTCAGTGTTGTTATGTTTGCCTTTGCTCTGGTATTTATGAATTTTAGGACATCAGAAGCTGTAATAAGATCCTTACTTATGTTGATTCTCATTGGGCATTTTGGATCTCCTGTTTTCCAGCATAACAAAGCTTTTTGGGGAAATTGGATATAAGCAGATTCCATGCAGTATATTTAAAGCAGTCAACTGTCCTGATGCTGTTGTTAATTAGTTGTTACACACACACACACACACACACACACACACACACACACACACACACACACACACACACACACACATATATAATGTTGCATTTAATTTTAATTAACTTGTCTCACTGAAAGTAAAAACAAAATATTAACATGAATTAATAACAATGTGATTTAAATGTGTCACATTAAGCCAAAATTAATTTTGTCATTTTTGCAGAAACAAGTTGATCCTGCACTCAGTGTAATAAGAAGAGGCAGAAACTACAGTGCTGCTTTACGGAAGACGCAAGATAAAGAACAGTTGGAAAGACATCTGGTGGAGGTGGAAACAGGAAGGTAGATGGCAGAAGATGGATGGATTTAAGACACATGATGGTGATGAAGATCTGTTGTTTCATGCTGAACACTGGTTGCAACAGAAAGTGCAGGGAGGAGAGCTGAAGGGATGTAAACATACAGCATCAGAAATGTTCAGCCTCTATGGCTTCATAGTGTACTCAAATAAATCTGCAGCATTGACTGTTGAGGCACATGTGACATTAGATCACAAAACTACAGTTTGCAAATGCACACAGTGCTTTGTTATAAATAATGTAGATGTGTTGGTGTTTAATCACTAAAATATGTACCGAATGTGATATTTCATTTGTGTTCATGGTCAAGGCTGTATGATCCCTTCATCTGGCAATAGAAAACTAGCTTTAGTTTAGGGTTTAAGCTTAGAGTCTTACATCTGCAAACTAGAAGGAAGGAGCAATCCATACCCATAAATTCAATCCCAAGATGTTCTGTCAGTGCAGAAAGATAAAAAAAAGATAATTGGATTTTACAGATGAGGTAATATTTTTTAAGTAGAAGATATGTAGTCAGATTTTGCTTAATGGATTAAGGACACACTATCAAAAGTCATTATACAGAAACGTATACATAGTAGACCGTTTATATAAACATGATATATATATGGTATTCTAAAGGTACAGGAAACAAATTGACCTAAATGGTAACACTTTCAATGACGACTACATCTATGGTGCATTGTAAGGATATTCAAAGTACATTTTAATGCATTCATTATGATTTATGACCACACACTTATTAACACACATAAAGCTTTCTGAAATAAAATGTTATAAATGTGATTTACAGATAGAAAGTTGATGAGTGTAGTAATAAAACATTATGGATGCATTGTAATTCACAATGAATGCTCCATAACATGCTATGCATGTGGTCTTCATAGAAAGTGTTACTGCAAATAAATTTGGTTTATATGGCAACACACAAATGTTGACCCAGCACTGGACAACCATAACTACAGTTACTAACTTAACCCAATGGAAAGTGTGTGTATGCTCATCACTGACATCACATATGTTTTATCCAGTATCAGACATTAATCTGTGATCTGTGAAGGAGTGCAAACTCTGGTCTCCGGAGTCAGATGTGCTACACAGCCATCAACCGACATACACTGACTTACACCAGTCTTGAGACAGAGAGAATTGAACTTAATAATACCAACAAGTTGTTAAGCATTACTGCACAACTCTGCCAAATGTTCTAACTCTAAGTGTATAATGTGTAGGTAACAAATATATTGCTGTCATTTCATTTCTCCTTTGAAAAGAGCACTCACTCACTGCTTTGCTTTACAATGCTGTGACACAGAGCCCCCACTTCATCCACACATTTAATTGCTACCTCAGTTTTAGTTTTTTTATCCAGTTTTAATGCTTTACCCAAATAATAAATTTTCTCTTCCTGTCACTTGGAATAAGCTCCTTTGATATTTTTAGTAAAAAGTAGGTACAAGAATTGTCCAAATTCTCTCAACACTCATGACTGTCACACATCAAACAAGACATCTGGGTCAGGACAGTGCTTTGTATATGTCTGGTAAAACACTGACAAACTGTTTTGAACTCCAGTGTTTGCAGGAAGTGAAAAAATAAGTACTTTAAAGGTCCAGTGTGTTTCAGTGTGTCCAGTGGGGGATCAATTTGCATGGAAAATTATAACATATTTTTTCATGTCATGTTCAATCACCTGAAAATATGAATAGCTGTGTTTTTATTAACTTAGAATTAGCTCTTAATATCTACAAAGAGGACGGGTCCTGTTCTGATCATATTGCACTGCCATGTTACAGTAGACTAGAGCCTTTACATTTTGTGGCCACTGTAATTCCTCCTACAAGTTTAGAAGGGAGTCAGGTGAGGGGTATTCAGTTGATTGTAACTTCACCACTAGTCCTAAATCTTACACACTAAACCTTTAACACTAGTTTAGTTTCCTGTACCTTTAAAACGCTGGTGAAAGTATACTTATCACAACACCAGTTTATTTTTTTCAAACAAATTTTGTCCTGTAATGTAATATCTAAAATGATCATAAGAAAATATAATACATTATGTATCCAACTGTTAGGCACCACTAAAGCAGTGACATGGCTTGATCCATGCACTTACATCAGTCTCCTTGCAATTCTAGACTGTCATAGCAGACAGTTAGTGGGACAAAGATATACACTCAACAATCACTTGAAATTTAGCATGCTATGATGATCATGCACCATTCCCAACACATACTCAGGTCTCATTTATTTAGGTCTCAGTATGTTGATTGGTTAAAAAATAATATACTATACTTATTATAACAATACGAAAACAATTTGCAAAGTAAACTCTCATTTAAAAGCCCTTTTGTATGCAATGCCTTTAGAGCTGCACACTTTGTTTTGCTTAATACAGCAAAAAGTCATAATGACATAGCACAAGCTATTGAAAATAATGGGTTACAGTGCTGCTGTTATCTTGTTGTTTCCGAAAGAGTCACAACAGTTTTCACACTGGCCACAGTTTTCACACTGGCCACACTGGCCATCTAAAAAAAAGCACACTGCTGCTGATGTTTTGCAGTGAGCATTGGCTATGAAGTGAGACTTTCCTCACTAGAAAAAACTCAGCACTTCAAACAACCTTGTGGGCGAGATTGGACATTGTTGAAGTGGACATTGTTTAAAGAGCTGCTGAACCTCTTAGAAAAAAAGTGCATGTAAGTGTACAGCATGATCACCAGTGATGGGATTAACGGCGTTGAAATAAACGCTGTTACTAACGGCGTTACTTTTTTCAGTAACGGGTAATCTAACGAGTTACTTCATCTATCGTTGTAACGCCGTTACCGGTACCAACACGCGTTACCTCGCGTTACTGAACCAACCTACTCGTTTAGAAACTGGCACCTCACTCAACTCGCATACAGGAATGCCTTTTTTTCTCCCTTTGGTAAGGGCGGGATACGTAATGACGATTGGCTAAAGCAGAGATTTCATGTTGAGCCAACCAGAGACACCCGGTGGGCGGGTATACACACAAACCAACACACGGTCGTAGCACGTGCGCGCACACACACACACGCACACACACACACGCAGCATGTCAGATGAGATGGCGAGTCCCGAGGCTGAGTCTAAGACAGCGTTTTCACGGTGGAAGTATAGGCAGTATTTTAACCTCGTCGAGGTAAAAGGTAAAAATGTACATGTGACATGCACACTGTGTCTAAGACCAAAGACTTTGTCCACGTCAAATGTAAGCAACTCGAATTTAATGAAGCATCTCTCGACTGCACACGCGTCTGTTAAGCTAGTGGCCACCGGCATGCCCCACGATAAAGGCAAGCTAGCTAACAAGGAAGGCTGGATTTTTCTGCTTCAGCTTCTACCCCAAAACTTACCACACAGCAAGAACTCAATAAAATTATAGGGAGGTATGTGTTTGAAAACATGCTGCCATTGAAAGTTTGTTTCAATTTGCAGCATGTCAAGTGTAAAACATGTCATATTGTTTAACTGCTTACATTTGTAAGTAAAGAAAATGCTTGAAGTTCAGTTGTAATTGCGTTGAGGTGCAATACATTAAAACCAGTATGGGTATCTGTTGTTTGCTTTACTCCAAATTATTTGGCATTTTTTAACTTAAAAAAGTAACGCATTAGTTACTTTTCTGGGTAACTAGTTACTTTTATAGTGTAGTAACTCAGTTACTAACTCAGTTACTTTTTTGGGTAAGTAACTAGTAACTGTAACTACTTTTTCAAAGTAATGTGCCCAACACTGATGATCACCAAGTTGTTTTGGTGCCTAAATCTAATTCTTAATGAAAGTAATGGCAGTTCATAAGAAAAAGCTCATATTGTGTGGGTCATTTTAGAAGGCAATGACAAACAACTTGTTTTATAATTTAGTTTGGAGTGTAAACAATGAAAAAAAAAGTGGAGCCACTTCGAAAGGGAAACCTTTGGCTTAACATATCTGACAAGTCTTTGTTCAGCTATTCCTACCTTCGGTCACAGTATAGAAATGTGTAATGGTGTCAAATATGAACATGCTATGGACCTGAATGGTATTTGCACTTGTTTGTTGTTGTGGTAATTATTGTGAGCTCTGGGTAGTCAGGACCAAAAAAATGCCTAAAAACTATAACTCTCGATGTGTGGAAACCTACAGTGCAGGTACAAAACAGTTTAAACTGATATGGTGATTATTTTAGTGAAAATAAATCTGATAAAAATTGAAAAAATAAATATTTTAGTGTATCATGACCTTCCCATTCATTACTTTTCATTGTATAACCCCTCCCTCTAAAAAGAAAGAAAAAAGAAAAAATGTCATTCATAACATTCACAGTCCATTTAGATAGCAGTTTCGCTGCTATTTTCCGGCTTGTTGTTTGGCCACAAATGCTATGATTGAGGTTTCTGCCTCTTAAAAGAAGCTTTTTCTTGCCATTGTCACCAAGCGCTGGCTCATGGTGAAATATTTGGGTCTCTGTCAATAATACTTTAAAGAGTACAGTCTAGACCGGCTCCATATAAAAAATGTCAAGATAACTTCTGTTGTGATTGGATTACATTCTAAATAAAATTGAATAGAAATTAATTCAATTGAATTCCAGTGTTGCAGCAGTGAATTCAATTTATCTCACCACAGACACCTTTCATTCACTCAGTCCAAGACACCAGTGATATCATGTCTAAGGGAGTTTCGTAATTTGACAAGAGGCCAGTTAAAATAGGAAGAGAGATTGTTTTTAAGATGGTCAGATACACCACAGCCAAAAGAGTATATTATTTTTCTTCAGCAACGACAGCTAAGAACATAAAATGGTGGCTCCTTGGTCACTGTGTGGTCCTGTCTCCTGGTTCTGGGCAGACCTCTTTACTCTCTAGGCAAGATAGAAATTCATTCAACTCAGTCAAGCCTATCATGACCTTGAGCCTGAGTTGGTTGATGAACATGGGACTGTCCCTGAACATAGTGCTCACCATTCCAAAATGCACATGAGAAATCCACCATTTTGTTTTCACATCACAAATTCACAAATATGGTTTAAAATAGAGCTGGAATTGGTAGTGCACACATTAGCAGTTTGCTCAGTGTTGTGGGAATAATTGCAGACAAGATTTTCTGATAGTATTTGGTGAAATAGACGTTACAAGCAGTCATAGGCTGGTATGGCCTTGCGGTTCAGTGTACCCTGTGCACCCCTTACTCAGACAGTCAGCTCCACAGGGTAGGTCTTAGTTGTCTAAGCTAGCTAAGAGCCTTTAGCCTAAAGCCACCTCATGGAACAACTGACTAGAGACAAATTAAAGGGAAAAAAATAAATAAATGGAGAAACATTAAGAATGCAGATGATTCCACAGAGGGGCACTACACAGGGGAGCCCCAGAGGGAGAGAAAGGGATACCATCAATTGCTTTCTAATCAATTTATATTGTTTTTTTCCTTTTAATTTTTCACCTGTCTGTAGCTTGTAACTCAGTCATAATTTACACATTCAAGCAGCAAGCTTCAAATTTAAGTGGTTAGTCATTGACCAATTTTAAAGATGCCAACCTGTGTTTCTTTTAGGAAAGATTAGGAAAAGGAGAAGAACAGCTGCATCTGCAGTTCTAAACTGCTTTTTTATTTCTCGCTGATAGAAGGCATAGGTTGGAGACAGACTGCATATTAAGAACTAAAAGCCTGAAGCAGCTAGTACATCTTGGTACTATTCTTGAAGTAGATAATACTGATTAGGCCTGTTTCAAGTGCTTCATATGACACCGCTTGTCCTTGTGGCATAAATCAGGTGTGTGTACTTATATGTCCATTTACATAACACTTGTTTTTTTTAATAAAATAAATAGTCCAGTCAAGAAAAAACATTTTTGTCATTCATGTGCAAAACTTAATTGATTCCTCACACAAATACAGTATACAGCTGGACTGCTGACACCCTACTTGCTTATCTGTCTATCCTTCTACTGGCAACTGGCAGCTTGATTTTTTTGTGTGTATGAATACATATATATATTTAAGCATAGACACAGTAAAGACTGTAACACTGACAATTTCCTAATCTTCCAGTTTAAAAACATAAATATGTAAACTGTGCAAAGATTTCAACTGGAAATAATATTAATTTAACTTTTACAATACCATACAAAAGAATACGAATTTCAACATGCAAAAAGTTTTGGGCTGCATAAATCACAGATCTAAGGAGGAAAATAACATGTACAGGTACACAGCACAAGAACTGTTGCATGCTCCAATCCAAAGGGATTTTCCAGAGATAGAAGAGGAAATAGACATACTGTAGAAGCTGGCCATTACATAGTTTTGGCAGCGATCACCGGTAAATTCATTTGGACACCTGAATAGGAAACAAAAGAAACAGCAAAGAAGAGAGAGGGAGTTAGTTCATGCAAGAACTGCACAAAACCCACAACAGTCATCACTGGTGTTGGCAGAAAGGGCCAGCTAGACCACTATGTCTAGCTATAGTCTGTGAGTCTGAGTTAGCAGCAGACTGAAATTTGCATGTACATACACGGTTACACAGGACAAGCCTAGACTTTGCCTGTACAGTACCAGCCTCTCAGAATTGCCGTCTGGCAGCCAGATATTTCTATTCATTCCGTCTACATAGGCAAGTCATTGACCAGCTGGTAATTCTAGTTGACTGTATATCTGTAATATAATCCTATAGGGGGTTTCATGACCCCACCCAACTAGCAGCATAGGCCCAGATTCATTTCAATCAAAAAGAGAATTCAGGGCTCCCAGGAATGGCTCTGTTAGTCCTGATGTAGCAGCAGCCCAACCAGTGATCCCTTGGGTTTCATGTACGTCATTTCTGTTCTTATGTTAATTTCTTCTGCAGGTAACAAGAGTGTTCTTCTAAGTGTTGGTGTCTGAGAGGATGGGGTAAGGCTGAATGGAAACAGCAGTAGGTAGGATGTCTTACATCCAGACATGACACGCTACTTAATGCAATCAGAGATGGACGCAGTTTACTTTTCTGAATAGTATGGATGAGGTGTGATGAGATGTGTAGTACATGCAAATTCCAGTTTACTTCCCTACTGAGGAGAATGTACTTAAGCCTTTGGACCCATGCAGAGGGCTCCACTTCAGCTCATAAAAATATAGTTAAAGCATACCAGAACAATGCCTAGCTTATTATCCGGGAAACGTAGACTAGAGACAGGAATATCTCTGCCATTTCTTGGAGAAAAACATGACAGGAGTGAAACACCAGCAATGACATGTGGGATTGAAAGCAGTTATGCTCACATACGTTTTGGGTCTGAGACTTTCTTAAGCACAGCTTGTTCACATCGGTGCCCAGTGAATCCAGCCAAGCACCTGGTTGATGGGTAGAAAGGAAAAGAGATAAACAGCACTGACTGCATAAGTACACATGGACCAACACAAAACACGGCATTAAATTAAATCGTGAAATCTCAAAGTACATGTGGTTTGAAATTGCCAGTCTTGGAAACTATACAAAATATGCAATGTGAGGATCACATGAGCGACTTCTGGCTGACTGTTTATTTGACTTGACTTTGTTATAACATTAAAAATAAGGTTTACCAACTTTTCACTGTATTTTTACTTTGACTTCCACATCCAGCAAAACATGAGTAGCAGCAACAGTAAGTGCAAGTCTTTTGCTGACCTTTCTGTAGCGTTCTCAGTTACAGGTCAGCAGAACAGAAATGGATTTCTTGGGAGAATGTATGGTATGCGCTTGTCTCTACTAATAAGACAATCCTACACTGAGAACAGAAATCTTAGCATTTCCATCTACCCTGATTCTATGCTGATGCACTGGTGCTCCATCTTCCACAACCAACACAAATGTTTGCAGATTCACATCTGATCGCACAGCTCACCTTTTAACTTTGCTTACTCCACCTCTTGGGAGAAAGAAATCAAGCTTTTTCAGCAGTCTACCTCTATTTTGTTCTGTCCTGACCATACTGAGGACAAATTTTTGGCTCATCTGCTCATTAAATGCATCCTTCTGGGGGTCAGATGACATCAGTCTGTGGTGTGCACTTTGTGCAGTATGATTTGCTGCTGGTGTTTAAAGCTCAGATCACCCTAAAACTGCTGTCCTTTAAAACAGCACTTTAATAGCTTTGACCTAATCTAAGCTATTAAGTGATTGATGTGCCCTTTCCTTTCCTTTGCCTCATTGTGATTAAGGACAGCAGCTCAGTCAGACAGTCCCTTTTTGCATTGCTGAGGAAGTAAACGTGCAAATGCCAGAAGCCAATATTATTATATTGGGGTTTTTTTAGAGAGAGAACAAACGCTGGAAAACAATTCTGAATTGTCCTTTTTCATGCCTAACGCATTACACCTGAGCCAAACCTGTGCCCTCATACAGATTTAATAAGAGCTCTCCTTAAAGAATCAAACTTGTCTCATGCCTCATCAAAGAACTCAAACAGATTTGATGTGGCACAATTTATGAGAATTCACCAATCTTCTCATATGTATGTGCTCTATATGGTTCATAAAACTCGACCTGAGAGTTTAAATGTGCTGAAATGAACCATGATAATAAAATATATTCGCTAGCACATTTACTGTACTTAGAGTTTATTTTATTTATTTTTTGTTTTGTTTTTTAAAGCTGTTTTTGGGCTTTCTGCACTTTTTGAAAATGGCAGCTGAAGAGTTAAAGGAAAGTGGGGAGAGGGAAAGGAGGAATGACAGGTCGGGATTACACCCTGGGCCGCTGGAGCAAAGACTGAGCCTTTGTACATGGGGTGCATGCTCTACCAGGTGAGCTACTGGGCACCCCCTTACTTAAAGGCTTTGTATAGATTTTATGATATAATTGTCAGATTTTGGTACAGTAACTTCTATAGTTCAGTAGCAAATGTTGAAATGTGTTCAAAAATGTAAAATACAATGTATTATCTATTAATAAAACATAATTTCAGCTCAACAGCTGATTAAAGAGCTTCATACAGATCACTTCCCAGTATGATGCTCTGTCCTACAGTATCTAACAGTGATCAGCTGCTGTGGGATAAAATATTTGAACCCATAGCAGTGTCAGTAGTGTCACATGACTGCCTCTCATATTAATCATGGACCACCAACCTTTTAGCATCTAACTGAATGAAATTTGTTTACACATGGAAATGAACAGGCATACAGTAATTTTATAAGGTAAACTTAAAGTAAGACAATTAGGTAAAACATGAGGTCCAATGCATTTGATGAATGGTGGTCAGCTGTGGGAATTTTGAACACAAAACTCTCACCACTATGGAGACCAAGGCTGATCAAGTAAGTGGCTCCTTTTTTCCTTCTTGCAATGCCTAAGCAATGTAGTTGCCTGTTGTTTAATCTTAGGCTGACTCTCTTTTTCAGTGGTTCAAGTGACAACATTGGATTGCTGAATGGTTAAACTTGTAGTGTGGGACTTTTACACATGAATGAACATCCATTGTCAAGTACTTGCCAAATGAGTTCACACAAGACTGATTAAGCTTATCACCGCCATGTGGGGCTGTGGGGCGGTCGATCTCCATGCATGTCGAAGTGCTTGGGCAAGATATTGAATCCTAAATTGCTGTGTGTGAATGTGTATAAATGGTTAGCTCCTAAAACTGATGAGCACTTGGCCATCAGTGTATAAATGTGTGTGAATGGGTGAATGAGATATGTAGTGTAAAGCGCTTTGAGGGGTTGGAAGACTAGAAAGGCACTATATAAGTACCATGTAAATCTTTGTGTATTTTGCAGTATATAGGAGCTTTAGATCAAATTTTGTGGCAACCATACCTGTATAAAACCTGGATGTTGCCTCTGTTTCATCACTGATGGACATCACTATCTTGGTAGTCCTGCCCCCTCCTGGCTAATCCAAAAAGGGGCAAATAGGTGGATCCTGGTTGGAGCTGAGGTGGGCTGATGCCACCCACCTGTCAATCAGGCATGAAGGTATAATTTTAAGCCTTAATATAATCTGAACAGGTGAGTTGTATATAAATTCACCCTCAGTACAGTTGCCATGAACGGAGAAATTAGCTATAGGGACCAAAACAGTTTTTTGTACCAGGCTGTAAACATTTTAATTTCTGCTGTGAAGTTTTTCATGTGGACAGTGCACTGTTAATCAAAAAAATTCACCCCCCCCCCCCACACAGTTGTCATGAACAGGGAAATTATCCGTAGAGACAGAAACGGTTGTCTGAAGCAGGCTATAAACACATTTATTTCTGCTGTGAAATTTGGCCGCTTATGGAGCTTGACTCAGTTCTGCAGCATGTCTTAAGTGGAATTACAGTATTTAGCACTTTGACTTCATTTCCCAGCACTGGAGGTCAGAGTGTAATAAACCAACTCATTACCTTAACAACACTCTTCATCTTTTTCTTTTTTCTGAACAACTAATAGTTTTTCCACAGAATCCTCTTCTGTCTGACCATTTTTTAATAACCTTTGAGTTCATATTACTGGACTATAAGCCTTTTTGCAGAAATTTAAGGAAGTGACTCCTTCAGCATTGAATTCAATGCCATGTTTCAATGTAACAGAGGAGTTGTCTGCTTCCTTTAGCCCCTCACAAATAGATCATCTTGTTGATAGTACTACAGGCTCATTACGGACAACTCTAGACTCTATTGCACCAGTGAAAAAGAAGATAATTAAACAAAGGAGGTTAGCATCATGGTATAGCCAGCAGACTCTGGCTCTGACTGGGCTCTACAGCGCCCCCTTGATTTCTTTTAAACAGCCCCGCCACAGTTTTGGAATCCTCAGCCAAATTGTAGAACATGGCAGGACCTACAAAAAAGTCTTTTGGAGCAATGGGCTACAAGGAAATGGAAGCAAGATATTTAAGAATAAAAATCACCATTTCCTGTGTTTCGGGCTGGTTGACAAAGGGTCATATTTGAACAAACTTCTCAGAGCTGTCTGAAACTTCTTGTGGTTATTAAGATCGATATTATGCACATTTCGACGTGCGCAGATGTGCGAGGGCCCGACCATCGCTGCTTGCAGCTTTAAATCAGTTATTTGTTTTCTGCTGTCTGTCTGCCTCTCTCTCTTAACACTTGCTACATTATAACATTTTTAGTCAGATGTATAAACTTTAGTTATATAACATACTGTCCCATGTCATACCTGCAAAGAAACTTTGTGCTGCCTGGCATGATTTCAAGGGTGAAGCACTCCCCTCCATTAACACAGTAGTTCCTCTGGCTGTCACTGCAGCGCGTCACATGACTGGAGGTCTTGGCTGTACTGGTGGTGCTGGTGGCGGCTGCAGAAGACACAAAGTATAATTAGTACAGCAAGAAAATTATACATACTGAGTTTAGACAAAAAACATTGTGAATGTAGAGAAAACATCCCACGATTCAATCCTCAGAGGAATACCTCAAGATGCAAAATGTTTCAAACTGTCTGCAGTTTGAAAAGGTAGAAATGAGCCACTTGGACTGCATATAAATAATATCAATATGTCCAACAAAATATCTTGTCTTGCCGCTACACTCTTCATTCATACATTTAGTATGCTTGCACCACTCCTATTTCATATTACAAGACCAAAACTAAAAATATAAGCAAGCGGAAACTGAATATTTGCTCTATTTTTGTAGTCCACTAGTCAGATCAAATCAGTTGTTCAATCCCTGGCTCCCCCAGTCTGCATGTTGAAGTGTCCCTGGGAAAGATATGGAACCCTAAATTGCTCCTGAAGGCCACGACATTGGAAGACTAGAAAGGCATTATATATAGTGTGTATGTGGTGTGTGTGTGTGTGTGTGTGTGTGTGTGTGTGTGTGTGTGTGTGTGTGTGTGTGTGTGTGTGTGTGTGTGTGTGTGTGTGTGTGTGTGTGTGTGTGTGTGTGTACATGTTTACCATGATTATGTGTTGATGATGAGTGATTCTCAGAGAGGATCATATCTCTGAGCATCACTATGAAACACTTTTGTCCAAAATGCCTGACCCTTTCTCATTTAGAATACACAAAAGTCAGATCAATTTAAATATGAGCAAATAATTTGCATCTGACAAAAAAACTGTGTTGTAGTTCCATCTTGACTTTACGACTACAAATGACATTTTGACACTTTGGTCAAATGTATCATCTTTGACTGATGTGTTTTTGAAGTCGTAATAGTAATTTTATCATCATTCATATAGCTAAGATTAGATAAGATGCTTTTCATACAGAGTGCTCTACAATTTGTTTCTCATTCATCAACACATATTCTTAGGCATGTTCATGAACTCTGTGCCTGTGGGTGTGTGGGTCATCTTTGGATTATTGTGGGTGCTTTGAATAGGAAGTGCTGTGTTGCTCTTGATGAGCAGAAGGCAGCCATCTGTGTGTGAATGGCTGTATTGTTGTAAAAGCACTTTGAGTGGTCGGTTGATCAGACAGGTACTATATAAATACATGTCCATTTAGCATTTACAATTACATAAATAAGCACTTACATCAGAGTTGATGGACTTGTTCTGTTCATACATCAACCTAAACATGTGGAACAACTAGGATTTGGTGTATTTAATACTTTAATACAAGAATACTTGTGTAGTGTATGTGCATCAATACAGAAGGAGCCAAGATCAAATCACATAACCCTGCCATGAAATTATGAAAAATTATGAAATGCAAATATATAATTGCTACATTACTCATTACCTCTGGACTGCACTGGTTAATGCTTAGTCCAAGTCCTTCATAATGAACAATTTATTTAACGCTAAAGGCTTGGTTTTCCTGTTTCTTCCTAAGACAAAGGAGCATGGAATACTGTTCCCTAATCGAATTGTGCCTACCGGATTGTACTTTTTCTGCTCCCCTTCACAGGATTAACAAATTAAACCACAGAACTACACACAGTCAGTCAGAATTTAGATTGTTACACTTCACAAGTAATACTAGATGGACAAAATAAATCTGTGCTGCACTTTTGACAATTGCAAGATGACTTATAATTTGTTATGGAGTTTTCTATCCTTAGTTACACAAGGTCACGTGTGGGCCTTGAGGTCCCCAGCAGTAATAATTGTTTGGCTTTGCTTGAGAACAGTGTTAGTCTACTCAACACTGTGGTGACCAGGACGGAAAAAACTGAACGTTGCCTTCCTAGACATTGCATTGCATTAATGCTGCTGTCATCCACCTAATACATAGATCCCTCTCACACCTGGAAAACACTGGACACTGTGAAAATCATGTTTTTTTAACTTTTCCAATATGACATCACTGTTAAGCTGGAGGGAATGGTAAATGGACTGTACTTATATAGCCTTTCTAGTCTTCCGACCACTCAAAGCGCTCTACACTACATATCACTTTCACCCCATTCACACACACACCATGGCATTGGCTACCGTGCAAGGTGCCAACTGCTCATCAGTTTAAGGATCTAACCATTCATACACCGATGGCACAGCCTTCGGGAGCAACTTCGGGTTCAGTGTCTTGCCCAAGGACACTTCGGCATGCAGACCGCAGGAGCCAGGGATCGAACCGCCGATCATCTGATTAGTGGACGACCCGCTCTGCCTGTGAGCCACAGCCGCCCCAAAGATGGAATGATAGAGTATGTCGTGTATGTGGTGATTTGCACCTTGTATATATGAGCTGTTGTAACAAGTGAATTTCCCTGCTGTGGTATGAATAACATGTCTTATCTTATTATGTAAACTATGAATTCTTGTTACCAGTGTAGTTAGAGACTTTTAGTCTTTTAATTACAAAGCAAATTCAAATAAAGATGAAAACACAAGCTAGCTATTTTCATCTTCTTCCAGTAATGGACCAGGGAAACTTCTTGAACTTCAAAGTTCAAGGTGATGAATACAACAGTTTGCAAAACTATCAGTTAAAGCTTAGGTCAGCCAGACGGAAACTGCACATCCACTGCAGTCCCTAGCATAGAATATAACTCCACTCAGCTAAAATGAACACAATGTAATGTGAAAAGTCCTGCCTTCATGATGGTTAGAACGTTCCATTTGTGTCAACTGTTTTAGGGGGAAGTTGACTCAACTGTATGATCAGTTTGGAGGATATACTATGTGCTGTTGAACTGTGTTGATTTACATTGAATATTTTGAGGGTCACTGCTTCGGTATTGCACTATCTGCAGCTTGTTGTGTTTTATTTATTTTAGTGGAGCATGTGTTAGACTGAGGTGGCAGGAAGATGCAGCACAAATATTCTGGACCACTGCTTTACTGTTACACAGGACGACAGCTTTGGGTATCAAGCTGAGTTTTTGTTCAGTCTCGTCATTTCCTGTTTTATTTTGAAAATTACCTGCCCTCTTGTTTCAGATCACTTGCCCTTCCCTTGTGTGTCACCTGTTGCACCACAGTCTAAGCGTGTTTGTTCGTGAGTTTTTGTTCCTGCCTAGAAAGAGTGATTTTGTGTTGTAATTTTCGTAGTCTAGCTATTGTTCCATAGTGCTTTGTAGTGCATAGTGCATAGTGATTTTCAGTTCCTTATGTATGTAGTATTGTCTAGCCTTCACCTTTCAGGAGAGTTTTTGTTTCTTTCCCGTTTTTTCTAGAGATCCAGTTAATGTTTTGCAGCCTTTTGATTTTCTTCCTTGAGAGTGATTTTGATAGTTTTTCATAACCTAGTATAGAGTTTTTCCTCCTTAGGAGTGTTTTTTTGTTTTCCTTAGTTTAGGTCAGTTTTTTATAGCCTGTTTTGTTGTATCACTCTGTCGAGAGGTTTTTGTTGTCTCCAAATAAATATGACACCTCAGCATCTAAGTCCTGTTTGAGTTCCGGCCTGACATTGGGACTCTCTGATCTCTGTCAGGTTCATCTTTTACTTAGACCTACAGGCAGAAACCAAAAGGTGATGGACCATTACATTACATTACATTACATTACATTGCATTTAGCAGCCGCTTTTATCCAAAGCGACTGACAGAGGAGGACCAACAAAGCAAACCTGAATAAAAGGGTTTTTAAGGCTGCAGCCACAGACCCGGACAAACCCACTGACTGACACACATCAGCTCCTGTGTGATAGTACCTGATAAAACATCTACAGTAATGCACATACAATAAACACCAACCCTGGTTTACAGCAAAACTGAGGCAGCTTCGTCAAGCCAAGGAGCAGGCCTACAGAAGGGGACAGAATCCTTTACAACCAGGACAGAAACACACTTACAACAGAGGTCAAAGCAGCAAAGAGGAGCATTTCTGAAAAGCAGCTTTTTGATCTGGCGTCAGTGTAGAGAGACCTGCAGGAATGTGATTGGATCTTGATCTTTATTACCTATTACAGCAGGAATCACACTAGCTATTGCAATTTGAATGAGCTTGCACACTAAAGTATGAAACAAGTTAGCATGTAACTAAAGTTACTACATTAAGTGACTAAGTATGTTCAGTATCAATAAGTGATTCAGCTGATGACAATATTATTGTTTCTGGTTTGCCTTGGTGGCCAGGGCATGACTGAGTGAATAAGTTCTCCCTGGATGTGACCTGTTTTTGAAAGACCTCCTGGCCCTTCAGCATCAAGGCTAAAGCCAACCTGTTGCCCATCAGATAGCAGCCTCTGTGCAGTAAAACTGTGTAAGGAGTTTTAGTATCAGTACTTTCGTGAAAAGCAGTCTGTAGGATAATAACAAATGCACAAATCAGGTCCATCAAATTAAGATCCAAACTCATGACATCAGTTTGGTACATGAGAAATTGAATGTCAATTTGTGTGCAGAAATGTATGTTTGAAATACTGAATATTCATACTATTGAAATGTTTGTTTCACGCAAATATTTACCAAGCAAAGTATGCTTCTTTTTCATTCAGGAAACTTTGTTCACATTTGTAAATGTTGATAAATAATTAATAAATAATATGGCCAGCAGTTTCTCTGTTTTCTGATAATGTAACTGTTATATAGCATGACTGATATTGTGAACCATGTGCAAAAAAGTATATATTTAACAAAACAGTTTAAATAGCATTATTTTGTATTGGTTTGAAATCAGACCTTTTGGAATAAAAATGATATTAAAGTGATGACTTGTCCTCCAACGTGTCTCATCTTCATTTAAATCCTTCATTTGGATTAAATGTCTTAGGGCCTCCTCCTGTACTGTTAACTCTTCTGTCGGCTTAGCTGGTGTTAGGAGTTAAGTTTGAATTGGATAATTCAGCAGCACACAATTTATTTCCAGTGTCAACATTTATTGCTAATGCAGGAAGCAGTGTGCCCTTTATGTAGTGGTAAAAGTAAAAAATGTCTTGAAGGAGACTGGAGCTTGGATATCAAACAGTTAATGTTGACATTGTCATTTTTTATAAAACAATTACAATAATAACTTTACTATTTGCTTAACCCTAAATATGATTTGTGGAGTTTTCCTGTAAACAAAGAAAATGATTGTTTCTCACTAAAACACATTATAACCTCATTATGATCTAGCATAGATGCTTGAGGTCCAGTAATGCCACAGTTACTTTGAAACAGTAATCTGACTATTGACTACTGACTACTGCTCGAAAAAGTAACTTAGTTACGTTACTGACTACTTGATTTTAAAAGTAACTAATTTAGATTACTTTTAGTTACTCGCAGCATATAGGCCTAGCACCAAAAAGGAAGACATTTTTTAACGGGGGGGGGGTCCTGGGGCAGATACATTTTGTAACCTTTAGATGCAAATTCCTGCATTTTACTGAATTAGATGTCTGGCTTGATGCTGCCCCTGAGGCTGGGCAAGACATTGAAAAGATAGACGGTCCGGCCTAAAAGTTGGACATCTGGCCACCCTTCTTACAGCAGAGGCTGATCCCCCACCCCCTCAACATAAAAATGACTACCAGTTATGCCAATACCCACTTTTATTGACAGAAAAAAAAACAAAATGTCAAAAACATCTGGAACAAACAAAACTGACAGGGACATTTGAAAACTACTTCCTGAAAAAGGCTTTCACCTACAATTTTTTAATAATAAAAAATAAGACAGATAGATAGATAGATAGATAGATAGATAGATAGATAGATAGATAGATAGATAGATAGATAGATAGATAGATAGATAGATAGATAGATAGATAGATAGATAGATAGATAGATAGATAGATAGATAGATAGATAGATAGATAGATAGATGCATGTAGCCGGAGTGCCTGCTGTTTTATTCCCAGACAGTTAATTTCTCAAGTGAGAATTTAGTTCCCACTGCACAAAAACAAACGAGAGGCAGACGTGATCATGGCGATCAGCCGGCGCGCGCCGGCCCTCACTTTCATTGCGCCACGGGGTTTCCACCGCACCCTCTGACTCGCGCGCGCGTTACACTCCTTGGTCCGTGTTTCAAGACGGGTCGGGTGGGTTGCCGACATCGCCGCAGACCCCTGGCGCCTCCTTGTACGTGGGCCGGTCCCCGCCCTGGGCGACGCGACGCGGTCGGGGCGCACTGAGGACAGTCCGCGAAACATGCGAAAAAGTAACGCATCTAATATTAGATACGTAACTGTAGTCTGACTACAGGTTTTGAAATAGTAGTTGCGTTAGACTACTCGTTACTGAAAAAAGTAGTCAGACTACAGTAACGCGTACTGGCATCAGTGTTGAGGTCAAACAAATGTGTTATCTGTGAAGTTTGCATCCTAATAAATCATTTTTAATACTGCATTGTTTGAATCTGCGTGTCTTACTGTTTACATCTTCTTCTCTGGCTTTCTTGGCATATTATGTTTCACGTTTGTTAATATGTTATGCCACCAATTGTCAGTTAGTGGAATAGTATGAAACCAACAGCTCCATAGCACCATCAGTGGAGAAAAACTCCACAAGAAACCTTTAACCAGGTATTTTAGGTACCTACCCATAATTGTGTGCCAATGTCCCACATTTGTGATTTATACTATGTATAAGTGATTCAAGAAAATACTCCGTATGCACCATTTTTTGAAAAAGAACATGAGAATGTTCTTAGTATAATCTGAATCCTACATATTATGCTATAAATGCATAGTTGGTCCTCCTCGGTTCAACCCCGGAAGGTTTTGAGGGGAGAGCCAAAATCTATTTGTTACAAATACTCTTGGGAGCTGCCATTAAATGTATCACAATGAGATGGTTGAAACCGGAACCACCAACATATAATATATGGCTTAAAAAAGTATAAGAACTGTATGAGATGGAACATTTAGTCCTGTATGTCAATGCAATAAGGGAGCTTTTTATTTATTCATTTGGTGTTTCTTTTTATGCATGTAGGTATATATTGATTTGTGTCATTGATGTGTGTGTATGTATGTATGTATGTATGTATGTATGTATGTATGTATGTATGTATGTATGTATGTATGTATGTATGTATGTATGTGTGTGTGTGTATGTGTGTATGTATGTGTGTATGTGTGTATGTGTGTGTGTATGTCAAAATGAGAGCAAAATATGAGTTATAAAATATTGAAATTAGCTGATCTGGAGGCAGGTGATGTATAGAGTGGTAGCTTTCATCACCATCCACATCCCCATTCAGTCCTATTAAACCAGCATCTCCCAACTCTGCAGACTGCGGTCTGCTATGTAGCCATACTGACACTCCCAGACAGTCACACAAGAGGCTGACTGAGCTGTTAGCTTAGCCTTACAGCACAGGCTCCACAGAGAAACTCAAAGGGCAATGAAGGTCCTTCAAGTGACTGTCAAAGCTCCAGTGAGTTCTCTGTGAGTCTGACAGCAGATGCTCATAGCTGATAAGTTTGGTTAGCTGTGACGACAAGCTCCTGTGTATCTGCCACACTGAGCAGGGGTCAGTCTATCACTCTGATCATTGTTCTCTCCCATGTCTCACACGTAGCCACGAGGCCACAACGTCTGTAGTGATTGTCCTCTGCAGTCTTCTCCTGCATTTTAACTCCTAGAAGAGAGGGACATAGCAGACTTTCGGGCTGCTGTTACACTTAAAGAATTGGTCATCTGTCTATGCTGCTGATTAAGAAAGCAGTAGATTAGCTACCCCACTTACAGTGTAATAAATCACAGTGATGTGACTACAATAGAAACGTCATGGTGGCGAGCCACTGGCAGACAGACAGTATTAGCGGGTTGTTTTTCCGTGCGGCTGAGGAAAGGAGGGAGCATCAATTAGCCTCCAGCAAGCTCTGACCTTGAAATGGAGCACAGGCGGAGAACAGGAAGTCTCCCTGTACCACAGCGTGGAGTTTCAGTTTATGTCCCACATCATTCATTGATTTTCACTTTTTCATGTGACTATAAATGTACGTCCACCCTTTTTAGGGATCTTCCTTTTTGTATGCTACCTACAACCTTTTACTATTTAACCATTTAAAGTAACATCATACAGGCATCTAGTTATCATAGTGTCTCTAACTCATTGTGGCATAATATCAGTGAGATTTATAGTGAATATTATACATTATATTATATTGTTAGACATTTACTCACTGTAGCAGTAAAGGAAGCTTGAATAGAACAGTTGTTTCTTGCACACTTATCTGTGTAGCAATATTTCAGAGCCTTAGTCATGGGCCTCTGTGCTTCACCTCTGCAAGTCACAACATGTCTGCTTTCAGACAAAGTTCTGACGTGTACCTCACACTTCCTAACACAGTCGACGGAACACAGCATTTATTAAATCAATGATAAACATGAAAAGAGAGCCACATTCTAATCATTTATAGAAATATCACAGTCCAAGGTTAAGCAGGACTACAGCTCAGAATTGCATCCTATATTGTGTTGTTAGAGGCTAGTTTTGAAAAGAAAGCCCAATCTCAGTGCTTTCACTGAATAAGTGTTGGGTACTTACAGATTGTCGAGACGATGATGTCGTTTAATTCCTGTGTCGTCTGAGAGTTGGAAGTCTGCTTTGGGACGGTGGGACGTTCATTGTTGTATCGCATTGTAAAAGTTTGATCAGACAGAGTCACTCGTGGAGACTGAGGCACATATGGCCCTTGTGTAGATTTCTCTTTCACTAAAACATCAGGATGTCCTGGGATAATGGCATTGGCGGTGGTCAAGGAGACTGTAGATGAATGAGGAATCAACACAGTTAGTCCGAGTGTGGGGTCTGATACGGTAATTGGGCCCTGTCCAATGGGTTTAGGATCTAAGTGTGTTGGTGGTTCATACTCAAAGATCTTATCCACAAAGACCCATTTGAGTCCAGCTGTGCAGAGGGCTAAGCTAAGCAGACAGGCCAAGATGGGTATAATGCAGATTTTTTCAGAGTGCAGGCAATGGTTAATCTGTTCCATTTCTATGCACACACAGCAGGTTCCTGGCAAGGCCACAATTCCCAAAGCCCCCAGATGCTCCCCATCACCGTTACCACCTCCCTCTGCAGTTCTCTCTGCATCCTCCTCCCCACTCTCACCAGCTGCCTCCGTCTCCTCTGGTTTCTCCTTGGGGATTTGTCCAGTATCAACAGTCGAGCTGGTGGGGGAAGTCGATCCAGGAGGGGGAGCTGGCCCTGCAGAGAGGTCCTCCATTCCCTCAGTCATCCTTTCCAACTTCTGGATGAAGGGTCTTTGAACAGCTCAACTATTAACTCAGAACATCACACAGTGGCTGTCTGCCATCAGTCTCCACTAGTATGTTTTCCATCATGAGACCGCAGATTTCAAGCTGGGATTTCAGAAGTAAAAATGCTCTTCAGAGTGAGTCGAACCTTGCTAATAGACTGAAAGATATATAGACAGCCTTCTGCGCAAAACGGAAAGGAGTTCCTTACTCATGCTTTCTCACAGGAAAAACAATCATGAGTCTATAAATAGAATCGGTAAATTTACTGCAGGCGAAAACAAAAAAAGATTGCCAGAGATTTAGATTCCTTAAATGTTCTGCATGGTCTAATGGTGAGCAATGGTTGAATAGTAGTGCTCACTCACCTGAGCACTTGGGCAGAAGAGGCAGTGTCGATGTGACGGACCGGCTGCAGCTGCAGTTGTTGTAGTGCAGAGGACAGGACAGCCAGGCACTGCAGTGGCAGGAGGAACATGCTGTCTTGTCTGTAGAGCAGCTGAAAGGCTGAATCATCAGGGAGCGGCAGGTGCCCTTCCTCTCAGCGCAGAAACAGATGAGTAAGGATAAAGAGAGAAAAAGAGAATCATAGAGGGAAGGAGGAGGAGAGAGGAGGAAGGGCTGCAGTAGCACAAACGAGCGGAGAAGACGGATACTCCCCTTTTTCTTCTCTCACCCCTCCTCTCAATCTTTCCTCTCCATTTACAGAACAGGGGAGCCTTCCTCTCTGCCTCTCTTCCTGTCTCGTGTCTGTGCTCTCTTTGGAGGCTGCAATCCCAGCACAAAGCATCCAGCAAAGCAAGTTCCTACTTGATCCAATTAGAGAGCATGTCATAGGCAGGCAAACTGCTGTAGCCACCCCTCCAGCACCACTCCCCATTGATTATGCTGATACTAAAGGGTGTGTTTTTTGTCAAGGGGAAGGAGCCAGGAAAGGAAGTAGATATATCATTTACCCCAAGGATGGAGCCATTGTATTCTACTCTTAAGTATCTACGTTCATTTGTGTAATAATATGATAACGTGGATGATAATGATAATGAATAAGTCAGTGGCAGAGACACGTGTGTAGATATGCATATGTGTACTTTTAGGCACAAGAAATATATTTCAGATTTAAAACATTGTTTTAGAGATATTTATTTGCTGTTAAAGAAACAAGGTAGCAATGGACTACTTTTCCATGACGTATGTAGCTAGGCTATGTACACTCTAGCATAGTGTATGATTTAATGTCACAATGTCAAGGAGGTTCAAATGATCAACAACATAATATGATCATTTAAAAAAAATATGATGATAAAACAGAAACAGTTGCAGCATATTAAACATGTGAGGGTGCTTAAGACAGAAATTGAGACAGAATTGAGAGCTGACAATACAGTGGTCAGCCAAGAAAGGCTGCAGCAGACACAGAAGACACATCAAGCTGACTTCCCTTCATAAGCAGACAATGGCCATCATTGCTGATGCATGCATTAACACAGAGCCATCAGAAATCTGAAGGACCCCGGTACAGGCTGGAAAAGTCTGATCAGAGGTGCTCTCTATAGTAGCCTCTCCACTCTCTACTTTGTGTGGTTGGTAGATCACACCAGTCCATCAAAACAGAAAATAAAAGTATATGCATTCACAGAAGGCTTTTTTTTCACAGAAGTGTGAGAGTGCTATTAACAAGTGCCTGTAGCCAACAGTGAAACATACATACATACATACATACATACACACACACACACACACACACACACACACACACACACACACACACACACACACACACACACACACACATACACACACACACATAAAATTACTATTACGACTTCAAAAACACATCAGTCAAAGATGATACATTTGACCAAAGTGTCAAAATGTCATTTGTAGTCGTAAAGTCAAGATGGAACTACAACACAGTTTTTTTGTCAGATGCAAATTATTTGCTCATATTTAAATTGATCTGACTTTTGTGTATTCTAAATGAGAAAGGGTCAGGCATTTTGGACAAAAGTGTTTCATAGTGATGCTCAGAGATATGATCCTCTCTGAGAATCACTCATCATCAACACATAATCATGGTAAACATGTATACACACACACACACACACACACACACACACACACACACACACACACACACACACACACACATATATATATATATATATACATACATACATGAGCATGCACGTGAGACAGGAACCCACCGGGTTGCCAATAAAACTATTAACTCCCCAACCCCCAACCACACAGACTAATAGGCTAGCAGGTTAATCCAAAGTCTTCTCAAGGCATCAGGGCTTAAACAAGGTGAAGACAGTCCCAAAGGTCAGGTCAGCAGCACACTGATCATTGACACTGCTGTGACCCTTTCCAATCCTCAGACAGAATTAATATCAGTAATGGCATCTGTGGGAGAGGACTTCCTGTCAGGCCCCTGCTTTAATAATATTGATTTGCTTCTCAGCATTTTGCCTTTCTTATATTGGGGCCAAAAAGTGAAACAATGACTGGTAATGTATTCGTCTGTATAATTTGATTTAATTTTAAAATGTATTTTTCCATTTATGGATTTATATAGATTTAATTTACAATTCTTTATTCTTTAATATTATTTATTTCCTATTGATTTTGTCTATTTTTAATCTGTTACCCATGTTTATTATTATATATATTATTATTATTAAATGTTTAATACATATATTATATTATATATTATTATAACACAGCACATAATTGTTTGAAATATTCATGGGTTCAAAAAGTGGAAAAACATGAAGGTGTATTCAGATACAAAATAAATGTAAAAATGTTTAAAGAAGCTCATATATTAATGTATTTACAGAATTCATTTAAAAAAGAACAGCAATGATTTTGCCTGTAGCAAATACAAGGCAAGACACATGATGACACAGTTATTAGTGATAAATCTATAGCACCAGAATAACATCATGATGCTGTCAAATATATGTTGTCTTGTAAAATTTCACTTGAATCTGGACAGTTTAATTTAGTTCAGTTGATTATGGATCAGAACCAAAAATGTAGATGATCCAATGGCAGACATATTTGTAAACATCAGGGTGCAGACCTTTCCGAAACTCTCTGTATGTATTTGTATGAATGTATCTTTGTGTATTTTTACAACATAAACAAACTTTGTGCTAGGGGGAAGGCTGCAGTAACAGCTACATGGACCTTCTCTACCAAGTATCCTGCTAGCCAGTGTACAGGCTCTGGATGATAAACTGGATGACCTCTTTGGCCGTATCAGTTTCCCACAGGACATCAGGAACTGTGATGTCCTTTATTTCAACTGAAAATTGTCTGAATCCTGGAATAGTGGACAGCATTCCACCAGTGAACTCTGTCTCTGTATATTGAACTGAGTTGTGTGCTTTAAGGTGAATAAGGATTGGGTAACAGTGGGAAACAGTGGCTGGGGCCTTTCTGTGTGGTGCTTACATGTTCTCTCCGGGTACTCCAGCTTCCTCCCACAGCCCCAACACATGACTTTCTTTGGACACATAATATACACACAATATCAGCCATTTTGAATTAAATGTGAATAGTTTTTAAAACTTTCAGTTGGACTGACTGATTCGCTCAGTATAAAATTAAGACATTCAGGAGTTGACCAAAACCATGTCTGATCTGCTTACAGTGACAAGAACTGCGCTACATGCTCTACATATTCTGTCATAGCTGCAGGCTGTGTGGCCTGTTGTGGATCAATTCAGTAAACACTTGTTTTAAACACTAATGTATAAACACTTCAGCCAAAACTGTCTTGGTAAATTGTTCCACTGTTCCAACAATCACCAGCTGTCATTTGGATGAACTACACCTTTAGAAAAGCCTTAACATGGCTATGCTCCTTATATTTAGATAGATAACTTGTCGTCTTGCATCTAGTGATCTATTGCTAACTCACAAAATAAGATCTGATAAGCACATCTCAGACAGACAAATTATTCCATTAATACAAGTAAATATATTCAGAAGTTCTTTTTTTGATGTTGTTGAAGTACAGTATTGTCTATTTTAAAGACCTTATGCAAAATGTCCCCATCCATAAACTAGTCCTTTTTGCAGGGCCTTGGCATCAAACAGTTTGGGAAATTCTGGTCTAGCGGTGTAAAAACATGATATAGTTGCCATGTCTTTGGTTCTGGTAGGGAACCTTTGTTGCATATCATCCCCCTCTCTCCAGTGTCTTTACGGTCAACTGTCCAAAGAAAATCAACAGTCCAGAGATTATGGAGGCTCTTACAATAATCAACAAAATTAAAATTGTGCTTTAATTACTGACTTTGTGGGTAATAATGTTACATTTTATAAAGATTTGTTTAACTTGTTGGTTGGTTTCTCATCTATCTGATTATTGTATTTCTTGAACAAAAAAGCTACAAAACAAAAAGCTGGAGTTCTTAAAGACATGGTTTATTTTCACACACATTTCCCCTTTTTCTATCCTACCATTAGTAAAATACATGAAGCAATACATTATTAGAACACATTAGGCATAGGATTTAGAAAATAGGCAGGTCAACTATGTAAATCAACACTACTTGTAAAAATTAAAAAGATTCTTCAGTTTCTTATGGCTGTCCTCAACACACACACACACACTCACAAATTATATCAGCAAAAACACAACATATGTGATGAAAATAAAATCCAGCTAAAAGATGTAAGAAATTGACTGCAAGCAGCAGAAACAACCTTAATATGTTGAAAATTTACAGTCACAGAGCATCATCATTCCAACTGATGAATGGAAGTCTAATATTTTCTCTCTTTTAGCTCAGGTTTTAATCTCCACCAACAGCTGAGGAAGATATCTCAGTAACTATGTTCAACCGTTAATCTACAACTGTTCCTGTCTGCTGTTTTGTGCGGAGCAGGTGGGCTAAATTGGATTTTTAGAGCTTTGCTTCTGAAAATAATGCTATAGAAAGGTTAACCAAAACAAAGGTTGTGAGTCGGACAGCTGAAACTGACTATAAAACTCTGTAAAAGCCGAGCAGAGTTGGATATTCAGCGGAAAATTATCTGCAGGTTCATCACTATGAGACACACGATTAATTGTTCTTATATATCAATTTGGGCTGCTTCAAAGTTCACTGAAAACCGGAGAGTTTCTGCTAGCTTGTTACTCATATCAAACACAGTTTACAGTGTGTCTGTACTACATGGCTGGGCAGGTCTTTTAGCAGTTTAGGTAGAAATACCGTGAAAAAATTATCTATAAGAAAGATTTTAGTCATAGAAATAACACTGGCTGGGTTTCATAATTAAGATAAAAAGCCCAAACCAAAACATTGGAATCATGTTATTCTCCTGAAACATAAACTTAAAAAAAAAAATCACAACAATCATTCTTACTGCAGCAAGTCTGACTGTGTGGAGGCTGCGGTGGTGCTCATTATTCTGGTGGCGCTGACATAATTGAAAGAATACATACTGCAGGGATTATGCACATTACATGTGCTACATGTGAAAGATTTAAAGACGTGATGAAGATGTGCTTCTGAATGGATTTTGTGTCTGACTGCTTCTCTACATGAAGAACTGAGCCAGCAGGTTGGCTACGCCCAGCAGGATCAGGAAACTGTGAAAGAGGACTGATGGCCAGCGGGGCAGCCCCTGCCTCCTCAGGGAGATCATGTGGACTAAGGCAGGGAAGACAAACACTAAAGCCAAGCCACATGTTGCTCCAGAGAACCTGCAAAAGGGGACAGGGAGTTATTATTAGAGGACTTTCAGTACAAGAACATAATAGGTCAACTAGTTAGTTATGCAAAAAGGTTAGGTGTAAAGAAGGTACAACTAGGACCAGGGTTAAGCCCTGCCGAAGACAATGCTGTTAGTTTGAACAATAAAATGTGATAAAACTTAAAAGTATGTTTAATTTACAAATAATTCATTTACCAACACATTGATTCAGCAGGTTAAATACAATAGGCATATAGAAACTGCGCAAAGGACCACCAGATCCCTAAAGCCTGTATGAGACAACACCAGATAGTGACACACTGCATATAATTATTCATTATTATTATTACAGTCTTCCATTACACGAAAGGACAAGAAAGGATTACAGCCACAACATAAGGTCTGATCTAGACAGGTTTGTCTGTTCTGAAGATCTTTGGTTAGCACAGTGCTAACTAAGAGTAAACAAGTTAGTATCTATAGAACACACAAGGTCTGCTGGCTGACTTTACACAGAACAGAGGGCGGCTGTGGTTCAGGAGGTAGAGTGGGTCATCTCCAGCTCCTCCAGTCTGCATGTCATAGTGTCCTTGGGCAAGATACTGAACCCCAAATTGCTCCTGAACACTGTGTCGTCTGTGTGTGAATGTGTGTGCATGGGTGAATGAGATCTGTAGTGTAAAAGCACTTTGAGTGGTCGGAAGACAGAAAGGTGTTATATAAGTACAGTCTATTTTCCATGAGTACTAGGGCCCCGTCAAATCAATTTTCACTGATGACTATCTATCCCAAGAATTCGCTATTACCATCCATCTGTATAACACATACAACTATCACAAACTTACAAGGCTACCAAGCTTAACCCTAACCAAACTAAGAGTAGCTTAAAGCCAATTAGCTTTTTTTTTTTAATTTTCCAGTATTAAATAACAGATTTTAAATCCTGTTGATGACCATTTACCATTTGAGCTGTGCTCTGTACAGACAACCACATTTACTTCAACATGCCTGCACAAGAAAACAGTGCGCACTGAACCAGAACTTTCCTCACTGTCCTGATCACTAACGAGCAGATAATTATTAAAACACCAAATGAAATTGTAATACCTCAACTTAAATGATATATAATAATATGAATATAATATGAAATGACAACTGACGGAACCAAGTTTCCCTTGCCCGGACGCTGGACCACCGGAGCCCCTCCCCTGGTGCCAGGCCTGGGGGTGGGGCTCGCTGGCGAGCGCCTGGTGGTTGGGTCCTTACCCATGGGGCCCGGCCGGGCACAGCCCGAAAAGGCGACATGGGCCCCCCCTTCCCATGGGCCCACCACCCATGGGAGGGGTCTCAGGGGGGAACAGGTGCAAAGAGAGATGGGCGGCAGTCAGAGGCGGGGACCCTGGCGGTCCGACCCCTGGTTGCAGAAGCTGGCTCTGGGGACGTGGAACGTCACCTCTCTGGCAAGGAAGGAGCCTGAGATGGTGTACGAGGTTGAGAGGTACCGGCTAGATATAGTCGGGCTTGCCTCGACGCACAGCGTGGGTTCCGGCACCAATTTTTCTTGAGAGGAGCTGGACACTCTACCACTCTGGAGTTGTCCCCAGTTTGCAGGTGCAGAGCGGGGTTGGGACTGCTTGTTTCCACATCGCGTGGACATCGGGGATCCAGGAGGAGCAGTGTGGTTTTCGTCCTGGCCGTGGAACTGTGGACCAGCTCTATACCCTTAGCGCAGACCTGGAGGGTGCATGGGAGTTCGCCCAACCAGTCTACATGTGTTTTGAGGACCTGGAGAAGGCGTTCGACCGTGTCCCTCGGGGCGTCCTGTGGGGGGGTGCTCCGGGAGTATGGGGTTTCGGACCCGTTGATATGGGCTATCCGGTCCCTGTACTCTCGGTGCCAGAGCTTGGTCCGCATTGCCGGCAGTAAGTCGGACCTGTTTCCCGTGGGAGTTGGACTCCGCCAGGGCTGCCCTTTGTCACCGGTTCTGTTCATAACCTTTATGGACAGAATTTCAAGGCGCAGCCAGGGAGTTGAGGGGCTGCGATTCGGTGGCCTCAGGATTGGGTCGCTGCTTTTTGCGGATGATCTAATCATGTTGGCTTCATCGGAGTGTGACCTTCAGCTCTCTCTGGAGCGGTTTGCAGCCGAATGCAGGCGGCTGGAATGAGAATCAGCATCTCCAAATCCGAGGCCATGTGTGCAGTCTCCGGGTCGGGGATGAGATCCTGCCTCAAGTGGAGGAGTTCAAGTATCTCGGGGTCTGGTTCAGGGGTGAGGAAAGGATGGAACGGGAGATCGACCGGCGGATCTGTGCGGCTTCTGCAGTGATGCGGACTCTGCACCGGTCCGTCGTGGTGAAAAAGGAGCTGAGCCGAAAGACAAAGCTCTCGATTTACCAGTCGATCTACGTTCCTACCCTCACCTATGTTTACAAGCATCTCGTGACGTGGACGTCTCCCTGGTGAGATGTTCCGGGCCCCAGGGAAGACCCAGGACACGCTGGAGGGACTATGTCTCTCAGCTGGCCTGGGAATGTCTTGGGGTCCCCCTGGGAGAGCTACAGATGTAGCAACTTAAAATTTCCTGTGTTTCCGTGACTGGACCGTGACTGGTCCTTCACAGGTACTTCACAGGTCCTTGGCTGGCCCGTGACCAAAATGTAATCCCCCGCGATGACGTAGTCAGTGAGGCCCTGACTGGAAACGCCCCTAAGCAGTCTGTGTGATAACCAGCTGCAATGCCTCATTTGTCCACGGGGAGGAGCAGTGATGTTCCGCTCTCACCGTAAACTGTCTAAACTAAGACACATCTGAACAGATATGCTGGGGTGAGCGGGTGAGCCGATCAGCTGATCAGCGGATCAGTTGATAGGAAAAAAAAAAGTTGTGATAAGATAACACGGCAGTGCTGCAGCCGCTCGTATCTGCAACTCTATGTCACGCACAACAACAACATGTCAACATAAACGTTTTATTAAAGAAAACTTCGCTCGTAACGTCAGTTTTTCAGTATAATTTTGGGCCATTTATGGATCACAGCATGGATGACAGCTGAAGAGAGACAGGAAGGAGGGGGCAGAGAGACGGGGAATGACACGCAGTAAAGGGCCGTACAGACGTTTTGGCAAATGAGAGTCACCGTGGACTTTTGCAAGACTTATCTCTGAACTTTCAAAAGCTGTGCGGTGTATTAGCGGAAAATAAACAGTGGTGTCCATGTAGAATTAAAACATAACATATATACTGCAAAATTTATTAAAACCAAACATACTTGACTTATTTCATACATATTCTTTCCTTTTACGCTTTACACCATTTAGCCTATGGAATGGACAAAAATGAAAAGGAGTCATTCATGTTCATGAGCACACTCAAATCACAAGGCTACTGTATACAGTACTCAAACCAGCTGCATTTTCCGCTCTGTGATCTGTGTGACACTGGGAGACCAAAAAGCCCACCAAGTGCAAACAATGAAAATGCTAATGAGCTGTTTGTAGATTTACCTGGCCTAAAGCGTGCACTACAGTAAATACCTGCATAACAAAGGGCTTCCAAAACGCTCGTCTCTGCAGCTCTATGTCGTGCACAACAACAACGAGCCGTCCCCTCCAAATAAACGGGTTATTTAAAAAAAACGCTCGCTTGTAGTTAGTTTGTTGTTTACATGCAGATGAGCGAGAGAGAGGCGCGAGTGTGTGTGTGTATATATATGTGTATATATATCATGGAGTTTTCTTTACGCCTGTGGGATTAACAGAAACTTGTTGCCATCATCACCATCGTCCATCATCACACATGACGGTTTCATAAGTGTATACTGCAAACTTAATTACAGTACGAGCTGCATTTTCCGCTCTGATTTGTGTGACACTGGGGGGCATCAAGTGCAAACAAAAGGTTGATACCTACAGTACATAACAAAGGGCTTGCAAAGGGCTGTTAATCACCAGGTATTCTCCCTCTTTAAGTTGCGTCTCACAACGATCAAACTGATCAAATATTCAACAGGAGGTATTATGTTATTCTTCAATTCTTCAAACACGAGAAAAACTCAAAAACTCTCTAAAAACAACATTGCTATAGAGATCGGGACTCTACAGAGTTAGAGCGAAGAAAACAAAAACGAACAAAAGAGAAAAAAGTCAAAAAGTCAAGCGAGCCTCAAAGGATAGAACAGTTTTGATTAATGGTCATATTTTTTTATCGCCCGATAAGAGTCTCACAGCACGTTAACGCCGATAACGGCTCACCACTAGTAAAGACAGAACAGCCTAGATGTTGTTGATTTGGTGAATGGGTGGAGTTACAGTAAAAAATAGACACGCCCAGTAGAAGGAGGGGGGTCTCTCCGGTGACGATACTTAGTTAGCAGGCAGCCGGCTGGAACTCAGCTGGAAGACGGCTGCCATTCAGCTGGCGTTCAGCTTGAAGGGGAAATTTTAAGTTGCTACTACTGTAGAAGAAGTGGCCAGGGAGAGGGTAGTCTGGGCTTCCCTGCTGAAGCTGCTGCTCCTGTGACCCGACTACGGATAAGCAGAAGAAAACGAACGAACGAACGAACGACTTAAATGAAATGATTAATCAATAATTAATAATTACATGAATATAGAACTTGATTTAGGAGTCTCTATCTGAAGGTTGTTTTTGTTTCTTTTATTTCAGGTGGACACTTCAAATCAATCAGGCTCTGGTGGTGGGATCAATATTGTTGTTAACTATGATTGGTTGCTCTGTCACTATATTAATTTAATCCATTATTCACTTATCACTTATTAATACACAGCCTATGATTACTTTTTAATTTCATTGTAAATTTTTTTTATGTATTGATTTTATTCATAGGACCCACCTAGTCCTTGTGTCTTTTTGAATGGTTGTGTCCAGTTAGCTTTTGAATCCCAATCAATTTATGTTATTATGTTACGTTATATTCTTACAGCTAATTTAGGCCATAAAACATTAATTTAGATAAACTCCATTTGATTCACTATCATTTACAATGCAGCCAGTCACGTGACAGCAGAAACTAAACATGTTATGATTGGTTGAGGCAAAGGGTTTTTCCAAAGAACTTCATAACAACATTGTTGAGCTACACAGTAATGGCACAGGCAGATTTCTCATCTCCTAAACGGTCCTATGAGCACCGCTGGGGTCATTATCTACAAGTGGAAGGAACATCAATTAAGCATCTTTCAAATACACACAGGAGCTCGTCGCAAGATTTCCACCCAGACAGTCTAAAAGAGGAGTGAAGTAGCACCTGAACACTGTGAGATTAGTTTCATGGTACAGTGTCTTGAAGCTGTCATTGCAAACAAGATTTTATACCAATGTTAACACCAATGTTAATACCAATGTCTGGAATAAATTTCATGTTAAGAGCTGCATTAGAAATACATGCATGTTTAATGTAGGTTACTAAAAAAATAAAAGTAGTAAAATTACTGTGATAATTCTCAGACAGACCAGGTCTAAAAAACAAGATTTTGCCATTCCATGAGTTTTCAAGGTTTCCCATTACCATGAGAACCCTGCATAAAATTGACTTGACTTAGTTAATTATTAGTCACCATACAGTATATGTGGATTTGGAAATACGTTTAAACATACCTTATGATAGATCCAATATTAGGATAAAACTTGGCAATCAGGACACCAGCTCCAACAATTAGGACGTTCAGTGCCAGAACGTGGAAGAAACTGAAGAGACACAATGTGACAACCTCTGCTATACTGAAAGATTCCAGATTTATTGCATAGAAACAAAAACTTTTATAATTCTTTTGTTATCATAAAAAAATAACAATTAAGAATTATTTAAGAATAATGTTTCTCAATGTAAAATTGCAAAGAATCTGTGTTCTGAGAACTGTCTACAGTTCATAACATCACTAAAAGATTGAGAGAATCAGAGGAATTCTCTGTATGTTAGTGACGGGGTCAAAAACCAATTCTGGATGGTCATGATCTAAACAGACAGGATTCTGTCAGTGCATAGGCTGAAGAACACTTCATAAACCATCATCAGTGAACTCAGTTCATCTCTGCATCCACAAATGGCAGCTAAAACAAACGTACATAAACCAGATCCAGAACGGTCACCACCTTCCGTGACAAATGAACCTGTATTTTGGAATCCTCTCATACAACATACTTAATCATTATTGCTTATATAAGTTGAGATAAAAACTTCAATGATAATATTCTTCAGTGTTACCTGGGGTAATGATTGCCAAATATTTGACCCATCATCTGGACCCGCACCAAGTATCCCAACAGGGGGTAGACTGTGATCATCTGGAACAACAAAAAGGTCCGAGCCACAAAGACCATCACATCGCTGCTGGGGAAGTTATCTAAAAAGTTCTGCAGAAGAGAAGAAAGCAGTGATGAGTATGCAGTGTGTCCATATGAAATCCATAAGCGCTTTTGTAAATAAACAAACAAATGTTCGTTTCTTTATCCTTTCATCACTCTTTTCCTCACTACATTGCTAACTCTAATAAATATAACTATAACTAGCTGGGCCGAGTTCTTATGTCACTAGGGATGGGAATTGATAATATTTTTTCGATTCCGATTCCATTATCGATTCTGCTTAACGATTCGATTCTTTGTCAGTCATTTAATGTTAACTGTTATATCATGTTTTACAAAGAAGCACATCGCGCTAACATGGTAGGCAGTGTGTTATTTACCTTCTGTACTTCCCGTAGTAACCGCAGAGGTGGTCATAGCCTGGCTGCTGCCGCTGCTGCTAGGTTGAGGTTTATCTCCAGTGCGAAGCGTGTCAAAAACACGACATTCATTTAAAAATATTGCATGTTGTGTGCACAAATGTTTCTGCATGTTCGTCGTGTTCCCTCCCAATGCTGTTATCTCCACTTTGCAATGATTGTAAGTTGCCCTGTTGCCGTCTGTTTTGGTGAAATGCAGCCAAACTTTGAAGCGTTTGAACCGAGTGGGTGTCACTGTTTACTACTGATTGCACTGCACGTGCCAAACTTGCGTAAGTTACATGCCGTAATTTGTCGTGCTTGCTGGAATCAAGCGTGCGTAATTTCTTGCGGAAGTTACGCAATGTGATTTGTGCTTTCTTATATCGATAAGAGAATCGTTAGATAAACTGCCAAACAATTCCATGGAATTGAAACACACGGAACTAGTTCTCAACAAGAACCGGTTCTCGATTCCCATCCCTAGATGTCACTAGATCAACTACATGAAGTTCATAACTTGGAAAATTCAATGAACATGAACTATACAAGCCGTGACTTTGCAGCTTTCACTTTAATATGGACACAAATAAAAAAAATAATTTTACATGTGAAACAAACTTCTTGCTCTTAAGCTTCTTAGTCCAAAAATGTTTTGGACAGAAAACTATTTCCTTTGTAAACAAGATTACATTATCATAACCTAAACCCAAATTAAATTACTGTAAAATAAATTTCATCCATTTGAAATTGTATTGTACCCCCAACACACACAAGATATGAATAAAGCTCACTGGTTCAATGCAGTCCTTCGAGAGAGGTGGTGAAGGAAAGGCAGCAAAGATCAACACTCCAACATACAGATAGGTCAGCCCTACTAGAAGATAAGCCACAGACAGGTCCCGCACCTGAAAACATCAAAACACATTCACATATTAATTACTGTGTTTCATGAGGCCAGCAGGAGGATTGAGTGGTGTTGTCTGAACTAGGTTTGCAGAGATGAGTGCAGTGGAACACATATGTTTACAGTGTGTAAAGTTGTAGAGCAGCATGAGTGATGCATTGGCTTACATTGTTTTCTTGGTGCCTGTTGCTCTTCATTAATGTGATGATGCAATTGTGGATGAAGAAGGCCAGAGTGAGGACACCAGTCAGCTGAGGGAAGAGCAGTCTGAACTCTGAAAGAACACAGAACAAAACAAAATGATCAGACACCACAGTAGTGCACCACTAATGGTGGCATTGTTCATTACATCCCACAGTCAAAGGTGAAAGTGTTTAATGCATTCTGGCTTTAGGTCTAAGAGATCTATTGGTCTCAAGGGGACACTAGAGGAAATCTCAAGGAGGGCCCAAAACGTTCTGTAGAGCAGTGTTTCCCAACCTTTTTTGGCTTGAGTACCCCCTGAGCCTTCTTGTCACTTCAGGAGTACCCCTCACACATACATGCGTTGAAAATTCTCAAAAAAAATAGAGCATAACACAGCGGTTATAGATGAAAATCATTTTATTTAATCTTCTTAAACTGAACATAAACTTGTCAGGCGCTCTCTCCTTCTTTTTTAGCATCAACTTAATGCAACATAAGAATACAGAATATGTTTTCTTGGAACAAAAATCTCTCTCTGCCATCAGTGTGTGAATGGTTATCTTCTCAAACTGATGAGCAGTTGGCACCTTGCATGACAGATAATGCCATCAGTGTATAAATGTGTGTGAATAAAGCTTATAGTTAGGGCCGGCTCAGGCCATCCCTTAGTTATGCTGCTATAGGATTAGACTGCCGGGGGACTCCCCAGGGTTATGCCTAGCCAGGCACGGTATTGGTTAAAGATGTAGATGTAGCTCTCTCTCTCTCTCTCCCCCTCTCCCCCTCTCTCCCTCTCTCTCATCTGAATTGCTGTGGAAAGATACATACAGAAGCATTCAAATCTGCAGGAGGTTTACCTGGAACATAGAACTGTGATGGGTCAAACCAGTGGAACTCCAGATGAAAGCCAAGGCGCACAGCTTTAAGAGTGACCAGTGCAATCAGGTAGATCACTGATATGGTACCTGAACAAGATAAACAAGATACAACAACAGACAGCAACAATAGATTGATAAATGCTGCAGCACACAGAAGCAAAACTACCACCAGGGCCTGTGCATTTAAAACTAGATGCACCATCTTGTGGGAGCTTGCCTCCACCAACCAATCAAGTTACAGTTCACATGTCTGTTCAGACTCATACATCAATGAAGAGGAAGCTAGCGCTAACGTGCTAGCTGCTCTGCTGTCACTGTCTGCCATTTCAAATTAAGTGCCAAAAACTACTAAAATGGCTGCCACTCAGCTTCTGTCTGCTGGCCCCTCCCCCCTCTCCTCCTTCAAGCAGGCTGAGGTTGCCAAGCAACCAGGACCAACTGTAATCAGGGGAGCAGTTACTGCACCTGTTAGAATGTCACTTAAAGTTGATCAATTAGCGTGTAGGGAGCCAAAACTATTTTAACGCTGATAGGCTACCAATTAACATTATCATGTTATCATTACCGTGTTAACATTAGCAATTAGCATTAACATGTTAACGCTGATGCGCTAGCAATTAACATTAGCATGTTAGCATTAGCATGTTAGCATTAACATGTTAGCTCTGATGCACTAGCAATTAAGATTAGCATGTTAGCACTAACACATAGTCATTAGAAAGTTAGCGCTGATGCACTACCAATCAACATTAATATGTTAGCATTAGCATATTAGCGCTGTTGCGCTAGCAATTAGCATTAGTATATTAACATTACCATGTTAACATTAGCATGTTAGCGCTAATGCGCTAGCAATTAACATTAGCATGTTAACATTAGCATGTTAACATTAGCATGTTAACGCTGATGCACTAGCAATTAATATTAGCATGTTATCATTAGCATGTTAACATTAACATGTTAGCTCTGATGCACTAGCAATTAAGATTAGCATGTTAGCACTAACACATCATCATTAGCAAGTTAGCGCTGATGCACTACCAATCAACATTAACATGTTAGCATTAGCATATTAGCGCTGTTGCGCTAGCAATTAGCATTAGCATATTAACATTACCATGTTAACATTAGCATGTTAGCGCTGATGCGCTAGCAATTAACATGAGCATGTTTGCATAAGCATGTTAGCGATGATGCGCTAGCAATTAACGTTAGCTAATGTTAGCAATTAACATGTATTTAATTCCTAGTGGCTAATGTTAATTAGTACTAATTTCAGCATTGGTCGCTAATGTTAGCAAATAGCATGTCTTTACAGCAGAGCAGCTAGCGGCTCTGCTGTCACTGTCTGCCAAGTTCAAATTAAGTGCCAAGAACTACTAAAATGGCTGCTGCTCTGCTTCTGCCTGCTGGCCCCTCCCCCCTCTCATCCTTTAAGCAGACTGAGGTTGCCAGGACCTAATCAGCAGCAGCTAATCTGCACCTGTTAGAATTAACATGAGCATGTTAACATTAGCATGTTATTGTTGATGCGCTGTCGCGTTAGCAATTAACATTAGCATGATGACATTAGCATGTTAGTAATTAACATGTATGTGTCTCTGTCTGCCATTTTACACAGACAAGATCAAATTAAGTGCCAAAAACTACTAAAATGGCTGCCGCTCGGCTTCTGTCTGTTGCCCCCCCCTCTCCTCCAACCAGGACCAACTGTAATCAAGGGAGCAGTTACTGCACCTGTTAGAATGTCACTTAGAGAATGAGAGAAAATGACTGAGACCTTCTCTTGAACAGGAAGGATTTCTGGTCAAAACCGTATTTCCAATCATTGAACTGGCTTAACCACAAGCAGGATGAACCCTTCCTGATCGTCTACATAGTCGTTTTGTGTCGATAAATGAAGAAATGTGCCCTTGGGAGCAAGCGAGAGAAACGTTGCTGCCGCATATTTGCGTGTCACGCCAAAACTATATATCTGACATCTACAACAGTGTTATCACTGCGACCGTCTCGAATTTTCCTACGTTTGAGGGGATAATCATGTCTGTAGCTGTGCGTTTGCGGCCACAGTCGCAGTTTACAAATTTATTTTTCGACGTCTTTTTCTCTCCCTCTCCACTCTAGCGATGACATCACTCACTCTAGCTCTGGAAAGTTCTTGCAATACACACCCATTCATTTATTTGCCGTGGTTTTTGGCAAAACCGTTTGCCGAAACTCTTAGAAAAGTCATAGCACACATGTCCCGGCCGAGCCGCACGTTTTGATACCCGTTTTGTGTATGTGCAACAAAAACTCTGGGAGGAGTAGCAAAACAAAAAAAGGGCGGAAGAATAATAATAAGCGCGGTGGATAACATATGGTGTGCGCCTTGCACGCACACTCAATTATAATGTTAAGGTTACGGTTATTACAACACCTGTAAATGGACCTGAATCAAAATAATTGGTCAGGACCAACTGATACTGACTGAACGAATGAAGAGGTGTGTCAAACGGTTCCCTCAGGACATAAACTCTGAGTTTGGTGAAGAAATACTGCCAGTGAGCAGATTAGATTTTACGGTGTATGTTACCACAGTGAATGAGTCTCTCTGGAACAGATCCCAGCAGATAAAACAATTGTTAGGTTACACATCAGCAGTCAAAAGTTTTAGTTATAAATCAAATATACTGGTAATTACCTTCAGCTTTAATCTTTAGATAGGATTCAGGCAATCAAAGATCTAAGGATCGCGAGCATGTAGGCTTTCACAAGGCCACTTCTGATGTTTGTTAGTGGGAAAGAATTTCTAGTGGAACACTGGGTTTGTTTGTTTTTTTCTTTTTATCACTGTCCTTGTTTCAACTTACCCAGGAAGGTGAACCTTGCAAAAAAGGAAGCTGAGCGGAAGCAGAGTAGTGGCAGCAGTAGGATGACAAGGTAAAAGGGGACAGTGTTGGTTTTGCTCCACCAGTGTTCAAAAGTGCTGACATCAGAAGTATCATTTCCACTGTTACCGAGGTAAAGTGCGACGATGGTGACGTTCCCACCAGGGTCAGTGTTTGGGTATAGGCAAATGACTGGTAAATAGAAACAAAGCATTATCATTCAGACAGTCAGGATGTTAACTTAAACTGTTTTGTTTTTTACCTTTTTGAGGTTCAAGATATACACATATGCATGCACACATACATAATTGTATAAATGATAAATGGTTGTCAGTCCAAAATACTGGTTCTGGATCTATGAAGCATGACCACAGTCAATAAAGCTGAAACTAATAATTGGATAGTTTAGGTGACTCACCTTTATCAGAGCCATTGGTTCCAAACTGTGAATTTGACACACTGGCATTGTGAGCATAGTCTGTAGACGGGAGAGGAAAGCATCAAATCAAAGTAAAAGCTCTTCTTGCACAGTTCAAAGATACAACCACGAATCACTTCCCATCTGCCTGCACAAACTAAACATAAGCAGCTGTGTTCAAATGTTTTCTCACTTGTGCCAAAAAGCATCTTTCTCTGTATTTGGTGTATCAGAATGAACATCAGCACAGCATTTCAAAGGCTTCAAACTTAATACGGATGTGCACCTCCATCATACTTGCAGGAAAGATAAATGATGGAATCTGTCAAATGTTAGCTCAATACAGAATTACATTTTCTAAGGTTTTGGAAATATACTCTCATTGCATCTCACCTTGTTCTGCATCTGTCACAGATTAAACTTAGAAAATACACACACATACAACTAGTAAATAGACACCTTCATTCAAATTTAAATTAAAAAAGGTGTCTATTAACTTCTTGCATGTCTGTGTATATTTGGTACGGCTAGCTTTAATGCTAGCTAATGGTCCCACCTCAGCTGAGTCGTCATTTAGAAACACACTGAACATTATTATCATATTGATAAGTTTAAGTATTTGCTTAAAACTAGAGTTGTGGATGACGTGTATTTGCCAGAGTAACCATGGCTAAATGTTACCAAAGAAACTACTATATTTTACTAGCTCAAACTTTAAAGTCATAATGTACTACATAACATGACAATGAGCTCAGTAGTAAGCATGTGGTGAGGTACACTTAAAAAAAAGAAAAAAAAGAAATTAAAAGCTCAAAGGCTATTCCACGCACAAATGCTGCACCCAGTCTAATGGCAACACCAGTTAACCATCAGCCATGTTGCACTGTGTCATTTGTCACACACCAGATGCACTGTACAGACAACCAAAATGCCAAACATTTGGGGCATGTCAACTATTACCAGTGTGTCTTGCCTGTGCAGAGATATTCTTTGTTTAATTATGTAAAAAGCTCCTTTCTGGTACTGATGAGAACATTATGACTTACTGTAGATAAATTGCCCTGTGTTGTAGAGGAAATTGGACATGAGGACCCAGTAAACCACCATGGCTCCAATTAATGACACCATCGAGAAGACCAAGCTGGACCACTGGCCAAACTTGCCAAAGTAGTACCTACAAACATCAGGGAATTCCCAATCGGATGTGTCCACGTAGGCTGAACAGAACAGAGAGAATGAACAGAGCAGTGAATACCCGCCAAAAATATTACTATTATATTTTCCAGGGCAGAATATAATACTGGGACACACTTAGTAAGCAAGCTAACATTCTGTTGAGTTACCACAGAGTTAGCTGATAAAACTCACCTGATTCAGAGGCACTTTGTCCTCTAATCTTTCTTCTTCTTATTGCTTGCCGTTTTAGTCTTTTACTGTTTTTAGATTGTTATTTCCTGTTTGTATTGTACAGCACCTTGTCATTTTGGTTTCGAAAGGTGCTTAACAAATAAAGTTGACTTACATAATAATAATAATACTAATAATAATACTAATAATAATAATATATTATTATTATTAAATAATAATATTTAAAAGTGCATTTCTAGGTAATTACGGACTAGGACACTTAAGACACATAAAAAGAACATCAAATCAGCAAAACAATTTGAAATAGTACATTAAAAACACATTAGAGTGAGCTAAACATTAAAAGTTATTAAAAAAAAGGTGTGTTTTTGTCAGAGATGTGAAGGTGGGCAAGTCAGTACAGTCACGGATGTGTTTGGGAGAGAGTTCCAGAGGGAGAGGGCAGCTGCAGAGAAGGCTCTGTTGCCCCAGGTTCGATCCTGAGTGGTGGAGTAAGAAGGGTTTGCATCAGATGAATGGAGGCTGTGGGATGGAATGTGGCGATGAAGCAAGTCAGTAAGGTGCTTTACAGTACGTACCTCATTCACCCATTCATATTCATTCATACACTGATGGCACTGGCTACCATGCAAGGTGCCAAGTGCTCATCAGTTTTAGGAGCTAACCATTCATACACATTCACACACTGATAGCGCAGCCTTCGGGAGAAACTTGGGGTTCAGTATCTTGCCCAAGGACACTCCGACATGCAGACTGAAGGGGATCGAACCACTGATCTTCTGATTAGTGGATGACCTGCTCTACCTCCAAGCCACAGCTGCTTACGTGCAGCAGAGTTGTGGATGTACTGTAGTTTATTTAAAGTTTTGAATGGTGTGCCATAGAGGATGCTGTTGCAGTAATCAACTCTGGAAATGATGAAGGCGTGAATAAGGGTTTCAGCAGCAGAGATGGAGAGTGATGGGCAGAGTTGGGCAATGTTCTTAAGATGAAAGAAGGCAGTTCTGGTGATTTGGTTTATGTAATGTTCAAAGGAGGTTTTATTGTCAAAGATGACTCAGAGGTTGCGACTGTGGGGGGATGGAGACAGGGTGGAGTTGTCAATGGTGAGGCGGAAACTGTCTGTGGTTCTAGTGAGAGATTTTGGGCCGATAATGATCAGATCTCATTTGTCACAGTTGAGTTTGAGGAAGTTGGTCTGCATCCAGAATTTGATGTCAGCAAGGCGAGTGGAGTTGGAATGAGTGGTGGGGGTGATGGAGTTGGTGGAGATATAAAGCTGGACGTCATCGGCATAACAGTGGAAATGGAGACCATGGTGGCGAATGATGTTGCCAAGGGGGAGCAGGTAAAGTATGAAGAGGAGAGGACCAAGCACTGAACCCTGGGGGATGCCTTGGGACAGAGGAACAGTAGAGGAGGTGCAGTTGTTGATGTGGATGAATTGTTGTAGGTCTGTGAGGTATGATTTGAGCCAAAAGAGTGCAGTGCCAGTGATACTAAAGGAGTACTCAAGGCGGGAGAGGAGAACGGTGTGGTTTATGGTGTTGGAAGCTGCAGTGAAGTCCAGGAGGATGATGGTGAGGTGGCCGGAGTCTGCGGAGAGGAGGATGTCGTTGGTGACTTTTAGGAGGGCTGTTTCAGTGCTGTGTTGGGAACGGAAACCAGATTGAAATGGTTCGAACGGGTCATTTGAGAGGTGGGCTTTGAGTTGTGTGGTGACAATACATTCCAGTATTTTGGACAGAAAGGGGAGATTGGAGACGGGCCAGAAGTTCGACATGATGTCAGGGTTGAGTCCAGGTTTTTTGAGGATGGGGGTGACAGTAGCCAGTTTGAGTGAACGGGGGACTGATCCAGACCTGAAGGAGGAGTCGATGATTTAAGTGTGGAGATGGCTGGTAAAGAGTCGTTAATGATTTAAGTGTGGAGATGGCTGGTAAAGAGTCCTTAATGATTTAAGTGTGGAGATGGCTGGTAAAGAGTCCTTAATGATTTAAGTGAGGAGATGGCTGGTAAAGAGTACTTAATGAGGTGAGATGGGTTGGGATCCAGGACACATGTAGAGGTTTTCATGCCTGCCATGATTTTGCAAAACTCTCCTGGTGACATTGGGGAGAACTGAGACAGAGGCTGAGAGGTGAGGAGGGGAGGAGCAGATGAAAGAGTGGGAGTGCAGGCCATGGAGGCAGGAGAGGAGGACAAGTTGTCATAAATAGTGTCGTTATAGTTATTTACCATAGAAAACAGAGGCTTGGGGTTGGTGGAGCCAGAGTGTATGAGGTGAGAGTAGTAGGTGAAATGGGCAGTGCTGAGAGCATCCTTGTACTGCTGAAGGTAATCGGTATAGGCTTGTAGATGGACAGTTACACCAGTTTTCTTGTGAAGTCTTTTCAGTGGTCGTTTTCGTAATTTTATTTTGTGTAGTTCACGAGGGTGCCAGGGGTCAGAGTGGGTGAAGTAGAAAGTTTTAGTTTTGGGGGCTCGTTGATTGAGACAGGAGGATATTTTACTTACTCACAGATAGTTGACGTGTTGAGTGAAGTTGAAGTAGTGTAGCAGAAAAAGTCTGTAAGAAAGGAGCGGTTTGGTATGGTAGGGCAGTAGATGATGGTAGTGACCAGAGGAGTGGGACCAGAGAGTTTGAAAGTAAGATGTTCAAAAGGAGCGAGCAGCAGGGGTGGAGATGGTCGATGTTTTAATGTACTTGGACATTTGCAGCAGGTTAAATCTGCTCACTTTTAGTTTGAGGACCATTTGGTTTTAACTCTGCAGCTATTAGCAGCTTTGCAGTATTTAACTCTCTTTATCCTTCTAACTTTCTTACACCTATGATTTGCACCTCGAGCTGTATGTAGTGTTTGGACCCTTATACCATACCAAACTAACAGAAAACAAACAAAACACTAAAGAAGAAAAAGAACACTGTGATTTATCATAACAGAAAACACTGTCAATTTTACAGTAGGAAAACTCTTGCCATGTTCTATCTGTAAAACACAGCTTACGTGTTTATATGTTTGCACTTTTCATATGTGCTCTGTTGGGAGAAGAAACACCAAAAGAATGTCAGTGTGCTTGTGCCTGTGGTGAGGTAACTTTTGCAAGTACGTACAAAAAGGAGCCACTCCTCTGTGTGAACATTAGACAACAGACCCTTTTCTAATGAAGAATAATTTGTGTGGATAAGGAAACTATATAAAGTATAATCACAAAACTAGACCTGCAGAGATCAAATTTGGAACCAAATTCACTCCATGGATAATATCGTCACTCAATTGGGGACAAAGGGGCTGTTTAAATGTGTTATTGTTTGTATGCTTGAGCAAGCTAAGATGCCCTCCTGCAATGCACACTGTCAAGATGTGGTATAGCCTTGGACAAGGATTAGAGAGTGCAAATCTGGGTTATATATAATCTCAATACATTGTTGATTTCATATTACTTCAAATGACATGCGATCACATACTAGTGAAGAGGATAATAACTTATGCTCACCTTTCCTAACAAGGGATTTTCTAAAATAAACATAAACAGATACAACAATAATGTAAAATGTGTGTTATAGCACCACCTATGGTTAGATTTGGCGCAAACCTAGCATGGTATGGTATCTGGATTTGTCAATTGAGGATAGTATTGATGAGATATAGTGTCAAAAAAAGAAAAGAAGGTGTTTCAGTGATTAGTTAGAATATACATATAATTGATTGAACTTGTTATTGACTGAGTTACTGATTGTAAACATACTTAAAAAGTAAAAAGTAACTCCTCCCTGAACCCAATAACTGGTTGTGCCACCCTAGGGAGGAACAACTGCAATCAAGCATTTGTGATAACTGGCAATGAGTCTTTCACATCGCTGTGAAGGAATTTTGGCCCACTCTTCTTTGCAGAATTGTTTTAATTCAGCCAAAGTTTTTAAACATGAACGGTCTGTTTAAGGTCATGCTATAGCATCTCAATCAGAATTAAGTCCTGAGTATGACTAGATCACTCCAAAACCTTCATTTTTGAGTTGTTAAGCCATCCACAGGTGGACTTGCTGGTGTGTTTCAGATCATTGTCCTGCTGTGTGCCCCAAGTGGCTTGCGCTCATATACTGATGGTCGGAAATTCTCCTTCAGGAATTTCTGGTAGAGACCAGAATTCATGCTTCCATCAATTACGGCAAGTTGTCCACGTCCTGAAACAGCAAAGTAGCCCCAGACCATCACACTACCACCACCATGTGTGACTGCTGGTATGATGTTCTTTTTATGAAATGCTCTGTTAGCTTTACATAACGTAACGGAATGCACACATTCCAAAAAGTTCAACTTTTGTCGTGCCAGTCTGCAGAATATTTTCCCAAGTCTTGTTGTTGGATGTCTTGTTTGTTAGATGTTTTTTTGGAAAATGTGAGATAAGCCTTTGTGTTCTTTTTTGTCAGCAGTGGTTTTTACCTTGGAACTCTCCCATGGATGCCATCTTTGCCTATTCTATTTCTTATTGTTGAATCATGAACACTGAACTTAACAAAGACAAGTGAGGCCTGCAGGTCTTTAGATGTTGTTCTGGGTTCTGCTGTGACTTCCTGAATGAGTCGTCGATGCACAAGTAAATTTGGTAGGGCGGCCACTCTTAAGAAGGTTCACCACTTTTTTCTCCCTTTGTGGATAATGGCCCTCATCGCAGTTTGCTGGAGTCTCAAAGCCTAAGAAAGGTCTTGCTTTCCAGAAAATGTGGTTAATCACTGTAAATTCATGATTTAACAAGGAGGGCAATGACTTTTTCACATAGGGCCAGGTAGGTTTGGATAGCTTTTTTTCCTTAATAAATAAAATCATCATTTAAAAACTGCATTTTTATTTTCTTAGGTTATCTTTGTCTAATATCAAAAATAGTTTGATGATCTGAAACATTTAAGTGTGACAAATAAACCTAAACTAAGAAATTGGGAAGGGAGCAAATACTTTTTCACAGCACCGTATACAGCTTTTAAAGCATGCTGCCAAGTGGACAACATCCGTTTCAGTGACGGCCGAGACAACGTCAAACCACATTCTGTATGTATTCAAACAGCGTTGCTCTGTAGTAAAAGAGTTCAGGGCTGACCTGGCCTGCCTGCAGTCCAGACCTTTTACCTATTAAAAATCTTCGGTGCATTATGAAACATAAAATACGACAAAGGAGACCTTGAAATTAAACAATGCAGTTTCAAGATGACAGCAAAGTTCACAGAGTGTTGTTAAAAGAAGAGCTGATTAACAAACACAGTGGTAAACATGAACAACTTATTTCAAATTCATACATTTAATTTAAATGGCCATTTTGTTTCTATTTATATTTTACACAGCGTGCAAACCAAGTGTTGCAGGATTGTAGTATAATGCACAGATCTTTACTTATTATATGTTTAGATAGATTTCTTTTCTAGAATTGAGCAACATACACAGACATGCAAGAAGTAAATAGACACCTTCATTCAAATAAAAAGGTCTCTATTTACTTTTTGCATGTCTGTGTATGTAACAACCTGATTCTGACTTACGTATTGCCTTGGGTGATTTGAGGACGATGTAACAACAGTAGAGCATTAGCAGGCCTGTGAAGATGAGGATGAGGATCCCAAGAGTGAAGCCTGCCTGAAGGGACAAAGAGAACACTGATGATTCTGTTCTGTTTGTTTATTCATTCATTCCTTCCACATAAGTACGTGCAGTAAAGCAAATTACCTGTTTTATACCCCATGGTATGCTGAGTATGGATGTGCCCATCATTGTGTTCCATATAGCAAATCTGTGAGGAGAATAAAGCAAAAATCAAAAAGGAGCCAATAACATTCACTTAAGTTTGAAAAGAACATGGCACAGGACTGATGATGACAGAGCTTACATGGTGATGATACTGGGGTTTTTAGAGGAGGGATCAGTGCCTGTCACCTTGAAAGCTGTACCCAGTGGGCTGTAGATGTAGATCTCCTCTGGCCCCGGGATCACATGGTTTGGAGGACTCTGAAAAAAAAAATAGTAATTCTGACACTGGTGAAGTCTTCAATATGCCTCATCTAAATGGGAACAATAAAGGCATTTTTTTCATATTGTAGTTGGATAATATTTTATATACAGAGACAAAAACATCGACACTATGAGCATAAACACAGGTGTGACGGTTCAGATCATGCTTCAATTAAACATAAATTCAGTAAAACGGGAGAAAAAAAAACTAAAGCATTAGGATGTGTTTCTTTTTATTAAAAGAATACATTTGTATGTCTGTCGTGTAAACATTCGCATCCCTTACAACATCTATTCCACAACTCTCTTTTGCTGTTGTAGCCGAGTGGGACTGCGGTTTGTGACTGAACTTGACGACGTGTTTCAAGTTTTGAAGTCTGATGTTTCCTTTTACTGAGCGGTTCGTGCCATAATTTGGAGTAGGGCTATTCACTAATACTACCAAAGAAAAAAAAAGAATGATCTCTGAACAACTCAACTGATGGTTTCAAACACATTGCGAAAGTAAAAAGTGGCAACTTTTTTTGTTCACCACATTATTTCATTGTTTTGCTGTCTTCAGTGATAATTTACAATGTAGAAAATAAAGAAAAACCAAATGAGAAGTTGTGTCCAGATGCTTGACTGATACTGTATGTTTCAAGCAAATTCGCACATTTCTTCCTGGGGTCATGTTCATTATTATCTGTCCGTGTCTGTAGCAGCTAATTATCTAGTGATTTCACCTACTAGCAGTCTGTCAGAAGAGTTTGTGAGTCGGCCATAGTAATGGACTCTACTGTTGAGAATGGCAGCCTCAGCAGAGACTCTCTCCTGTGGGTCATCATCAACGATGTTCCTGGGCTCGACATGGAAAGGCCTTGAAGAAGCAGACGACAAAAATAATTTCTAGCAATATTCAAGCTATCTATTTTCAATATTCATTAAGTGTTCAAGTCTAAACCTAACATAACCCTTTCATTTTTCACTTTCTTTAATGGGAGTTTTTGCCACCCTTCTCCTAGTTCATACACACTAAAACAAACATAGAAGACAGGGAGTATCTGTAATGCTGTATGTGCTTGAAATCTAGTTTGTCACTGTAAAATACCTAACTGGATTCAAATTCACACAAGTAAATGCTAGAGTGAGACACACACACACAAACGCATGTGCACACACACACCACTAACGTCTTAGTATTTGCTTGTCAAGTAATTTCCAGGAAGCCAAACTTTTTTGTTATTTAACAAACACTGTCATGGTCTAGGTCAGGTTATTGTCCATGTTGGATCCATAATGTAAAAAGAAGTTATTTGAATTGATGTGTTTTGTTTTATAAAGTGCTTTTGGTTAAACTTGAGTTTTGTTCTGTCTATCAGCAACAACAGCTCAATGATAAAAACCTTGATACAATTTCCCTGATAATATGAAACTATCTCAATTTGAAGCAAAATTGGTCAGTCTGTATTCTCTAGGAAAATTACAGTTCCGTGCCCTTCAACAGAAATACTGATAATGGATGGCTGAATAGCCCTTCAACTGGGTTGACATGGAAAAGGTAACGTATGCTCAAAAAAGCTATAAAACTTTGAACTGTGTGTGTGTGTGTGTGTGTGTGTCTATATATCAAATCAGTTTTGCTCCACTTCCCATGTCATTGTTGTTGAAAAACATAGTATATAGTAGATAAATAAAATGAAACTTGTCTGATATATCTGAAGGGATTGGTTTGAACTAGATTATATAGAGAAACCCTAATTAGAAGCTTATTAGTACGGATTTAAAACCAATCAATGAACCAAACTGTTGATGTTGACTCATATCACAAATGTGCAATAATCCAGTGTAAATAGTATCCAACAAATGCACTATTTGGTCCAGAGTATTGTTTACTAAAAAGTACAGTGTCCAGCTGTTTGTGGAGATTACTGAACCATTAAAAAAATAAACTATATAATAATGAGATGCTTACAGGGTTCCCACACCTTTTTCATGAACAAATTCAAGCACTTTTCAAGCACCTTCAAGCACCAGTTTTTCCATTTTTTCAGCACCTTTAAAATAGGTAGCCTACTAGTTGTGTTTGCCATGATGGTCATGGGAAGCACAGCGGTGCCACTGTATGGCATAATAATATGGGTCTAATTAGCATTATTTCATATGGTGGTAGATTGACTGTTTCGATTTTTAACTAATTGTGAATTGGCTTGTATTCTCAGCTTGTGAGCGGTGTATTGTGTAACTACCATAGCGCAATAACAGTGACCAACAGGTGTCGATAGTAGTCTACTGTTATTTCTCGGCAGAACACCAAGCGAGTATGATAACTGAGTTCTGCATGTAAAGGCATCGGATCAAGCGCGTAGCCGCTTAGGAAACATTTTTGTTTTCTCTTGGTTTATTGAGATAGACATCACACAAATTTCAAGCATTTTCAAGCACTTCACAAAAAAAAAATCAAGCATTTTCACAACCTTGAAAACACTGAATTGAAATTCAAGCATTTTCAAGGAATTCAAGCACCCGTGGGAACCCTGTGCTTATTATGCTTCATATCTTCCTTATGGACCAATGGGCTGGAGCTGAGAGGCGAGGTAGACTAACTTTGTTGGTTTTGGTCTGCGTAAACCATTTTTGTTCTAACTGGTTACAGGGGGTTTCTGTTCAAGCACACTGACCATAAATTATGAATATGACTAGATATTATCCAGTGTGCAGCTTTCTGACATCGAGTTAATTGACTGATTAATTATGGCTTTGCACTTATGGTTCAGGGTAAGTGACAAAATGAAGATGGCTGAGAAGGCAGCAGAGCATGACAGTAAACACTTAGGTCTTCATGATATCTATTAAATAACAAGCAGGCACAGTGCTGGTTAATATTGTATAGGTGTTGGTACCATGTCTCTGTGAAATCTACCTTTTAGCCTTAAAGTCCAGTGAGTCTGTGGAGCCTCTGTGTGAGTAGACCTCTACAGGCTGCTCTGAGCTCAGCAGAGGCCTGCAGTCGTCCTCCATGATATCTCTGACTTGCAGCTAAAGCTTCTCAACTGTCATCACCTGACTGGGAGGGGGGAAAAAACAATCACCACCATAACAGGACAACCAGAACACATTGTTTGTGTAATACAGTAATTCAATTCAGTACATCAAACAAGTTTCAAATCTCTGAAGCTGATTTTTATACAGTCAAAGGCAGATTTAACCAAAATAACCTGGATGCTGGCCCAGGCAAAAAATGAGCAGCCCAAGTATGTCATGTGGAAATATGATCAGGTACCACTTTCTATGAAGACTACATCCATAGTCAGTTAAATAATATAGAATGCATTCATATGCTTTCAAATGCACTATAAACAACAATCATAAAAATATGGATATCTATATAATAAAATATTTTAGGGATCCTCTTGACTAGTTATAATCTAGAGTAAGTAACCCATACTCACACATAGTTACCTGTGTCTAACAATACCTGTTGCAAGGACTCATAATAGTGAGTGTCAGAACAGAGCCTGGAGGTGTGTTTTGGGTCACTGTCCTGTTGAAAAAATGCTGTCTTGAATTTTGAATAGATCACCAACAAAGCTCCCCCACACCATCACAACTTCTCGAAACTTTTGGAAACCACACATGTAGATACCATCCATTCACCTTCTTTTCATCTCACACAGGGGATATGGTGATAAAGAAAGAATGTGATATATGGGATGGAAAGGGGTCAAACAGGAAAGTCAAAGGACTGGACTCATCAGATCAAAGTCCAGTTTTTCACTAGTCTAATGTCATTCCTCGTGTTTCTTGGTCCAAACAGTTCTTTTCTTCTTCATCTTGTCTCCCTCAGGCATGGTTTCTTTGCAGTAATTCAGACCATGAAGGTGTGATCACACAGTCTCCTCTGAACAGTTTTTTTGGCCTTTTCAAGCTTTATTTTGATAGAGACAGCTGAAGAGTGACAGGAAATGTTTGGAGAGAGAGATGGGGAATGACATGCGGGAGAGAGCCACAAATCAGATTTGAACCCTGGGTTTCCGCAGCAAGGACTGAGCCTTTGTACATGGGGTGGCTGCTCTACCAACTGAGCTAAACACTGCCCCTCCTCTGAACAGTTGATGTTGAGATGTGTCTGCTACTTGAACTCTGTGAAGCATTTATGTGGGCTCTAATCTGAGGGGCTGTTCATTGGTGATTTCTGAGGCTGCTAACTGTGATGAACTTGAACAACAGACCTGATGATCTCAAACACATGAAATATAACACCTGAAATCATGTAAACAAAAAAGAATAGAGTCATGGAGTGCTGCATCAGAAGACCTGGGGCCTCATGTACAAAGCTTGCGTACGCACAAAAAAGTGGCGTACGTCCTTTTCCACGCTCACGTTCAGATGTATCAAACGTGAAACAATCGTAGAAATGTGCGTGCCCCACGCCAATTTCAAAGCTGGCGTACGCGCGTTTCTACAGCTATTGTTCCTTTGGCGACACTTAGAGGTGAAGCTGGGAAACTGTTAATAATGTGAAAACAAGTATTCTTCAGAGTGATGTGCACATCAGAGATACACTTATGAACAATTAACACACCCACATGTTTGCAATTATATAGGTGGAAATAAAAGCATGCATAATGTGATGAAGAAAATGATATTAACAAAGGTAGCGTTAGCGTTGTTAGAGGACCTTGCAAACGTGAGCGATTTAAGGAACGCGAAGATTTACTTGCAAACCATGATAATTGGCTCATAAGCCGATTTCGGTTACCAAGGCCAGTGTTACTAGAGCTGTGCGCAGATATGCGGCCGGCCTGAGAGCGCAACGGGGGCCGCCTAGTAGCTCGGGGTTGTGCTGACTACGCTGGGGTTCCTGGCAACAGGGGCATTCCAGTGGGAGCTGGGAACAGGCTGGAGGCTGGCACGGTGCGCAATAGGTGGCTTCTATTCCTTTAATTGTCCCGTATGTAACGCTGGATTACATACGGGACAATTAAAGGATTAAACTCTTTACTTATCCAGAAGCCGTGCCAGTGTGCCAATGCACATTTGGGCACGTACACATTCAAATATCATGTTTTTGGTTCTCTTTATTTCTTTATTTTCCGCTTGTGAAATTAGAGCTGCAGACCTTTTTAACAAGCCCCTGACTGTCTCCCTGTGTTCAGTATTCTTAGTCAGTAAAAGCGGGCGTAAAATGTCGCCGCAGCGCCACACCTGTCCACACCTGTGTGTGCGCTGCTCGGATCCCACGGCATTTACAGCCTCACACACACGCTCCCACTCACGTGTTTTTTTGGTCATATTTCACCCTGTTGACAGGGAACCAAACAGAATCTCCACTTCATTCACTAGAACCTTTAGCTCAGACTCTGTGAAATTCATTTTCTTTCCTTCGTTCGTCGAGTTATCTGATCGGACAAAGAGGTGAATCTCAGGTCCAGGGCCTATTTAAATAGATTTGCATATGTAAATGGGGCGTGGACAGGGAGGAGTTGCACGTGCGCTGTATTCCACGTTGATTGGGATGCACAAAAGAAACGTGCTTGGATCCATGCGTACGCACACTTTGATACATCTGAATTTTTTTGTGCGTACAACAGTTTCCGGGTTCTGGCGTACGCCAAGTTTTAGTAGGAAATCCACGCAAGTATTCGTACATGAGGCCCCTGGCCTCCACAATCATCTGATGTAGATTCAGTTGAGATGGTTTGGGATAAGTTGGACTACAAATTGAAGAAAAAGCAGCCAACAAGTCCTCAACATATTTGAGCATATAACTCCATCAAGACTGTTGGAAAATCATTCCCTTATGAAGCTGATTAATAGAATGAAGCAGTGTACAGTGAAGTCATAAAAGCAAAGATATAAAAAAAGATTTGACTTTGTTAAGGTTTACCACATAATTCCATGTTATTTTATATTCTGATGTTTTCATCGTTACTCTTAGTGCAAAAAGTAACAAAAACAATCAAACAAACAAAACTTTGAGTCTTATCTCATTTAAAATGTGCAAATGTTAGATTTGATATTCTGTACACTGCCTTCCGAACACAACAGTTATAAACTAAGCTAAGTTACTGAAAATAATTATTTTTCTATATTAACAGAAAATCTTTCTCATTTCTTAGCTGCACAAGTCAAAGAAGAGGATGACCAACAGAACTCTGGCTTGTCAGAGGTCAGGGCTGAACATATGTAGTCAAACACAGGTAAGTCTCCTCACAGACAGACAGCTCCTGACATGAAATGACCTCATTCACAGGTGCCACTTGACAAACAAACAGCTCCCGGTGCAGTGACCTGAAAGTGTCAGACTCTGTCTGTCTCAGAGCTGACAGCACCATTACAGATAACACTCACGTGAGATGGATGCTGCGTCATGAAGTGGAAATGTAAAGTGCTGAGTCTGCACAACACATTTTGCTAACTTAGGCAAAAGATGCCCACCCAGTCTGTACCGTGTACCGTGTGCGGTGTCGTCCTCCTTCCTCCTTCCCGGTGTCTTCAGCGCATCACAGGCTCGCTGTGTCCACGAGTGTCCGAGCAGCAGGTCAGACTACCGAGAAGCGACTGACACGAGCCGCTGAAAGAGTTCAAACACAGCTAACAGCCAGCCCACTGTCAGTACGAGTGCGGAGGAAGTGGAACATTAAAGTGCGTTTCCTGTGAGAGCCGAACCGAGCCGAGCTGAGGCTCTGTGTTGTTGTTGCTGCTTCTGCTTTTCTTCTTCTGCGCTTTGTACTACTTGTACTACTTGTACTACTTCTTCTTCTTCTTCTTCTTCTTCTACTTCTTCTTCTTCTTCTTCTTCTTCTTCTTCTTCTGCTGCTGCTGCTGCTGCTGTTGCTGCTGCTTCTGCTTCTTCTTCTTCTTCTTCTTCTTCTTCTTCTTCTTTGGTGTTTTACCGCAGTCGGCATCCTTATAGTTGCCTATACCGCCATCTTCTGGACTTTCCTTCTTTACTTTCCTTTCCCCCTTTTTTTTCTTTTTTTTAAATTCTTTTTATTAACCCAGTTAAAACCAGATATCTCATTATGGTTTTCCTGCCTTCGCTACATTTCCCACATTCTATTATACTTTTGAAACTTTTATCCACTGCTCCTGTCCTCCGCAACCCTGCCATCATCTCTTCTCTCTCCCTTTCATATCCATGGCATTGAACCATCACATGCTCCACTGTCTCTCTTTCTCCACAGCTACATAGACCATTTGGATGTTTCCCTATTATGTTGAGTGTGCTATTTAATCTACTGTGCCCTATTCTTAATCTGCTCATTGTCACCTGTTCCACTCTGTTGCCTCCACAGCACCCCACCTCTCCTACTTCCTCTCATAGTTTATATAAATGTCTCCCCTTTTCCTGGATTTTCCAATATTGTTTCCATTGATTAATTATTTCTTTCCATATTAAACTTTTCCCTTCTGCTTTTGATAATTTTACTTTCATTTCCACCTCTTCTTTCTTTGCTTCCTCCTTTGCCATTTGATCTGCTTTTTCATTTCCTTGTATTCCTAAATGAGCTGGTACCCACATGAATGTTATTTCCCTCCCCTGCTGTGACAATCTGGATGACCTCAACAGTATTTCATATAATATTTCCTGATGTGATTTTGCTGATCTGTTTTTAATGCTAAAGAGTGATGAGATTAAATCGCTACATAAGATTATCTTCCTATCTGCCCTGTCCTCCACCCATTCTATTGCCAATACTATTGCACATAGTTCCACCGCATATATATATATATATATATATATATATATATATATATATATATATATATATATATATATATATATATATATATATATATATATTATTGTAAATAGTGTAGGACTTATAACACTCCCCTGCGGCGTACCATTCTCTACAATATAGCTTTCTGATATCTCTGATCCTATTTTAACCTGAATAACTCTTTCCCTTAAAAAATCCATAACCCAGTTAAATAAGTTTCCCTCAATTCCCATTTGATGCATCTTAATCATCAAACCTTCTCTCCACAACATGTCATAGGCTTTATCTACATAAACATAAATCACACAAAGAATACTGCTGCCACCGTTTCTTTATTTACCTGTGCTTTCCTGATGTCATCCTCTAAACACAATACTGGATCAATTGTGCTCCTACCCGTTCTAAATCCACTTTGATATTTACTCACCAATCCCCTTTTTTCAATACAATACATGAGTCTCTCATTGATCATTCTCTCCATTGTTTTACCTATATGTGATGTGATGTAAGTGCTCTTTATTGTCTTACTTGGAACTTCGTGGGACCTTACCCTCTTTCCAGACTTTATTGTATAATGTTAATATTTTCACCAATCCCCCCTCACTTAGATGTTTAATCATAGTATAACATATTTGATCTTTACCTGGTGCACTCCTTCTTGTTATGGCTATTGCTCTTTTCATTTCTCCAATGGTAAATGGGACATCTAATTCGTTTCCCCTACTATTCTTTCTTTTTAGCACATCCCTGTTTTCACTTCTAGTTTTGTCCCTGCCCTGTCTTCCTTCCTCTGTTAAATTATTTGAACTGTGCACATCAACAAAAGCCTTAGCTAATAACTCTGCCTTTTCTTTATTGGTTACAGCCACTTTATTTCCAGAGCTTAGGACTGGATAACTCCAATCCTTTCTATCTCCACCCATTTTTTTCAACATTCCCCAAACTTCTCCTATCTTAGTGTTGCTTCCAATTAATCCACAAAACTTCCTCCAATACGACCTCTTTGCTTGTCTAATTGTTTTCCTTACCACTGCCTGTGCTTGCTTATACTGAATCAGGTGTTCTTTACTGCTTGTTTACATTTTTCATCCCACCATGGTACTGCCTTATTCATCTTCCTACCTGTACTTTTAGGAATAGAGTTGGTTGCTGCTGATATAATCCCCTGCTTTAGTTCCCTATCCATCATTTCCACTTCCATATTATCACTAATCTGAGATAGATTTTCCTCCCCTTCCTTCATGAATTCATCCCAATTAGCCTTTTCTAATATCCATCTACCCGTGACCTGTACTGTTGTTATATTTATTCTATTATATATAGGATAATGGTCACTTCCTATAGTCCCTTTTTGGTATACATTCCATTCACATAATGGAGCTAATGCAGTGGTCACTATTGTCAAATCTAAAGCTGACTCCTTTCCAGTGTTTACATCTATTCTCGTCCCTCTCCCATCATTCACACACACCAGATTCTTCCCATCCAACAGTTCCTCCACTATCTCCCTATTGCGGTCATTCTTCTCACTCCCCCATAGTGTATTATGTGCATTAAATCTCCACACCACACTGTGTTCCCGTTGCTTTTACCTTCCATTTCTTCCAATTGTACAATGTCCAACTGTCTGCATGGGTTAGAAAAATGTATTATTGCCAGCTTCGTCTTTCCTATCTATACTTCTATTATAATGCTCTCCATCTCAATTCCAATATCAATAACCCTGTAGGTAATGCCCTCTTTTACAAATGTGATACATCCACCTCCTGTCCCTTCTCTCCTGTCTCTTCTGATTGCCACATATCCTTTAATAATAAAATCTAAGTTTGGTTTTAACCAGGATTCCTGGATGCATAATATGTCTGGTTTTTCCTGCTGACTATAGATGAATTGTTTAAACTCCTGCCCATTAGCAATTAAGCTTCTAGCATTCCACTGAAGGATTATTATTAATACTATTATCCAATACATGATGTTTCTTGACTGGCCTGAACACTCAACTCATCTCTTACCTCTTCCCATCTTATCCCTCTCATATCCAGATGAAATATTGCTGCTTTAACTATAATCTGTATCCTTTCTGTTTTGGATTTAACATCTGCGGTCGCATTAATGACTCCTGCTTTGAATGTCACCAATCTCTTTTTCTCCTCCATCATTTTCTTTTCAACTTCTTGTACAATACTTGTCACTTCACACATCACTTGTTTCTCTTTACTCTGCTGCTTGCCACTGGATTTCCCCTGTTCCACTCTCTTGGCAGCTTCAGCATAGGATACTTTTTCCATTTACTTTTATTTGTTGTACTGTAATTTCTCTCTTCAGAGCCTCACATCCCCAGTATGCTACACTATGTTCTCCTCCACAGTTACAGCATATTGGTTTGACCCCCGTCCCACATTTCCCATATTCATGATCCCCTCCACACCTAGCACACCTTCTTTTCCCTTTGCATTGGTTAGCAATATGTCCATATTCCTGACATTTGAAGCACCTCGTTGGCTTTGGGACAAATTCTCTCACAGTATATTTTACAAATCCAAAATAAAGTTCTCTTGGGATAGCTCTCGCATCAAACTCTACTACTACTGTTTCTGATTCCTTTTTCTCAAGTCCTCTTGTCATTCTTTTAGCATCTTTAACTGTTGTATTCCTCACTCTTAGATTTCCCACTGGATCTTTTACACTGATACCCAGGGGAACCCCTGTTATCGCTCCCTTACATCCGTCATTTCTCTTCTCTCCAACTTTAACTGTTTTTGTAACCTTCATTTTTCCTACACTCACCATTTTCTGAGCTTTTTCTACTTGTGTTTCTGTGTTACACCCACTTAGCAAGTTCCCATCCCCTAACACTTTAGCATACTTAACCCTCTGGTGACCCTTCAAAATAATTATGTTAAAGATCCTTCCACACATAAATGTGTGTATGAACATATCAAGCTATAAAAATCTTATAAATTTTTATTTTTTTTATTTTTTAAAAATATATTTTTAGACCAGCATCAGTCCTAATCATACATATCAAATATTAATGACTTTCTTTTATTTTTAACCCTTAAATGGCCAAGTGTTTGTCATGATGCACCTTCATTTTTTGGTCTAAAAAACACAAAAAATGACTTATTTTCAGTATACTTTGTGCAAGCTGGATTATTAATGTTTTGATTATTGTATCTTAATGTATGTCAAAGATTAGCAGCAACATTTATTTATATGCATTATTTATTTTTTTGTAGTGTCATATTTCATAAAATAATTACGTTAAAGTCCCTTACACACATAAATGTGTGCATGAACATATCAAGCTATAAAAATCGTATAAATTATTATTTTTTTGATTTAAAAAAAAAATATTTTTTGTAACCAGCATCAGTCCTAATTATATATCAAATATTAATGTTTTTTTTTATTTTTAACCCTTTTTGTGCTGTAACAAAGAACCTCACGTATTGACATTTCCACTATTTATTATAACATAAAACATAAAATGAATCAAGAACAATATGAATAACAATAATAAACAACAACAATATAACATAACAGTGCACAACACACATTTCATGGGAGACAGGAGCTGCAGATTGTGCAGTAATGCTCCTTGCACACTGGTTGGGTGCATTTTATGCATGTGGACAATACAACCCTTCGGACTTTGCAGAGCGCACACTGCCTCCTTGCCCTGGAGGTGCGGGGGGTGGTTCCCGTGGTGCGTTGACTTGGGCCAGCCTGAGCCTGTAAGACGAGGCTGGTGGGACCTGGGGCCCGAGGGAGGCGCTGTCTCCGTGCCATTTGGGGGACTATCAGTGCCTTCCCCAGCTCCTCAAGGAAGATCCTCCGTTTGAATGTCTTTCCCTGACTCCACGTGGGATCGATGGCTTTCCAGATGACGTACGAGTTCAGGGCACTGATGTCCAGCATATTGAAGAAGATCGCCAAGGGCCACCGTCTGGTCTTCCTTCTGCACGTGTATGTTGCGATCATCTACAAAACAAAAAAGGAAATAATGAAAAAAGGAACAGAATATAATGAAACATGTTTTATACATACTGAATAGTACAACATTTCAGACATATAACATATAACATAAATTCCGAAAAATAATGAAAAAATAAAATAATAATATATAAACACGTGTGTGTGTGATTATGGATTGCGTAAACATACCTGATCCATCGTGTCCACTCCCCCCTTGCAGCGGTTATAATCAAGGATCATCATCGGCTTCCTTTTCTCCCCGCTGGAGATTTCTGGGGCCCGGTGCTTTGTGCTCATCAAAAGCACATTTTTTCCCCGCTTCGGGCAGTACGACACCACGGTGTGTGTGGCCGTGAACCCAAAGACGGAGGAGCGGACCTCTCTCCCGCGTATCCTCAGGAGCTCTGGAGGAAGCTCCGGTCTGTTTTTTTCGGAGCGTGGCAACCAGGGCGATCTTTCTCCGTAGCAGCTCCTCCGCCAGCCCGTAGGAGGAAAAAAAATTGTCACATGTGACAGTCGCTCCACTCAGGCCCTCTGTCATCTCCAAAATAACCCTGCGCCCTTGGTTTCGCTCTACGGGCGCACCAGCTGCTCTCCCGGTGTAGACCGCAATCCTCCAGGCGTAGGATTTCTCCACGTCACACGTCACCCACATTTTCAGGCCATACCGGCCCGGCTTCATAGGCATGTACTGCCTAAAGTTACACCGTCCCCGGTATGGCACCAGTTGCTCATCAACACAGACATCAGTGCCAGGGTTGAACATGAGCGGGAGCCGGGCTATCCACAGGTCCCACAGCTCCCTAACCGCGGCGAGCTTGTCATCTGCCCGGCGCCGCGGTCTGGACAGGCGGTCATCAAAACGCAGGACCCTGCTGATCATTGCGAACATTTTCCGTGACATGGCCGCCTGGGAAATGTGCCGTCCGGACTCCGTATCCCACAGGCTGAGGGTGGCTTCGCCACGGGACCTGTACACGCCGGCCAAAAGAAGGACCCCAATGTATGCCCGAATTGGTGTATTCTTCTTACTCCTTGTGATCCTCCGGTGGTGATGCAGATGAAGATGTTTAAAGAGAAAATGCCGCCGACACCGTCTTAGTCGTATAACAAGTTTATTACAACAAGCACAGTGTCGAAACAAGTACAAAGTACCTGGAGAGTCTCAGGCCGAAAAATTAGAGAACCCTCCCGACCTCATGCCGGACAAGCTCTTATATAGACAGTTTGTGCCTCCCCCTGACATGTAATTAACAACAGCTCAAGGCACAAAAGTCAATGAAGTTACTTTAAAGAAAAGAAACTGAAAGACGATAGTCACTCTTTTCCCAGGAAGACCCCCTACAGGCTTAACCTCTGACCTGACTCCTAATCAAAATATCTAAAGAAGTCTCTTCTTCTTCTGGACATCTGGTTGGCACCGACCTGTCTGACCTCTTGGTTAAATAGCCTCTGGCTTAGTAGTGGACAATATCCCAGCTTGTGACTAAACATGTATTGTGAAGTAAACCCCTGTTGAATAGGCCCTGGCTCAAAAGTGGTCTGCATAGGTATCTTAAAATGAAACACATGTCTACAGCAGCCTCAACATTAATCACCTCAACATTAAAGACTATGCATCCATGGCAGACACCTCATATACCCCCCTTCGGGACTTCACAGAGTCCCGATAAACGAATGATACCTGGTTACATTTTTAGACCAATGATAATGTCTCTCAGCATAATCTTAACAATAAAGTAACTTAATGGAATGTGAAAGTGAAAAACCTGTCTGGCAGCCATCTTTCCTGAAATGTCCTTCTTATCAATCTAGACAGGAAAACTCTTTCACGGCCCCTCTGCCTCAGGCGGCCACATATAGTACTCCAATCTAATCTAATTAAAAGACTTTTACTCATTGTATGTCAAACATCATTAAGGCAAATACATATGGAGACCTCAGCAAATAAATCAAAAATATCCACCTTCAGGCTAGTCAACCCATCGCACCCTCCAATGGACCTATCCCTGCCTATTCCCAATGTCCCTGTCGGACCGAAAAATAAAAATAACAACTGAGGTTCCAACATATGAGCCACAAAGTACATACAATTCAACATAATAAATGGTATACCATAACATTCAAAAACAACATCTTATACATGTATTACATATATATGTTACTTCATTTCCGTTCTTCTTTGTTATGGATCAGCCTCACAGTTCCTCCACAGTGTTGATTAAGTTGATGTTTGCTCTGAGCATCCTCCCAATGTCCTTGTTCAGTGTTCAGGCTTAATTGTCCTTTTTGATTGTTCTTATTGGAATCTCTGAATCCCTTTAACAGCTTGGGATCCTTGAATCATCAACCACCCTCATGGTGGTCCTTCCCCACTGTTGTTCTAAGGGAAAAAGAAAACACCAACCAGTATCTTTGCAGAAATAACATATACAGAAATGACATATACAATTCAGATTATGGATATAATTCATATTTCTATCTCTAATATAAATTCTATGCAAACATATATATTGCATTGGCTACTTCCCCCCTTTTATAATTAATCACTACAGTACACCTACTATATATCTAGATAACTCTAAAAATAAATGTTAAAAGTATAAGAATTTGATTTAGAATTGACATTGTCCATGACCCCATTCATTTTTCACATTCCTTGATACTGTGGATGATACACTACACCAAGACACTGTTTTATTCACAGATTTACAAATCAATTTTACTGTTTTGTCCACGAACTCTTTAGTTTATCCAAACCTGCTTATGACTTCTTTATAAAAACTTTTGGCAAAAACTTGCAAAAACTTTTGGCAAAAACTTTGCCAAAAGACTGAGCATCCCTCTGCTTGGTTGGACAAGCTTCAGGCCATCTTGAAAAACGATCTACAACAACCAACATGCCTCTTTGCCGTCAACTGGTCTGATCATATCACCGAAGTCCCCAACTAGCTCACACCTAGGGCCCCTTGGAGTCGGAATGCGACCAGGTGGAACCATCACCCCCCTTAGAACATTATTTTCTAAACAGATTGTGCATCTGCCTAAGACATAATAAATCTGTGCAAGTAGACATAGTGCCCAAATTACATACTCCTTTATAATCTTTCTTCTAACTTCCCCCTTTGCTACATGGGCTAACCCATGTGCCTCTTGAATCATTAATCCTAACAGATCTGGAGGAGCTATTGTCAGCCCTACATGATTCTTCCAAAAACCCTAAAATCCTGGGTGGCACCCCTGTCTCTCCACAACTGTTTGTCCATCTTAGAAGCTACATCCTGCATTAAAACACATTCCTAACAGTGACCAACAAAACTTTACCCACCCTATCTGCTCCTGTGACTGCCTTTGCGGCTTCACCAGCTGCTTTGTTACCTTGCGCTACTCTGGACATATCTGCTCTATGAGCTGCACATTTAGCTATTGCTATCTCTTTAGGTTTCATCATAGCATGCAACAGCTTCATTATTTGTGCGAGACATTTTATTAAGGAACTATCAGTTTTCTTAAACCCTCGGCTCTTCCACACTGACCCAAATAGATGACATACATTGTGAGCATAAGCAGAATCTGTATAAATTGTCAGTCGCTTACCTTCGGCTAACAAATATGCTTCAGTTAGGCCCACAAGCTCTGCAAGCTGTGCAGACGCAGGCTGTGGTATTATTTCAGCCTTTTCCACAACAAAACCATCAGCTTATGCTTTCACTATGGCATATCCTGCACTCAACTTATCTCCCACACGATAGCAAGATCCATCTATCCAATACTCCAAGTCTGCCTCACGCAATGGGAGGGCTTGTAAGTCTGTTTTGAACCTTGAATACTTTCCTGCCTCATGAACACAATCATGTGGCTCACCGTCCTCTGGAGTTAGCAACGGTTCCAGTCGGGTTCACTGTGGCACATCTCGCTAAAGTAACATCTTCCTGCACTAGAAGCCTATGATAGTCACTAAGCCTCGGCATGGTCAATGTATATTTACCCAGATTCATTCAAAAGATTCCTGAGACTATGATGCGTAAGAATAGTCACCGGATACCCCATTGTAACAGATGATGCCTTATAAACAAGCACTTGTAGTGTTTTAATGACATCCGAATTAAAGGTTCCTTCCACTGGTCAGGGTTGATCAGTCCCTGGCCAACGGCGGGACCAATTTGCTGTGATTCGTGAGACCTCTTTTATTAAGGGAACTAATCAATCAACTAATCAAAATAATCTCAATGTGTTCGAGGCTAATCACTTAATTTGGAGTCGCTTTACTAATTTATTTTATTGATGTATCACTATTTTATGCCACAGTCAATGAACCCAAGAAAGAAAGTCACCAACTTCAAGGAACTTTAGGGGATCTATTAATGCAAATAAAATTACACCACTAAATCCACACAATGCCTTTCTAGCCCAAAAAGCTATCAGCAAAATCTCTAAATGCCAACAGATATCAATAGTAACTATGTACCACAAAGCAAGTATCCACAATCACAGCTTTTACTTCTAGCCCCTAAAGAATCTTAGATGCAATCATACGACACAAGTCAGCTCAGAATAACTCAAACAGCAGGACAATGCACAAACAGCAAAGCGTCACAATTGCAATCCACAATACAACAGCTTAATCGGTCAGTCTGTTGCCAAGCTTTTTCAAAATAGCACGCAAAACAGAAAATGCTATTTCCCACTTGAAGCTATAAACATCTAATCATACATATATAAGCAAATAGATCTCAGTTTCTAGTGATCATAAATGCATATACACATATTCCAAAACCAGCAGGTATAGCAAGAGTTCGTAAACAAAATCAGTACTGGCCTTGTGCAGTGGTCTAGGTTGGAGTCTGACGTCACTGAACTGGTCCGTGTAACCCCTGTTCAGTCTCCGCCTTTTTCTCCGTGTCTCCCCCACAGATGCAAAGAACAATGGAAAAACAGCAAGAATTAGATTTTCGTTTAATATTGTGGAGCGGAGTAGCTTGCGATGGAGATTAAAACTCTCGGAGAACTTGAACCACTTTAGCCTTCTCTTGGCGTATTTATTTAGGCGGGAGATATGCAGCGCTGCTGCCGTTCCATTCATCACAACATCGTACAGTGCCTGTGAAAAACGCTCTTCTTCTATAACAGAATTAGTGCGGGAGACGTAACGTCCAGGACGCACCATAAACAATACTGCCCTCTGCAGGACACAATGAGTAAGGGCGCACATAATGTTATTACACTTAACACCCCCACTCGAACTTAGCTTATTGTGGTACAGCTCAATAGTAGAAAATAAACAAAAATATTCTCCCTCTTGGCCTTAAGTACAAAAGTAAACAAAAATACATTTGCATATTCTTCTTGCACTTCAAGTGCCAAACAAATATTGTGCAAACTTCTGGAGTTTTAACTTTGTGGCTGGTTTTGTCATTAAATCTGCAACCATGTTATCAGCAGAACAATACTCCAAACAGATCCTCCAACTTTTCACAGCTTCACTGATGAAATGATACTTTATATCAATATGTTTACACCTTTGTCGGTTCACTGGGTTCCTAGCTAATGCAATAGCTCCTTGGTTATCATCAAAAACCTTGGTTTGAGCATATTGATATGCATCAATCCATTTGAGAAGTTGTTGCAGATACATACACTCCTGTATGGCTGTGGCTAAGGCCATATATTCTGCCTCACATGTAGATAGTGCCACTGTCGGTTGTTTTCTGCTCTTCCATGATATGAGAGAGCTTTTCTGACTAAGACTGACACAGTAGCCTGTGATGCTGCGTCGGTCTGTAACCTCTGCTGCCCAGTCAGCATCACTATGGACTATTAGGCCTAGTGCGTCTGTGTCATCCCTTTTAAAACACAATCCACGGTTTGTTGTACCCTTTAGGTACCTGAACACATGCTTTACAGTGTTCCAGTGCTCTTCACTTGGTTCCGAGAAATGCTGGGAAAGTTTGCTGACCACGAAACTTAAGTCTGGTCGGGTACACGTGGCTAAATAAATCAAACTTCCCACTGCCTCTCTATACAGCCTTGTATCCTCACATTTCTTAGCATTGTCGGTATATTCAAACTTAGACTCGCATGGGGTTTCTCGGGGCTTACAGTCTTGCATCCCAAATCTAGAGAGGATTTTGTTGATATATCTCTCTTGTGTCATTGTGACTTGACCATCTGACTGTTTAAAATCTATCCCCAGAAAATAGTTCAGTTTCCCCAGGTCTTTCATTTTAAATCTCTCAGTAAGCATCATTTTGACACTTTTCACAACCTCTTCAGTGTTAGCAGCAACAATCAGATCATCCACCCATACTATCAGAATCACTTTTTCGTTTTCTCTCTCTCTTATGTACAGACAGTTATCAGCCGGATTTTGTTTGAAACCATTTTCAGTGAGATATACATGTAACACAGTATTCCAGTTCCTACCTGACTGCTTAAGACCGTACAGTGACTTCTGTAATTTGCATACTAACTTTTCCCTTGATTTTGACTCTATCTCGTAACCTTCAGGCTGTTCCAAATAGACCTCACAGTCTATGGGTGCGTGTAGATATGCAGTTTCCACATCCATTTGATGTAAAATTAAACCTTCCTGCACTGCTTTTTGCATGACAATTCGAACAGTGGTCATGTCAGCTGTAGGTGAAAAGGTTTCTTCATAGTCAATACCCTGTTTTTGGCTGTAGCCTTTTGCAACAAATCTGGCCTTATATCTGTCAGACCCATCAATATCACTTTTGAGGGTATACACCCACCTACCCCCCACTGCCCTTTTGCCTGGTGGCAACTGTGTGATTTTAAATGTGTTGTTCTTCTTAAGTGAATGGATTTCATCATCCATTGCCTTTATCCATTGCTGTGAGTTGGGAGACCTTATAGCATCCTGGTAATTTTGTGGCATGTCACAGACAGCTCTATAACAATAATCCACACATGTTACTAATTTGTCTACTTTGTCTTCAGTTTCATAGTCCTGTAAATGCACTGGTTTTCTTCTAGTTCTTGTTGGATTCTTCCTAGTTACACACTCAGTGCTCAGCTGTTCACCTTCAACCATAGAAATGTCATCTTGACCACTTTGACTTGGTGCGTTTCCCATTTTGTCATCATCATCTTTCACAGTGTCAAGTGTCTTGGGGTATAACTCCCTGTCATGACATTCAATGTAGGATCCGTGTGTCTGTGTTTCTTTTTCATTTCCTGACTTATTTGTGCATTTGAATTTCACCAGTCTGTGTTTTTGGACCTTTTCTGTGTCCGCATAATACACAAGATAAGCTGGGCTATTCTTGTCGTACCCAATGAAAAGACCCTGCACACATCTGGGATCCAACTTCCCTTTCTCTTGTGTGTTGTAGGCAAAACACATAGACCCAAATTTTTGAAGTTTTGACATGTTTGGTTTCTTGCCTGTTAACATTTCATACGGTGTTTTGTTTGTGCGTTTACTGTAACACCGGTTCCTTACATAGGCCGCTGTCTGTACAGCATAATTCCACAACTTGTCTGGTAATTTGCTGTCTAACAGCATACATCTCCCCATCTCATAGAGCGTTTGCCACCCCCTCTCAGCCGTGCCGTTTTGGTGAGGCGAATAAGGTGCGGATGTCTCGTGCCTGATTCCGTTTTTGACTAACAGTGCTTCGAATTCCCTGTTAGTGTACTCTTTTCCATTGTCTGACCTTATACATTTAATTTTCCCATAAGGTGCTGAATCTGCCAAGAACCTCTCTGTGGCACGGGTTGCATCACTTTTGGATTTCAGGAAGTACACTGTTATAGCACCTGAGTAGTCGTCAGTAAAAGACATAGCATATTTGTGACCCTCTATGCTTGGGGTTCTCATAGGACCCGCTAGATCAGTGTGAACTAGTTGTAAAGGCTCTGTAGCCTTACTGTCTGGCTCTCTATTCCTTGTCTGTGCAAATTTCCCTTTTGTACAAATTTCACACAGCTGAACTGGCCTGGCTGCACTGCCTCTTATTTCCATGCCCCTTACCACCTTTAGTAATTTTTGAATATCCTCGTAATTGCAATGCCCAAGGATTTCATGCCAAGTCTGCATGTCGTGGCACACATTACATTTATCAATATTGACCTCTTTCTCAACAGTTGGCAGGTAAAACAGATTACCACTTTCATGAAAATCAAACCTGTGGTCACTCTTGGTGATCATGTGGCTGTCCCCTTTCTTGAAAGTGATTGTAGCTCCACGATTTGTCCCTCTCGCCACTGAAAAGATATCGTGTGGATAGGTCGGCATATACAGTGCATCTTTCAGCTGGGCTCTGTGCTGATGTCCATCGGTGTCTAGTAGGTAGATCAGCGCTGTTCCTCTGCGTAGAGCTGTCCCGCTGTACCTTGTCCCATCTGCCAGCTCGATTGAATGGGTATCGGGTTGAAATGAGCTGTCAAAGCTCTCAAACCTGGTGATGTCAGTCACAATGTGTGATGTCGCTCCGGCGTCCACCATGATCCCCTTTTTCTTTACTTTAGCTGGTGGCCTCTCGTCGCTGGCATGCTTGGCCATAAAACATTGATCTTCGTCGTTAATGTCCTCTTCTTTTTCTTCAGCAACTTTCCTAGCTCCGTCTGTTTTCCCCTTTTTCCTGCATAGGGACTCAGCGTGAGTACTGCTCTTGCAGTAATTGCACCACACTTTTTGGTTGCACTTGCTTCTGATGTGTCCTTTTTGTCCACACTTGTAACACGTCAGTGTGGCATCCTCATCCTTTTTGTGTGTTTTGGTGCCTTGTCTGCTTTGCTTTGAGCTAGTCTTCATCACACTGTCAGCAGAACCAGTCGCTCTCATTTTTTCAGACTCTTCATAGACTCTCAGTCTTCTCTTAAAGTCTGTGAATGTCACATTATCCTCATTCTGTGTGACATGGACAGCTAAAGGTCTGAATGAGTCTGGTAGTCCATTCAAAACAGTGGCTACAAGCAGCCCATCACTCATATCCTCTCCTGCATCACGAAGAGCTGAAATAATATTCTCAGACCTTATAATGTAATCGGTCACAGTTTCATCTTCGGCCATTTGGATGGTGGTCAGGGATGTGTACAGGTTGAGAATTCTAGGCTTGCTCTTTCCAGAGTAGTGCTCCCTCAATATTTTGAGAGCTTTCCTTCCATCTTCTGCAGCTTCATGTCTAATCAAAGACAGGCTCTTATCATCGAGTGCATTCACTAATTGAGCATAGCAGTCTGCGTTCTTCTCTGGGTCTGCAGCTAATGCAGCGTCACCCGTGGGCACTCGCAGGATAGTATCTTTTAGCTTTAATATGTGTAAACGACTGAGGAATCTCGTTTCCCACAGATCATACCTTTCTTCTGTTCCGTCAAATATAATCTGCTGGGGCGTTCCCACTGCGGCCATTTTAACTCTTTTTCAAAGTTCAACTTATCTCCAGAACTCGGGTTGTGCGGCTTGTAGAATCTCCGTGTCCTCACGCGGGAGACTCTCGGCGCCGTCTTCACTTAAACCCAGCTAGTAGCTTCGGGCTAACAGTTCAGGTCTTCTGTTACCTCGCTCGTTGCTCTAGCCTTGCGTTCCTGGGCCCATAACCTGTGGAGCGGAGTAGTGTGCGATGGAGATTAAAACTCTCGGAGAACTTGAACCACTTTAGCCTTCTCTTGGCGTATTTATTTAGGCGGGAGATATGCAGCGCTGCTGCTGTTCCATTCATCACAACATCGTACAGTGCCTGTGAAAAACGCTCTTCTTCTATAACAGAATTAGTGCGGGAGACGTAACGTCCAGGACGCACCATAAACAATACTGCCCTCTGCAGGACACAATGAGTAAGGGCGCACATAATGTTATTACACTTAACAAATATCATCACAGTTTAATGTCACATTCTTTAGTAATCCACCTTTTCTTTTCTGTCAACACAACAACAAAACTCACTCAATATCTCCTTACTTATCCTAAATAGATCTTTATCTATTATTTATTTATTTATTTATTTATTTATTTATTTATTTATTTATTTATTTATTTCTCATGAATCTTATAGAGACCATCTTTATGGAGCTATAATTTATTTATAGAGATGTCTCTAAAACGGCTCATAGCTTCATACATCAAACTATGTATATCATAACCTTAATATTACCTTTGCGCTCTTCAGCACCGAACCTTATTCCACATCATTCTTTTCAACACCAGACTTACAGTGCACTCCACACCCGTAAAGCCTTCAACCTCAGCACTCACTCAACACTTTTCACTCTTCTCGATCATGGTTATTTCTAAACAGTTATACGTTACTCTCATCACTCCTTATATATCTTAATAAATCTGTTTCGGAAGCTCAAAACAAATTATTAACTTTTATCATTAGCATATAGAATCGTCCTTTTTTAAGTCCTTAAAAGAGGTTTATTAGATAAACACTGGAATAATAATCACATTTCCAAAACAGAAATGGTCAAACTCCAAACACACACACAAACTTCAGCCTGCAGTGCTGACGTCTCTTTCGACAGAGACAAAGACAGAGACACAGAGACAGAGACCGAGAGAGGGAGGAGGGGTCCCTCTCCAGCTTATCAATACACTTAACTTTAACACATAATATAACAAACAGAAAGACAAATCACGATCGACAATCTATCCTAAAGACAACTCATTCATACGTCCTAATTGAGCATGCTCAGCCACGTCCCTTTCCTTTAATCTAAATTTCTGCTACCTCATGAAGTGCAGAATATCTGACAAAACGACTTCAGTCGTGTCTCGTCAGCCCACGACAGAGCGGTCATCTATCTACAAATATTTTCACCTACACTCCCAGTTATACTTTTATAACTGACCTGAACATCACCTAGTGAACTGTCCGGGTTTTAGGGCCCGTCTAAAACCGCCTCCCAGAGGGCTTTACCGAATTCGCGGCTACCTTAAATCCTTATTCCTATTTCTTTACTCACTAACGTTCACGCTGCCGCAGACCATCTGCTGAGTTCCAAACTTCTAGCTAACGTTACTTGTTATAAGGCCTTTAGCCTTTTACCTCTAACTACCCAATCCGTCACGCCCAGTCAAACTGTAGAGTTTCCCAACTCTCTGGTGTTACGGATTGTAAGATGCCTTCGCCTCGCCTACAATCCTGTACGCTCAGTCACGCTGTGGAATTTCCAAATTCCCTAGCAATACTAATTGTAAGACATCCTCTCCTTTACCTATTGCGCAACCTTACTATTCTAATGTGAACCATAATTTTACTCTACCATCACTCCCCCCTACCCCGTTGCCAGCAACGCAGTAAAATGATGAAGAGTAAACAAATTTAAACGGAACTTCTCCATAAACATCAACATAGCATGACACACAACCACCCACACCGGACCGTCTCGGTGCGACCCAATACAGCCAGACTACAGCAACTGGCAACAGCCACCCCCCAAGCAGCAGAACGGAGTACGCTCACCTGGGATGAGAGGAGGAAAGCAGAGCTGCGTCCAGCCGCGCCTCGGTCGCAACACGGATCCTGCCGACAACGCCATTTCTGTGGTGTATTCTTCTTACTCCTTGTGATCCTCCGGTGGTGATGCAGATGAAGATGTTTAAAGAGAAAATGCCGCCGACACCGTCTTAGTCGTATAACAAGTTTATTACAACAAGCACAGTGTCGAAACAAGTACAAAGTACCTGGAGAGTCTCAGGCCGAAAAATGAGAGAACCCTCCCGACCTCATGCCGGACAAGCTTTTATATAGACAGTTTGTGCCTCCCCCTGACATGTAATTAACAACAGCTCAAGGCACAAAAGTCAATGAAGTTACTTTAAAGAAAAGAAACTGAAAGACGATAGTCACTCTTTTCCCAGGAAGACCCCCTACAGGCTTAACCTCTGACCTGACTCCTAATCAAAATATCTAAAGAAGTCTCTTCTTCTTCTGGACATCTGGTTGGCACCGACCTGTCTGACCTCTTGGTTAAATAGCCTCTGGCTTAGTAGTGGACAATATCCCAGCTTGTGACTAAACATGTATTGTGAAGTAAACCCCTGTTGAATAGGCCCTGGCTCAAAAGTGGTCTGCATAGGTATCTTAAAATGAAACACATGTCTACAGCAGCCTCAACATTAATCACCTCAACATTAAAGACTATGCATCCATGGCAGACACCTCAGGTGGCATCCAGGTCCGTCCATCCGTGGATCGTTCTCCTCCCTTGTAAGTTCGTGTAGCGCACGACAAGATCCAACATCTTCGTAGTAAAAAATAAATCAAAGATTTGACCCAGCTCCCCAACTCTGGACACGGCGTAGCGGGTGGGTCCCGGGGTGTTTCCAGTCCCTGGTGGCTGGTACTGGAGCGTCCTGGCATTCGTGGGTGCCCATTGGATGTCACCATTCCTGGACCTCCATAACTCGTCCGCTGGGGCTGGTATATCCGCTTCCCCACCGTCGGTTGAGTCTGCGGAGCTACTGTCGGATGAGTCAGCCCCGGGAGGAAGTCCTGGTCTTCCTCCGCAGTATCAGTATCACTCTCCGAGGTTACGGATGCGTCCGATTCGTGATCCATGGGGTCGGTTATCGCTGCGAGCGCTTCTTCTGTGGTATAATATTTCGCCATCGTCTTCTCCAAACGAGAAATGAGAAGCTCTGCTCCTTTTTTGCGCTTATATGTAACGTGTTGCAGGTGTGTAAACAAAATCGCGACCTGTTTTGGTACCCTAACTTTCATGTACTGGGGAAAGTGCTGTGTTTTGTTAATTTCAAAGTTGTGCAGGACCCCTTGGTAGATGTGTGTTTTACGTATTTATTAACAAAAAATGTCGTGGTGCTTTGAACATTTGCAGAAAAAATACACATGAAACAGAGGCTTTGGAAAAGTAATGACAAATGCCACTTCAAAGCTCGCTGCGCTTTGCGCTATCGCTTTGCGCTGTGGACACGTGTGCGTGCACAGACACACACACGCACACACACTCACATGCATACATTCCCACACACACCTACTGACACACCCACACAAACTTGACGCTTCAGAGTTTCTGTAGGGGGAGGAGGGGGGGGGGGGGTGAAGTGCGAGTGCCCTCTATTGGAAAGAGCAGGTATTTCCTCCCTTTTGCATATATAGCAAAAATGACGTCACCGCCAAGGAAACAGCTCAGACCACACATTTAAAGCCCAAGGCCTCGAAAAAAGCGGAGAATGAGAAATATGCATGTTTTATACTTTGTATTTGAGCAGGGTCAAAAATAGTGGTTTGAATGGGTTTCAATGCGCACATTTAAGTGTGTAGAGTATTAAACGCTAGCATTTTACTTCACGTTGTTTACATTAGGCTAAAAATTAAAAAACGATTAAAAAATTCAAGAACACGCAAAAATACACAACCTGGCAGATTTTCAACATTATGCATGCAGAAATGATAAAAATATGTTAGAAAGTAAAATCAAAAAACACATAAATGTGCTTGGGGTCGTTTGAGGGTTAACTTCTCCTACTTGTGCTCTGATTATTTTTGTGATTTTTTGTGGATCCATTTTCTTTACTCCCCCTTCTCCCTCAAATCTCACCACTACATTAAGTGAACCCTTCTTCCCACTCTTTGCCTCATCTCCCTGACCCTCACTCTCCGTGCCTTCCACACTATCTTTATCTTCCTTCTTTCTCTTTCTCCCACTTGCCCTTCTACTCCTTCCTCCTCTCCCCACTTGCTCCCATTCGCTTCCCCCTTTATCAACCTCATATTCCTCTTTACTCATCTCCATACTGTTGTAACTGTCTCGTCTACCTCCTTTCCCTCCATTTTACACCCACTTACAGAAAGCAGTCGGCCGATACCCCCACAATCTACTCTCTGTAAGATATCTACTTACTTACTTACTTACTTACTTTCTACACTCCAATGACAGTGTTAAATGCACTCTGTTCAAATCAACTTTTACTCTCCGTTTTTATTCCGACGTCCGCGACACAACACTCTCACTGCCTTCTTCTTCTGCTTCTTCTCCTTCTTCTTGAGTAGTACAAGAACTTGAAGCAGCATTGCCACCCCCTCCTGAACTGAATGTGTATGTGCGGCTCTGCTTCATTTACTGAACAATAATATGATCCTAATAATTCTAACATATTACCACATTGTGATGAAACATCTGGATTGATAGCTAGTATGGCATTAGCTGCCATGCAAGGTGCCAACTACTCATCAGTTTGAGGAGCTAACTATTCATACACATTCACACACTGATGGCACAGCCTTCAGGAGCAGTTTGGGGTTCAGTATCTGCAAGCCACAGCCATTCCATGTTAGCTACGTTTGTTAGCCTTGGCTGCCCAGACTGTGAGCTCAGAGGGGAGTGTAAGTGTTTGTATCACAGGCGTTTTAAATCACCAGGAGGTTTGCAGGCCCAGGGAGCAGGGAAGGCTGGCAGTATTGTGCCAGAACTGGAGCCACTGGACAAGAGTAAATCCGGGACTTACTTTTAGTCGTTAGCAAATGCCCCTTGAGGAAAAATGTGATTTGTAACACTGGAATATAGAAATAAAAATTGACTTGAAAAACTGTCTATGCACCCTGCCTCTCGCCCAAAATCAGCTGGGATAGGCTCCAGCCCCACTGTGACCCCTGATGAGGATAAGCAGTTACAGAAAATGGATGGATGGATAAAACTGACTATGCCCACACATTATTTTGAGGCCTAATAAACAGTCTGCACAGTCTTATGTTTTATACATCTTTAAATTAAAAATCTCTGTGTTCATGTAAACCCAGAAATAACCAGAAAGTTTTAAAAATCAAACTAAGCAAAAGTTTTAGAAGTCTAAGTTTAAGCAAGCAGGGGCTTTGTCAGGTGCATTAGAAGGAGCAAACAAACAAGAAAGAAACAAATATAGAGGACATGACCTTGGTGTCCTCACTGGTAGCTTCAGCCCTGCTGAGTGTTACTGTAGCCACTAACTAACTCACAGTTGATCCTACTGATCAAGAGACTGCTGATAAGCTCTGTGACATCTCTGGGGTTCAGATTCATCACCTCAGCATTTGATTAATAACCCCATGTCATAAAACATAGTACAACAGAATGCAAACAAAGGGAACTTGATGAGAGAAGATTTGGTGAACCTGAGCATGTCCAAAGTATGGCTTTTCTGCTTTGAACCATAACAGGAATCCTCCAGGGATCTGTTGTAGGAACGATACTCTTTAGTCTATTCATAAACAAGTTTCCTGAATCATGTCCTACAACTGGTCTCCAGATGAACATGGACAATACAGTCATATATGCTTAGCATATAAGTTACAGAACAACTGTCAAAGCCCATGGAAGCAATAGACTGTTGGCCTGAAAACTCATGTTGAACCTGTGGCAGTCCCGTGTCGTGTTCATCTTGAATCTCATTCCATCCCACTGTAGTCTGTGAAAGCAAATCCTTGTCTTGCAATATTGCACTCCGTAATGATCACATATGTTGCTGATAAAAATGACTATGGGTATCTCACTTATTAGTAAGTAAATGTTAGGAAATAGGTCTGTTAATAAAGAGGATAATTAATACTTTGTAATATTCTGTGAAAATTCTCAGTCGTCCAGGTCATCTTTCCTCAAAATAGGCTGGGGCAACTTGACTGTTTGTAGATCCATGAAGACATTTCGCCTGAGGTACTTTGCAATTATATTAATTACATGGTGAATTGATGTATGATTACATGAGTATAATATTTGGAAAAGTAAAGATAAAAATAAAGTAAAGTAATTGTGGTGATATTAATGTTTATTACCATACTATAAAGCTGACATTGTACACATCCTATAAAAAGTGATAGAGATGCAGTGGCTCTTTTTCTATTTTGTTTAAAATGTGACCTTTTTTCCCCACATATAATCTTTACAGAACAATCATAGTGGAATGCGTTTTTGTGAGCTCCTGCAGCCTGTTTGATTAAAATGGTGTAAAAGGAGAGTGAGGTGTCTACACATAGATAGTCACACACTAAGGCTGATACTATTATATACAAGACATATGGTTTACATCAAGGTACTTGGTTTGTCATCTATTCTTATCTTAAGGCCATCTGGACTTTGAGGTAACTTAGAGAGAAAACTAGTTTGGGTCCCCTGTGGTGTTGTCTCCTGTTCCTTATTTCCTGAAGAAGTGATCAGATCAATAGATCAAAAGGGCCATTTGTTGGGGTACCCTGGGAAAGGAGTCTCTCTCTCTTTCCCTGTCCTTTTTTATGGCAAGTGTTATAAACGTTGTTTACTTGAAATGCATGTTCTGGAAGCTCATCATGGTATATAAGGGCTTGCCCTGTTTAGTTCGGGAGGGTTTTTTTTTATTTTTCGGCCAGAAGTTCTCCAAGTACTTGTACTTGCTTCAACACTGTGCTTGTTGTAATAAACTTGTTATACGACTAAGACGGTGTCGGCTGAGTTTCTCTTCAAACATCTTCATCTGCATCACCACCGAAGATACCACAAGAGCAATGGGAGTAAATAAGTAAGTAATTTCTGGCATTTAGATAACCCACAACAATACATGATTTTAGTTAGATGACTGTGATAACATACAGTATCTCTATAGTTTAAGATACTAATGACATTTCAACAGCATGTTGGCATAATGACTAAGAATCTTAAAGATGAGATTGGTTGTTGCTTCACCTTTATGTTGTCTGAGTTGTTTGCCATTTCCTGTGCATTGGGAGTCTGCATGTCAGGGCTGGCATGACTTTAACTATGTCAGGCTGTGCTTCTGCATTGCATGCTGTGTACAGCTCTGCCAGGTTGGGCTCTGGTTGGCTGGACTGTAGTAGGGTAGTCTTTGGTCAGTTGGGATCTGGTAGACAGGGGCTTTCATACACTGGGCTCTGCTGTGGTGAGCTGTGTCAGATGGTCAGCTCTTCCCTATTGGACAGAGTGGCATATGCTGCTTTCCTTGGCTGGGCTGTGGTGACGTATAGGATTGAAGTCGCTCATTGGCTGTTCCACTGCTTAGGTCTTTAGCAAGATGTGGCCTAGGTGGATGTGGTCATGAGTGCTCATAGGTCAGAGGGGGGACATGATTCCAGGTGAAGTCAGTCAGAGGCACCCCTCTGAAATTCCCCATGTGCTGTCTCACCTACCTTGATGATAGCCTCTGCCACCTGCTCACCCTTGTGGTGCAGGTCATTTGTTTCATTGTGGATAATGATGCTAACAGGGTCATGCGGGTGGTCATCACAGAGGAGTTGGAGGGCTTTGTCAGTGTGAGAAAACCAAAACTTCTTCACTTTGTGACAAGGGAGCAGCTTTCTGTGCTACAGGAATTTGCTATTGGAGTCAATGAGGATAGTTTTATGGCACTGGCACTTGTTTCCTTTAGCAGTATCTTTGTATCTTAAGGCCACAGTGCTTTAAAACCTCACTAGAGCACTGCACTCTCAAACTACAGGGTTCCTTGTTCTTCATTTAGTCTCCAAAAGTAGATTGGGAGCTTTCCGCTATCAAGCTTCTTTCTTGTGGATCCAGTTCTGGCTCTGGAGGCAGACCTCTCTCCATATTTAAGAGTAAGACGTTCCTTTTTGATAGAGCTTATAGTTAGAGTTGGCTTAGGTGAGTCCTAAACCATCCCTTAGTTATGCTGCTTGCTGTACATAAATATTATAAATATTAATTAATACATACTAATTTCTCATCAATGCATCATACTAACTTTGTATTTTATATGTGGCCAGACCTAGATCAGTGATAGGTAAAACGTGTTGCTGTGATCCTGTGTGTGTGTGTGTGTGTGTGTGTGTGTGTGTGTGTGTGTGTGTGTGTGTGTGTGTGTGTGTGTGTGTGTGTGTGTGTGTGTGTGTTCACATAGAGTTTAAATTCTGCTTGGTCTTTAATAAATGTGCAACATATGCTATGATTTCACAATCAAGTAGAGACTTCTTTTAACCTTTCACATCAATCTTAAACCTCAGTGAATGTATACTTTAAAATGTAAAAATGTATGCTTTATACCACCCACAGTGTAGCACTGGCTGGAGTCTTGAAATGGAAAACAAAAGAGAGCATTTGTAATCCTGTAAAACATTTAATGAACAACATAAAAGGAAAGATGATCCAAACTCAAACAACTTTGACCTTTAAAAGACTATATTGATGTTTGCTTTCCTCTAAGTTTGCTACATGAAAAATGATTTCAACAAATCAACATCTGAAGAATTAAGTACAAAGTGATGTCATTAGATTGTCCATAGATCTTTTAGACCTTTGTCACAAAGGCAGTGTAACTGTAAATAGACATGACATTTTTCTTAAAAATAGAAAACACCTCATGCGGATACTGATGGCCAATTTACATATTTTATCATTCTTGCTCTAGGCCACAAACAGGCTCAGCCTCATCCTTGTTCTGGTTTGTCTGTGGAGGCTAGTAATGATGATATTTACAGTTAGACTTCACCATTTGTGATTAGGTAGGATATCTGCCACTTACAATGCATTTCATTTCTAGTCTTTAGTTGGAAATTCCCAACTAACAGATTGAAATAACAACCTCCATGTGTTCCAGTGATGTAGCTCAGAAAAAATAGGGAAGTACATGGACAACATTTCAACCTTCTTATTATTCTCCTTCAAACTAACACTTAACATCTGTTTGGAGGATACTCAACAGGGTGAAAATAACACCAGAGCTGGAATATTGACTTGAAGGGCTGTTGCATGTTAACAAATAGAAGTTGGAATTTCCAAATTTCCGACATCTTTGGGAAGCAGCACTATTTGAGAACAGTAATAGGACATCAATTTTCTCTTTTTTTCTTCTTTTGAGTGATCCTCTTTGCATGCATTCAGCTGGGGTCCATAGAAGCACCTTTATATAATATAACATAGCACCATTTTTTCACATAGTTTTCCTATTATACTGGGACCCAACCATTGGCATGCATACACTCTAAAAACTTTATTTTCTTGGTTACCACTTCTAAACGTAGCATCTTTTCAAACGTTACAAGGCCAAGTAATGAATATTCATACAGTACTTTACATGTAGAAGATGAACTAATACAGTACACAGAAAGAAAGTGCTAGAGTATAAAACTTCCTTGTGTTTTTAAGTCTTACGCTACAGGACTATAGGACACACCAATGTATAACATTACATTTATCTAAATATACACCTTTTCACATTTTCATTATTCACTTCAGTTAATTTTTAAATGATTACCAAGACATCTATATCTTATGTTTCCCACTCAAAAACCCAATGGTGGTGAACTGTAGGCAAAACAAAACAGCAAACCAGAATATCTTCTTCATATGCATACATTCATATCACTCAACCTGCACAACCACAGATATACAAATACACTTTTTCCAGGTGAGTCCCAGCTCTTCACTTTGAATACTTATGTTGTGAGATGATAATTTTGATCCTGGATGTGACTATACTTTACTATCCAAAATCAACACACCTATCCTATGAGAACCAGATTTCTCTTGGTTTTGACCAGTGACCTTATCATATCATTTACTAAAACAAAGCACTTCACGAAATAAACAGAGAAACACTCAAATTGTAAAGGTGCTTTAAGGCGTTAGGGTTGGAAACATTAGATCTTAGTTAACAGTCCAGATCGCTTTAATCAAGTTATTCATTGAGGTCCAACATTCTGTAGCCCTCCTCCTGTCGCTCTCTGTTGATTGTCCACTGAAAAGGAGATGTTCAAACCCTCACATACTGTTTGTGCTTTTCTGTGTGACAAGGAAGTACAGCTGTGGTCAAAATAAAGCTGAATATACAGTTTCTTGTTATGCTTCCATACTACTGTGATGACTGTGAGCCTGACAGAAGCACTGACACATGTTAGAAAGTACAGATGGCACAAACGTCTGACTCACGGTTTGAAACTATTACTATTTGGTTGATCATAAGAACAGGTTGAAGGATCATCTCAATTTCATCTAATCTCTGTGTCTTTGTGACCGGTCAATTCTATGAGATGATGTGATATGGTTAAAGAACTACAGAAAAAGTTCAGTGGAACTTGAGTTAAGACTAGTTTCTTTTTTATGTGTCAAGAAGTTGAATACACTTTAGGAGCAAATAAATCTTGACACTATTGGAATCCAATGTGACCACAGCTGCTATTCTCTGTCAGGGAGGAATCTCTAGCTTTCTTACAGCCTACAGAGGGTGAGGGTGTTCTACACTCAAAGTCAAATCTGCACTGTCACGCAGGTCTAGGATTTCTGAATAATTTATGTAGAAAGTTTCCTGAAAAGAAGTGATTATTGGGAAATTGGTTTATTATTTGGAGATTAAACTAAAGGTGAGCAGCTCATCTGTCATCTGTTGCTGACAGATGAGCTGCTCCAGCTTGGGTTTGTTTAGTTGATGTATCATGATATCACTTCCTGGTAGCTATCTTCTCAGCGGTCTGTAAAATCTGTCAGATTCAGACTGTGCACTTCATTGCAAATAGCTCTTTTGCTATTTTAGCAGAGTTTGTCTTTTTCTGTATGACTCTATTACATGGTAACACTACTATGACTTCCATCATGCTGTACAACACTTACACATGAGATATTAAAGAGTTGCTTTTGCTTAACATAATATGTTTTAAAGCAAGAAGTTACCAAATTGACTAGATCCTTTTTGATATCATTCATGTTCTCGGTCTAACTGAGGGATGAATGTTGAGCTGTCAAAACAACAGAGCTGGAAAATGGATCAGTAATATGTAGGATACATGATTTGTTGGCAATGGAGTAAAAAACCCCATCAGTATACCTCTTTAAGAGGAACAAAAAGCATAACAAATATGAAATATTAAATAGCCAATTTTTATTCTGCAAATGAGACTAACATTGTGATAAATACAGACAAAGCATTTGTACCATAATTATGTATGTAATTTAGAATTTGGATTCCAGATCTGTTATTCTTTTAAATCAGGGTGATTACTTTGAGACAAAATCTCACTCAGCTTTCTTCAGAATGGTTTTAGCTTTGCAGTATAACATATTCCCCAACAATAAGGAAACTTCTTCTGAGGGTTCCACCACTACCATCCAGTACATCATTTGGATTCTACAGAAAATACAGAAGTATAAAGTACGAAATTAAAGTGACGCTGTAGAACTGAGATAATTTTTCTTCTCATCCTGAACTCATTTATCTTGGTCTAATGCAATGCCGTGAAATGAGCACAAGACCATACCATGAAATGTCTGCTCCCAACCACAAAGTAGTTTCACAGGGAAAAATCTGGTGTCATCAAGATGAAGATATTTTTGATAGTGTATGATACAAAAGTTAGTCATTTTGATTGCAAACCAAAGAATTCTATGAAAAAACACTAGCTTTTAGTTAAGGTGTTGTTTGTGCTTAAGTCACATCAAGTCCAAACTAAGCAGAACAAATGGACGGCAGCGTATGCATAAAATTCAAAAATATTCCTCACATTACTCCTCAGATGGATAGCTGTCATAATTATGTGTTGTAAATCCATTTAGTGTTAACAGAGACCTAATTTGCTGATAACAGGACATGGATCAGACAGACAGCACATAGTTGTTTGCTGCTGCCAAACAATCCCGTTCATAGTAAGGTCATCTTCACATTGTTCATGACCACAGGATAAAATCTACATTTCAAATTCTGTGCTCATTTCACAACAACCATTGAGACTAGACTAGTGTTTCAGTACATCTGACAATGATTATTTAATATGGCGTTAGCATTAAACACAAATACAAGTTGTTCAACTCCAGACTATCACCTCAATGAGAAGCAGACAGAAAGGGGTACATATAGGAGTTGTGTGTAACTGCAGCTCATCAGATTCTAGAAGCAGGGATCCATGATTGTCACTTTTCATCAAAGGCATGGATAGAAGTGGTCCCTCTACATCAACTGATTCTAAAGCAGCAGAACAAAAGTGCAGCTTTTATTTAAAGTGCTTTTTGGAGTGATATTTGGAATTCAAAAGACATATGACAGTATATTTTTTAGGAATTCAGCTTTCAAGAGAATAAATACTATGTCTTTATTTTAATATCTTGGCTAAGACAAGATTTCATCTTTGAGAAATTCTGCGTTTCAAGCCAAATTCACTAACCATCAATGCTGGATCAAATCAATGTAAAGAACTGAGTTTATATTCTAATTCCACATCTTTTAAAATAAATTTTGCTTTGAATTATACTTCCTATACTGCTTTATATAACTTTAGGCTTTTATATGAAAATAAAAGAACTTATTGAATTATTAAAGTTTACGCCCTACACTAAACAACAAACACACAAAACCCAAATAGTCCTGTGCTATTCACGCACCTAAAGGCATCACAAAAATTGGCTGCCACCAGTACAGATCTTTTAACACACACATTTTTCTAACCTTTTTTTGCATTTTTTTTTATCTCCTACACCAAGACCAGTCATTTCATTACATCTCAACATTAAACTTATAGTCGACAGTAGTCAGTACACTGTAGAGTTACACTGAGACAAAGAGCCGGACTCAGACACTACTGAGGCTTGTGTATGATTTGAAAGTTGCTTTTGCTCAGACAGTAAGTGGACTAAAGATTATAATGAAATTTTACACTACCTTTAATAATTAGTTGTTTCATTTTGTTTCTAATATGGAGTAGTGCAAGAAGGCTCAATTAGAACCTTGGTGCTGCAGGTCAGAATTGCATGATGATATAAAATTCAAACAACAGTGCAATATACACTTTTCACCACCAGATAAAAGTGTTTTCCATGCTCATCGTTTGAAAATATTGTCTAAAATAAATGTCTTTACATACATGTACTGTACTAGGTAAGCCATGTTATAAAATCGGTCCTTTCTATGAGCATTGCCAGTGTCTGGACAAGCGGGTCTATAAAGAATGTAGCAGGCATTGAAGCGCTGTGGTCTGAGATCTCGGCTGTACTGCTAGGCAATCTGACTTCTTACATGATAGTTTAAAAGAAACCTGTGTGATCTGATCATACTTATGCAGATGTTCTTTACACACTAATCACTTTATCTGTGATAAATTTGGTGATGTGCATTGTCTCACTGCTCTTAAAGTTTTCACAATGTTTACATTAGTAGAACAGCAAAGTATTTGAAACTAGACTAAATATAGAGCGGCCTTTGGTTGTGTTTACCACACCATGTGTATTAGTTGACTGATGTAGCCTACTTTAGTTGCTATCACTCTTCATTAAATGATATTCCAATTAGCCCAGATAAATCGACTGCATTGCGCATTCAAATGTTCTGTCTTTGAGTTGATTATACTTTAATTTAAATTTTTGAGGCGTGTAGAATTTACTGGGATACATATTTAATTGTTACTTTTATGAAAAAAAGGTTGTGAGTGATTGGCTTTGGCCACTTCAGAGTCTGATCTTACAGAAACCTTAAATCACCTTGCACTGACTCCAAGGTTGGAATCAGCAAAGCATACCAAATGTAGTGCAACGTTTAAAGTTAAGTCTGAATCAGGCTCTTTGTCATGAGTGACAGCTCTTCTTTCATGCAGGTCACATAGGGTATATACAGAGCTCAATGTAGGCCAAACTGCCATTCAAGTTCTAATGGAGAAGCAGCACTTCATGGATTTTAGGGACTCACAGCCAAAAAGAACACATAAGACATAAACACTTTAAGACAACTTCATCACTTCCTTAGCAGATATTAGAGAAAGGTCAAATTCACGGTTCCGCAGAAGCAAATACACTGGTACAAAGATGCTTTAAAGACCTGTTTGAGCAGGATGTTGAGCCCTTAACTATGCTACCACTCATTTCTCTATTCAGTGCACCAATGAGATGTATGCTGATATCAAGGTAACAAGACTGTTTTCTACCTTCACCTCTCTGTTTATGTCATGTTTAAAACACAGATCTATAGATGTGAGCTGTCCTACAGCTTTATATGACAAACGGAAAATGTGTTAACATATTTTCATAGCACCTTATATTTCTAAATCAAATCAAATTATTTCCCGACACATTAAGCAGCACATGCTGGAGCTACTGGTGTAATGTATAACCGCAGAAACTTATTTTGAGGGGTGTGTAATGGAATAATATCAAATATAATTCTCAGTTTTTTAAAGGTATCACTATAGAAGTGCTGTTGGGACAGTCTACATCAGTGATTGACAACCTGGAGGTCAGGACCCCAATGGGTGCAACATTGGTTTCCAGGCTTACAAGACGATTAATGACAGAAAATCCAAAATATATTTATTGTTTTTTTTTCAGACTTGCTTATTACTGAAAATTTAAGCTAAAACAGTTGTCTTCAAATAAAGTTGTCTGAGAAGGAAATTCCTCTTTGGTGAACTGTTCACACATCCTAGACTCATACTGTTTTGTTTTTTTAGAGGTCACACCAAAACGTTTGGAAACAACAGGTCTCCGTCACAGTTGTGGGAGGAAGAAATGATACTTGTTAAGAAATGCCAACGATTATTGAGCAAATCCAAAAATAAGTTCATCCAAGTTTCAGTGCAAAGCCAATTTAAGTCAAACACCACTGTGCCATTGTGTGGCCGCGGAATACATGCTGCATACGGTTATGACTACTGTGTGTTTAGCAGAACACATGTAAAATACCTTTCCCTCAACACACAGAGTGTTATTCTGAGCTATAACTGCCATATAGTATAAATCATGTAACTATGGCATTACACAAGAAGAAGAATGAGATCTGTGTGTCTTTTCAGACAGCAGTTACTGTCAGTGTTCTCTTCTCTGTCTCCACTGAATGGTTGGATGATGAGAAGAGACATCTTTTCAAACATATATTTATATAGCCATCTAGACTAAAAGAAGCTCAATGAATCATCTCAATAAAACACAAACACGGCCCTGCATTTGTGGAAGGCGTGCCCATGTTGGATAAGACGATAAAAGAAATGTGTAAGCAGGCTGGTAAGTTTCAGATTCATTTAGTCTCCTTTGCAACTTCGTAAACGGTTTGGTACTTTCCCACTGCAGCAGAGTGGCTGTGGTGGTGTGCTGCCACAGGAAATGAAAGCTTAAATACAGAGAAGGTCTGTTCTGAGGGCCCTTTAAAAACAAGGCCACCACAGACCACTCTGTCTCCTCGTACTCTGAACTCTATGGCACTACAAGTATTTTTTTCTCGCTTCATCTTAATGCTGCCAAGATAAGCATCAAATGAGCACTTTAATATGTTTCACTCAATGCTGGGGATTCTACCTGGTCTGGTCATTCAACAGCACTGCAGGAAGAGTTTGTCATTGAAATGAATGAAAAGTCTGCATTTTATCAGTTATTGTTAATGTTGAAGTCCTAACCTCTACATGGCAACATCTACTTGTGTGTGTGTGTTTGTGCACTGTATTATTATTATTATTATTGTTGTTGAATTAATATTGTGTGTTATAATTGTATTTGCATTCTAACCCGGTTATTGTACCACAACTGCTTTTTCCATCTCTGCAGTGGGTGCAGCTGGCATGTGTTGCACTGACAGTCTAGCATTGAGGTCCTGCTCTGGGCTCAGTGGTCAGAAGGCACCCCCACATGTGAGCTCTTCACTTCATCTGTTTACATGAGTTCATTGAATGATTTTGCTAAAGTCAATAAGCTTTAGAGGCTAAATATTCAAGTGGTTTCCAGGCCTGCACCATGTTCCTAATACCACCAGGGTTAACCTTCAATGTCACTTCAAATTAAACAAATGCTATTTTACATCATTGCACTCTGAAATTGAAGGTGGTGGTGATTCAGGGAGGTTGAATCTATTTGGGCTGCCTGACAGTAGCACTGAGAATGAAACTGACTGAAAATGGACAGCTGACGTTTTTCATTGAACAGATAAGCATCGGGCTGTGAATGAATGATTTCTTGGCAGGTTCAAATTTGTAGTTTACAGCCCTCAGCAGATGAGCAAAAAACAAAAACAAAGAACAAACCAACAAAAAAACTGAACATCGGTGTTTTGTGGGGACGTGGAGGACATGACGGAGAGGTTTAAGGGTTATTGTCACTGGACATTTTCTTAATTAACAGAATCCCTAGAGAGCATGCAAAAGCACAGACAGCCTACTACCAAGGTCAGTCCTCCTGGTCTTCACTGTCCTGCCGAGCGTCTGTTCTCTTCTCTTTGTGACAGGAGAAAATCCGTCGCATCTCCTCCTCGTACCTGATGAAATTCTCTCCGAACCGAGCCCAGGCTTTCAGAGGAACTGTGATGGTGTTCCTGTACGGCTGCCGCACTTCGCTAATTTTTAAAAAGATACCATACCGGTTAGAACCGACGTCAAAGTAAAACCTCTTGTTGTCCACTCGGAAGGAGGCAGCTTCTGGAAGTTCGGGGTTGTCGTCGTGGTTCCTGGACCCGGCTCGGCCGCGGTCGTCGCTCTCTTCATCGCCGTAGTCTTCAATCAGCTGTGACAGCGCGTCTCTAAACTCGATCAGCCCCTGTGCGGGCAGCACGATGGTCTGCTCAATGCCCTGGCCGTAGTAACCCATAGTGCCGTGTCCTTTACTGACGGTCTGTCGTATGCGGAGGAAGCGACCCCTCTGATTCTCCTTCAGGTCCAGAAAGTACTTTCTGTTATCCCTCTCGATGAATTCGCTTTTGAGGACGCGGTGGGCATGGTCATCGGACACCGCAGAGCCGGTGGGAGACAGCACAGTGTGCGGCTCCTGCGCTCTCCTGCGGGAGTCGTGCACGCGGCCTTGGCCGTTGTTGCTGTGCTCCTCGAGCTGCGGAGGCGCCAGGCCCCCCCGCAGTCCGATACGGGCATAATAATCTATGAAGTCTCCCAGGCAGTAGCGTAGAGCGGGAGCCATCGACATAGACAGCGTCAGCTTACTCTTCCTGATGTTATCATGACGGCCTCTTCCGATCCACACCTCGGCTATTTTGAGGAAGCGTCCGCGGACACTCTGTTTCACATCCAGATAGAAGCGTTTCTTCTGGATGTCGACGCGTTTGGAGGCTAACTCCTGGATGTCATTTCCCTGCTGCTGTGATGCGGTCTGGACATATTGCTGAGTATATGCGGATCTCGGTAAAGAATCTGATGCAATCTTACCCCTGCCTCTTTCCATCCCTCTGCAACATCCATCAGCCATCATGATTTATATTCCACTATTAGACAGCACAGGACAAAGCGATTTCCCCATTCCACAGGGTGACTGGCAGGCAAACAAAGATGCCTCGAATGACCTAAAAATGGCAGGTACTTTGGAGCCTATAGCTGATCGACTTTCTGTGTCCCGATAAACGTCAAGCTCTACTATTTAGCCATTTCCGCTGCAACTTCCACGCCGTTTCCATCACCTATGCGCCTTCCAGCTTCCCCTTTTGCCGAGGAAGCCAAAGAAGCAGCCAACCTGAAATGAGAGGAGGCGTCCAATACTACATGAACCCGATGAACCCATCCACCCCCCCTCCCGTCCTGAGAATACCTCAGTTAAAGAGACACGAGTCCTCACAGGATGCACATTTAGCTGCATCGAGCTCATACAGCGAGATCATGATGTCTCCCATGAACTGAACAATAAAGACAAGCTACTAGAACTGATTAGAATTAAGATCAAATTGGGCATTTATTCAACACTTTTTTCATTTTTTCATACACATTTTTTTCATTCAACACATTCCCAATGCAGAGCACGCATTTATGATCTCAATAAACTACACACAAATAAATTCAAAAAGTCTGCTTTTACATACAGATAGAGCCCACAGGAGCCCAAGTGTGTGAGAGAAAGTCTTTAACTTCCATACAAATCTTTGTTATTGTAGACAAATGACAACCAAAACGGCCCTGTAACACTTCATGTATAATTATATGTAACAGTTAGTTTTAATTTCAGGGGCTGACAGATAGAAAATGCTCCATCATCAGAAGAGGTGCAGTGTACAGTCAAATCAGGTCTGATGATTGGCTCAGGAGGTAGAGAAGGTCGTCCACTAATCAGATGATCCGCGGTTCGGCTTTTCCAGTCTGCATGTTGAAGTGTTCTAGTGCAAGAACTACTGAACCATCAGTGTGTGAATCGGTGAATGAGATATGTACTGTAAAAGTGCTTTGAGTGGTCGGAAGACTAGAAAGGTGTTATATAAGTACAATCCATTTACCATTTGAACCCCAAACTGCTCCTGAAGGCTGTGCCATCAGTGTGTGAATGGTTATCTCCTCAAACTGATGAACAGTTGGCACCTTGCATGGCAGCTAATGCGATCAGTGTATGAATGTGTGTGAATGGGATGTGTAGTGTAAATGTGGCGAGACGTGGTAAAAGGGGGGGGGATTTGTCCAACAACGCCACCTGGGGAATTGCACCCCAGGAAATTCACTCAACCCTGTAAGGGGAATACTATGAGGTCACACAGACTCGTTACACCCATATAGAGAGGACAAGAGACGGACTTCCAAAAATATAAATTATTTTATTTAACCATGATTTACTACAGGTAAAATGAACATATTCGTCACAACCTGCGTGTCTGCTATACCACCATTCGTTTAGGGGGGAAAATAAACAAAAATAGGAGCAGGGACAGCTCAGTGAGGCGGACAGACTAAAGAAACTTAAACACACAAAAACAATATTACCAAACCAAACCACCACGTGCCACAGCAAACTTAAGGGAGGTGAGATGGGACCACCACCAGGGAGTCTGCCACGCACTACACCAGCTCCTGTCCAGAAAGGAAACACACAAAATTAGGTGGAGCGACACTCAAAGGTTGAACTATATGAATTATTAAAATGTCCTATTCTAAAAACACTCACACACAACATTCACACCCACATGCACACCAACAGAAAGAATACACATTAATTGTTTTAACCTATATAGAAATGCTTAAAGAAAATTTACTTATATAAGAATAAACAAAATCAGAAATGTAACTAAATTAGAGCTAAACAAAATAACCATCTGTAATTCAAAATAAAGAAACCAAAGAGCTTGCAAATTAACTGATTACCCAAAACAAGTACATAAACGAGAAATAAATAAACCAAACAAACAAAGAAACACTAATAAGTCAGTGGCAGTGGGGCTTGAGTCTGGTGCTGCGTGAGAGCCACAACAGGAACTCAGGACATTAAGAAAAAGAAACTACGGTGTGGAAGACAGCGTGAAAACGGAGCGGCTGCACCAAGGCTGGAGGCAGCGGATGTTATGCGTAGGTGGCTGCGGTGGTCATCAATAGGCTGTGCCGTGGATCCACAGAGCGCAGGAGGAGAGACAGAACCGCTGCAAATTCAGCAGCTACAGCAGGACAGAGCAGAGGGCAACAGCTGTTAGCAAAGGGCTACTATAGTTAACCATGATTAACAACGAGCATGCTTACCGATGGAGAGAGCTTTACGCACTAAAAAAAAACAGTCCTCAACAACAGCAGAACGCGGACACCACTTCCTCCAGCTGCAACCCAACCAGTACGGCCAAAACTGAAAACAAAATCACGGCGGTTGTCGCACCATACTGTGCAATAAAGATGCAGTTAAAGCACACACGCTTACCTGGCGAAATCACACCGAACACCAACCAAACTGGAGCACGCCGACCCAGAGCCTTTCCAGGTGAATGCCAGGGAGAGAATGCGCCCCGGAGGAGCGCAGTAGTTAACCAGGTGCTGCCAATGCGCAATCAAGCACCGGTGATACTGATTAAGTGGGAGGGGGTGGAGCAGAGCAACACCCGACCTGCCACATAAACATGCTTTGAGTTTAAATATACATACTTATATATTTATACACACACATATGTATACATATATGTTATGTACACATGTGGACAAACTTGTTGTTACCCTTCGTTTAATGAAAGAAAAACCCACAATGGTTACAGAAATAACTTGAATCTGTAAAAAGTAATAATAGATATAAATTCTATTAAATTTAACCAATAAAAGTCAGACATTGCTTTTTAACCATGCTTCAAGAGAATTATTTAAAAAATAAACTCAAATCAAAAATGATAGTACCCCTAGAAAAGACTGAAAATAATGTGACCAAAGGCACATGTTAATTTATGGTGTGTCCACTAATTAGCAGCACAGGTCTCTACAAGCAGTAATCAGTCAGTGGGCCTATATATAAGACTACAGGTAGTCACTGTGCTGTTTCTGCTGTCGTTGCTTAAGCCAAAGTGGACTTGATGGGAGACGACCAAGGAGGACACCATTGTTGAAAACAAGTCAGAAAAATGCCAGACTGGAATTTGCTAAACTACATGTTGACAAGCCACACAGCTTCTGGGAGAATGTCCTATGGACAGATGAGACAAAAGTTGAACTTTTTGGCAAGGCACATCAACTCTTCAAGTTCAGAGATGAAAAAATGAAGCATATAAAGAAAAGAACACTGTCCCTACTGTGAAACATGGAGGAGGCTCTGTTATGTTCTGGGGCTGCTTTGCTGCATCTGGCACAGGGTGTCTTGAATCTGTGCAGGGTACAATGAATTCTCAAGACTATCAAGGGATTCTAGAGAGAAATGTGCTGGCCAGTGTCAGAAAGCTTGCTCTCAGTGGCAGGTCATGGGTCTTGAAACAGGACAATGACCCAAAACACACAGCTAAAAACACCCAAGAATGGCTAAGAGGAAAACACTGGACTAGAAGTTGCCTTCTATGAGCCCTGACCTTAATCCTATTGAGCATCTTTGGAAGGAGCTGAAACATGCCCTCTGGAAAGGCACCCTTCAAACCTGAGACAGTTGGAGCAGTTTGCGCAGAAGGAGTGGGCCAAAATACCTACTGAGAGGTGCAAAAGTCTCATTGACAGGAATCATTTGATTGCTGTGATTGCCTCAAAAGGTTGTGCAACAAAATATTAAGTTTATGGGGTACCATCACTTTTGTCCAGGCCTGTTTTATGAGTTTATTTTTTTAAATAATTCATTTGAAGCATGGTTACTTTTTACAGATTCAAGTTATTTCTGTGACCATTTTGAGTGTCTGTGTGTATGTAATGTATGTTTAAACTCAAAGCACATATAACAGATATAATTTATACCAGATAACAGAGAAATATTAATTATCCACATGCAGCACAGGAGCGGTACTCGTGATTTGTGTCTGGGTTTGTGTCATTGTATCTATTAAAACGATTTGGGTGGAAAAGAAAAACTTTGATATGAGCCCCTCCACTAGACGTTGTAGGGACCGGCGGGTTGACATGTTTGCTGAGGAGGACAGGGAGGGGCTGTATGGTACACTACAGGATTTGTAATCGGCTAATGGAATATTTAGATACATCTCCTAGTTTGAAAGTAAAAAGTCAAAAGTGTAATGCTGTCTGTTACTTTGTCTCATCTCTCATCTCATCTTCTTCGGCTTGTCCGTGAGTCGGGTCGCGGGGGCAGCAGCTTCAGCAGGGTGGCCCAGACTTCCCTCTCCCCGGCCACTTCGTCCAGCTCTCCCAGGGGGACCCTAAGGCGTTCCCAGGCCAGCCGAGAGTCCCTCCAGCGTGTCCTGGGTCTTCCCCGGGGCCGCCTCCCGGAGGGACGTGCCCGGAACGTCTCACCAGGGAGACGTCCAGGAGGCATCCTCACGAGATGCCCGAGCCACCCGCCGCTTGTATTCGCGATCTCGTTCTTTCGGTCACTGCCCAGAGCTCGTGACCATAGGTGAGGGTAGGAACGTAGATCGACTGGTAAATCGAGAGCTTCGCCTTTCGACTCAGAAAGAAGAAGGAGCTGTTACTTTGTGTGTTCTGTTTTGTTGTTCTGACTTTAGGCAGAACTGCAGAGAGTTCCATTATGTGAACACAAGGTCAGCCATGTTTGTTGTTTACGTTGGGCATCAGAAATGTCATGTAACTGGAACACAGCATTAGTACTTCCAGTCTTTGTAAAAAGGTTACTCATCTCTGAACACAAGTAACATAATCAATTCTTACCAAACAGCTCAGGACAGGATGGACAGAGGAAAACAAACCTTCACAAACAACACTGTTGAGCTACACAACAATGACCCTTCTTAAAGGCAGATTCTGATCTCCTAAACACTTCTATGATCACCGTTGTGGCCACTGATAGAATTCTCCTCTAGATGTCACACATGGGGTCACACAGGGTCAAGCATGTCTTTAGGTCACTGCAGGGGCAGTGAAATATCTAAATATCTTATATTGTTATGGGGACGTACAGAGCAGCTTTATCCTGGTGTTAAGGAAAGCAGGCGCCATTCTGATCGTTCCTATAGTAACCAAGGTTGGACCAGAGGGTGAACATATTTTACATATAGTTAGACTAATGCCCATTTTTTCACTTGATCAAGCTTCAATAAACATCTCAGCATATGATGTCTTGGACTCCTGTGAACTCCCTCTCCACAGCCACTGATGAATAGAATTCTCTACAACACTGAGCAGTCAGAACACTTGTCAGGCTAGGCATGACTCCAAGGATCACTCAAATGGAGCTCCACAAAGACCTAGAGGCAGCAGGTATGGTCAAACAATATGAGGTGCCAGGTTCTGAGCGGAAATGGCTCTGCATATGACCCTAAGATAGATCAGACTAAAGTGGAGATTCCAGCCTGCAAAGACATTTATTGATGTTTGGATGATAAAATGGGTTCTGCAGGCGTGGTTTGTTCCACATATAGGCTACATGGGTGATCTATACTCAATATTAGTCCAACATCTCTGACGGCACCCCCTTCCACGTCCTCCTCAGGGACTGGATCAGAGGGTTACAGGAGCACAGAACATTCATAGTGTTTAAACACTGTCAGAAGAACACGTTAGACTGTGGTGAACAGTGGCCACTGTATGAACACAGCGGACAATGAAATTAACTTTTAAGACATCACATTCACAAATAAAGCATCAGACTGACCTTTAAACTAAATGATGCCACATTAGTTCAAACTTTACATGACTCGCATATGGATGAGTGTTTTACATTTCCTGTCGTTCACACTTTAAAAAGGAAGATAGAGTAAACTTTATTGAACATGCACTGGCATCACGTACACGTCAGTCTGAACTTGTGATACTTGATTACATTCATGTGCAGTGTAAATACTTCAGCTAAAAACATACTCTATGTACATTAAAAGACAATGCCAAGGTAATTAATTGTAACATCTGCAGAGGGAAACCTCTTTCACAAGAGAGTACTACAGCAAGTAGCTCAAACAGAAACCATAGCACGAATCAAACACAAGCTTCATGTTGAGCCTCGTGCTCCTGAAACTTCAGTTCATATTTGTGTCATGTTAAGGAGACATTTTATTCAACATGTGACATATACTGTGTAGCTTAAAGTGTTCACATACATGTGTTGCATATTTACAATAAAGCTATGGCTGCAGAATTTGTGAGTGCAAAGCTGGCAAGCTACTGCTACAAGCTCAAATTCACCTTGCACTTTACTGAATACCCTCAAAGCATCCTGGACTATTTATACTTGGTTAAGTGCAAAAGACACCCCGATACTCCTTTCGCCACAGCTTGAAATAAACCTATGACATAACAAAGGCACGGAACTATTCACACAGATAACACCTCTCGGCCTGTGCGTTCTTACTGTGGCCTGTAGCCACCCAGCTGAGGCATGTAGCTGGAGACTGGTGCTTCTGACAGCCAGTCAGCTGAATGACTGTCAGCAGGTGTTGTCTGCTCAGAGTCCTCTTCCAAAGGACAGAAGTCCAAAGGCTCCAGCACCTCCTGCTGCTCCATCTCCAGCTGGTTGGAGTCTGCAGGGTCAGTGCTGATTTTGTTCCGTGCAGTGTGTGTAAAACAGGCTTGTCGAGGGAAACGCTGGGACTGTCTGCTGCCCTCTTGCAGCAGCATGTCTGGGTTCTCCTCAGAATCCAGAAGAGGCTGTGTGGACTCGGACCGTGAAAAAATGGCTTGCTGAGGTTGGGAGCTTGGGGTCTGACCCTTGTAACCATTGGAGGCCACCACAGACGAATACTGAACAGTGCTAGCTGTAGTGTCAGCCATGTCGCCGCCCTCATCGCTGTCAGACACACTCTGGCGAGGTGAAGACATGCAGGAAGAGCCACCAATGCCGCTGCTGTGCTCCTCAGACAGATACTTGTCCTTTTTTAGAGGAAGACTGGCCTTGTCCTCCTCAAACACAGACTTTCCATCACACACATCCACATCAAGCACACTGATGCCAGATAGACAGTTTTCCTTTGGTGTCTCTGCCTGCAGAGGACGAGAGAAGAAAAGTTGAAGTACAATCAGTAAAATCAGACACTACAAATGTGTGGACACTGGGCGGCTGTGAACAGCGGTCTGTTTGATGCCAGCTCATCTTTTCAGTAATGCCATTTCTCATCTTTTCAGTAATGCCATTTCTCTTTCATACCACACAACAAACTGCTGTACTGACAAAGTAAATGGATGCACTGACTTCCATAGATGTTGCTTATGGCACAGACAATAGACACAAAAAGACTGTTAATGATTATAATAAACATTTGTCAGCGGCCACGTTTCTCTGGGAATACCAAAGACACTTTCAAGTCAGCCAGAAATTCTTGGAGTTTTCACACAGCCCTGTGAAGAGCTCAGCTCAGAAGGTGTTGATCAGGTGGTCAGCCTGAAAGACTACCTCACTACATTGTCTACTTGGCTGTGGAGGGGCCATGCAGCAGGTGCCACCTGGAGCTTTCTAGCTGCATTTACACACACATCTCATATCTTCATGTTTCAAATATTTAGGACACTAGATTTTGTAAGAACAAGAGCCACTTGAGTCTAAGCTGTGCAGATTGTGTGGACAGATTACTGTTTACAAATTTCATTATTCCTGATACATTCCATGAAGACAAACAATTTTCAAGTAACATAAAATATGGATGCAGAAGGCTAAAACAGCACCAGGTCATCTAGGTGAACATTCCTAGCTCTTCTTTGGGGACTTAAAATAATCTGCATTCATTGATTTAAATACTTCTCATTATAAACACAACATAATTCACCCCATTAACTATAAACTTCCAGTTTAATTAACACCTTGGAACATTAGAACTTTGATGAAGGTCAAATTTAATGCAGGCATGTAGACTGTTTTAGTTGGAAGGACATTGAGTATGTTCTGTTGTTGCTCCTTGAGTTCAGTAGCTTAACTACCAAAAACTAAATGATGGTATGCATCATACCAAAAATGTATCACCTCTGTGCTAAGAGCTTAAACCCTGCCCAGGAGTGGTACGCCTAAAAATAGATAAAAACAGCAGGCTCATGAACCAGGAACTAGACAAAGTTATTAAAACAAATACTATGAAGGTGCCCTGAACAAGGTACTACGTTTTTTAATTGCTGCAGCTGATGAAGTGAGTGGTAGAAAGTGAGGTCAGTCACAGTGTGAAGGGGTCAGCTGCAGTAATGAAAAGCAGTGTGAAGCAGAAAAACAACAAGAGCTCAAGAGATGTGCTTTAGGCAGGGAAACCTTTTCCTGGTTCTATTGTTAAAGTATATTGATACATTATATATTAATGCTGTACAAGTTAGCACCTTCATGTGTGCCAGTGCAAAACAAGTCCTTACTTTAATAGGACAATCAGGAGACCAGTTTCCAATGGTGCTCTCTCCAGGGTTTGGAATCTGGGGCCAGAAATTTTTCTTGATCCTGTAAGGTTGGACATCAACTTAGAAACTGTGTATGCAAAGCTAAAGACAGCAATATAATAACATAATAATCAAGTTTTTATTCACAATGTATCTGTGCAATGAGGTTTACACATTTTTTGCTTGAACTGTTACCACTGTCCAGTCACAAAGGGCGAATATTTACTGACCATGTGTAAGTGGTCACGCATTTACAGCTATTATAAAGAGCCACAGTTTAGAACCCTCCATCTCTCAAAGGCATGTACAGCGTGTGTGTGTGTGTGTGTAGGTATAACGTACACATCTTTTTTGTAGATACACAGCAGCATGGTCATGAGGACAATAAAGAGAAAGCCAAGGCTGACTCCTACCACAATGCCCTCGATCTCTCCAGGTGCTGGGGGAAACATTTAGAGAACATTTTACCAATAATTCAACAAATGTACTGAGCTTGCCGTAGATGATCAGGGACGCATATATCTGTGTGTGTGCTGTTATTGTCTCACTTTCTAATATGTGGATCAGCCCGTCATGTAGGAGATTATACTCACCATATTTCAGAGTAGTGAATGTGTGATTAATGCCTTTGGTTGATCCTTTGATGGTTGAAACTTGGATCCAAGTGTCATACTTGGTGTTCTGTGCCAATGACCTCAGAGTGTATGAGGTGACGTTAGCTGGCACTGTTATGGCTGCAAATGAACAAAACCAAAAACAGCAATTAATTACCTAATTCTTGGTGGTTGGTATACTGTCAGAAAAAACACTGAGGCAGTCAAACACTAAGCTGTAAATCAACCATGTGACAGGTACATACCACGTGTTTCAGTCCCGCTTGTATAGAATATCGTGTAGTTTGTGATGAAACCTCGTCGGCTGTGTAGGGGAATCTCTGTCCACGCCAGCTCTGCATCATTAGATCCTTTAGCAATCAGTGTAATGGTCGGGCCATCTGATGGAACTGCAATCATAACGGCAACAGCATGTATGCTTACAACTGTGGCTTCTTTGACTTTATACACATTACATTAATGCATGTTACTAAATAAACTTCTTCCCCGGAGTTTCTGTGCTCTGTCGTCCAGCAGGTTCTCATGGATCGTGGCTGCTGCTGTGGTCCTGCCCGACGTCCACTACATATAATATTACTGTCATTACTGCTACCCTATCTCCATTACAGTTTATAGTTAGTTGATGATTTGCTGCTACTGTACTTCTGTGTCTCTATCTCTATCACAGGTTCCACTGCTACTGTAATCATTTTATCATTCATTGTGATTCATTGTCATTTTATCATTCATTGTAATTGTACAATATGTTTGTGTTGATTTGTCCTGTACACGTGACATCCATTGCACGTCTGTCCGTCCTGGGAGAGGGATCCCTCCTCTGTGGATCTTCCTGAGGTTTCTTCTACCTTTTTTACCTGTTAAAGGTTTTTTGTGGGCAAGTTTTTCCTCACTCGAACCGAGGGTCTAAGGACAGAGGGTGTCACTCCCTGTTCAGATTCACTGAAGTTGCGTTGAAGTTGCAAATCGCACATCATGAATTCCTGGAGGGTCTGTGTTATGGTATCATTTACGGTACAGTCAGGCCTGACCCCGATTACCACTACTGTGCATGTGTGTAGGGGTGGGTGTGTGTGTGTGTGTGTGTGTGTGACACAGAAAGGCAGACGCGGCAGTGGAAGCTGCAGCAACAACGTTACCTATTTCTAATAAAAAAAAGACGAAAAAGAACATATCCTATTTTTCTTGCATTCGCCAAGAATCGCGATTCATTTTTTCTGTTAAACTGTCCAGTTTAGTCTGGATAGTCTCGGTTTCAGAGACATTTCAGCTGACTCGCTCCTCCTTCTTAAATGAATGGAAAAACCTATGTTTGCTTCTGAATGTGGTCTAACAGAGTAAACACAGTGCCCTGGTGTTAAGGACAGTTGGAAATAACATTCTCAATAAAATGTGAAAAACTGCTGCTTATGGTGAAGACACCTGTGCTTACCGTCTTGCTCCAGAAAGGCTTCTTGACTTGCCGGCTTGCCAATATATCCAGAATTGTAGACTGGATACACAGATACATTGTAGCAAACAAACTTCTCAAGGGTGCCTAGATGTGACAATGAGACCAATAGTTCAATCTGATGCTTAGAGAACAGTGTACCCACATATAGCTTTTGAGCAGAACACACCCTGTAGGCTAAAAAAATAGCCGTTACAGGTTTGATGGCAAATCATTCTGTTTAATTTAATAATTCTATTCAAAAAGAATACACTCAAACTGGAATGTGATCCTTTAAGCTGGAGTTAACAGCATTACCTCTGGGATGCACTGTACCACCACTGCAGTGAAAACAGACACAGGACCAACTTTGTCTCCTCCATGTACCTTGGAGGTAAATTAAGTTGTGCAAAGAACTGTGTCTGTGTGCGTCTCTGTGGACCTCCAAGATTAAGACATCTGTTACCTACATGATCTGGTTATTATCAAACCTGTCTTTTGTTTTCTTGAGATAACGTGATAATTAACTTGTGACTGAGGATAATGGCATTAAAAAGAAGAATTGCAAGCATGGACCTTCTCAGTTCACATTTGTTTCTTTCTTTTTGTCATTTAATTCAATTTTAAATTGATTTTTAATCTGTTTGATTTGAGGGACACTGGTACAACTTCCTTGTAAAAAGCCCATTTTAAATTACTGTTTGCACAAACACGTCCAATGTATCCTAGTTCAGTTATTGCCTGGTCATTGGTGTTGGTGACTAACTGGGCATATCATTAAGTCAGTTCCTCTTTCTAACACTTGATTAGGGTTGTCAAAAATACTGATACTTCGAAAAGTATCAATACTCAAACATCGTATCTGATACAATACTAATTTGCCATTGTATCGATACTACAGTGTGCGTGCACTCGACAGGCAGCGTCCAGCAGCCAGAGACACATTTCTGCTGACAGTATGGCCAGTGGGGCTGCAGGAAGGCCAGAGCAGCAAGTCTTGGTGGAAAATGAAAAAGGCAAAAGCCTTATTTTGAATACGAGGCAAACAAAGAAGAGAAACCGAAAGATCAGGCCAAGCCTGTGTGCAAACAGTGCTTTAACACGGTGGCAACGAAGTTGAGCTGCACAACTAACTTGGCCAAACATCTGAAGGAGCGACACCCAAGCCTTCATGATGAATTCCGACAGGTGAGTAAAGCTTAACTGAATGTATTAAACTTATTACTGGCCCACATTAAGGTTGACTGTTGGTCATTAGCTGTGGCTAGCATGCTACTGCTCAATTAATGCGTTTTTTTTATTAGCCATTAGCCGCGGCTAACAGCCGTTAGCTGGCTAACGGTACTCAAATGTTTTCTCTTACAGTTGCCGAGTAAAGCAGAGAAAACTCGACCTACAACTAAACAGAAGCACAGCAACTCTACTACTGTTTGACAGGCATCGGAAATACGAGTCCAAGTCAGCAGGAAACATTTTCGGATTATTTAACTAGCATCTGTGGTTCTGCTGAGAAAGCATGTTCCATGTTGAGATTAAAAAAGCTTTTTTTGTGTTTTTCATGTTAATAAAAATATTTTTTATGCCTTTAAGTATTTGTATCGAATATTTTCCTGGGTATCGATATTGAGTTTGAAATTTTAGTATTGTGACAATCCTACACTTGATTCAGACAATCTTGTGGTTACATTTCCCTCTCTGTCCTTGAAGACAGAAGGAAGGTTTCTCAGAGTGCAACAAACGACATGTTTCCATGAATGTTCACACTGAAACCTCAGTCCATTGTAACTACGTACATCCAAGCTGACCACACACTGGCCCCCAAGCAGGACGAATGTTGACAAACGAAACAAAGTGAAAGAGATTACCTTTAATGAAAGTGTGCCTGGTGTTTCTGTTTTCCCTCTGCCAGTCTCTCTGATTACCACTGACCCACTCCACCACATACTCTGAGACGGGTCGACCTTTGGGGGGTTTCCATCCCAGCTGCAGCTGGCCTTCATGGGGCCACACCTTCAGTTCTTCCACTGAGGCAAGCTCTGACACACACACACACACACACACACACACACACACACACACACACACACACACACACACACACACACACACACACACACACACACACACACACACACACACACACACACACACACACACACACACACACACACACACACACACACACACACACACACACACACACACACACACAGAATAAGAAGTTGTGTTCAAATGTTTGACTGGTACTGCAAATACAAGTCCATTAACCACTTTCATTTACTGCACAGCCTCCATGCTGGTGGGAACGTTTACACTTAAAATATACAGTGGCTATACATTGCTTTTTGTATACACCTACCTTTCGCAGGGATGACTAACACTGCCTCGGGAGACTGTCCTGCAGAATTAAAGGCGCTGACGTACACTTTGATGGACTTCTTGTCAGCCAGGTGAATCTCCTTCAGGATGTGCTGGCTAGAGCTGCTGTTCACTGGAATACTCTCCCACTTCCAACTCCCATTCTTGCCTTTGTCCTCTAGGTCTTGAATCTTCATTTCAAATCTGTTTATCTTTCCGTTGGCAAACACAGGATCCTGGCAGGACAAAGTCACACACTGCATGTTACTTTAAGTTCAAGTCTTCTGACCACTCAAAGCACTTTTACAGTACATCTCATTCACCCAATCACAGACTGATGGCATTAGCTACACATCCTGATGCAGCTAGTCCACACATGTGTTACTTCTAGACTGTATTATTATTATTATTATTATTATTATTACAACTTTGTTATCAGGCTGCTCTAATAAGTCTCTTAGGACTTTGCAGTTAATTCAGAATGCTGCTGCACGTGTTCTGACAGGAACCAAGATCAGAGATCACATCTCTCCCATTTTGGCTTCCTTGCATTGGCTACCTATTAAATCTAGAATAGAATTTAAAATTCTTCTTCTTACATACAAAGCTCTTCATGGTCAGGCACCATCATATCTAAAAGAGCTCATAGTACCTTACTATCCCTCTAGGACACTGCGCTCTCAGGACACTGGGTTCTTTGTGGTTCCTATAATTTCCAAAAGTAGATTGGGAGTCAGAGCTTTCAGCTATCAAGCTCCGCTTCTGTGGAACAATCTACCATTCTGGGTTCAGGAGTCAGACACTGTCAATACTTTTAAAGTAAGTTAGCTAAGTTGGGGCTGGATCAGGTCATTTCGACCTGTAGCCAAGAGGAGCCAGGGATCGAACCGCAGATCATCTGATTAATGGACGACCACTCTACCCAAGCCCTTTTTCCTTACCACAGGTCACTGTGTTTTTTGGCGGATACCCAGGCAAAACAGACGACCCTCTACTCAAATGATGGAAAATCCTGCATTTTGGCCACAGCGCCAGATTCTGTCTGAATGTGGCCTTTCAGCACTTTGATGTATTGCCACTAGGGTGTGGTGTACCAAGACTCCCTGCCTCTCAAAGTTGATGTAGAATGGATGTCGGAAAGGACAATGTACTACCGCGGCCTAGTACACTTGTGAATATACCTACATTTGATTCTACACACCGTGTGAACAGGAATGAAGAATTAGCTGTGAATGTGATGTGGAACTTACTAAGACTGTCTTTTTTTATTCGATATTCGAACGAGTGGTGAAAAGTTCATATTCGAATTGTAATTACCTATTTGAAACGTAGGCTTTAATCTCCATAAGCGCATTAGACCATTTGAAGTAGTTTGCATTGTATTCCGGTAGAGGGTGCTACAGCATTAGAACTTACCTTACAAATAATCTGCACTTGTTGTTCATTTATGTTGCCACCGTCAGAAACAAATTTCCATAATTCTGGTTTACTGTAAGGTTCTAGGCCAAAGACAAAGAGAAAAAAATATTTGAGCTTACTAGAAGAACAAAGTATCATATACATCTACATTCAATACTGGTTAAAGTGGGCAGATTCACAGGTTCAGAAAGTCTTTTCACCACTGGAGCATTTTAAATATTTTCATTGTCGTACTGTATGTATGTGGACAGACTGTAGCAGTCAAACAAAATATGGTCCTTGCTTATAGTACTTTTTTTGCATTTCCTGCCAGCTTGATCTGATGCCAGTGCTTTAAGTGGTGACTGAGTATAAGGAAGATCTCAAGGATGTAGGTCTCCATTAGGTATAACAGAATAATAAGCAGATATTCATCTGAATTCCTTCACTTGTCTCTGGACACCATGTTGTATTAACTGGTCAACAGTTTTACTTTGTGAAAGTAGTCTGAAGTGGCATCCTTAAAACTCACTGTCCTCTGGTGTTATTTTGGTTGCATTGGTACTCCAGTCGCTCCAGTAACCATGGCGTTCTCTGGCATTTTTGCAGGACACCTGAACAACATAAACAGTGTCTGGCTGAAGGTTCTGTAGTCTGAAAGACTGTATGTCCTTGGCAGTGTCTGCAGGAGGTACCTAAAGGACATCAGATACAATTATTTTATAGGAAAGACAAACAGCTGAATTGTGGATTGAGCAGACATTCTCACATACAAAATAACTAGGGATGCACCGAGAAGAAAATTTTCGGCCGAAACCGAATAAAAGTAAATGGTTGGCCAGATCACCGCGCACGTTGTTTCATTGCATCAATTGCGTCACGCCACTATTTGGCCTTACTATTCGGGCCACTTCACCGAAAGCTGCATTCTTTGCAATTCGGTGCATCCCTAAAAATAACACAAAAACATGTACCAGAGAAAAGAGGACATTATGTGAAAGGTGATAACTTTAATTACTGGTAGGTCCATTTTTAAGACCAATATAATAAGTCAATTCATTTGCAGATTAATCTGGAGAGCTGGTATGATAGGATGCAAAACGATGTACAGTAGTACAGTACAGTCTGACAAAGACAACATTTTAGCTGCTATTAAATGTCCACTAAGGGATTTTAATTTGAAAGTGTAAAACACATTGATAAATTACTGTAAGGGTCAAATGAGACACAAACATACTTACATCAGTCCAACTTTGGGATCCTTGTGGGCAGAATCTGATTTTATATATTAATTTCAAATATGGTTCAGCTATTGGATGAGTCCAGTTTATGAGAAGGGAGGTGGGAAAACTCTCCTCTGAAATGATTATAACATTTGATGGAGGGTTTGTTTTCACTGCAACGAAGGACACAAAAAGCCATCAGGAACATACAAGGAAGCTAGTCTCATCTGAGCAGAGCAAGCACTGTGACTGTGGTATGTACAGCATGAACACATGTTTTAGAGCAGACTAGATTAGAACAAGCAGACTGAGATGGCAGTACTGTGCTACGCATCAACTTACCAAACCAGCCAGCATCTTCTTTCAGATGCTCAGACTCTATTCTTCCCAGTATATTGTGTGCCTCCACCCAGATCTCCATATTCAAATGATCAGGGAAAATCTCCAGAGCCACTTGGGTACTATTTTCACTTGTCGATTCAATCTTGAACTCACCGCTGCTGAAAAAGGATTTAAATCGTTCAGACATATTTAACAGTAAGCCCTACACAACAATACATACTTGGATATTTTGTTTCATTTTAACTGCTTAGTCATGTGGAATGACATTGAGATGTGTCTGCTACTCAAACTCTGAATTAGTGATATCTGAGGCCAGTAACTGGAATGAATGAAAGAAAAAGAATGTTCTATTTCTATTCTAAGTCAAGATCACTAAAGCAAACCAATGGGTGATATCAGGGTAGGTTTAAACTTGGTTGTTAGCATGAGTTGACAAGCAGGACCATTAATTCAATTCAATTCAATTTTATTTGTATAGCCCAAAGTCACAAAGTACATTTGCCTCGGAGGGCTTTACAATCTGTACAGAGAATGACACCCTCTGTCCTTAGACCCTCGGTTCGAGTAAGGAAAAACTTGCCCACAAAAAACCTTTTAACAGGGAAAAAATGTGGAAGAAACCTCATTAAGAAGTTACTTTGAAGTTTCTTGTAAACCACCTCCAAATAGATTCTTGCTTGTCTTCACATGCAGTAACAGGATTTTTCTTGATCCAGATAAGACAGCCAGATTCAGATCATATGGTAATAGGAGCTGGATATATGCACATCTCTAATATACTACACACATGGACAAAATTGTTGGTACCCCTTCCTAAAAAAGGAAGAACCCACAAAACACAATGAAATCTCAAGACTATCAAAGGATTCTGGACGAAATGTGCTGCCCAGTGTCAGAAAGCTTGGTCTCAGTCGCAGGTCATGGGTCCTCCAACAGGATAATGACCAAAGACTAGGGATGTAACGATACACTCAACTCACGACTCGATTCGAGTCACGATTTTTTGTTCACCATACGATTTTTTAAAATCAAAATGAGCTACAGACAAATTCTGACAAAATAAAATAATCTTTTTATTTGTAGGAAAAAAATCTCTCTTTACAGAAACTCTCAAACTATTTGTGTTCTTATTAGGGCTGCCAGCAAGCAGCTGATCTGACCATTACCTTTCAGCTTAAAGTATGAGCTAACTGAAAATAAAAACAATTAAGATGATAGCTCATTAACCCTTTGATGAGAGTCCACGGCCCCGGGAAACGGCGAGGTCCGGGCGCTGTAAACGCAGAGCCGGTCGCGGCGCACCGCCTCGGGGGAAATGCGCCCGGCGGGGGCCAGCCAGCGCCGGGGAGAGGTCCCACGAGGGGATCCTCCCGCACCGTGCGGCCGTCCCTGACCCGTGCTTAGTCCCCCGTGCAGACTAAGGATCGACCGATATATCGGCCGGCCGATATAAGCGTTGTTTAGGTGTATCGGCATCGGCCGATACACATGGCCGATACGGCCGATACGCATCCAGCGTCATTTACAGACAGGCGTTCAAGGGCAGCTCTGTGAAGACCCGCTATGCACGCTGCTGCAGCCCCCGCAGCATAGTATGCACATGGCATTGCACTGCATACAGTAGCATGCGTGTGCCTGAAAGTCATTAAGTGAGTCGAAAAAAACGGGAATGCTGTTTAAGTGCGTCGCATTTAAACTGCCAACCTAAACTAGGGAGCTGTAACACTAAGAGTAGGCTATGATGCAATCACCCGCAGTTTAAAGTTCAAATGAAGTCGGTGTTGTTATCAGTCACTGTCAATTCGGCGTTTGCAGGAGTTAAACCGGCGAACACCGGTGAAGCAGCCCAGTGTGTGTGTGTGTGTGTGAGTGAGTGTGCACGCACGTGAGGGAGAGACAGATGGAGCGAGAAAAAGTGATCAGCGCGGAGCGGAACAGTTGCTGTAATCAGATAACTGCACAACGAACCCAACAGTCCAGGACCTAATGAAACGTTTTGGGGTTTCGCTTGCTAAGCCATAGACTACTTTAGCTTACGTACGGGAATATTTTTCAACACATGGGGTAGCGCCGTGTCAGTGCATGTCGACACCGCGGGAGCAATAATGCGAGTGATTATCACTGAATAAACTTCTAAATCCCTCCTAAACGTAACTCGCCACGCATATTGTGTGCAATATAAGGGTACACTTCGTTAGAGTTAGAGGTGGCGTGGGATTTGATATTAACTAAGACAATGTCGAAATGGATAAAGTTTGATGCGTCAAACCTAAAGGGAGATTGTTGTGATTTGTCCCGCCCCTCTCCCCTCTTCCTGAAACAAAGCAGGGGGCAAGCAGCGAGGTTTTGTTTCTCCACAACTAAAACAAATTATGGTGTGCCCATTTTTTATTTTTTTAAAAAGTGACAAATCTACAATTCATTCACTCACTTTGCAATGCGGATGATGATCAAGTCAGGCTATTTACTGTCACTGCCTGCTTCAAAGGCAATGGTATATCAAGTACAATATAGGCCTACAGTTGTAAAATAGGCCTAAACATTTACTCTAAATAATCTTTGTGTCATCCCCAACATTTCTCAAATGTGCAGTCAAGCTCTGTTGCCACTGTCAAGCCACAGTCCTTTGAATGTGTCAAGCCAAACTAATATATATTTTTTAAATAAATAAAAATGAATAAAAGCACCGAAGTATGTGGGCTATTCCTTTTTAAGTGGATATAATACTGTATAAGCATTAAGCAGACACTTAAAAAAAAATGCTCAATGGGCTTCAGACATGATTGTCATTTTCCTGTTATTCATGTTATTATAAATAAATGGCTATTTATTTTTAACTTGAGACCTGGAATATTTGTCATTTTTTAAACTTTTTTTAACCCATATCGGTATCGGAAATCGGGTATCGGAAATCGGGTATCGGCCATGGGCCATGGGGAAAAAATCGGTATCGCATCGGCCATCAAAAAACCCGTATCGGTCGATCCCTAGTGCAGACTGCGCGGAAGTTGCGAAGAAGTTGCGGTGATTGGTTAAAATTGCAACACCGCCCTGAATTCACGGGGATTCACTGAAGTTGCGTTGAAGTTGCAAATCGCAACATCGTGAATTCCTGGAGGGTCTGTGTTATGGTATCATTTACTGTACAGTCAGGCCTGACGCCGACTACCACTACTGCGCATGTGTGTAGGGGTGTGTGTGTGTGTGTGTGAGACACAGACGCGAAAGGCAGACGCGGCAGTGGAAGCTGCAGCCACAACGTGACCTATTTCTAATTAAAAAAAAAAAAAACGTACTCTCGCATTCGCCAAGAATCGCGATTCATTTTTTCTGTGAACCGGTGCGAGTCGTCACGCATTTGTACCGATTTTAATCGTGTCACGATGTATCGTTACATCCCTACCAAAGACACAGCTAAAAAGACCCAAGAAGGGGCGGTCGGTAGCGTAGCGGGTTAAGCGGCTGCCCTGTGTATAGGTTTCAGTCCTCACTGCAGCTGGCCCCAGTTTGAATCCTGCATCAGATGGCCATTTACTGCGTGTCATTGCCCCTCTCTCTGCCCCCTGTTTCCTGTCTATCTTCAGCTGTTCTATCATTAAAGGCATAAAAGGCCCCAAAAATAATCTTTAAAAAAAAAAAAAAAAAAAAGACCCAAGAATGGCTAAGAGCAAAACACTGGACTGTTCTGAAGTGGCCATGTATAAGCTCTGATCTAAATCCAGTTCCTAAATCCATCTGTGGAAGGAGCTGAAACATGCAGTCTGGAGAAGGCACCCTTCAGACCTGAGACAGCTGGAGCAGTTTGCTCAGGACATGTGGGCCAAAATACCTGTTGACAGGTGCAGAAGTCTCATTGAGAGTTACAGAAATCACTCGATTGCAGTGATTGCCTCACAAGGCAGTGCAACAAATTAATTATTAAGTTCAGGGTACCATGATTTTTGTCCAAGCCAATTTCATTTGTTCATTTTTTTAAATCTATAAATATTCCATTAAACCACAATTTAAAAGTAATGTCTGATTTTCATTCAGTATTTTTGAGTACATTTTTTATTTATTCTTACTTTTGTCAATTTTAGGTTAATTCAGTGACCAGTGTGGGTTTTTCTTTCTTTAACACTGTAAACATGGCAGAGACATCAGCACTGACAAGATGACACAGAAGGGAAGGGACAGACAGTGATACTCTAGGACAGTGAGAGCATTACAGTTTGGGAAGTGAAGGGACAGTGTTGGGTTTACAAGACTTGCTCTCAAACGTGTGGTCACACTTGTGAAGAACATGTAACATCACTACAACTCTGTGATGGACAGGAAAGCATGTGCTTCTTTGTCACAAATAAGATTGATGTATTTCAGTTATTTTATACATTTATTAAAGGTCATCTAGAAATATGACAGTCTTTTGGGTCAAACATGTACATAAAGCACCATGCACAGAATGAGTCAATGTTTGTGCTGCTGTTGTTGTGTTATGTGTATTGAAACATAATTCATGGGAACGACTTGAGGGCAGGCAGAAAAGCAGCAATTAGCACACCAGGGGCCTCATGTACGAATACTTGCGTGGATTTCCTACTAAAACATGGCGCACGCCAGAACCCGGAAACGGTCGTACGCACAGAAATATTCAGATGTATCAAAGTATGCATTCGCATGGATCCCAGCACGTTTCTCTTGTACATCCCAATCAACGTGGAAATGAGCGCACGTGCAACTCCTCCCTGTCCACGCCCCATTAACATATGCAAATCTATTTAAATAGACCCTGGACCTGAGATTCACCTCTTTGTCTGATCAGATAACGCAACGAACAAAGGAAAGAAAATGAATTTCACAGAGTCTGAGCTAAAGATTCTAGTGAATAAAGTGGAGATTCTGTTTGGTACCCTGTCAACAGGGATAAACGTGAGTGGGAGCGTGTCTGTGAGGCTGTAAATGCCGTGGGATCCGACATTTTACGCCCGCTTTTACTGACAGGAATACTGAACACAGGGAGACAATCAGGGGCTTGTTAGAAAGCTCTGTAGCTCTAATTTCACAAGCGGAAAATAAAGAGATAAAGAAAACCAAAAACATGATATCTGAATGCACACATGCCCAAATATGCATTGGCACGGCTTCTAGGTACATACGGGACAATTAAACTAATAGAAGCCACCCATTGCGCACCGTGCCAGCCTCCAGCCAGTTCCCAACCATGCTGTTAGTCATAATGAATGAGTCGTGCGTTGAACCAGGCCACCTTGCCACGATGTTAGTTAGCTGCATTCGCGCATCACATATGATTTGAACGTTGATGTAATGAAAATGTTTCCTACTTAGATAAACAGCTCCCCGCTGGAATGCCCCTGTTGCCAGAAACCCCAGCGTAGTCAGCACAACCCCGAGCTACTCGCCGGCCCCCGTTGCGCTCTCGGGCCGGCCGCAGCTCTGCGCACAACACCAGTAACACTGGCCTTGGTAACCGAATTGTCTTATGAGCCAATTATCATTGTTTGCAAGTAAATCCTCGTGTTCCTTAAATCACTCACGTTTGCAAGGTCCTCTAACGCTAACGCTGCCTTTGTTAATACCATTTTCTTAATCACATTACGCATGCTTTTATAACCACCTATATAATTGCAAACATGTGGGTGTGTTAATTGTCATAAGTGTGTCTCTGATGTGCACATCACTCCGATGACTACTTGTTTTCACATTATTAACAGTTTCCCAGCTTCACCTCTAAGTGTCGCCAAAGGAACAATAGCCGTAGAAACGTGCGTACAACAGCTATGAAATTGGCGTGGAGCACGCACATTTCTACGATTGTTTCACGTTTGATACATTTGAACGTAAGTGTGGGAAAGGACGTACGCCACTTTTTTGTGCGTAGGCATGCTTTGTACATAAGACCCCAGGTCACCAGCTTCAGGTCAGCTGGTGTCAACACCAAGCATACAATGAGACAACCACAAAGTGTCAGACAAGAAAATCAATGGCAGGCAGATTTAAATCAAACAAATCAACACATAGACCTTCTCTACCAAGTATCCTGCTAGCCAGTGTACAGGCTCTAGATGATAGACTGGATGACCTCTGTTGCCGTATCAGTTTCCCACAGGATATCAGGAACTGTGATGTCAAGGGCATCAGTTATCATCCAGGCAGTCCACATCCCAACTGAGGGAGCACAGAAGCTGCTCTCACAAAGTCTGCTCACAGATCAGCAATCCTGAGTCTGCGCTCAATGTAGCTGGAGACGTCAATCAGGCTAACCTCAAAACTTCCATCTAGACTGTTGACGGCTACAGAGCAGAATCTCTGCTGACATTCTAGGGGAGTGACAACACAACCATCTAGCTAAAATTGAAGTATGCATCCAACCAGGGAGCCACTCTACTCATTCATTTGTCTACAGCCTAGTAAAGTAAAAATAAATGTGTTTTGAGTTTGTCAGACTGAAGAAGAAAGTGTTATTTACCACCCAGACAAATTTGAATAATTCAAAATAACGACAAGTTTATGAAGGTCAAAATGGGGTAAAAATAAATTCTCAGCTACAGGACTGTGGGGGCGTGTCCGCTGAACCACTCTGGGTGAGTTGAATGAATCTCTGTCTCTCTGTGTCTTTCTCTCTCTGTCCAAACGTACAAAAGTCATGTCTCTCAGTGAAACTCTGTCTGACACCACTTGGCGGTTATTGCTCTTTTGCGGTGTTCTGATGAAGTAATCACTGGCAGCACGGTGCACCTGGCAGGTGATCACACCCAGGCAGGTGTCTCTTGTACGTGTGCACCGTTACCGACACACGTAAACTCAGATCTGACTACATATATTCATTCATAGCAACAAGCTGCTGTTGCATATAAGAGACGTCCTGTTACCAGTGTATTCTCCTCTGGATTCCGCTCAGGAAACGACTAGTTATGTGCACTGACATTAGATAACACACATGAACATGATGAGAAACCCTAACGTGATTATGTTAGTACAGGATGTAAAATCATGTTACTGTGCACCACATCACCTAATGTTACTTAATTACTGTATTATTTTCAGGTCTCCATCAAGGTGGCCCTTTACAGTCCACTTCTTCTTCATCAGTTCATTATTTGGACATTAAAATGAAGTAATGGAGCTGTTGCGCAAATTCTGGGATCCAGGGAAGATGCATTTTTGGGATGTTGAGGGCAGAGCTAGCTACAGTAGCAAAGGCTGTACGTATAAGTGTTGCAATTCAAAGCGCTAAAGGCTTTTATACCTTTGCGCCAGGTTGCAGGGTATGCTCACCGTGATGCGTCATGCAGTCTCATTTTAGGACTGCTCAAACAATCCTGGACTGAAAACTGGTAAAAAACAGTTTGAACCTCTTAACTGCACATTTCAGTAATATATCATTTAAAGTCTTTTCACATGTTTTCAGCAACTATTCTTCAACATATTGCTTTAAAAGAAAACATGGAATTGCCTTTACACAGATTTTAAGTGTACATAGTCTTTTCATCCCTACTTGCAGAATTATTTCTTATTCATATAAAAACTATTGTATTTCTACTTTTACTTTCTATATAGTTTTCTATTTGTACAGATATTAGCTCAGGTTGAATTTATGAACACAGGTTCAATGTGTCTGCTTACATTTAATCGCTTTGCTCATATTTGATTTCTCTGCAAATGTTAAATTTCTGTTAATATCTAATCGATCTATCTATCCTGCCTCTGATTGGTCAACAAATCAGAAACACTGACTGAGTGGACATCTAACAGCAGAAATGATCACAGAAGACATTCATTGTCGGTTTGTCAACACCTGCTCAGCCTTAGGACCACTGCGTCAGGGGTAACTCTAGTCACTCTACCAGCAGTGTGAAAATAACAGATGAGCTATTTCTTGTTCATGAGATGATTGAGAGTTTAACTGACAAACTGTAACCTACACTGTACATTCACAGCCAGATTGACAATTTACTAGGGATGTAAACGGTTAATTTTCTAAAAGAATTTAATCGATTAAATTAAATTAATCGGGTTAACTTAATCTAGGGCCATTTTCCACAGGAGTTTTTTCAGTAAAATGTCATGGTGTCGCCAGTTGGGGGCGCCATTGCTTAATCTAGGCCACACCGAATATACCTGAACGTAACGCAGCGAGAGACCCGGAGTGGAGTATGGGAGCATTTCAAACTAAGTACTTAAGACAAAGACGCTCAGTGTAAACTCTGCGCTACTATGTTTAAGTTCAGCAGCTCTACGAGTTCGCAAAGATACCACCTTCAAAACCTACATGCAGCCGTGCTGACACGCTTACAATTAGCATTAGCCACTAGAAGAAGAATTTAATACATGCTGCTTGCTAACATGCTAATGTTAATTGCTAGTGTGTCTTCGCTATCTGCTCCTGTGTCTAAATAAACATGCTTAGCCCACTCATCACTCTCAACATTTCTGCGGGAAATTGTTTAATAGAGGCCCTCTAATTTTACTGTCACCCTCCTCAGGGATGATTACAGCTGTGTTCAGTACTACATGTTACTGTAAGTTTCCAGGGTTAGTAATCTTACTGTTACCTTTTTCAGAACAAGGGAGATTATAAGTGGTGCTGCTAATGTTTCCAGTTTTTCATGCAAGTACTTTACCAGATAATTATATGTAGGCTCAATATTGTGTAGGCTAAGCCCATATTGTATAGCTTTAAGAAATATTTTATGTTGCTTAATGTTTCACATGCAACAGATGAGCCAGTGCACAATTTTTTTTAAATGTATTTCCATTTTCTGTGCAGAATTTATTTTGGTTAAATGCTGTATCTGTATTGTATCCCCACTGGTACAATAAAACATTAGTTGAGGAATATAACATGCAGTATATGTATTCAGTATAGAAGTAATATTTTGCTTTATGTTAAAAGACCGTGAGAAAATGTATGTTCTCAGGAAAAAAAGCTGCTTATCAGTTAATTGATCGATAAGGTCAATCAACTAACGATTAATGAATTAATCGATAATTTGCATCCCTACAATTTACTGCTTAGCTCATCTGCTCGTTTGCAGCGTCTGCTGCTCGATTTGTCGTCCTCTTGCTACTTACGCACTGGGGTGTGGACTGGTGGTCAGTGGCTGTAACAAAACATTGTCTCTACTACCAAGCTAAACTTGATTGTACCATGCTGAAATAACTCAACATAACAGAAATGCAGTCCAGGTTCTGAAGACACAGAAGTGGCTATGATGCAATACATGGAGTGGTGTACTTACGGGATGACTTTAACATTCAGGGTGTACGTTGTAGGGACACCTGTGGTTTGACGTCCTACTGGGTCCCACTTACACGTGATGATTTTAGAGATGACTGTTTTATCCTGATGTGCTATACAGGACAGATTCTCAGGCTTCCCTGGGCGATCTGACATTGACACACACACACACACACACACACACACACACACACACACACACACACACACACACACACACACACACACACACACACACACACACACACACACACACACACACACACACACACACACACACACACACACACTTTTTCTTTATATGAAACTAGCTTTGTTTTTACACCAGACATACAGTAGGTAGATAAATATTTGAACACTAAGGTGAATTTCTCATTTTCAGTTAGCAAATATTATAAAATAAATTAGCAAATATATAGGAAATACTTAGATATATTTAATATTTAGAACCATCCACAGCATCATAAAACTGTGTGTACTGTGGTTAACAACAAATACTTACAGCCTTTCTCCAGGAAGATCCCATGAATAAATTTGCCTTTATTCAGGGAAACATAGCCTGGCTTTTCCTTGCAGAGGCAAAACAGCCATTCGGAGTTCTCAGTGGTGATGCGGATAGTGACATTGAGAGCTGAGCTGTTGATCTTCGTGTATTGCTCTTTGGGTATAATAGTCTCCGACAGCTTCCAGTCGAGGTCGTCTGCTGTGACTTCAGATGTGTTGAAGATCATGCATGTAGCCATGAAGTTAGTTCCAATCTCGAGCACTGGAGACTGTGGAGCTATCACCAAATGACTAACTGAAGACCAAAAGAAAAAAAATCTAACTCAACTAAAGCAATACTCATGAGTAGTGTGCTTACATCAGCAATATTTTTTTTTATTTTTAACTGACTGGAAAACACGACTCGATTCCTATACATAATTATGAATATTAGATTTGATTTCTGGCATATGCTGCCAATAAAGCCCCCTTAATCTTATTGACTGGACCTTCAATGGCTTCTGCAGACATGAACAGAACAGAGCTGCTTGCTGTCCTCTGCTGGACAGACGCACACAATAAAGAAGCTGCAGGAAGATCCTGTGATAATACAAGAGACTGGGAAGTAGGGGTGGGCGATATATCGAATATACTCGATATATCGCGGCTTGTTCTCCGTGAGATGTATGAAATGACTATATCGCGACCATCGAGTACTTGTCACGTAAATGTTTTAAGCCGTCTGCATTTAGTTCTCCGGAGTTTCTCCTGTCACTCACTCCTGCTGCTGCTGCTCACAGCACGCTGCACTGCTTCAATTGCCATATGTACATTATGAAATATATTAAAAATTCATAATAAATTTGACAAGTGTTAAAATGCTATAAAAAGAGTGTGTGTCGTATAGCAGATGTAGATCGACTGTTCTACACTGATTTTAAGCCAATAGGTCACATGAAGCTATGGATGCTGGAAGCTATTGAGCTTTAAAGCTCATATTTACATCATGAAATGTATTACAAATTCATAAAAAATATGACAAATGTTAAAATGCTATAAAAGAGGTGTGTCTCACAGCAAGTGTAAATCTACTGTTCTACATTGATTCTGAGCAATTACAATGCTTTCAAGGTAATAATGACATTATTTATTAGAAATAAACAATACAAAACAACAACAACAAAAATATCGAGATATATATTGTGTATCGCGATATAGCTTAAAGATATCGAGATATTGGTTAGAGGCCATATCGTGCAGCCTTACTGGGAAGTATACTGTTAGGATCCTTGATGATGGGTGGCAGGAATATTCATGATAACTTTGGTGGGCATGCCTAGATTTGCTTTTGTTTCTTTCACAATCATTGTTTTCACATGAAAACATTTTTTCAATGATACAGATGTTCTATCACAGCTTGTCCTGCAGGCTGTCTGTACCTTTAGGTGGACAGATAAACATATCTGGGCCTTTTCCATACACATGCTGTGCTTTGCTTGACTTGGTTTGACCCAGCCAAATCTCTATTACAACAGGGATACCCATTTAAAGCTCAATCTTTACATTAATGACTAATTAGAGAGGAAATAGTAGTCTGATGAAATGTAAAGAGGAAAAACGAGTGAGTGAATGATTACGGGCCAAAGAGCAAATAAATGAGCGCAGAGTGAAGAAAGGAAGGAAGGAAAGAAATACCTAAACTGGTTGGTGTCACAGGAAAGGTGTTCAATATTTCACTGGAACAGTACCAACAGTACTGTATGTATTGTATTTAAGCTTTCATTACATTCTGGCATTTTGGCCTTCATACACTCAAGCTGACTTGTTTGTCTGATCAACAGTGTAAAACATAGAAAAGAAAGATATGACACATAAAAGCAGGCAGCAGTACTCTAACATGTCACTGACCTCCTCGGGCAGGGAGCGCAGAGGCTAGGCAGGCTAACAGCAACAGTGTGGCAGACTCCATGATGACTAACCTGAGCAGAAACATGAAACACACAGGAAGAGTTCACACATCAGTGTTAGTCAGACATTAGACTGTACCAGCTTCACGTCCCACATGAAGGCAGAGCGTCGAGCTCGGCTCAGTACCGTTTGCTGCTCGTCTGTTTCTAACATGTGTCACGATGCTAACGAGCTCGCTTGTTCTTATTAAAAACACGAACGGTGACGCGGCATTACGGTTATGAATATATACTTAAAAAATAGTGTGGCGAATGAAATATTTAGCTTAGCACTGCATCCCTGCTAACGCCATGTTGTTTCCGCAGTCAGAAGCAAGAAGACGGGACCGGACTTACCGAACGTGTCACTTCTGGTCCATGTGGAACTTTAGTTAGATTACAAACATGTTTTCTTTTCGTCTAAAACTGAAGAACGACAAGCAGAAATACTGTGGATGACTTTAAGCTGTGCTCCGTCCCGTCGGCGGTGCTTCTGGGGCAGGGCCATCCACTTCCCGTCAGAAGAAAGTTGTGTCGAAAGACCTCGAGGCGCCGAGCCGCGCCGACGGATCTCACAGCACGCGGATAGGCGCGAGTCATTCGTTTCGACCACGCGCCCTACAGCTGACAGTATGGAGATCTGTGTAAATACGCAGCCAACAAATGCTGTTTGCTGATTTGTCAAAGAAATTGTCTGTTAAATGCTTGTGACGAATCGCAGTCTGTGGGTGGCACGGTCCCGGTTTGGTGCGTCTCGCAGTGTTGTTTTCCAGTATGTCTCCGCCTCCCTGTTCTACGGTATTCACGTGCCCGTTAAAGATTCGACTTCCCGAAAGAAAAAAACACAAACATGGCATTGGCATTGGGTTTTATTGACTTCGTTTTTCTTAACTTGTTTCGGTTGTGCTTAGTGTTTGTTTTTTTCATTCTTTTGTATGTTTGGGAACCCAGTGGCATTTATCCTGATGTAATAAAGGTGACTCCATTGCGTCTTCCCCATTAGATTAGATTAGATTCAACTTTATTGTCACTGCACAAAGTAACAAGTTGACAACGAAATGCAGTTTAGCATCTAACCACACGTGAGTATGTACATATGAACAGGATATATAAATATAGTGCAGGTGCTGACAAGTACTAACATGTGCAGTGGTGGCCTAAACATTAAAGATCACTGGTCAGATCGATCCACCAACAGGCTAAATATGAATGAGGGTGAATTCACTGGGAATGATGTTATTATCAGCGAAATCATGTCACTTTCTTTGTTTCATTCAAAGAGCTTATACTGATCATCCATAATAATATTAACTATATTTGAACTAAACAATGAAAACATATTGTGTTTTGTATCAAAGTATCGTAACAACTTAACTGTACATGGGTAATAACTTGGGTAATGCAACAACTTTATTTCATGTCAAATTCAAAACAAACATTCTGATCATGAATCAATCATTTGCACACTTGCATTCAGACAGAAATGATTGCAGCTTATTATTTATTTGTTACTGTTGATCAGTTTGTTAACAGCACATTAGAACCTTCTGGCACAGAAAAACAGACGTCGTACTGTATGTATGTTTCAAAGTACAATCTCACTGTAAAAAGTCTGTCATGGAATTCTGATATTGTTTCAGGAATTAACCTTTTCTAACTGTATATAAGAGATTTATTCAAAGTTTGACATAATTTCATTATTTAACATGAACATTTGTCAGAAATCAAATTATCTAACACTAACTTTTTAAAATGTAACTTCATTGAAAAGATGGAGGTGTTAAGATAATGTAGCCAATCAAGAAGTTCATAATACTATCAAATACACAGGAAAGCACTGTGTATGTTTGAAGGTAATACAACTTGAATGTTGCTTCACAAAGTACATAGAAGACATTTGAATGCATCCAATCAAACAGTATTTCTCAGTGCCCTTCATAACTGTTACAAATGACTATAAAACAAACAAAGCAAAATCATTTGAGCGTTTTCTGCCCTCATTATAGTTCAGATTTGTTTTGGTGTTAGCACGAAAATGGGAAGCGAAAATGGGTCTTTGAAATTACTTCTTCGACTGATGGAAAAAGATCAGGTTTCATCAGATCATCAGGTTTCCAGTGCTACAAGCTATGCTGTGTGAAGGAGAGTGTCTCATATAACTTGAAGTTTCTCATCCTTATCCTTAAAAGATGTAGAGGTGGGCTTGGTTACATTTATTAATATATTCAAGGAGAAAGGATTCATCATGTTTGCTCAAACAAGAGAAACCTTTCTTGATTCAACTTGACAAACTTGTGTTGATGACCTCTTGTGCATGCCAGGAAAGTTTCATTCATGAGGAACTCTACAGTGTATGCAGTTTCTGGTGCACACAAAGACACTTTGCTGGTCATCACTGCACACCTTGCACATCTTGTTTTACTAGAATTGTTGATGTTACAACAAAATTCCATCTGAAAGGGTGTACACTGGGATCTTTAGGTGGGAGATTCTTTGAAAATGTATTGATTCATCTATTTTGCTGTATCCTTCTGGCTGCCCTCTATAAAGCTCTGAAGAGGTCTCTATAGATTGTTGAGCTCCAGGAGGGTTTGGTCCAGCACCTGGTGCATGTCCAGGTTCTCTTCTTTGGCTTGGGCCAGTTTCTCTGGAGATGGAAAAAAAGTCACAGGTGAGCTTTCAAATCTATTTCCTTTGAATGGAGCAGCGCCTCTGTGACCTACCAACCACTCAAAGACTTTTGCATCCGTTCATACACACATTCACACAATGATAAATGCCTTAAAATACACACACACACACATACACACACACACTGATTTCACACCAATTTTAGAGGTCCTTTAGACAGACCATGCATCATTGTTGTTGCTTGAAGTCACTTTCTGTTTGCGTACCGGCCCAGAACACAAAGATAATCAGTTTATTCTGATAACAAAGCCACACATCCTTCTATATGTTTATAATGACAAATGGTTCATCACTTAATCAATTGATTTTCTGTCTGTTTTCCCTGTTAAAGGGTTTTTTGTGGGCAAGTTTTTCCTCACTCGAACCGAGGGTCTAAGGACAGAGGGTGTCACTCCCTGTACAGATTGTAAAGCCCTCCGAGGCAAATGTACTTTGTGACTTTGGGCTATACAAATAAAATTTGTCTTGATTGATATTTATTATTATTTTTTTTTAACCTTATTCACTTGTGTGGCATTAGATTTCTTAGATTTAAGGCCCACATCCTGGTGTTGGCTGACGGAGTTAAAAATAATAGTTATGCACAAAAGCTGCTACGTTCATGAACTTCACCTGAAACTGCATCACTGTTCCAAAGTGTGTGAGCAGGGAGAATTTTACAGTAGGTGTAAAGTGGCCTCATATCAATGACAGGATAGATATGGAGTAGTCCAGAGCAGTTCCAGTACTTGTGCAATGTTGAAATACTAGTAATGAAATCTAGAGTGCAGTATTCTGCATTGTTTATTGCACGTTTTAAGAAGAGTTTCAGTGTTCTCACAAGCTTTCAGACAATCAGTCATGTACTCGTGTCAAAGAAGAAAGCACCAAAACGGCAGTGCAGACAAACCAAACTACCCAGTCTACAGCTATGTGGGCTGGACTTTGAGTTAAATGCTAATATAAATATTCTAATAACAAAGATAACATGTTAATATGTTAAGCTGGTATAATGTTAACATGTTCATCAACGTGCTAACAGAGCAGCAAACACTGCATTCAGCTAAGGCTGATGGGAATGTTTAAGTCAAGGTTCCAGACATTACAGATTCTTACTCTGACCTGATGATGAAGCCAGATGAAATGTTGCTCTCTTTGCTTCCATTGATTTTACATGACATGATTCCACAGTGAACTGAAGACTGAGAATAAGACTCTCCGCTGAAATCTGCACTTCAGGGTGAAAAGTGCGTTGTGTGAAGTATAATTAGTGAATGTGTTTGATGTTTTTAGCACTACATTACTGTATTTTCTCTCTCAGATCACAGCTGGCACTAATGCAGAAAATCAATGGAGAAAAAATAACATTGCTTTTATTAACTATTCAGTGACAGTGGGCCTTGTGCAAAGAACTTACTTCTTCACTTTAAATCTCCTTAAAGTGATTTTTGTGAAGTGAAAAATACTTTAAGTGAACACACTTTAAGTGAAAAATTGAGCAGCAGACATTTCAATGGCAACCACACTGAAGCTAAATGTGATCAAACTACAGCAGCCATTTTATGTTCATCGTCTTCACTTCATCCATCTCGTGTATGAGGGTGGAGGCAAAGCTCTGTGAAACATGGTGAGAGGGTGCCTGAATACTCTTCATGCTTCCTTATTTCTGTTCTAAAAATGCATGATGGTTTGCTATAAATCCGTTACTGATTTATTATACACACACTGCTTCTAAAAGTCAAATAGAGGAAATAAATGGAAGAGGAAAAAAAGGCAAGACTGGAAAAAGACAGAAAAGTCAAGAGAGCTTAAATACATTTATTACAGAGGTGGAGGGAGAACAGATTTACATGAATATGTGAACAAAGAGGACATGAAGTCAGTGAACCAGCAAACACACAACAGTGACGGGCTAAGCAGAAACCTCTGTAAACCTTCTGTAAAAAGACCAGTGTAACACGGATACAGCTTACTGAAGGCTGCACATTCTGCACAGTACATTTCTAGAATCTTCTAGCCCCTGATATCACTGGAATGGAACAAGACAACAGGAAGCGAGCAGACAAGAGTTCCGACAGGAAGGAAGAGCCGAGAGGAAGTGAGAAAGTGGCTACAGAGTAGTCATGTCGTTGAGTGCCAGGTCCAGCTCCTCACTGAGAGCCTTGCCTTTCAGCTTCTGAGCATAAACTTCATCTGGATCAGGACACACACACACACACACACACACACACACACACACACACACACACACACACACACACACACACACACACACACAGCAAGACCAAGAAAAGAACAATGGAAACAGAATGAGGCAAAAGGATAAGAAACAAGAGTACAACAAAGAGAAAACCCCTTCGACCATCACCATCATCATCACATGAGCTCATTTCTACAGCTGATCAGGCACAACAACAGCTAAAGTTGCTTAGTTGTAACTTGAAGCTCTATAGAGTTTAAATAGTAATTGTTTATATACCCACAAACTGCAGTGTTATTAATGAATGCTCCACTCAAGACTTGCCAGAGCAGCCACAGGATCAGTCTCAGTCCAAGTCTAACAAACACTTCAGACATCAAAAGGGCAAATCATGCAACTGTAATGGCAGTGTGAAGGCAGGAAACGCCCACATACGAACATTGCTGCTGTCTTTTTCTGCCATTTGACTCATTCTATGGCACTTATTTGGCTGTGTCTATGGTATGCATGTTGAGCCCTCTGAATTACACATAGCTGTGAGGTTCCTTGTGATGAAAACTTTGTTTCTGCCCATCTCTCTGAGGGTGTACATGGATATCTTGAGGACATTTGTGCAGAGACCAAAATGAATGACCATTTGGACGTATGGAAGCACCTATGCAAAACCCAACTGCAGTATAAACAAAGCAACATGCATGTATGTCATATGTGTGTATTAGAGGGCAGTTTATACTTTCTGTAGATGCAGACATCAGCAGAATTCATGTCATGTTGGACCTCAGAGCTGTGCACATGCAGATAATACACTTTGAGCATTATACACTATGTGGATGTGAGCTCCCCTTAAGTAATATCAAAGGCTCAGTGTGGCATTTGAAAGCACCATGATTACTGATTACTTTGCAGATCCTTGTCTAACTGTGCTCATCAAGGCGACAAGACTACAAAGGTGAAAAGCACAGAGCATGTATCGTTCTGTATATCTAACATACTGATAGAGATACAGTTTTAGCTGGTCATTTATAGAAACATGACAATTCATAAACATACTCTAGCTAAATCTAACCAAACTTTAAAACAGCAGCATCATATCAGAAAACACATATCTGTATCTGGTAGCTCACTCTGTCGTTGGGTATGTTCAGCTGGTGACTCTCATATATTTACATACTAAGTACAAACCAGTTCTCAGACTGCATAACCAGACAAATAACATGAACCTGATCATCAGTAATTGAGTTGAAAATGATTTGGTACTTTATCAGTTCAAATGACAGTACACAGCTGATGCTTACTTTAACTGCTTGAATACTATTTACTGCAGGACAGTGAGTGGACATGTCACTGGTGTCAGTGGAAGAACTGGAAGAGACAAAAAATGAGTGTTGAATACCTTCCAAATCATCAATGGTCTTCTCCAGCTTGGCCACAGACCTCTCTGCAAACTCAGCACGGGTCTCAGCCTGAGACACAAAGCACAGCAACATTTGTCAATAAACAGACTCGCTATTCTATCAATACCATGGAGCAGTTAGAGTAACACTGTAACACAAGAAAAAAGCTCACCTCTTTCAATTTGTCAGTAAGAACTTTGATTTCTTCTTCATATTTATCCTCCTTTTGTGAGTACTGAAATACAACATAGAAGGAATTAGAAAGTACAATTCAAATACAAATACATTTACAGTCCATGAGGAGACAGACTTTAAAAAAACATGGCAAATATACTTCTTTATTTTAAAAGAAAAGAAAGGCAAGCAGGACGCATAATTAAATGCAAATTTAAAATGCCTCTCTAACATATTCATTACAATACATTCAGGTCGTAGATCATCAGTCATTTTGGAAAAAGGTTGGTTACAAACCTTTTTGATGTATTTCTGCCTACTGCATGACAAAAACAAGCTTTAACCAATTCACAAAACTGTGATTATACTGTTTAAAAAGAAAAAAAAGATGTTCTACAAACTAACATAAGTCAAAACGAAGTTTTAAAAGTTTTATTGTCGGGGACAAAGTAAGATTTCCTGTGACCAAGGTCAATAAAAGCAACTGTCTGTCACATTTAATCCAGAATTTGAAACTAAGGTTCATTTGTTCAAGGACCATCCTCCTCTCCATATCTGTCTGTACATGTCCTGGACACTTCGTACATTAATATGGACAGCATATATACAATGTGACTGGATAGTCCGGTGGCTGAACGCCCCTCAGCTCGTACCTTCTCAGCCTGGGCTTCCAGTGACTTCAAGTTGTTGGTGACATTTTTCAACTCTTCTTCAAGGTCACCTGATTTACTGAGTGACGTAAGAGGAAAAGCAAGAGAAGAATAGGCAGTGATTTGAAAGGTAGGATAGCAGAAGAGATCAAACCCTGACAGTACATAGGACTGAATAATGCAAGGGTGTTTTAAAGGGTCAGTGTAGGCTGCCAAACACCAAAATGAAAGTCTATTGTTATTCCTATTGTCAACAAACCCCATGAAAAGGCCCAAACCAAACCAAAGTGGTAGTTTGTTTCTCAGTAATGAATACTCTTACTGCTTACACTGAGGACATGAATCAGAAAAACACCACACGAATGTGTTTGAAAATGGAAATATTGAATTTTTTAAAGTCTTTTTAGTGGAGCTGAATGGGGCGCTGTAGCCAGGAGGAATACCATCAGGCTTTGGAGGGGCATGCCTCACTCACAAAGCACTCTGACTATACAGCTGCCATTACACTACTGATACACTGATCGAGGTCACCTTCAATTATAACTGTACTTGCAGCAGCAAGTGCTTCATGGATTATGCCTCACAGGCTACATACTGACAGCCTTAACTGTGATTGGGAAAGGTTGTTGGCCTGTACAAGGCCTGAAATACATTTACCATGTCTAAAAAAACACTATACCTGAACATTAACCAATGAGTGACCATGTAACAATGTAGCTTTTTCATGAGATTTGTTGACAAGAAAAGCAGCATAGATCATCCATCAGAGAGCAGATTAGACAGAAAACAGAGAGAGGGGCTGAGAGCCTGCAGGCCAGAGGAGCAGAGGGCAGGCAGCAGGTCAGAATTAGACCTTGGACTTAAGTTACAGTAAGTACCTCTTCCTCTCCGCACACCATGGACTTCAAATTCTGGTCCATTTGTCGGAGCTCCTCCTCCAGCTCCCTTACTCGTCTGCAGGGGTTAGTCCAGGAGGTCAGGGGTGAGGAGTTACAGTGTGCAGCCATAAAACAATAACAAACAATAACAAGTCCCACACAAGTGATGGTGGTGTATTTAGGCATTGCATTACATTAAACCACACTGAAGGAGAACACAAATCACACATCCTGGAGCCAGATGCACAAAAATGTGTGTAGATTCACAACTAAAACTGTGTGTACGCACAAAGACAGAAAAACAAGCTGTGTGCAACAGCTGGGAACAGATGCACGTGCACAACCTTCATTTCAACTCCCATAAATGAACGTAGAAACATCTGTGTGCATATCGATACTTGTATCTGCTCCACCACTTATTAGACCTGTCAATGAGAAGAACGGCAAAGAATAACAAGTGCTGTTTAACTGTGTGCAACCATTCTGTACAACTGTGGCTATCGTGATCATTAAACGACGACGAAGGATGATCAACAGATAATTAAAAGAGTTCATATTGAAACAAACTTTACACTCAAGTGATTTACAATTAAGAACAGTTTTTATCTTTAGACTTTTAAACACATAACCATACTTTGTGTAAAACATACAACTCAACTGCATGACTCTTTTCTTTATGCAATACTTCACTTCACACACCTGGTCTGAAGTACGTGGGTGCACATTCTTCTTTTAAAAATACCAGATGATATGGTGAAAAAGTTGTGCGCATGGTTTCGTGCATACACATTGTTTACACATCTGGCCCCAGGTTTGTATGTGATTTGTGCATTTGTTATGTTCTGCAGCTGGTGATTCCTACATGGTACCTGATTCATACATCAGGTAAATTATCAATTAGTCAACTAGTTCAATCATTTAGGTTGTTTATATAGAACAAATGCAACAACATGCGTTCCTACTTCTCTTTCTAACCCAAATGATTAATTAGTCTGTTGACAAAAGAAGTGACAATGATCATTAGTTGCGGTTGTTAAAGAAATCATTATGAGACCATGCAACACTCACAACTCCCACTGATTACAATATAAACACTAAAGGGATAATATTATTGTTCAGTAAGAAATTCATCAATGACCAGTGAATGTGTAAAATGTATCACATGTTGTCACAGTAGTGATCACATGATCTCTTCTATGACAACATGAATAATGTACCGTACACTCTTCTATCGGTGTGAGTTTTCAAGGTGCGGGTGTTGACTTACGCCTCAGCCACCTCAGCACGCTCCTCTGAACGCTCCAGATCTCCCTCTAGGATCACCAGTTTACGTGCAACCTGCAACCATTCAGCATATACAGTGACTCCTCCAAACTCCCACAACAATGATCTTTTCTCACACTCTTTATTATGTCCCTTTTAGCATTTATCCTCACTGACACTATTACTGCGTCGGAGTCTATACTACATGCTGCACTAATTGTGTATAGTATGTATTAGTTTCAGAGATGGAACAAAGTCATTGTTCCCAAGACCCCAAGTGAGTTTCATGTTTTGGCTACGATGTCAGTCCGAGTTGTAAATTCATAACTCCCCATCTACCAAATACAGAAACAGGTAGTTCATTTATAAAAATAACTCAAGATTTGTAAAATTTGTGTTTACAGCATTATTTGGAGTGTTATTTCTGTGACACCACCACATCCTAATTTCTTAGTGTGAGTGAGTGTTTTGCTTATTGCTGTTTTTGTCAACCATTTATATCAATGACATATTCTGTTTATTCTTTTATATTTGGCATCCCTGATTGTTCTGATTGAAGCCACTTTTCCAATGTGAACACACTAAAGAATTAGCATGAAGCATTCGTTTGGAGTGTGGCATTGGGACGCAGCTTGTGTTTTTGAATCGTCTGGGATGTTTAGAATGTTTTGCAAAGACCATGAAGAGCCAGTGATTTCCCCACCTCTTCATATTTGCGGTCGGCCTCCTCAGCAATGTGTTTGGCCTCCTTCAGCTGCATCTCCTGGATCTCCATTTTCTCCTCGTCTTTTGTTGCTCTGTTCTCTATGACCTTCATTCCTCTGAATGACAAGATGACAAAATAATTGTTATTATATTACATAGTCTCATTCAACTGTACATCTGAAAACCATTTTAATTGTTGAAGGGGCCTTTTTATACTATATAATATTTTTTTAGATGCTATGAGTCCTATTCAGCAAATGAAACTAGTCCAATACAGTACTACACAACACACTACATGGCATCTTTGTTATATTTGACCTTGAGCCCATGAAATAAACCAGTACTCTTATACTAAGATACAACCTGCTCCAGATTTGCTGCATGTCAATTTGATTGTGGCTGTTTGATTAGACTTCTTTTGTGTATTTGGTAACTATAGGAAATAGATTTTATGTGGATGGACACAAAGCTCTTTACCTCTCACTCTCGTCTGCAGCTTTTTCAGCCTCTTCCAGCTTCTGCAGAGCAGTAGCCAGTCTCTCCTGAGCTCGGTCCAACTCCTCCTCTACGAGCTGGATACGCCTGTTTAGAGATGCCACTTCTGCCTCAGCCTGTAGACACACACACACACACACACACACACACACACACACACACACACACACACACACAAACGGAAGAAGCATATAAAAAATTAGCCAATAATTAATCAAAATTTGAAAAAATGTAAGACATAATCAATGCAACATATTTTATGTTTATTTGTTTATTTAACTCTTACAGCATCAAAATGATGAATATGGCTATACAGATACAATTAGAAACAACACCTGGGACGAGACAGGCTTTAAAAACTGAGGTCACGCCGATCAAACAGTCATTTATAGCTAGTTTATTATGCAAAGTATAAGTTTCGCTGACTGTAAAATCTAAAAGAAAAGAAAATAAACAAACGGAGAATAAAAAAACTATGATAAAGAAATACACAGCAATAATAAAGAGGTCACTGGACTTGTTTCCGCAGAGTTATGAATGAAGTGCTGTTTTCATCGTTCAAAGTCGCGTGCTTTCGGAGTTCATGAATTCCCATCGTTTCCGGTGTTTCGGTTTCATCAGCGACCGTGTTAACTCGCGACATTCAGCGATTTCGAATGCATCCCTGGTAACAGGCTACGGTAGTTACGGCTGTCGAAAGCAGGGAGAATTTGTAACTGTCAAACAAGACACCAAAGACGCACTATCTATGTTTTTCTAACGTTAAGTCCAAACTAAACAAAGGCATTCTCGGCTGACGGTCGTCAGTTAACAGGGTCGTTAGTTAAACCGTAACACCAGCTAGTGTTCCAGTTCTTCTGTGAACTGTTCCGACGTGTTACCCGCTCCCTGGCCTGCCTCTCCATGTCCGCCTCCCCCTGCAGCAGCGCGGCTCGGTCCTCAGCCTCGTACGCCACTTGCTGCAGTGTTTGAATTTTCCTTCGTACGGAGTCTATGGACGCGAAGGCCGCCATCCTGAGAGGACCCAACTCCGCTTCTTGCAGGTTCAGGTGTGTCCATGGCAACGGAGTCAGGGCGGAATCAACGCAGTCTTTTTCCGGTTACAAAATAAAGTTCAGACTCTGATTCTGAGTGTGGTGACATGAACAATTAAAGGGCTAATGTTTAAGTGCACATTAGTATAAGATCATTCAAAGTTGTTCCCACGTTTTAATCAAACGACTCAATGACCAATAATGCCCTCTGGAATAATGGCTTTCTGGAGTACTTGGATTCAACTCTTACGCATCAGCAAACAGTTGTGTAATATTAAGTTTAAATAAAATAATAAATGAGTACTAATATATTATATTACTATACAACAAGTAGCTTCTATAGCTGCTTTCAGGGTTCAATATTGTTTAATAGCGTAGTATTTAATGGTGTTGAATATCTATCTAAGTTCTAGCACAGTTAAGGAGGTTAATAGTGGTTTATTATATACATTATGAGTGGTTCAACATGAATGTAAGTGCAGCAGTCCAAGGAGCAGCAGCAGTCTGTACAAGATGAGCCAAGCAAGAACACAGGAAACCAAATACTCCACACCGAGCTCTCCAGATTGGGTAGAGTGGATGGCATTTGCTTCGAGGTGTTGACAACCTTTATTATACGTTGGTAGAATCTGATACTGCACATGACAGAACAGCTCAGCAGGGAGCCTGCTGCTCAGCAGTAGCTAATGATGATGCTTTGGCCATTCAGCACAACTCAGCTATAAATTGTACTCCACAAGATCAACATTGGAATAGTCATGACTGTTGGACATGAAATAGTGTAGTGTAGTGATGGGAGTGTAGAGTTTGACTGACAGTAACAAAGTAGTGTCTCAAACACAGGAGCAGCTAAGACTTGACACTAAAGGTTTATAGCACTGGTAGTGTCAGTGATGGTGTAAATTTACAGCTGTGGAGTAACACAAGTCAAATGGACTGCTGCTACTTTTTTTACAACGTCTGATTAAACAGTGATATATGAGAGATCTCAGAATTAGAGAATTTGTCAACGACATGACACTTGTGTTATTGTATGAGGGGTGTAATGTTGTGTCTCTGCAGTAATGTGACCACTGACCACTGGCATCAGCTCTCTTTACTCACATCTGCTGCCTTTTTCTCTGCCTGCTCCAGCTTCTCCTGGGCATCCTTCAGCGACTCTGAGTATTTGTCCAGCTCATCCTCCACTCCTTTCAGCTTCTTCTGCAGACCCAGCAGCTCCTCCTCCAGCTACAGACCGAGTGTACAACACACAGGACACAGAGCATGTCAGATAGTTGGAAAGATGGACACATAAAGAATAATGAAATAGTCACAGAACATCTTTTTGCTTGACCTGTAAAATCAGTATTCTCCAACCAATGTGGTTCAGATTAAATCTCCTACTAAATACATATATACCAAATTCATATCAAATTCATGTTTGAATAAACTAATGAAGGAGGAGGTCAGGGTGGATGGTTTGATGTACAAAGCTAAAGGTCTTGCCTTCCACGTGTTGTCAGTTTTAGGCTGCTAAAACGCATTGGTTATGTTCAGGATGGATAGTGGCTTTGCTTCGGTATTAAAACATATGTTCAAGTCAGTATTGTCTTTCTCTTTTCATCTTACCCTACTCAGTTTTCAATCATTGCACCTTTGCACCATTGCTGCGCTAATGATGGACAGTTTTTACAAACTAATCAAATGTAGTGGAAGACATTTTATTCAACATATCTTCTTCCCTGTGTAGCCGAGGCACGGCAGGTCTGATCTTCCTTCATTTTTAAACTAGTAACCAATGCAGACTCAGCTGAAAACATTTTTATCAGACATTTATAAGATTCTGCTCCATCCCAAAAGACTTAACATTATTATTTATTATATCATTAAGCATGTTTAGGGTGGCTATGGCTCATGAGGAAGAACAGTTTGTCCACTTATCAGTAGGTTGCCAGTTTGATCCATCTGCATGTTGGTGTGTCCTTGGGCAAGATACAGAACCCCATTGCATGATAACCTCTGCTGTCATTGGGAGAATGTCACATGTAGTGTAAAGCACTTCGAGTGGTCAGAAGACTAGAGAGTTACCATCCATGTCACAAAGATATGACCAAATTCCATTAAGTAATTATTACACTTAATATCCAATAAACTCAAGTAAAAGGCAGATTGTCATGAAAAGTGCTGAGAGGATAAACCCAGTTTATGACCCTATAACAGAAAATATCAATCGACGAGCTGCAATGTAAGCGTTTTCTTGTTCACAATGAAAGGAGCCATTTTGGCTTTTATTAGCCAATGACTCATTTCCAAAGATTGTTTCAGCAAGTTGCCATTTACAACAACAGCTTGGAGGACTATAAAAAGCCAATTTAATGTGGCCCGACCACAATGTCCCCAGGACAAATGTCTTTCCTATATCGTTTCTGACAGTCTCTCCTAGTCTGTAGCCATGTAAGGCCTCTCAGTCACAAATAGCCTGGAGCAGTCCTGATCCTACAGTCGACATTGTGACAACTCCCAAACCAACAGCCTTAAATGTCTTTCTGTGAAGAGCAACAATTCAAAGAGGGAATACAGAAATAGATATGTCAGTATTCAATGTTCACAGTCAAGGAGAAGTAATTGTGCCGGCTGGGGTCCTCTGGGAACAAAAGCTATGTAGACAGATGCATCGTTAAAAGTGCATTGATTGCTACGCGATTTTGTCAGTTACACTGTGGAGTCAGAGAGAGACCGCAAGTCATCCATGAAGGAATGTCATGTGTCAATATGTTCTTTGGCTAAAACAAGCTCTGACACATTTTTTATTTGCAGCTGAATTTGTCAGTGGGCAGCACATTTTCAGTGAACTGGATGGTAATTTTCATTGGTTGTTCAGCATATGCATAATTCCAAATGTCTATTCTCTGAATCTGCAAACTGAGCTGTCACAGACTTTGCTTCTATATATTTCTTGACATATTCACATCAAGTCTGTGAGGTCACTGTGCCATAAGGATAAAACGAGTGAGTGTGAGTCACAGTCATTTCCATGGACATGAAAGCAAAGCCAGTTCTTGACTCTGTAAGCCCATATCAATCATAGGAGGCTAGTCATGACATTATTATGCTGAAGCATTATGGAAATGACTTTTTTTGCACGGTGGTGCACATTCAGCTGTATCACATTTCGTAATATGACATGAAAATGTACAACATGAGATACAGTAGAATCAGGATCTTATAAATGTATTATAAATAATTATAAATAATTATTTCCATCAGCATCACATTAGTTAACTGTTTAAAACACTGTATTACATTTGAACTCCTAATAGACACAACTGATCATGACATTTTTTCTTGGGAAACATGCAGATTACAGGGTTACTTATGGATGGCCCTGTGTCTAAAATCAGTTTGTTAGATATGGTGTCCTGCAAGGTTCCATATTAGGCCTAGAGCTCAGGTGCTTTAACTTTAATAACAGCTTTAACAAATTCACATCTGGCCAAGAACAGTCCACTGTCTAATAAAGAATGGACTCGGTATTGATGACTTGACACCAATAGTTGTTTGCTGGTCTACGCAAAGTGCTTTAACATTTCCATCAGGAGTGATACAGTTTCCTATTCATGCGTTAACAATAATACCAAGCTTACCCATACACACAGCACAGCACAGCTATTGGAAGCTATTCTACAGTATGTTCCATATGTTGCCCAACACTTTAACTGAACTAGGGATCCAGGAATTGAACAACAAGCTGAGCCACAGCTGTCACAATCTTTACATTTAAAATTCTAAATGTTAAAATTTGTTCTTAAAGAACTGTGACGATGATGGCTGTCAGTGCCCCTAGTTGTCAAACTATTTAATGACACATTTTCTAATTACCTCAAAAATATATTCAGCAACTTTTTAGATCAATAATTGGTGTATATACTCTGATATGATCTGTAATCAAATACTAGTATATCTATAAACTAATATCAGGGGGATATGCATACCTGCACATTTAAGAGAACAATTATCTTTTGTTCAACATCTTTAAAGCAAAACTGTAGCTTTGGATCAGCTGAGAGCACCTATAGAGGAGTCAGCAAAGTGATTGAGTGATGTCAGTCCATCAGTATCTGTGGTCAGAGCTGACCATGTAAGGCTGTTTGTGCATGTGAGGCGAGAAGAATACCACAGCTCCCTCTCTCACTTTAACCCTTTGTGCGTGTGTGATGGATTCATCCATCAGTGCCTGCTGCTTTCTCCAGTCTGCTTCAAACTTTTGTATGAAGTTATTCTGATTGATGTAGTCATATCTGAAACATTGTCCATTAATAAAAGTACATTATATCTCCAACAATATGTAGTGTCTGATTTGAGGTGACAAACAGCCAGTGTGTGTGTCAGTATGTGTCTACCTGTTTGCATTTGTCCTCTGCTCCCTTCTTGTCCCCCTCAGCCTGCTCTGCCCGGTCTATCGCGTTCTCCTTATCCAGCTTCAGCATCTGCATTTTCTTCTTGATGGCCTCCATGGTTCCTCAGGCTGTGTTCTCTCAGCAAAGAGAAGAAAGAGCTTGTTTATCCGGACAGAGACAGAGGCAGAGACAGAGGGCACCGGTCTGTGGCGGGGACAGAGGTGGACAGGAGCACGTGAAGGGCTTGTCTGAACTGCTCGGGGAGAGCTCGAGGATGGACTAGCAGCTGCACGAGCCCCACACGTTTTTTTTTTTTTCAAAGTGGATCTGCACGAGGATGGTGCCCATATTTAGGCAGCGAGATGACTTGTGTGTGTGTGTGTGTGTGTGTGTGTGTGTGTGTGTGTGTGTGTGTGTGTGTGTGTGTGTGTGTGTGTGTGTGTGAAATCAGGTCGGTTTTCATTGATATCATCACATTAGTTTGTCAGTTCTCCACCCGTGATGCCAGCAGGTAACATAATTATACATTTGAATTAGAATCCAACAATGTGAGAGCCTATAATACGTGATATTTGAGAATGAAGTAAAGAAGTAATAACATGTTCCATTCTTCACCAACCTTAATTAAATGTGATATAAATCGTTATGAGGACATGAGCAGTTGAAGCATTAAACAATGAGAAGTGTAAATCAGTGTATGTCACCTGATAATGACCTGCAAATCAAATACTGTTGCTTTCCCCCTCATCTCAATCCGATGTGTGTGAATGAAGTTTCCTGCTGTCAGTCAGAGCATGTTGGGTGGGCATGACATTACATTACATTACATTGCATTTAGCAGACGCTTTTATCCAAAGTGACTTACAGGGGAGGACATAAGCTGTAAGAGGTGTAAGGAGCACAGAGTAGTTGTTAGTTTTGTTAGTTTTTGAAACAGGAACACCAGACACTGCACAGCATGAAAACGTGTGTGTGTGTGTGACAGTGTGTAGTTTTACAATGTGCTCTACTTACTGAAGCACAGGTGAGTCTGGTTTTTTTACCTGATCCTGTGAGTGTCTTAAAATTCACGTGTTGCATTTTACTTATTTTAGGTGAGGTTGTACTTATGTTTTTTTTTAAGGTGCATATTGTTAAATTCATTTGTGATTCATCTAATTAACACCTTGACTCAGGTGGGAGGTCAAGGGGAGGAAGGTGGGGGCCAATAGTGGTCTTCACTTCTACCTTTTTTTTCAGGGCACCAGAGGAGGTTAATACCTGACTAAACCTCAATAATGTTTTAGTTGCTACAGATATAATTAGATATAACATCTGTATCTATCTATATAATAGATATAATGTATTGAATAAAAACAATAACAGTAAACAGGATATGATATGATTATATGCTTTAAACATCAAATATGGTTCATATACAGGCTGGCTGGATGGAGAAATGAACATCATTCGGGCAGCATTGTTTCCTCCACACGAATTGTACATGAATGTGACTGAACACAAAACAAAAAGGTGCCACTTGTTGAGAAACCTTTCTGTGAACAGGGTGAGAAGAGTGAATGCTAATAAATGAAAACAATGAAATGAAGTGTGAAAGGAATGCACATCAACGTTTTCACTGAAAACTGGCTTTATTGAATATAAATCTCTGTTACAGTGCCCATGAGGTGGTACGCTGTACATCAGCATTACATTTATACCACGGATAAGTCAAAATGTGAACAAAAGAAAAAGTAGGCTAGTTGTGCCATGTTTGTTCTAAAATAATATGAAAAAGAAAGACACATATGGTCTAAGAGTGGATTTAAATGATGCTGTGATACATTAATGGAATGAGTTATGAATGTGCACTCAGAGGGAAAATGTTTAGTATCAGTTAATGATACTTGACAAATACATTTAAAGGCACTTAAAAGCACTAAATTACTGGGAATAAAAGTGAGCAAACATTAGGCCCTTGGTAATGAGAAATAAACTGAACTCTATGTAAATAATATCTGACAGGAAAGCCTAAAACCTCATGTATATCGCAGATTAGAATCACATGATTGTGCTGTGACAGTAATTCTCTGTGAAGTAATAAGCACTGCATCAAATACTAACATAAGCACAGATAACATGTTAGTGGAGTAAGTCACTAGACGTTGAGCACCCAAATACAGTCAATATGATGTCAAATGTCTTGAAGTTAAATATATATGGCTTCATAATCTCTACACAAACAGGTCTTCTAATCCAGGCCTAAATACTTTAGCTGCTTGAATCAAAATACTGACACACAAAACTTTGACGTAGATATTGAAAGAGACCTTTCTAATACATTTAATAGTTCAATCTTTAAAAAAATAAGGTTTTTCCACTTTGATTTGTTCCATCGCAAAGTAAATTTTTTCCAAATCTAAACTTAAAAACGGCAACATTTTATTTCATTGTCATTTTAGATTCAAACAGTATCTAATGTACGTACTGAATATCATCACCGTCATGGGAGCACAGAACATAATCAGTCGCTTACACGTCGAGTCTCTTTGCCCCTAAACATGTGCACACACAAAAAAACATCTGAACAGAAAATTTGCATAGATTATGCATCATTTGCATAGAAGAATAAATTGTGCTTGCCTTCATATCTATAACATCCAACAGGAAAGTCCTAACGGTGAAGGTGCGCATAACTTATTTTAAGGACTTTAAGAAGCCACACAGCAAGTACCAATGAAGATAAAGAAGGATGAAAAGGAAAAGATATATATATTGAAAAGTATATAGATAGATATCTTAATAAAGACTTAAAGTATATATATATATATTTATGTAAATTCCTAATCATTGGTATTATTATGATTTTGACTTGAATGATCCTGACACATTGCTGGAATTGGAGTCAATCTATCTAATGTTACGTTTCTACTGAAGCATGAAGCCTCATGTAACTAGTGGAAGGTCCTGAGCATTCCATGGATCACTGTTGCATTTCTGTTGGAGCATGTACACTCTCACTGTTCCTGGCCGTCCTCCCGCAGCTCAGAGGGAAGGAACTTGTACTGTTGCTGTCTGATCATGGCCAGCTTCTTCCTGGCCTCATCAAGCTCCCTTTCTTTCCTTAGCATCTCCTCTTGAGCAGCGATGATCTGCAACACAAAACAGTCTGTCAGTATACTAAGGACCACACCAGCTTCAATCAGAAGTATTGACCATTCCCTTAAGCCCTCGCCCGCATTGATAGCAGCAATAGTTCAGAAACCAAGACTAGTCTGGGCTGTCAAGCTTTGAATTGGACACCTGTGTGTTGAGTCATATCTTTTAATGAAAAACTCAGTCAGTTTTAGGCTATGGTTAGTTTCCCTGTTTGGTTTCTTGTTGGATGTAGTGACATTTATAATCCAGAAATTTAAACCTAACTTGGTATCTGAGATAACACTACATTATATTGGATGCCCCTCTAGGTCCTGGAAGACAGCGGATCCCAGAAACCTGAGGGTTTTCCCAGCACTGATGTAGAATATTCGGGGAGTGTTGTGTAATACCCTGTCATTTGTACAGTTTTGAACATGTTCATTTCCAGGTTGTTTTAACTACAAGAGTTGAGTCTTGAGATGCAGTCATTTGTGTGGCAGCAAGCCCCAGAACACTCAATGATGATCAACACATGATCAAATGTTTTCTCTGTATCCAATGAGATTAGGGCCTCAGGTATAGTTGAGGTGGAGGGATTATATAAATCACATTAAACAATCATCTGTGGTTTAGAAAAAACTGTTTCATGGATAGCAGACTTATAGGGAAGGAGCTAAAGCAGGACAGGGGCTGAATGAAGTTGAGGCCTGGGGTAATGGTCAAGAATAGGTGCTAATTTGTTTTCTTAGAAGACAGGTAGAACAGGGGCTTCTTAACTTGTTTTTTAGACTTTGTTTTTTAACTAACCTATAACTAACTATACATAACTTGCATATAAAATAATATTCCTCTAATGTATGCCTTTAAAGAAGAAAGGTCTTCATTTGCTACCTATCAACTCCATTAGCACTGCAGCATGGTCTTATATCATAATAGCATTATATAAACAGCAGTGGATGGAAGGGAGCAGACAGTTATATTAAAAGGAAATAGTCGATGTGTGTGAATATCTGATGAACAGGAGAAGAAGGAGCAAACCTCCCAGAAGAGTTGAGATATATCAGGCAATGTGGAGAACACCAACTTATACGTATCCCAGAGCTTAGATACTGGCAGGAATCACAGAGGATTAGGAAGTCCTGATAAAATGACATGTCTCCTGTTATGACTCCAGAGAAAACTAAATAACCACACTTATGACTTAAAATTGATAAGATTAGATAAAATCTGCACATTCTACCTTAGTACTTTTTGTAAATATGTACATTTGTGATTCCCTCCTTAATTCTATCTTTCGCTGCTGTTAACAAGTGAATTTCCCTGTTGTGGGATAAATAAAGTATTATCTAATCTAATCTAAAACTTTATTGTCATTGCACATTGTTGATGTAATGTATGATTGTAATCAGCCTCCAGATATTGAAGAGAATTCCAACAGCTCTCCCTGACTGCTGTACCATACTACACTGGGTCACAGGGTCACGTGTAGGGCTAAACATGAGCAAATATACATTGGGTGGAATGTGGAATGAACGGTATCAAAAAGAGTAGTAGCGCTTCTCTCCACTGAAACACATACTTTTTACTTTTTAAATCAGCAGATAGCACAAGATGGAAAGCTTCTTACCATCATTTGTGCTTACCACTGTGAAGAAGAGTGGAAGCTTGGGATATGTCTGAGGCACGTGCAGAATCTTATTTTTGACCTGACAGTTGACAGTAGAGGACCATAATGACAAAGGCCAGGGTGCCTCACCCACATTGAGTTTTACATGTATGATACAGCTCAAACAAGTAGAGATGGCCTTTCAGTAGCCTGGCAATAAGTTGGTCAGGCACAGGTACCTTCACCAGTTGGATGTTGTTTCTCCTGAATTTACCCTCCAAGTCCAGGTTTATAACAGATGTGTTTTTAATCACCAAGTGGAGCATGGATTGGAGTGGCCCAAAGTTTGGAGTGTGACTAACCGTGCTAGCATTACTAGCATCCTTTACCAACAGAGATGAGTTAGCAGAGAGTGAGGCTTTGTTGTGGCCAATGCATGCAGAATCCAGCTTTGACTGAGCAGGCGACATTGTCAGATTTAAAACTCAAAACCTATTTTTAAAAAGTATGTTGAACGATTACCTCCAAAATAATGACCACTGACTAATACGTGCTAGATTATAGTTCTAATAAATGTAATAGTGTCACATCCTATGCTTGACAGTGCCACACACTGTGCTTGTATTTGTGCTCATGTTGTGGTTTGGACCTTTGTCTCACCTGAGCAATACCTCCGACCATCTTACTCTTGACCACCACAGCCTGGTCATCCTGAGCATCAAACGCTGCCTTCTGTGCTGCCTTCACCAGGTTATCAGAGGCTCTCTTCACAGCATTTCCAGCAGCCTGCAGAAAAACACAGTGAGTCAGGATTAAAAAGCAAGTTGAGTGTGAAAGTTCATCCTTGACATTGGAACAATAAACTGAAAAAAGTTCACTTAGTAGCTTTTTCTGGAGCTTTTCATGGTTCAAAGTTTTAGTACGGGCTAGCCAATGGACCTTGATCTAAGAATTTTTCTCAAACTAGTTGAAGGGAAGACAAGTGAAGGAATGTCTAGTATCTAACCATGGACCATGATTTAGTCTTTGAGGGAATGTGGAAACAGGCTCATGCAGGATTGAAGAAACAGACTGTATTTTGTGAACAGCAACTCCTGGAAAGGGAATGATCATTTCCACCAGTGCTCAGAGAGAAAACCATAACAGTTTTTTTTCCTGCTTAGTGCCTGAGCATAGCTGTAAAAGGCAATGAGGATCAGCAAGCTGAAATACACTCAACACTAAACATTTGTCTCATTGGGCAGCTTGGGTGTAACAAAGAGAAGTTTTCTCCTTTTGCGGCTCTGTGGGCTTGAATCAGACACTGAGCTGGGGGATGACGGTACAGTCAAACACAACAGAGTTATCCTCTGCTGGTTTATCTTTGGCTGGAATGTTACTAGCCCGGACATAAAACACTGTAAAGCTCCCTTCATCAGCTGTATACAGAGCACACACACACGCTTCCATACCACTGGCTGGTGTTGCTAAAGACTGATCCTACACTGTTGTCATATGTGGTCATGTGATCTCTTGGAGGTACCCACCTGTCAGTGCAGCACAACATCCTTATATATCTGTCTAATATCTCTGCTTTGACCTCAGGCAGTGAAAGAATGATGTCAAAATTCATCAACATGCCCTCCTCGGGATAATCCATAGCCCCCACTGTCAACAGTAATACCAATGAAAGTAAAAGCAGGAATCTCAGAGAAAGATTGACTTCACAAATAGAATCTGTCCTCTTCATGTATTCTATCATGAAGACAAGGTGTCACATCATGTAGTCCAGTACACCAACGCAGCTAACTTCAGCCTGCAGAATGGCCAGATGGTGAAACCAACACTATGCTATGTTCACCATACAGCTGGAATGTAGCATAAAGGTTAGCATCAAGGTGTGTACATGTCATGTTGCACTGTGGGAACTGTTATTATTTTTGACACTAGAATAAAACAGTGGAAAAGAAATATATATTGGACAAGGCAGCAAACGGAGGATGTTTTCTGACACAAACTGAGCATTATAATGCTGCACACACAGCCAAGAGGAAAAAAACATTTATGTTGGGCACCTGGTGGTAATTCCATAGGAATGACACAATCACAGGCTGGCTACTGTCTTATACTGCATTATTGTAAGAGCTTCCAAATAAACTGGTGTCTCTGTGTGCATAGAGGAGCCACCATACTTCAGATATTCACACATTCAGCTGAGAGACACATTACTCAGCACTCTGAATAATTATAACCTTAAAAAGCACCATGGCAAAGAGTGAAGAGAGCAAATGCTGTTGGTGTAATCATAGATCAGAGCTAATGTTTCCAGTTCTTGGTGCCATGGGTGGACCGGTGGATTGTTTCCAGAGCTGTAGACATAAATGTATGGGAATTACTGTGGTGGCAGCTGCAGGCCCAGAAGAGGAGGAGATAAGCCACTGCTGATTGGATCAGAGAATATGAGATGGCCTGGGCAGGCTGATGTGCTCACAGTTAGCATCACAGAGCCTTAAAGATAGTATTTTGGGGTGGATGGGGTGACAGGAGATACTTGTAGTTTCTGTTATGTCTTGGGACTGACCGCATCAGTTACACATAAAAGGTCACAACAACACTTCTGTACTACATTATTTCCATCACTCAGTCAGTGTTTTCAGTGCAACTGAAGTGGGTTTTTGGATCTAAGCACTAAAAGTCTGGATATCTCAGCCTCTATTAAGGTTTCTTCAACTTTCTTCATAGAAATGCAATACTAAACCTCTGGTGCTTTGCCTTTAAAAATATACTGCAATGTAAAATGGAACTCTTACCTGTGCTAAATATAGAGCACTCTAATCCTGATAGCAGCTGTACAGATCATGCAGCAGCTCACCTGTAACCCTAAACACACCAGCCTATTAATAGACTGAAACATACTGCTCTTCAACAACCTCAGCTGTTCAGAACGACTAAAGTCATTGTTCCCTCAGCAGGTAGTAGAGGTCTGACTCATTAATACAGACGACCATCACACATCCCACTATGCAGTTCATATCAGATGTCAGTGTGACGAGGAGGAGGATTAGAGGGTTAGGGAGCTAATTTTGGAATCAACGCCGGCTTTTCACTCATGAGAAAATGGATCAAGTTCAAACACTCTCTGTTGCCATGGTAACTAACACAGATTACTAGAATCTATTTTTTCATCTATACTAGGTTCAAGGATCATTTGTTTATCCCACCAATGTGTTCGCTGTAGTCCATTTATGCTACACAAGACCAAAAGACCAAGTACAGGTGGGATGGTGAATTTATTAATGCCGCCTCTTTGTGTTCAGTTTATAGGGGTGCCCTCTCAGTGCAGCTCCATCCTTTATTTAGCAGAGAACTAAATAAAGTGTCCTAAAGTACCAGAGTAACAGCACAGTACATTTAACAAACAGAAGTAAGTGTGTATGTGTGTGTGTCACTTTGATAGACATTAACATGCAGTGCTGACCTGAAGCCTCTTCATGGTCTGGGAGTCCTGGTCGGCCTTGACCTTGCAGGCCACCAGCAGTTGAGCGGTGGATGCTGCCACTTGCTTGGCTGACGAGATGAGCTTCTCCTCGCTGGCATGTCCCTGCACTGCCGAGTTGGCTGCCTCACACAGGTTGTTGGTTGCTGCAGCAACCATTCGGGCCTGAGGAGTCCAAGGCATTGAGAGTAAGATATTTTCCTAATAATGTCGAAGAACTCTTAGACAAACCTTTAGGGGAAAAGCTTACAGCTGAAATGAGCCCCTGAGACCACTGTCCATCGTCCACTGCATTGGCTGGAATTGCTCCCACCTGAAAATACAGGAAAGTTTGCTCAGAATGTTTTCTCAGAATGTCAATGTCAAAGAATTCAGAGACATCAAAACATGAAATGAACAGAAGGAAATGGTGGAAACGGGCTGCTGGTTTTTGAGGGTAATATTGACATGGATGGACAAACTTCCAAAACCTCATGTACTGTAGAAGAAGGGTTCCTCTGTTTGGTTGTAGAAGAAGTGACATTAGAACAGGAATAAAGGGATGGGACAAATAAGGATAGATTATAACAGATAATGTGTCTTTGTGTGATATCCTAAGACTGTAAGACAGTTATAGAGTTAGGTTTTTCTCTCGGCAGAGATAGATGTTCTTCAAAAACTGCTGGAACAAAAGGTGTGTGTATGAACATGTTTTGGCGTTCAAGGCAAATTACCGTAGCATTCAACCATTTCACTTGATAATGTGATCTCACAGAATAATAGTCCATTAGTTGGAATTACACATACCTTCCCTTGAGCCACCAACTCCCTCTGTGCTGCCGAAGCAGCTTTGACCAGAGCACTGGTGGCAGCTGCAATGGACTTGGCTGCCTCAAGAATCTGCTCTTCAAAGTTCAAGCTCTCATCTGCCTCCTGTTTAAGGAAAGGAGAGGGAAAGTAACGATGTGAGGATCTATGGACGACTTATTCAGACAGGATTTATTCAAAAAAGCAGCAGAAGATAGGGAGGAGTCCAGAAATACTTTAAAATGGAGGAATATTAAAACAGGATGAATATGTGTGGGACATCAATCATAAATTTGTTTGGACCTGACAGTCTAGAAGACACCACACACACACACACACACACACACACACACACACACACACACACACACACACACACACACACACACACACACACACACACACACACACTGTATGTAACCCTATGGTGAGGTTAACAGGCTCAGTGTGATTGCTGCTGCTCTGTAAAAAGCCCTCTGACCTTGGGTTTGGTCCTGGGCCTCAGCTGCTCCAGTTTCTTGGCAGCCGCTTCAATAGCTGCCGCTGCTCCCAGCAGCTCATTCTCTGCAATGACGGTGGGATCCTCGGGGTCCACCCACTCTGTGCCTACAACAAACAGAATCCATTTTCTTAAAGTCCTGCTACTTTTACAGAGAGGTTCTGACAGGTTCTCTGTCATTTGATGATACATTGCACAGATTTAGATTGTCCTCTGCCAAACTTCCAGGTATACATTTGAACTGCATTCAATGCATGAACTATGCTGTATCATTAATATTGTATCTGTTGGAAGTTTTCATTGAGCTGCCCACTTATCAAACATTAACACTTGCAATGGCCCAATTATCTCAGAGTGTGCTATATGTTAGAACAGCACAGCTCAGTGTGGACTATCCCACATGACCACTTGGTAACAAACACTCTAAACATTATCTATTCATACTTGAAGCAACATGTTTGCAAAAATTTGGGGACATGGTGTTTTTGGCAGCAGAGTACATGAACTAAAAGCAAATAAGAGCAACATCATCGATAACTGTGAGGCTAACAAACCTTTGACCAAATGGTCTCTCGTTGTGCTTTATAATCAAATAAACAGTCTTCTCCATTTATATTTTGAATGTAATGCATCGTATGGAGTACACATATTTTTATCCATAGATAACTGGTCAAAAAGTCACAAGCATAACTGGGTTGTTGCAGCGTTTATGAGTGAGGTCATGAACCTCCATCCAGCAGATTGATTCAGTTGCAGTAAAAGTATCACTTGAGCAGAGGGACATCTGTGATATAAAGCTCTTGATGATGCATGCATGGGATTGTCTCAGTGTCATTTGTACCTCACTATAGAGAGGAGGAGCCCAGAACAGAGCTGTGTGAAACTGTAGAACTCAGGGGAATATTAACTAATCCTACTTCAGACTAGAAGAGTGCACTTAGTGGAATGCAGATCTTCGCCAGGCAACAGATGGTGAACAGTGTCATCACAAGATGCAAGCAGCAAACATTTGTAAAGATTTGAATTTAGTGTTTTTGTATTGGATAGTCTCAGATTTTAAAGATGCATACAATGTCTGATGATGGTGTTGGTGTTACCCCCACACCTATCCTGCCTGGCTGCACCCAGACCTATTTCGACAGATCAATAATGAAACTAACACCATTAAATGTAAACTGAGGCACAAAGGAACTCCCTGAGGAATTTAGCTTTGTCTGCTGTTATTCTGTTGTTGAAGAAGTCAAAGGTTAAGATACCTTTCATGGCCTCTGCCGCCTGGATGAGCTCAGTCACAGAGCCTGCCACCCGCTTAGAGTAGTTGGCCAACTGTTGCTTCATATCATGAGAGGGTTTCTGGATGATCTGTGGATAACAGAAAAAAACCCCACATTTGATTCAACCTTTTCTGACATTCACTTTCTGTGTTAATGATGCTTCAAATGTCAAATCCCAGCCTGTAATCAAATAATCCTAAAATGACAGGCAGCATGCTTTCAGGCCCACACTGCCTTCACCTGCAAAGAGGCAACAGTGTGGGGCCAACACACACATTCGGAGAGATTATGACACAGAGCAGTAATGCTGTTCTGAAGCACTGTGATGAACTAACAATTTCCTGACATGCTGCATGCTGGCTTTCTCTTTATTACCAACCCATCAGTCTCTAATCAATGTGTAGAACTGTGGAAACTACATCAAGAGGAAATTCTGGTGGCCATTAACAACACGATGTGTACTCACATATTCCATTTCTCATACAGACATTTATATTTATAAAAACACCTAAATTATTATTTTTGACTTTCTTCAATGTAGTTACAATTTCTCTTCAGGGATTATTAAAATATCTCTAAACAGTGCAGTGTTTAGAAGTTCATGTAACTTCCCCATTATAGTGGGTGAGATTTCTAAACCAGCAATGTAGATACACATGGCTCAAGTATAATGTAAATAACGCAGATGCATATTTACATTTTGTCTTTGGAATTTTTTTTAAACATCTGACGCCTTGATCTCAAAATGAACACAGAGATGATGTTAATGGGATTTTAGAAAATTTCCACATTTTATAAACAGATTTTAAATCCTGTTGATCTGCACTGACCTGTGATCAGGTGAACGGTGCAGTGATGTTCACAAGTCATTTTTTCCAAGTCCAAGTCAAGTCTCAAGTCTCTGTAGTCAAGTCTAAGTCAAGTCCAAGTCTTTGACGGCAATGCCAAGTCAAGTCTGAAGTCAAGTCTCAAGTCCTTTGTCCCAAGTCAAGTCTCAAGTCTTTGACGGCAATGCCAAGTCAAGTCTCAAGTCAAGTCTCAAGTTTTTTGTCCCAAATCAAGTCTCAAATGACCGAAATAAACGTTATCATTATGGTACCATGTAAGGAAAGCACTATATAAATGCAGTCCATTTACAATAACCTATTAATTATTATTATTAATTCTTATTATTATTATATCAAAATGCAATATCAAAATGGGTCAGAGCATGTTCACTTAGCATCATATCACTTGGGGACTAGAATGTGGACACTTCCATTTATTCAATGCTATGATCTGTCTGTGTCGCTTTGTCAGTGCCCAACACAGTTACTTTTTCCACATTAATGAAATCTGCTAAAGCTCAGCTTCCCAGGGATATCAAACATTTGAAGAAGGTCAAAGTATGTGTGAACAGGAGCCTTGTTAAGAGGTAGGCTACTGTGCAATTCCAAACGAAACCTTAAAATAGTAGGCACATATAATTATTCTAATGTGAGGAAACATCCTGAAAGCTTTGTTCAAACAAAGTTTTTTTAATGGTTATTGTTAGTTAGCATTTGATATTGATTAGTGTATTTTTTTTTTTTAATTTAACCAACCATGGCCAACCAAAGCCAACAAGATGACTCAGCTCCTTGAACTTGAACAGCAGCAAATAAAGAGGCTACTGTAGTGTGTCTAAATTGAACCTACAACAAAAAATCTTTGGCAACAAATATGACCATGTCCTGGTAGTAATATGCTTAAATTCAGCGGGTTGTCTCGTCTGATCTGAGGTCGTAGTCGAAAGGGGCTTCTCCGGAGAGAAGAGCGTGGCTCTCGTCGTTAGATACTAAACTAGAGCAATCAGTCTATGAATGTGGGTGAATGAGTTCTTTTTCATAATATTCACTCTCGTGTCTCGCTATGGGATGCAGCCTCCTGCAGCCCTGATAGAAGCATTTATCTCAATCCGCCAATCCTGATTGGCCGGTGAATGTGTTCATCCGCGCCGCACCCAGTAGTCCCATCTACTATATATAGTGTGCGCAGATAACATTCCCCTAATTCAAAACCTCTTCTCACCTGAGAGCTTATCTCACGTCAGAGCTTTTCGCTAGCTTAACTGTCCACCAGACGGATCTTTGATAGCTTCCGTCACCGGACGCTAGTGTTGTGCTCTGGCTTCTGCCTTGTCCGTTCATACCAGACCGAACCGGTAGGTATTCTTTTCGGACCCCTCCACGGCGGAATTCCTCTCGGCTCCCCTCCATGGACGACGTCAAGAGCCTCAGGCGCAGGCTAGCCCGCCAAGCTAGCCTCGCGGACCGTGACCCGTTTCTCCCCACCGCTGACCTAGGCGCAACTGCGGAGGAAGATGAGGTCATGGCCGGGGAAGGTCCGAAGACTGGCTACGACTGGGCCGCCCAGTGCGAGCAGCTCCGAGCTCCCCCGTTTCCCGACGCGAACCATGACCCGTCTCCCCCCACCGCTGACCTAGGCGCAGCCGCGAAGGAAGACGAGGTTATGGCCAGGGAAGTTCCGGAGACTGGCTACGACTGGTCCGCCCAGTGCGAGCAGCTCCGAGTTCCGCCGTTTCCTGAGGAAGACGTGCTGGAAATTGGCCTCACAGAGGATGACGATGACGCCTTGTTCCTCGTATCAGAGGACGAGGAGGAAGACGACACCTTTGTGGCCCCAGCCCTGGCTGTAAAGCCGAAGCTGCCCAAGTCTACCAACAGGGAGGAAGGCGGGGTGAGCTTTCCAGCTCCCTCCCTCCATGTGGACCTGCTCAGCACGTGCAATAGTGCAGCAGAGAAGCTGGAGGTCCCCTGGCCGATTGCAGTAGCGGAGCCCACCGGGTCCCGCTATGAAGGCAAGCGACGATCCCCCTGGCTCGTAGTGCGGTAAAACAGCTTCTTCCCGTCTTCCCTGAGTTGCTGGCTGAGCTGTCCAAAACTTGGAATAACTGCCCGTACAGCAACAGGAGCCCCATCCCGGGTGCAGCATCCCTCGAGGCGATGGAAGCCCAGGGTCTCCTCTCGATGCCTCCGGTGGAAGCCCCCGTAGCTGCGCATCTCTGCCCGGGCAGCACGAGCCAGCTATCTGCGGCCTCCTCCAGGCGTCCAACGCTGCCAACCAAGCCCGAGCGGTTCCAGTCTGCACTGGCCGAGAGGGCGTATAAGGCAGCCGCCCTTTCGGCCAGAGCCCTCAGCGCTCTCTCCATCCTCACTGCCTATCAGGCAGAGCTGTTTGGGGCATCCGCCAATTTGTCCCTCCGCATACAGCGCGTCTCAGTCTAGGCCACGGGCAGGGTGATGGCGACCCTCGTCATTCAGGAGCGAGCGAGATGGCTCAGCCTCGCTAACTTGAGTGACAGGGAGCGGGAAGACATACTATATATGCCAATTGTCCCGGAGGGTGTCTTCGGCTCTGCATTAGCCACGATGCAGCAGCAATGTGAGGCAAAGAAGAAGGACAACGAAGCCCTGAAACTTTGTCTCCCTCGAAAAGCACCCACACAATCACCTCCAGTGCAGCGCAAATCGTTTGCTCAAGCTGCCTCCCAGCCAAAATAAAAAGAAATCTGTCACAGCCAGGCCACGAGCCGAGGGTGCAGATAGCAAAAAAAAGCCAAAACGAACAAAAATACCCTGTCTATAAGCAGTGTGGCCACCAAGCCCTCTGCGGCTCTGCCCCCGAGATGGGCATCTCCATCCCCGGGGAGCAGAGCTACAGGCCCCGCCGCTCCTGCGGCGATGCCCAGGGGTTATTTCCCTGCTCTACCGCAAGGGGGCGCCACAGCACCGCTGTCGGGACCTCCCGTGATGGAGCAGGGGCTGCAATGCGCTTCTCCTCTTTCTCTCAAGTGGGAAAATTGGAAAGCAACCGCAGCTTCACCGTGGGTGTTACGCACGATTTCTCGGGGATACAGGCTCCAATTCGCCGCTGTCCCTCCCCGTTTCTCCGGTGTAATACAGTCACGAGCACAGGGAGAATTAGCTTGAATCTTACAGGAGGAAATCCTCTCTCTGTTAGAAAAAAGAGCCATTTCTGTCGTATCTCCCGAACAGAGTCTGTCAGGTTTTTACTCCAGATATTTCCTCGTTCCCAAACGAGGGGGAGGAAGAATCCGCCCTATTCTGGACCTGCGGGCCCTGAACAAATTTCTGCGGAAATACAAATTCAGGATGCTGACACATGCGGCACTGCTGCGTGTAGTAAGACCGAACGATTGGTTTTCGTCCGTGGATCTGAAAGACGCGTATTTCCACATTCCCATTTACCCCCCTCACAGAGGATATCTCCGATTCGCCTTTCGGGGGGTGTGCTACGAATACCGTGTGCTCCCATTCGGCCTGTCTCTTTCGGCCCTAGGGTTTTCATACGGTGCACAGAGGCCGCTGTGGCCCCGCTCAGACGCCGGGGCATACGGCTGGCCACATATTTGGACGACTGGCTCCTGCTGGCGCAGTCAGAACAGGAGGCCAGGGTTCACACACACATTGTCACGGAACACCTAATAAATTTGGGGTTTGTGATAGATATGGAGAAGAGCCAACTCTCTCCGACGCAGGAGATATGCTTTCTAGGATTATCCCTGCGCTCCGTGCCATTCACTGCTCGCCTCTCGGAGGAGAGAGTGAAAGCTTTCAAAGCGTGCCTCGCGCGATTCCGTCGTCTGTCCAGTTCAGACTGTGTCTTCGGCTGCTGGGTCTGATGGCTTCAGCCATCCTCGTGACCCGCCTCGGCCGTCTTCACATGCGGGAATTTCAGCGCTGGGTCGCTTCGCTCAGCCTGGATCCCGTGCGTCATGGCGCACGGTGGATAACAGCCACAGCAGACTGCGTGACGGCTCTGCGCCACTGGCGGGCCCCATCTTTCCTGACTCAGGGGGTGTCCATGGGCACTGTCTCGTCCAGAAAGGTGGTCACCACAGACGCTAGCCTATCCGGCTGGGGTGTCATTTACGAGGGCAGGTCTGTGAGAGGACACTGGAGCCAGGCTCTCCAACGTCTTCATATAAACTTTCGAGCTCTCAGCTGTGTTTCTGTCTCTGAAACACTTCCTTCCGTTCCTCTCGGGCCGCCACGTCCTGGTGAGGATGGACAACATAATGACAGTAGCGTATATAAACCATCAAGGGGGGTTACGCTCTCGTGTGTTGCACACTCTGGCACGCAAACTGATCCTCTGGAGCAGTCTGCACTTTCTTTCCCTGAGGGCGACTCACGTCCCGGAGACCCTGAACGCAGGTGCCGACCTGGTGTCCAGGGGCGCGCCGATGTATGGGGAATGGATGCTGCACCCGCAGGTCATGGAGCAGATATGGGCGCTACAGCCGCGCCAGAGTAGATCTGTTCGCGTCCAGAGAAAACGCTCAGCGAGCTGTTCTTCTCTCTACCCACTCTCGCCAGGGTGAGGGGGCACAATCACAGGCTGATCCTGATAGCTCCACACTGGCCAGCGCTGCACTGGCTAGCGGAGATACATCAGTTGCTGTGCACCCAGCCTTGGCAGCTGCCGGTGCGCAGGGACTTGCTCTCGCAGGGCGGGGGGACGGTGTTCCCCCTGCACCCGGAGCGACTGCAACTGTTGGCCTGGCCTGTGAGTGGTTCAATTTGACCACTGCTGGTCTTCCGCAGAGTGTGGTGGTTAACACTATACAAAACGCCAGCGCTCCATCCACTAGGTCTCTGTACAACTCTAAGTGGGGAGTGTTTGAGCGGTGGTGTCTCGAACGAGGCCACATCCCTTTTCAGTGTTCTGTGCAAGCGTAGGGACAGCCGGTCACAAAGCAGCGCCTCGCTCACTGGCCTCTGACCTTCTTGCTGGGCGGTGAGAAGAGGTTTGCTTATTGAATTAGGGGAATGTTATCCGCGCACACTATATATAGTAGATGGGACTACTAGATGCAGCGCGGAGCACAGAGTAGTTTTTAGTATTGTTAGTTTTGTTAGGCAGGGAAGCATTCTCGAAAGAGAAAGGTTTTTACAAGTTTTTTAAAAGTTTTTTAAAAGGTAGAAAGGGATGTTGCTGTTCTTGTAGCCATTAGTAGGTCATTCCACCATTTGGGGACAACCACAGAGAAGAGTTTAGAGTGACCTCGCTTTGCGAGAGGCGAGGGTACAACTAGACGGTTTGAATGAGTGGAGCGCAACGCCCTGGTCGGGACGTGAGCCTTTAGTAAGACGCTGAGATAGGCAGGGGCAGATCCTGAGATGGTTTTGTAGGCTAGCGTCAGAGCTTTGTGTTTAATTCTGGCAGCTACAGGCAGCCATGCAGGTCGCTGAAGAGTGGGGTGACGTGTGTCCTTTTGGGTTGGTTGAAAACCAGGCGCGCTGCAGCATTCTGGACCATTTGCAAAGATTTGATTGCATAAGCAGGTAGGCCAGCCAGGAGCGAGTTGCAATAATCGAGGCGGGAGGTGACTGTAGCCTGTATCAGGAGCTGAGCGGCATATTGGGTCAGGTATGGTCTGATTTTTCTAGTATTGTACAACGCATAGCGGCATGACCCTGCTACGGATGAAATGTGCTCAGAGAAAGAAAGACGATCATCTAGTACGACGCCCAGGTTTTTAGCAGCATGGTTAGGGGTAATAGTGATAGTACCAATTTTCAAGTTGATGTCATGGCGGATTGACTCATGGGCAGGGAGGAATGTAATGTAATATTTAGTTTAGTTTATATCACTCATGCCAAAAGTCCAATAATCTGGGACTGTCTTTTAGTGGTTGGTGAGAGCATGGTGAAATAAAAGGCTGAAAGATGCTGAGCTCGGCTGACTGCTGTTGGACTAGTCAGTAATATTAGCTGCTGCTGTGTCTGCTCTTGGTGACCTTGTTGATGTTTGGCTGTTAGAAAAGTTGTTGACTTGCTAGTTCCTGATCATAAGTAATGTAATCAGAACAAATACTCAAGTACAGCTGTCCATATTTACCACTGTGACATCAGGCTCTAAAACTGAGGGTGATAAATCACAAAAATACCAATTTCTATAGAATGTTGCTTGAGTTAGACATATGCTACGCTTTGTGACCACAGGGTCTGTTGTGCTATCCCTGTTTGATTACTAACCATAGTCAACCTCTACAAAGTATCACCTAATGTTGTTAACTTTGTTAGTAAGTGAAATCATTTGCCCAAATACTCCTACTTACATTTTAGCATGTGTGACATATATGCTCTACTGATTAAGTGAATATTTGTTATACATGTGGGAGGCTTTGTTGCCTCGCACAGTTATATTCACAGTGTAGAATGATTTTGGAGACACCAAAACAATTAATGTTAAGCCATCTCATAACTGAATAAAAATGGCAGATTAGTTTGACTTGTTGGCGTTTGTGTCCTCAGACTGTCCTAGGTAGACATGCAGTATTCAGGATGGAGCGGTGGGTGACAGGTGCAGGGCATTAACAGGGCTCAGCCCATACTCAGTTTATTCAGATGTGTTGTCATGAGAAGATAGAGGCAAGGACGTAAGTGCACAGGAATGCATGCAGTGGGCCAAACTAATCCCACGAGCAAACACATCCACATATTGCACACCAACAAACTGAAATTCATTTGTTCAAACACATACTAAGCGAGCACTGTTACCTGAGCTCTACTGCTGCGACAACATTAGACTGGTGAAAACAGATATAAATAACTCCATGCAACAATTCTAGAAAGGATTCTACATGTGTGATGATATGAAGTTCAAAAGGTAAGAAGTCTCACTGTGCAAGACATCAGCAAGAATCGAACCATGATCAGCAGTTCAGTGGTAGTACTGTATTTCCCAGAGAGAAGCAGAGAGAGCAAAGCAAGGACAAGAAGGCCGCTTGTTGTTCTGTCCCAACCAGCAGAGGGCAGGACGACAGTCTCAGGTGACCGCTAACTGCTGAGAGAAACAACTGTATACCACTCCCATTGGACCTCAGAACTTTCACACTTAATCATCATGGATGGAACACAACACATGTTAATATGCATTATGTATCTAAGCATCACATATTTACTATTTTATATTAAACTGTATGCAAAAATCTTTGAGTTTAACTATGGGATTCTCAGAAGGCTAATGTGATTTTGTACTTGAACTGTATACATGATTCCATGCATCACTACATTTATGTGTCAAGTTGTTCAAAAGTTACATTTTTTGTCCATTTTCAACTAAAATTGTGTGATACGGTCAAAAGCTTAAGTGGACCTTGAGTTTTGTCAGCTGCTGTTGTGGTCTTTTAAATGTTTTTTCACTTTTGATCAATAAGTTCCATCTACTGTGATGGATGTGTGTACTGCAGCCTGTGGCCCCACCTAATGTTAAAGTAGCAAATTAGCATTCATTCAAGTTTGCAACTGTGCCAACACTAAGGGTACAATTAACATATAAATAAACAACATTCATAGTTTGATCACCAGGATGTGAGTGTCACCAAACTGAAGCAACACCATGCAGAGGCATCCTTACTGCACCTGACATACCAAAACGGACCACCACACGTGTGGTCTGACCTTCCCACCACCAAAAGGTCCAATACTATTGTACAATCAAGTCTAACATCAATCTAAAGATAGATGGAACACTTCCAGATTCTGTAGATGTCTGCTGCCTTATTGCAGAGCTGCTCTGACATCTGTTAACGTGCAGTTGAAGCATTCAACCAATGCAGCTCCACACTTGTGCAGGTCAGTGATGTTGTGTACTCACCGGCTTGCACCGAGATAAGTGAGCCACAAGTTTAAAAGTACCATGTGTGGTGAGTGTTGGGAAAAAGAAAGAAAAGAGGTCATTAAACACAGGACAGCTGATAGCAGACACACACAGAGTTTTTACAGCCATTCTAATAATCACTAGTACAGTATGTAGTATGCAGGTTATGATGTCTTACCACCAACACATGCTCCAGCAGGCCCAAATATCCAGTAGCACATTCATTGCCGTAGCGCAGAGCCCTCATCTGGACTTCCTTGCTGACCTCTGGGTGGTAAGCAGCTTGCTGAAAGAACAGAGACAGACCTGATCAGATAGAAGAAGCAGATAGTAAAGGCACTTAACCTGATGTCATAGTTATACTTCTTTAGTCAAACTGACTTATAGTCTTCTAGATCTTTGCACTCTATTTGTTGTCAAGCATTCAATATGTTTCTTCATGTAGATACCACATCTGTCAGCAGCTTCTCTCATCACTGCTCTAGAGCCAGTCTCCTGTGTACCTTGCAGGAGTGAAGCATGTCAGCAATAGCCCTTCTGCTGAGGTTTGCCGTGGCAATGATATCCTCTTGGCGACACGAGTTCCCAGCAGCCACTGCCTTCGCTGTTGCCATAGTGATTCCTTTAGTCATACGAATGAACTCCTCCGGTGTGGTCGTCGCTGGTGGTGGGTCAGAACTGCTGAACACCTGTGTGGTACAACCAGATGAATGTAAGTTAGATCTTTGATAACTAATAATAAATCTTAAGCTCCAGGATCAGCATTTGAAATCAAGCTGCTGTGTTTTCAGTTTGCAGGAAGCTTCTACAGCTTCTACTGCACAAAGTGGTAAAGATTCAACCAATATAGTGGAAACACAACATTCAAACATTGCACAAGTGTGGAATTACTCACAGTCAGCTCTTGTTTGATGTGTTCGATTGTGGCCTCCAAAGCTCTGGTTCCCTTTGTGGCTTCATCCTCCACTGCCTTTACTGTCTTCAGGAGGGATGTTACGTTGGTCACCATCACCTACAGCACCCAGGTAAAATGATATGGTGGTAGGTCAGACTGAGAAACTGCCCACACAGATATACACAACATTACCAGTAAGATGTGCCTTCACAGGTCATACAGCAGACTGAGTCAAAAACCATCAACATCTCTTATTACACCGACTTTATCACAACCCAGACAGGGTTCTCATCAGGATTTTATTTTAGAGTAATGGGGTAAGGCGAGGGAGCGTAGCGACCGAGCGGGGGGGTGGTGCGCTTTGGGCTGCATTCCCAAACAACCCGACTCCGAGAAGACCGGACCCCGGCGCGACGGGGGCCGTTACCGTCCTCACACCGTCCACGGGCTGAGCCTTGATCAGAAGGACTCAGGCCCCCGAGCGACACCGGGCAAGCGGTCTTCCGTACACCACATTTCCCACGTCCGCCCGTCGGGCGGGGATTCGGTGCTGGGCTGTGCAAAAAAACTTTTGACGATGGTGACGAAAACTGAAAACAGCCGTTACGCTATATTAAAAATAACGTAACGGGGGGAAATTGCCGTTGCGGTCTGAAATTTTAGCGTAGCGGGCCGCAACCATATAAAGCGTTGGCGAGAAGACTGCCAGAGTTTCTGCGTGCTGTGTGAAAATAATAATATTATTATTATTATTGTTACTACTGATACTTGGTCAAACAGCATGAGCTTTGCATCTTACCTTAGCAGAATTCTTTAGCTGCAGCATGCTCGGGTCATCATGAGGTTTGCCTGCAGCTGCCTTGGTGGTGCTGATAAGGTTGCCCAGAGCTTTAGCCACATCTTTGACTGCATTGATCAGGACCACCTGTGGAGTGCAGAACCAGAAGTTTATGGTTACATTTGATGCCTTCACATGGAAAGTGATTGTACATACACACTTAATGATAACAATAATATTACAATAATATAACATTATGATGATGATGATATGAAAGACCTTCTTGAGATCAGGCCTAGTAAGATATGACAAAAACAGTGAATGCAGGCTGGAGAAAGCTTTGGGACATTCAGATACAAGACAAGACAATTGTTTTCTTCACTGGTTTTTAAATGGGACATACATTGGTTATGTGATATTTCCAATGTATATATGTATTTAAAACAACAGGGCAGCAGGGATGGGGCCTTGGGGAATACCAACAAGACACTGAATGATCCACCCCTGTGGGTCAAACCATTTGAACTATCTGATGGGAAAGAACAAGGCCCAGCCTAATGCAGACTCACGCCTCAACTTGGACTGTACTCCAGAGCACCAGAGATTCAAATGAGGAAAGGTTCCTGAGAAAGTCTGGGGGACATTTAATGTCACAACACAACCTGAACAATCAACTGGACAAACCTTGATACGCAGAATTCTTTCAGAGTTCAGTTTTAATTCATCTGTCTGATGCCAAATCTAGTTATACAGAGCAGGTCTAGATTGTACTCTAGGGTTCTAATGTGTTCTAATGGGTGTAGTTTTCATTTGCTGCAGGATCTTATTGTATGTTGTGTTTCTGCTGTGCATACCTGAGTCTCTGGGTCTTCAGCACCCAGGCTGGCAGCTCCCAGTTTGACCACATCAGCAAGTTTGGTGATGGTACTCACTGAAGACTGGGCAGCTTGGGCCAGTTTCTCCTGACTGGCTCCAGCACCAGACACCAGCAGCTTGGTGTCCTCCACCAGAGCCTTAGCTGTCTTCAGGATGCATTCTCTGCACAGAGGAAGGTCACAAAGTCAGCAGCTGCAAATGCGGTCACTGTGTAGCTTCAGTAATGAAAAGACACAGATTGAATAAAGACCACGAATCTGATGCTGTATATGACATCAAACAGCAGTCAGTAGTGAAATTCAGTTCCAGTACATAAAAGAAATAAAAACACAACCCTATGTTATGTTGATGTTAGTCTAGGTTTAAAAATAGGTTAAGTTTAAATTAGGTTTTAGTTGTGATACAAGAACACAGCAGAAACTGCTAGCAGAATAATACCTCATATTTTCCTGTTCACTCTACATTTAATGCATTCTTTTTGTAAGATGTTATTATTGCCCTGGTATTGCTATTTATATAGGTCTATCCCAGCTGACATTGGGCGAGAGGCGGGGTACACCCTGGACAAGTCGCAGGTACATCGCAGGGGATTTTTGAAGATGAATTATACCTGTTAGGCAGTGTTTGTCTGATCACTCTGATCTTATTCCTGCTTCAGGGGTGGGGTGAAAATATCACTGTATTCAAGTGGGGAGAGGAGGATGTTAGCAAAGATGACTTCCATCATGAACATCACCTCCTGCATTAGACTGTGAAGGCCTTAAACAGCTTAAACAGAATGCTGCTCCCACCATGTAATAAGGAGCTCTACCACAGGTCCTTCATTACAACAGTTGACAGACTCTTTAACTCCAGCATGACTTCATCTATATATTTGTTATTTATGGTTAAAGTATTTTCTTATTCACCTTGTGTATGTGAGCACAATTATTTCCCTGGAGTGGAATCATTAAAGTCTATCAAAATGTACAAACCATGTACTAAACAAAGAAACACAACTGCAGCACGCTGCAGGCTGTCACACATTGGTTTATGTGTCAATGTGTTGTTGTGAAGGAAGCGCCACCTCATGGTGACATCCTGTAATTGAATGAATTGCACATGAATGGCCATGTTACCAACTGCTGCTGTTATGGGCATTTGTTTTTAGTTTTTATAAAGTAGTTGTCACGCTTGTTTTAGATTCACTGGCAGTAGCATTTCCATTACATGATTTCTGCATTAATTTGCAATGTTTTCTTAATTAATCTCTCAACTGCTGCCGCTGTGTGGCACAGCTGCCACTGACATGCCATGGCAACTACTGCTGCTTTGATCAGCTGTTTTTATTTAAACAATACAAATTCAAATGATGCGATTCAAATTCAGTTTTTTAATGCAATTATTCAAGTTAAGCAATTCAAATTCAAATATAAATGACTCAGATTCAGTTTCTGGTGGCACATATTTCAGCCCATAATGAGACGGCAGAATATCTGAAAAGTGTCACTCAGCTATGAGGAGCTGGACTGTATTAGTATCTTGGATGATATTCATTTTATCTTGTTTAAAATAAATGTTATAAATGGTGAGATACTATTTCTTAAGTCACTGACAACCCTTATATTTGACATCATGCTCTGTCTCTGTAGTGAGTAGTACCTATGGTCAGCGAAGGTCTCAGCATTTTCTCTATTCAGTGTACCAGCAGTGGCAAACATGATGGTGGTGTCAAGGTCTGCAATGATTCCAGACACAGCACTGGCTGCTGTGATGCAGGCCTGGGTGCCACGGTTACCTGCCTGCAGGGATGCCAACACATGGGAGACCTGCAAGAAGACTTATCTGTTATCAGAGGGCAGTGTGCAAATATTCAAAAATATCCTGCATTTTAAGATAACTGTAAAGTGTAAAGTCCCTTGTCCAAAGTCTTCTAGGACTCTTTGCTGTATCTCACATTCCTGTCCCAGTCATCTCTTCATTAGTGCTGGTCAATAAAATAAAAGCAACAAATGGCCAAAACAATAACTCAAGACAGAAGACAGAAGTCAAACTGGTTGTGGCCTGACCTTCTCAGAGACTTTGCGGGCGCTTTCAATCAGCTCTTTCTTGGTGAATGAGTCGTTGGGGCTGCACTGCAGAGCTCCAGCTTTGGTCACCAGACCTGTGCAGCTGAAACCCAGCTCTCCCACCTGCTTCTTAATATGAGAACCAATCTGGAAACAAACAAAGGAAAGGTGATTAACAGCATGAGAACAATGGAAATGAGACCTGGTGAGCTGGCATGGTCTGAGGCGCAGCTGCTTTAATTTACTTCATCATTCTCTGCAGTCACAGCTGCATATTTGGCCTCATCTGCCAGGTTTCCAAACTCATTGGTCAGCTGGTTGGCTAATCCTCCGAGGTCATCTGGGTTGGTGTTAGACTTGGTCACCTGAAGAGAGATGACACAACAACACATTATTTGAGGAAATTAAGAGTACTGATAATACTATAACGAAAACACATGAAGCTAATTTATCCAGAAATCAATTAAAAATATTTAAATATTTATTTTTTCAGACATTGGTCTGATATTGTGCTAGTTTATGAAATGATATTACGTTTTACACCCGTCATTTAGAAATGAACAAAAAAACAAACAAAAACATTATTCATTAAACTGTTCGACTTGGCCCCTCGTGACCTGATGGCTCTAACCTAGTCACAGTGGGTAGGGCCTTGAACTCATGAGTAGAGCTTGAATTGTCACAGGACAACCCCGGATGGTGTAATCACACTCAAATCTGCCAAACACTTGCATGATAAAAATGGAAATACTGTGGGTAGCATGGTGAGCAGTCAACAACAGTGTAAATCATACATGGTTATATCACACATTGTCACTAAGCTTTGTCACAACAAAATTCTAAACAAAGAATATTTCCTGAAGAAGAGTTTAGTCTATCCCACCATCTCAAACTGGCTGAACATTAGAGAGTGTTGATTTTGTGTTTCATGTCAAGTTCATTCAAGTAAATGGGTGTGTTAATGATCATGTCTCGCCCATTTTTACAAAGAAATGAAGGGGGAGCTGACTTCAGTCCAGCTGCACCATGATGTTATCACAGGGGTGGAGCCTAATTTGGCTTTAGAAGATCATTGGTGATGAAGATAGGAGGGGCTGGGCCTGATGCTATCATGGGGTTAGCCACAGTGTTTTATGAGTGGCCCAGTCATCTAATTGGAGTCTGCTGCAGTTACAATGGCCAGGGCTGAAAACTGACCAGGGATTAAGTGAAAGACAGCAGAGATCACTTGTTGGTAGCCTGCTGTCTGTGCAGAGGCAGGGCTCACATCTCACAGCTAACCTGCTTTTGACAAGGTGCTCCACCTGGGATTTAAACATCAACACAGTGTTTGTTGGTTGGAGCAGCAAAAGTTAATTTTTATCACGTGGTTTACTTTTTAAAATATCTGACTTCATTAGAATCACCAGAACTACTTTGGCCTATTTGATGATGATCAAAATGTCTTACCATCTCCTGCACAGTGACAGCTATGGCCTTTGCTGTCTTAACCATGGTGGTCTGGTAGTCCACAAAGGTGCCTTCAGGTTCAACCGCAGGTGTATCTTCCATTTTGTTGATTGCGTCATTGATGGAGTCCACCATGCCACCCACAGCACCTGCTGCACTGGCTGCCTCCGCCAGAGTGGCACCCAGGTCATCGACAGCTTCTTTCATCATCTGCACAGACTCCTCCAGGGCCTCCTGCATGTGTGCTGCCTGCAGAGAAGAAAACACACTTTGACTTTGCACTGCTGAAATATTCAGACTGTTAAAGTAACTATGAGTTTTTCTATTTCAATAAATCTAAGCAAGGCAGCAGGGCAGTGTCATATAGGAGCATTTCAGCATACAGAAACATGCACATTGATAAATTATCCAATCATTTTATTAATTTCTATTTTTTTAATCCTGTACAAGGATGATGGTATATTTTTGTATTAAAAGTACTGGACTAACGTGCATCTTCTGCATCTACAACTTCTTTGCGGTGTCACATATAGAGCTAATGAAGCATCCTTGATGTTCTTTCCTCTCTTAAAACAAAAAGTTGGAGGTCAAACATCGCACTACAATTTCCTGCATCACAACATGGTATGTTCCAATGTCTCCTGATCATCAGTTTCTGACACAATGTACTGTACTTCAGAAATAATAACAGATCTAAAAAGTGCATTTTGTCTGTATAATACTGTCTGGATTGGTATTCATTTAATGTCTCACTCTCTGTACTCTTAAAAATGGTTGTATCATGAGGCTAACTGATGCTGCAGTTAATGTTAGCAAATCATAACGCATTTGACAATTATCAGATGTAGTTCTACACTGCAGCGTATTGTTCGTGTGCTGTTACACCCTGAACAGGGTTCTTCTACCAGCTTCTCACAGAGCTCCATATGACAGGTCCCAGCTTCAGTACCTTGGGGTTTCCACCAGCCTCCTTGGCAGTGTAGAGCATCTGCAGGGCTGACTCTGTCAGGGTTTTGGTCTGGTCTAAGACAGCCATCTGCTGTTGGCTGCTGAGGATCTTGGACGCTGTGCCAATGGCTGCCATGATCAGGGGCTCAAAGTAGCTGGCCATCTGAGATACCTGTCCACGTGTGAGAAATGATCCACAACAGTTTCAAAATAAAAGGAAGATGTTTAACAAATATCAGTGTAACTAGAGTCAGTGTTTAGATGGACCACCTGTGGGTCAACATTCATACTGCATGAGGTCAGCTCTGTAAAGGTGTTTCATTTGTGTTACCTTGTGTCCCAGCTGGGAGGCCTCAGAGCGAGCAGCCACAGCTACAGGATCAATTAGGTTACTGATTTCATGAACTGAGGCAGCCATCTGCTCATGGAGAGTCTGCAACACACACACAGATTAAAATCAACTCATATACACTCACCCAAAGATGTCATTATTTGATTGTTGATTACACTTGTGAAACATGAATGTGCTATCATAAAGGGTCGTAGGGACAGAGTTATCTAACTGAGCCGTGTGTGTGTTTATCTGCATGTGTGTGTGTCTACCTCCATGGAGATGTCCTCTCGGGGTGTTAGCTGCTGGCTTATGGCAGCCAGGGAGGCCTGATCAACCTCTCGGATGCAGCTGTTCAGCACCTCAATGGCATCATCACATTCTCTCTGACCAGGAGCCTTTTCTCTGCACAAAACACACACACACACACACAAGGCGGTCAGTGGTTGTAAGAAGTGATTCCTAAAGCAATGGGACACTCTTGACTTGACAATAACAGAGTAGAGAAACAAATCTTACTATTGTGTGCACTTCATGTGGATGTGGTGGTGTCAGACCACATAACCTCTAAAATACGGACATGTTTCCGTGTATAAACCAATCCAGACTGTGACTTTTTACTTCTGTTAACTACAGCCAGCAACAGCAAACAGGAGGTAAGAGAGAAAAGCGGATGTGGAACAAACATAGGATATGCATTCTAAGATCAATACAGCGAGTTTCTCTCAACTCAGATTACCTTCCTACACCTAGCAGAGCAAGTAAAGATGCAATTAATGTGGAGCTAGTAGTAGTAGTAGAGTTTACCTCATGTTGGTGATGAGTTTCTTGATGGAGTCAGACACAGTCCTGGAGTGTCCAGCCAGCACTGACCACTTGGGTGGGTCCTTAGGGTTGACAGCCAGAGAGCGAGCGGTCTGTATCAGTCCAGTCGAACTTTCCAGCATTGTCTTAGCTGCTGCCACAATGGGCTCCATGGCTGCATGACCCTGAAGAAGGGGAGGTGGAAATCACTCATAAGAGTGAGAAATACTGAGTGGTACTGTTTAGAGACAGAGGAGTCACACAAGACTTTAATCCCTTAACGTTACTTTTGACCTCCATGTACACACCCTTAAAAGTTCTTTCCTCAACTGTATTTAATGAACACAGAACAGAGAAACAAGCATACTCAAACTACAGATAGATCATGCTTTCATTTCATTTCTGACTCCGCTTGTTGAAGTGAGGACGTACATACCTCTGGGCTGATCTGAGCAGGAATGCTGGCAAACTCTGGGTTGGACGCGAAGGCAGTCAGGTTGTCCACAGCTTCTATCAGAGGACCAGTGGCAGCCTTACACTTCTCTCTGTTCTCCTGGTTAAAGGCTCCATCCAAAGCCTGCACAGGAGACATGGCATTAAAGGGCAAAAACTAACAAACAATGAACTTCTGTTGACTCCCCCTGACCCCTCTCTCTACACAACATGTACAGGTTTTTAGGTTGTGAAACCTGGCTCCAGGTGTGCTGGAGCCAAAAAAAAAAATCAGCAAAATGCAGCATATACGCACAAAACTGACTAATCAGAATAACAGCTGGTATCGTTGGCTCCTTGAATGGAGCCCAGTGGTGACAGGCTTTTTTCTATTCTAACCCTAACCCTGTACACTGTACAAACTAGTTTGTTTGAAACAAACTAAAGGAAAAGCAAACCATCCCTCAACATTGCTTCTTTGTTTCTCATTGATTTGATGATGAATTTGAAAGAACTCAAAAGACTACAGACCTTGATGGACTTCACCAGGTTGGCAGTGGTGTTAGCCACCTCTTTGGCTGACTGGACGAACTGCCTCTTGGCGACAGGGTTGGGAGTTTTGGAGGAGGCCAGGCGACAGGCATTACACAGCGCAGAGGTGTGTTTGGCTACGATGGTGGCTGCAGAGAGCACCTGAGCAGACAAACAGCGCACCACATGAAGACTCTTTAACCTGAAGACATGGAATACTGATAAAACTGAAGATCAGTGTGATGTTGTAGAGAAGAAAGCATGTACCTGAGACTGGGTGCAGGCAGGGTCCACCAGGTTCTGGCAGGCCATCTGAATAGACTGATTAGCCCGGGCAAACTGAGCGGGGTCCACAAGGCCCTTCTGACCTGCTGAACTGTTGGGGTCTGACACTCCCACCAAATAGGCAGCCTAGGGACATTTACCAGATCACTGTTCAGTTTTACATTTTAAGTCTAACAGTATTACAAATGCAACAGCCTACTCAATTTGTCTCTGAATAGACTTAGACCAAGGCGATATTAAAGGAACTTGATTCTTACCTGTGCCGCCGCTTCAGTCAAACCACAGAGTGCTTTGGAGCCACCACTGACTGAATCACCAAACTCTGGCAGGTTGGAGTTCTTGGCATTGTGGGAAATGCCAGCCATGGACTCACCAAGGACCTAAGACAGGTAAGCAGTTCACTTATTGTATAGCTGCAACATCTACAGTTAATATTTCAATCAATTATCAAATCATATCCAACCTTACTTAAAACAGTGACACACTGTTTTACAGTCAAAGAGAAGAGATTTTTTTATTCAGAGCATCTTTTTACAAAGAAATGAAAAAAGGAAGAACTAATGATGTGAAGAAGGAGAAGCACAGACAGCAGTGATGGATGTTCTACCTTTGAGTTCTCCATGACGCTGTCGATGCAGTCAAAGTATGACAGCTCACTGACAGCTTCTGTCGGGTTCTCCAGCATCCCCTTCACCGACTGCACACAGACAAATCACAGTCACAACATATACGCAAAACACACAAACTGGACCTGCACATGACCACTGTACTGTCAACATGGTGAATGAATTCATTTTTTCTGAGTTGGAAGACCAAACCATTAAAGTTTAGTTGTCCTCACAGGTAAAGGTATGACTTAAACCTAAGCCTGACTTAAAGTGGTGTTTTTAGGAACAGCAGAACACAGACTAAAGTGAAGAGGAGATGAAACATGTATGGTTGTATGACATTTGTTACCTCCAGCTCTCTGAGGGCATTGTCACACTCTTTCTGCCCTGGAGCCTGCTGAGTGCACATGGTGATGAGCTGGTTGATGCTGTCTGTAACTGCCCTGTGGACACAAATACTCAGAGTTGTAAAAGACAGATTAACAGTAACAAAGATAAACAAACAAAAAGTGAGACAAATGCTTTTTACCGAGCAGCAGCAGCCAGTTGGTTCTTGAGGTTGGGGGAGCTGGGGTCAGTGGACAGGGCTTTGGCTGACAGCAGCAGCTTGCTGGATGACATGGAGATTGTCTTCAGGTTGGACACCACCTGAGTCTGATCCTCTTTGGACTAGGAGAGAGGAGCAGGAATGTTTGTACACTGACCATCTGTTAAACAGTTTTTAAAGATTGACTCAATCACTTAGATTAGCTTGTTCAAAAGAGAAACAAATATCTCTCTGCACATAAACTCATATACATTCTCTTCATATCGTTTTTATTTGATGCAGTCTGTTTCGGGGATAACTTCATCATTCTGTGGTGTAATAGGGTAGGGCTCATGGGGTGGGACTTTGTTCAAATATATTCAACTGTATTTTGAATTGTACTTTGTACAACCTGAAAAACTAATAAAAATACTCAGAACAAAAAAAAACTTCATCGTTCGGTTTCCTCCTTGCTGACTAGAAATTGCAAAATATCTTGACAGCAAGCTTATGTTTAGGACTCTTCTCGTCAAACTGACCTGGGATGTTCCAGCCATGTCAACACCAGCCTCCAGGAAGTTGCTGAAGTCCTGTCCAAACTTGCTGGTAGCCCTGGCCAGGTCCTGGGTGGTCCCTCTGGAGGCCTGGACCACCTCATTGGCTGACTGGTTCAGACCGGCTGCCACCTCGTTAAGCTGAGCCTGGACCTCCTGGAAGCTTCTTCCCCTGGATGGGAACTACAGCAAGAGAAGGAGGAAGAGATGAGTGAGAGTTCTACCTAAACAATATTAACTCTGCAGAGATGATAACTGTCTGGGGTTGTCACAAGCAAAATCTTTTACATTCCAGTGATCCTCTTGTACAGTCTGAGCTTTATTTAACTGAGTATAGGCCAACAATGCTTACAAATTATGCTTTTGGAATCTGTGTCATATATGTGAGGAGTAATCTTACAGAATCAGACAGTAGTGTCTTGCTGGCTTCACCCACAGTGCGGATGGCGTTGTCTACATCCCTCTGACCAGGAAGGCAGTTCACAGATCTGTTCAGGGCCTGAGACACAGCCTTAGCAACCTACACACACAGACACACACAAACACACACACACACACAATTTCACAAGTCAAACATGTTTCATGTCTCCACAAGCTGATTTTCATCATGACTGACTTATTTGTCTTCACTAACGAGCCAACAGTGTCTTAATGTCATGTCACGACATGTTTATTGCTCTCTTCCACAGCAGTTAGCTCATTTGTATCAGAGGGAGCAGAATCAGTTTGTTCATCAGCTGAATACAGGACTCTATTTAGATACTTTTATCCCTCAGTGTGTGTCTGACCTGGGCCAGCCTCTGCTGACTTTCTGCATCTCCGGGCTTTGCAATGGCCCTCTTGGTCTCTTCAATCAGGTTGGCTGACTTGTCCATGACGTCACCGGCACAGTCCAGCATGGCGTTGCGCGCCTGTGGGTCATCTGTGGTGGCAGCAACTCCTCTGGCGGCTGAGGCCAAGGACTTCAGAGCCTGGGCAACATCTCTGGCTGCCATGCCTGGATCCAACAGGAGAGAGCAGAGCAACTTGATGATACTACATGAAAGCGCTTGTTACTATGGAGACCCAAATTGTTATAAACAATATAAATATATGAGACATTCTAAAACAAAAAAATATGGATAAAGACAGACAGAACATATTTTAAATAATCAAACACATTATTAAAATGTCTAAAGTATATTGCAGAGATGTTCTGGGCTGTGATTGGTCGTCTCATTCAGACTGAAGCAACAGCCAATCACACAACTGGCACTGACTTGTTTGTCCTTACTGACAGAAACCAAATGGTCATTTTTTGTATTATATATTATTTTAAAAAAAATTTCTTTACAAAAAATGTACACTACCTTTGGTTCTTCTGGTTGTACGAAAACACTTTGAATTTTGCAGCACTTTGTAGGTGGATTTCTTACATTCAGATTTGTGAATAAATGTAAAATGAGTGACAGTTGAATTGTTGTGGCTCTTTTTGAGCGTGTTCATGCTGAACCCACCTGTATAGTTCTCGTTGCCCTGTGTGGCCTCACTCAGCAGCTGGGCGATGGCTGAGCTCACAGCCTTGGTGCTGGTACCCAGATCCTGTGAGCACTTCTCAAGCTATATGAGGCAGCAAGGACACATCGGGAGAAACACGCTGTTACTTGCACTGCTGTTTATACATTTATAAAGTGTTTCCAATGTTCTAGGTAATCTGAAGGTTATTTTGCTGTTAGCATTTGTTTCATGATGTGGAAGAAATAAAGACTCTGTGCGTGTGTGTGCGTGCGTGCGTGCGTGTGTGTGCGGCTCACCGTCTCTCCTGGCAGTGGTTTGAGTTTGCCCTCCTCAGCTGAAGCCTTGGCCTCATGGATGTCCTTCTCCAGACCTCTTACCATTGACAGAGCATTGTCTATCTCCAAGGGGCCGCATGCTTCCTGAGCCTGTGTGCATGCAAGAACATACACGTACACATGAAGTAACATAAAAAACTAAAACCGATTTCATGCAACAATTTCATGTATGTCCTGTTCACCATCACATCATAATCATGGCTTGCCTTAGGCCCAAGTCAGTAGTTCTTTAGTTTTTAGAGGGTCTTCATGCAGGTTTCTGTCCACAGTGATCCTGTTTTTACTGACCCGCTCTACACTTTAGTAATTTTTTGTCCTGATGACCTCTCGCACACACAGAGAGCTGTGCTTTAGAAAGAGGTTTCTTTAGCATCTCTCCCCATGTCAATGCACTCTTTATCTCTGTCACAATTGTCTCTTGGCCTCTAATGTACTCACACTGCAACATCTGCTATCTGTTTGTTTGCTCATTCTAAATTCTGACAGCACAAACTGAAATTCTATTTTTTACTCTTCTGTAACATTTTTGTGAAAGACACCTGCACACAGACAGAGCAGAACAGGTAGCCTCGACCTAATGCTGATGCCCTGACAGCTGACCAGACTTAGTTACTTTGACAGTCTCAGTACAGTTAATACAGTTCAGAAGCTATGAGCAAAAACAAGAGTTTGATAAAAAATAAAATTTCTGGAGCTCTGGCTATGTAATTCTTTTTCAGTCAGTCCACATCACATCATAAAACAGTGAAATAAAGAAAGTGGAGGTAGTACCTTCTGTGAGGCGGTACGGAGCTCAGCCAAAGCACTGGCCAGGTTCTTAGCACACTGGCTGAGCTGCATAGCTGAGGCCTGGTCACTGATGGTGGGAACTGTGGCCTTAGAAGCTGTAACCATCTTAGCACCAGGCTGGTGGAGGAGAGGAGGAGACAAACTATCAGCACTGGGCTCCATTTTAAACAGGATTAATGAACACAATATGAGAGTGTTGGAACAACATGAAAGGTGAAAGGATCATTAAGATCAAACAGGTTTAACCCCTTGTGAAGAATCCTTTCTGCTGAGTCATACTCATCAGCATTGGAGCCACATCAGAGGTCATCAAAAAACGTGATGATTGTAGCCCATGATTATATTTTCAGTTTAATGTAGATCTAGATATTTCTTCAAACTGTTGACCAACATGTTGCTGTTTTTGGATTTTGCCTCTTTAGTGAGTCATCCAGATATTGTTTCAGACTCCATCGAGTCCATCGCACATCATATCAGTAACATGTCAGCATTATTGTGGCTTGGTGATGCAGTATAAGAAAATATCACATAAAGCAATAACAGAGCTCGTCAGCTTGTGGGTATATTTATCACTGCTGTATCACCATTACTGTACCGCTGTGCAAGTCTGGAGGCCTGTTTCTGTACTACTACAGAAGGTTCTACTGTCCCTGACCACTGAGCAGATGAAGCTGCTGGTATGACAGTCACCTGCAGGAAGTTCTGGCTGGCACTGATGAGGGCCAGTTGAGCACTAGGACTGTCAGGCTGGGACTGGCTGCCCCGGACTCCCTGAACCAACTGAGGGATCTGCTCTGCCACCACCTACACACACAGACACACACACACAAAGAGGCAAAAAAAGATGAGGTTTTCTGATGTGTGCTGAGATGAACAGACAGAGTCAGGTAGCTTACCTTGCAGCTCTGGACGAGCTGCTGCTGGGCAGCCTGGTTCCTGTTGGAGGAGGCAGCGTGCTGAGCAGCAGCTATGGTCTGAGTGGCTGCTGCTGCTGCCTGTTTGGCTGCATTCTGACAGGACAAAAGATGTGAAAACACTGTTCAGTTCAGTTTAGTTAAACTTTATTGTCCCCGACAGGGGAAATTCACTTTGGGCAGTCAGTGCTGGTAGCGTATGACAAGCAGCTAGGACTATAAACTACAACAACTAATATCAGCTGGTCAGCAGAACTAACACAGGGATCATGTTTGTGGTCTTCTTTCTCACAACTTGAGCAATAATTAAATCTTAAAAGTATAAAAAGACCTGATCAAACTGTGACCTGTCTGTGTTTTCCTTGTTCCTGTTCAGCAGTGCTCTCATGGCACACTTTGGCATACTCTTTGGTTGATAGTTTGGTCATCAGTGGGTTTGTTGTTTCCAGTCTATAAAATCAAGGATACTTTTCATAATGCTAACATGTCTCCTTGCATCTTTTCCTCGCCTCTGGCCTCCTCCCAGTAAGGACACGAGAGACAGATGTGAGGATGGAACAGTCAAATCCTTGTTTCCATAGCATCGCTCTTTATCAGCTTTTTTTTAAGATTCTTTTTTGTCCTTTTATGCCTTTATTGATACTACAGCTGAAGACAGACAGGAAGCAGAAAGAGGGGGCAGAGACACGCAGTAAATGGCCGTCCGATGCAGGATTCGAACCGGGGCCAGCTGCAGCGAGGACTATAGCCTCCACACACGGGGCGACCGCTTAACCCACTATGCTACTGACCGCCCCCTTTATCAGCTATTCAAGACGTGCTGCACAGCTGGATCGCCTGTCAAACCATCTGGTACAAATGTTCATAAAATCTCTTACTGCATTAAGTTAGATTATATCTAACTATTAAGGCCAACTCACACCGGGCGCGGAACGGAAGCGGCACGGTACCACTGCGGTCACCGCAGCAAATAGAAGCCAGTCTAGTCAATGAGAGCACTCACACCGGGCGCGGGTCAGAAGCGTCCCAGAAGCGGCTCGTCGTGCCACGGCGCGAGCTTTCCGTAGCATTTCTATTTTTGCCTTGAGCCGCGGCTGAACCTCGTAAATTTCAACAGAGCACTGCGCACCAGACAGGAAATCCGACACAGAATCAACGCAATAAACTTCCGCCCCTATCAAAATAAAACACAATACACATCTCATGTAGCTTTTTACAACTTGTTGAAGTGGAACAACACACAATCATTTATGACAACAGATGCTTTTATAATCTCCTCCATGTCGGAGAAGCAAGGTCAGTTGTTTGTTGTTGTTGTTTTCTTTATACACTGTTTATCGCGGGGTCTCCGGTATGTCCAGGATTCTCGTGTGATCTCGTTATCTCGCGTGAATACGGCCGGCTCGCTTCCGCTGCTGTTCCGTAGCTGATACGTGTCCGGTGTGAGTTGACGCCGGGCAAAGTACCGCGGCACTGCCGTTCTGCCTCCTGTATGAGTCCCGTGTTAGTGTTACAATCAGGACTTGTGAATGTTACTAAGATTTCTGGACTTTTCTTTTCACCTCCAGTTTGTTGACGAGACGTTTCTTGATAGCATTCTGTGCTGCGGCGTTGGTGGCCATGCGGAGACCTTCAGCAGCCTCTCGCAACTTCTGCTGCTGCTCCTCACTGTCAGGATTTGCTGCTGCACCCTGGGGTCAAAGGCACACAGAACATCTCACATTAAACTAACAGACTCATTGAAATGTGCTAAATGAAGACGTGCATGCAGACAAAAGGTAGACCTTGGCAGCCTCCACCATCTTTGCAGTGGCATCAGCCAGCAGCTTGGCGGCTGATAGCAGCTTGCGGGAGTTCTCTAGGTCTGATTCTCCCTCTGCATCCATCTTAATAGCGTTCACCAGATCAGACGTGGCCTGGGCGAGGATACGAGCCTGACGAACCATCTCACCTAGTGGGTGATCGGAGGGAAAGAAAGACACAATTTAAAGGAAAATTCCACCATCAATGTTAAAAAATGAAACCAGGGGGGATGGATCGGAAAGAAACAAAAATCACTTAACTATGGACATCATGTCATTCACATCTTTTTTAAACATATTTGTAAAAACATTTTAAATATCTTTATTTGTGAATGTGCTCAATATTTTGTGCATGTTTTTTAACATCTTTGTGTGTTTTTAAACATATTTAAATACATTTAAACACATTTTTGTTAAAAAACATCTTCACTTAAAAAAACACAATTTAAGGAGGAGGAAAGAAGACTTCGAGTTTTAATACGACGCAATGTTTGAAACAAGCTGTATTAAAGAATATGAAGCAGCAGGTAGCAGCTAGCAGCTGCTAAGGCTAAAACAGAGTGTGGATGATTGACACCTGTCACCTGTCGACCAATCGGAGCCAGGAGAATCGATTAGTACCGCCCACATTCACCTTTGACCCACCAATGACGATCCAGAGTGAAGTAAACCCAAAGGTGGTATATTGAACCAAGAGGTCACACTTCACTGTCAAAGCCTCTTTGTCTTTATGTAACAACCAGAAGCTTCGTGACTGAGTCAAACTAAAGCAGAGACATAGCAGGAGACATTAGCAGCATTTCTTCACGCGGAAATAGAATTCTTGACACGAAACAGCAAAGATCAGACACACTGTATCGTTTTGTGGATTTTTTTGCTACTCTTTGGGGGCCAGTTCCCCCGCCGCGCCTCTGGCGCCCCCCAAGGGAGGCGCGCCTCACACTTTGAAAACCACTGTCATCGGTAATAGACTGATTATCATAAAGCCCCCCTAAATTTCGAATGGTAATTCTATTTCCAGTGTTAAATATAAGTAATTTTCACATGCATTGATAAAATGCCAGAAGGGATGGAAGAAGGGATGACCATTTTATAAGAGGGATGATTTTGACAATTTTTCCGCCAGGGGGATGCCCCCCCCCATCCCCCCTCAACTCGAGTACTGATGTTAGATTGAATCAAAGTGCAATACTCAATTCATTTCAGGAGTTACATGATTTATGACCAGTTGTATATTGTGTATGTGTATATTGATATTTCTATGCATTAGCCTGAGAATATGATTTAGTTTTCATAACATAAAGTTTAAAAGTTGAAATCCCAGCTGACCTAAAATGTTTATTACAGGCCACAACAGCTTGTTTCTAGTTCAACTGAGAATGGCTCACTGACTAAACGAACACTCAGCATTACTTTTTGCAATATCCTGTTAAAGTCACCATCAGAGTGCTATCCAGTATTCATAACACACCCATGGTTTATCCTCTGAAGAACAAAAATATCCACAGCATATTTTATAGACATAGAGCCATCAGATATCTTTTCGCCAAACTTTCACAGAGGATCCAAACTGTCAAAGATTTATCCTTTGAAGAATATCAAGAGCCACTGATAACTTTATCAGGCCAGTAGCAGCTCAAATGTGGACAGGCAGCTCAGATGATGTCAGGATCTGAGCTCCCTTCACCTACCAGCATCTCCCATTGAGCTGAAGATGTTCTCTGTGACATCCAGAATGCGGTCAGTAGCTTCTCCGTGACGTCCAATAGGATGGGCTCCACTGGCGTACTGTTTGATGTGTTGAAGCAGCTCATTGAGGGCCTGAGTGACACCTGTTGCAGCCACGCCCACCTGTTTCAGGAGGCCCTCGTCATTGGTGGCCCCCTGTGATGCCTCCACACAGCCTTCTACTGACTTGGCCACCAGCTTGCCAGCCTCAATCAGCTGCTCCTGACACACTGGGGAGCTGATGGTTGGAGCCACAACCTGTATGAAGTGATAAGTGGAGCAATACATTCACATGTAACTTCTGAACTCCCTGTTCACCTAAGCTTCCAGATGGTAAATACTGTGGTCACTGTCCAGCTCTGAGTGGACATTTCTCAGGCAGACGACTCACCCTGGTACAGGCCACCAGCTGAGATGTTGACAGAGCACACTGAGTGGCTGCAGCAATGACCCGGTTTTGTTGGGCAGAGTCCTCAGTCTTCTGGGCCACGTTCTTAGCTTTGAGCACCAGAGCTGCTGCAGCATTAGCCACAGCCTTAGCCAGTTGCATGAGCATGTCCTGTCAACAGCAAACACACACAGCAGTTACCATTACTTAGCACTGGGCACTCTTACTCACAAGCGAAGAAGGAACAGTTATTAATGAGACTGTGTTGTGTAAGAATTATGCAGATTAATGAAATTACTTACAATACAATAATCAACGTCTGAAATGATGGACGTGAAATGAGGGGAAAGATCAGAAAGTCCTATGGATGGTTGATTTAATCAAACTCGATCAGGATTTAGTTTTTACTGCCTGCAGTAAAAGTTTGTGTTGTTTCATAGGAGAGGCTCCATCACTGTGAGCCAATGAGCTGACAGAAAGTTAACCTCTGCAAGTTTGTTAAAGCACACAAATACGACCCAACAATCCCAGTGCTCGCCCCAGGTGGCTGCTGACTATTTAAAACATAACAGTAACAGTGTTACTGGCTGTCAACAAAAATCAAGGACTTCAAATCAGGTTCACATTTTTTAGGTCGATGTTAATACACTACTATGATCATTCTACGCACATGCAATGCTAACAGAGTTATTGGTGGCTGTAATAACTTCCTTTTTTATGTTTCACTGCATTTCTTGCAGGTAGCCTCAACCAGTGGAGAGAATGATTACAGCAACAAATAACTCTTTCAAAGTACAAATAAATCTGAAGATCAACTCAAACAACTTAAATCATCCATTAGATTTAAGCGAGTATCTGACATTGCCTAATGAAGAGCTACATGATTAAATGGTTATTTAAAATGATTGATTACAAAGTAAATGAATTAAACATGAGCTTCTATCCTTGTCCCCACTGAGGATACGCCTGATAGCAACTGAATTATGATTGACAGACTGATTTATGATCTTGTTGGACTGCTCACTACGTTGTTGACTAACAGATTGTTTTGATTGGCCTTTCTGAATGAAACATTTGTCTTAGGGACACATTTGTTACCAGCATTTCACAATAAGAGGGGACTCTCCATCCTGCACCCCTGAAAGATCCTTTACCTAAAAACTTTCAAATAAAGAAATGAAACAGAGGAACACAGGAGACAGTTTTTAATACAACCAGGGACTAATGTGTTCACATGTTCACTTTAGGGGGAAAAGTTCCTCATGCTTTAATGTAAAGGGTAATTGATAACAAAGTTATATAAAGTTTATTTTATTCGTTTAAAGTACTTTTCTCTAAATAATGTTGATTTAAATATGGAAGACATCTACATATCCACACTAGGAGGAAATTGTAGGTGCATTGAACTGAACGGCTCATGAAAGTCATTTCAGTCTGTCTGTACATGTGCTTATTGAATGATGCTCAGTAACACACAGCAACAGACTTTCCTTACATTATACATAAAGCCTTTCTTTTGGAGTTCAAAACATCATGAATAAAGTAGCGCCAAACTCTCTTCTGTTGTGCATGAATCAAAGTTAAGATGGACTCACCTGGAACTGTGGATCTGTGTCTGTCTCTCCTATATGAGACAGCAGCTCTCCGCTGGCCTGGCCCACATTTCCTGCAGCCTGCAGCAGGTTCTGGCGAGGCTACAAACAAAAGATTTCATGTCACAAATACAACACACACCAAAGAGCATAGACTTGAAAAAACATGACACATCTACATCTGCATTGTAGTCTGTGTACCTCTGTGTTTGCAGGCTGGGCGGTTTTCAGCATGTCAGAGACAGCACAGGCCAGGTTCTTGGCAGCACCCAGCAGCTGCTGCCCATTTCCTCCTTCATCATCCATGAGTGCTGCCAGCAGTTTAACACCCTTTGACATCTCTGTCAGGTTTGAGGAGATTGTGGTAACAGCACAACCCACTGCTGTGTAGTCCGTCTCTGCTGGGTCACCTGAGGACAGGTAGACAGAAAGACAGACACTTGCATATGAAACAAATTGAGTCAGACTCCTGTGACTGGCAAAATGCTATTTATGAATATAATACGACTAACAACAACAACAACAATAATAATAATAATAATAGCACTAATTAGAGTGGATGACAGTGATATTTTGTGTGAATGAAATGACTGACAGAACATAAAAACAGCAACTTTAGAGAGCCCTGAGTAACAACACTGAAGTGATGACACCGTGTACAGACACACCAAAGATGACAAAGAGTTTACAGAGCTGACCAACAAGTTTTCTCTTAGGAACCAGCAGATAGTGTTTTCCACATGTCACTGGTATGACATGTGGAAAACACTGGTACTAAAAACAACAAGGACAGTGTTTCTACCTGCAGTGAGGTTGACCATGGATGCAGTGCCTGCTGTGATGGCATCCACCTGAGAATGGATCTCGTGTTTGGACTCATCCATCTTGTTTTTGCGCCAGGCTTGGGATGCCTTGAACAAAGAAATTAAGCCCTCTGGTGACAAAGATCTAGAAATGACTCAGCAGTTACATCAATTCAGTTTGAACTCAGCATGAAGGTGATTTAGTCTCACAGCGTCTGTTCCCAGTGGAGGCAGTGTATCAAAGTCATCCAGAGCGGCCTGGGCAGCCTGGACAGCATGCATACTGGAGTTGATGGTTCCAGTTAGGGCTTGTTGTGCTGAAGTCTGTGGACAGAGAAAAGTAATGTCACTGACAGGACCTGTTGTATTAGAGTTAATACAATTTCTGAAACATTTTTGTTGTCTCAATATCACTGACATCACTACATTTAAAACATTTTAGAGCTGGACTCGTTTTAGCCAGCCCTGAGCCCTCGTTCTTTTCTTCTGTGGGTCATTTACATGTATGTGTTTGTTCGTGTACGTTTGTAATTAGTATATTGTTGCTGTTGTGGCTGTTTATTATCATGGACTTTCTATGCTGCACTGTGTCTATGGTGTGTTTTTGTGTTTTCTGTGCTTTTTCATTTTCATCATTCTCTCTGTCTGTGTATTATTATTATTCTGTCCTCAAGAGCTGAACATTCTGATGTATAGCTCAAACTATGCAGAAGTAGCAGTTGTAGAGAAATCTACTGAAGATGTGTGTGTGTGTGTGTGTGTGTGTGTGTGTGTGTGTGTGTGTGTGTGTGTGTGTGTGTGTGTGTGTTTGTGTGTGTGTGTGTGAAGAGCAATAGTGTGTATAATAAAGACATGAAACCCACCATGATTTTGGTGTGTAAACAAATCAAATCAGTGAAAAGTCTGTGGTGTCGGTTAACAGGCCCGTGGTACACATTGGTTCTTTGAAGGAGAACTGATGCAGAACATTTGGATCACAGTTCAGTGATATCTGTTGTGGTTTTACCAGTGGAGGCATGTGTCCTCTGTGCATCTGCCCACTGGTGATGTGCTGCTTGGCCTGAGGCATCGAGCCCATCTGAAAGCTCTCTGGACCTCCGGCTCCAGAACGCATGATGGCTGGCAGTGCCACTGAGCCCGTCTCCACCTTGCCCACCTTGTTAAACTGCTGCTGCAGCACTGTGGACCTGAAAAAGAAAATGACTTGAAGCTTAACAATCTATTGATTAACAATAACAGTATGCTGTATCAGCAATATCAACACAAACACACTTACTTTTTGGGTGAAACAGAGTCTTCCAGCATCGTTGACTCTTCATCTCCCTCCAGGCCAAAGTGGTCTTTGCTCTTTTTCTGTTCAAACACAGTAATGACATCAGTAGTGTCTTTTAACGAAAGACAGCTGAAGGCATCAACCTGGTCTACACGTTTGAAACACTGTGCTTTTACATCTCAATAAACATGAGTCAGTAAATACTGTGACATTTTTGACTGCTGTTGCTGTTTAGAGCAGCAAGACATCATTACAACTTAATAAGCAATCCATTAATGAGACAAGATGAAGAGTGAGCCTCTGGGAGTCTTTAGTAGAAATTTATCATTCATGTCCAGTGGTTGAAATGTTATATTAGAAGGTTTGATGTTGGTATTTTACAAGTATCTATTAGAGCAGTGTCAGAGGCCAAGTGGGCATTAACTAACATAATACATAATAAGTGATAATTCACTGGAACATAAATCTGTGTCATTAGATAGAATGTGATATAAATCAGTCAACAGAGGTTGAGGAAAGCATCCATCCTTTCTTGCTTATGGGCCACACAGCTTAGGTTGGTGTATTAATAATAATAACAATAATAATAACAATAATAACAACAACAACAACAACCTTTTTTAGGATGATGTCGATGTAACCAGCAATCAGCTGAGCGATCTGCTCTCCCTCAGTGGTCTGCACAGAGTAGTATCCGTCCTGATAGTCTCCAAAGTCCTAAAAGCAGAAAGTTGAAACTGAAAGTTCAACACATGCAGGGGGCTGACCATGACCATTAGCACCCCTGGCTAGGGTGTAACTGGGGATCTCAGTTTCTGATGAACACAGCTGGAACGCAGTTAGCTGTCAGTTCACAGCTCTCCATGTCTTCGAGTTTATATTAGCACAGATACTGTATGTGATGTTCCTGTGTTGTGGTAATGCAGTATGGAATATCAATCCACCCATTCTTTTGTTGAGGGATGTGGTCTGTGGAGCCTGAAAAGAGGCAGGTTACATCTGCAGCACTTTTCTACATATTATGTCGTTTCAACACTAATCTTCTGATCTATTTTCAAAACAGTCCGGGTGTAGTTGTGACCATTACATCTAGGTCTGAGTTACACAGGACTCACACAGGAGGCGGAACGGCAGCGGAACGGTAGTGCCGCGGTCCTTTGCCCGGCGTCAACTCACACTGGACGCGTTTCAGCCACAGAACGGCAGCGGAGCGTTTTCGCCGCTTTCACGCGAGATCGCGAGATCGCAAGATCACGCGAGAATCCTGGACGTAAGCCAGACGACAAACAGTGTATAAAGAAAACAACAATCAGCTGACTTTTTCTTCTCCAACGTGGAGGAGATTATAAAAAGCATCTGTTGTGTCATAAATGATTGTGTGTTGTTCCACTTCAACAATTAGTCTCTCGTTAAGACCCTTTGATCGATCTTTGACCACCTGTTGCCACCGGTCATGACGTAACGTTGATGTGAAGTTGTAAAAAGCTACATGAACTGCGGCTCGCAGCAAAAATAGAAATGCAAGGAAAGCTCGCGCCGTGGCGCGGTGAGCCGCTTCTGGGAGGCTTCTGGGACGCTTCTGAGCTACGCCCTGTGTGAGTGCTCTCATTGACTAGACTGGCTTCTATTTGCTGCGGTGACCGCGGCGGTACCGTGCTGCTTCCGTTCCGCGTCCGGTGTGAGTTGGCCTTTACTCCACCATCATTTCTCACTTGGTTTTCATTCTTCAGTCAAAGAGACTTAAGGTTAGCACTGGTGTGCATGCAGGACTTGAAACCATTTGGGACAAACAGTCTGAGCAAAGACTTCAAGCCTTCTAAGCACCTGCATGATCACATATTTAGTGTGCTCTCGCTTTAAGTTACGTCAGAAATCACACGTAATCACTGCATATTGAGTCTCAACACAGCGAATGGATGCTGTAAGGGGGCGATGGGGAAGCAGCATCAGGTCCCAACATGCTGCAAAAAAAAACTCAATTCAGCTGCTCAAATCTATCATGTCAGATTTTAAACTTACACCAATGTTGTTAATAGGTGAAGCTTGTAAAGTAAACTGATCGATAAACTGAGAGCTGATACAGTTTACCTTTCCTTCCCAGCAGCAGCTCAGGGTCAAAAATATAAAAATAAGAAACTTTATTGTTACTATCAAACCTTTGTGATGTGCACCTGATCTCCTGCTTGCCGCTCTGATGCATTACAACCAAAGAACTCACCAAGGTGAAGCTCTTGGGTGAGGCAGCCCAACGTTTGATGTTGGTCAGGTTCCACTCCTGGATCACCTCTTTGGTCTTCTCATCCACCCTCATCACACTCTCTTTGGTGATACCCAGCAGACGAGGCACCAGTTTGTTCTTGCCTTTCATTTTCTCCTGCAGAAGGTTTGAGGAAAGTTAGAATGTCCTTTCGGCAAATAACAGCAAAGTCTACAAAACAAATCCACATCCTACCACCTTTTAGTGCTGATTCCTGCTCTTTTTTTAATGAAGCAATACTCTCCAGTCCTGATATAAATGTCTCTATAGTAACTATACTAACACCTTTTGCAGCCACCACTGTTGGATGTGAACCACTGTTGTTTGGCCACACATAACCTGAAGCCTAGCAAGATGAAGCCTACTCTGTCCATCTGTTTTCTGTTTTCCTCTAACTCTATACATGAAAAAACCAAGACGAGTTCACGTAACTTCAGATCTGTTCCAAAGAAGTCACTAACCACTGGTTAACGCAGCTATATGATTGGGATGAACGTATCCATCTTATCGGGCCACTTCCATGTTGAGTGATGACCCTCTTCTTACCTTGACCAGAAAGAATGACACTCCATAGGTTTTCAGAGACCGGGCCAGCTTCACATAGCTGACTTTGGCTTCGATCTCCGTCATGTTCTGACAGTTTTTGTGTGCCTGCAGAAACAAGAGAAACATCATAGTACATCAACTCAGTGTGCTGTCAGAAAGCCAATCCAAATATTAGCTTTTTTTTTTTTACATTTGCTGTATCTTGTGAATTATGGACATTTGTGAAGCTACCTCATTTGTGTCATCCTGCAATTGAGTTTTTTTTAAACACTAGTTTAAGGTAGACTTTTGCTATACCTCTCCTAAATCTAAAATCTTCCTCTCTGCTCACTGCTGAGAAAGTTTCAAACTTAATACTGAGAGTTTCTGTTTTCAATATTGGAAACTAGAATAAAATCAGCAAACAGTATAGCTAAATACACATTATAACTCCTGTACTGTTGCTCATCTGTCCAGAAATAATGAAGTAATGCATGCTCCTGTACCGACACAGTCAAGTTCTTACCTGGAAGATCTTTTTCTCTCCTTTGTTCTTGATGTACTCCTTGGGAAGGAATTCTTTTAAACTAAAAAGGTAAGAGTTCAACTAGAGTCAAACAAGCTCACTTAAAACCGAAATGTCAAATAAACATGGACAAAAGAAAACAGTAAATATGTATGAAGACAGCGCTTACTCCAAGAATCCAGGCTTGTGTTTGGACTCGTTGTGGTCACCGAACTGTATCTGACACTGATAGCCAGCAAACTCACATGCCTTGTCAAAGGAGACTGGATGAGATCCATTCAGAATGTCATCACGGGCCTGCCATTACACATACAAACAGACACACACAGACACTAATGAGAACAGCCTGAGTTTCAAAAACAATCTTCAACCAACTGTCATGGAGAATATAGTAAGGTAACCAAAATGAAAAAGAGATAGTGCCAGTACATGTGTTCATCTTTAAATAATAATAACTCAAATAGAAGTGCATATTCATTTGTCTCTGAATGTTATAAGATGGCGGTGAAAAGTGAAAGTGAAGCATGCCACTAAACAAAGTAAGGAAAAGCAGTTCTCAGGTCTGGGTGAATAGACTGTGTACCTGCACATAGAGCAAGTTGAGCTGGACAGGGTCTCTGGAGTCCACATTTTGGTCTGAGTAGAAGAACTTCCTCCTCAGCAGCAACATCTCTGTTTCCTCCACACCCTGTTCTCTCAATGTTCTGCCATGGTCCAACCAGTTCACTGAGGAAGAATGACAATTACAAAGACTTACTTACTAATCCATATAGTCTTTCTTATCTAATCTAATACTGTAGAATGCATTGTCAGAAAAGTAACAGGCATCTAAGAAATGTAGTCAAAGACAAAAGGTTGATGCTGCAGTCTTTTCTTTTTGTCTGTATAAGGCACATATACAATAAAGACAATATGTCAGAGTGTAATGATGGGGACACCAACCAATCAGTACAGCATTTATTTTAACTCTACTCTCATGCTTATTTATGAATGATCTCGACTCTCCCTAACAGCTTGTTACTGCTGTATGTGTGAGAGTCTGTTTAGAGACAGAGGCAACACTTGCTGTCACATGATGTTCTCCAAGTCAGAAAATGGCACTGATGATTTGGGTCAAAGGTAGTGCTGAGAATTTACTTCAGGGGTAGGGAGGATCTCTCTGATCAGACAGGATGAGGCTGTAAAAAAAAACACTATGTGGATGGACGGAGTCGTGTTTTTCTGCAGAAACGGAAAAAAACATTTGACTGAAGTGAATATCAACTGTGGACAGTTAACTAAATTGGGAACTGAGTTGTATACAATAATTATCATTCAGTCTCATCATACAGTTTTTTGTCTTCACACTAAGTGCTGTGCCTCTTTTTTAAATGGACCAGTATCATGTTAGGTATGCAGAAAAAAATGGTACAATAATATTTTGTGTTATGATATTTTATCATTATGTTTAATATGTGTATCAACATATCCTCTGGACTATTCTTTAGTTTGAAAGCTCACACTACGCAGAGGTCAAGTGGAGGGGAGGAGATGTGACAAGTGTTTGCAGTATAGTCAGATAATTACACAACGTGTGATGATGAAACAATGGCAACGAGTCATCGCTGGTCAAACCCATCATTTAACCTCGGTCAATCTACAGAGCATGGAGTGTGTTTGTGTTGATGTGTTCTTGTCATACACTCGTCATCTGTGTGGAGCTTCTGCTTCAGCTTCTCCATCTTTTTGTCGTCTCTCAGCAGAGTCTTGTCTCTTTTCAGGGTGCCTGTGGTCTCCTCCTTCTTCTCCTCACCGATGTCTCGCACCAGCGAGTACTCATCATAGTTTGTAATGCCTGACACGCAAACATAATCAGGTTACTACTATTTTCTTTCAATGACACACTGGAGTACAGGCACACGTTGAGGATCACTGTGAATAATTGCAGCCTTCATGATCAATTAAAAACAGTCAGCAGCATCAATAGATCTTGTTGTGTAGGTGATGTACTGATAGACAGACAAACATCAGGGCAGATATTAGCAGTAAAGTTTAAGTTGTCTGTAAAAGAGCTGACCTATTCTAGCACAGATGGTCATGAGCATGTCGCTGACAATCTTAGAGTCGTCCACCATGACGGTCTTCACTGTGCCATCCAGCATGCGGATCTTCAGAGGCCTCTGCTTCTTCTTGTACTCCAGAGTATCCTGATAGACAAAGGAGACAGTTCAGGAGCTCTGACTTACTACAGGTCAAAATGTCTGACACATCTTTCAGGGTTTTAATTATCTGTGATACTCAAAGGGCAGATTAACAACTGCCTCAGCTGCTTAGACATCCAGCAGTCAGATTTATTGTGTGTCAGCTGGTTTGTCCGACTTCAATTGAAAAACTGTGAGAATATGTAAACACAATATCAACTGACACAGTAAGGACCTTAAGAATGGTCCTGCTTTACTATCTGACCACTAGTTTAAAGACCTACTCTTATTTTACTGTTATGCTTTAAGTATTTGTAACATTAGTGGTGTGTAGAGTGTGATGTAGGGTGACTCACTCCATTTCTCAACATGTAGTAGTCCAGGGCCTTTCCTGCCTCAAGCCAGATGCCTTTCTTTGGGTCTTCATCAGACAGGAACAGCCCATAGTCATTGGCTGTAGAAGGAAACAGAAATACTGAGTGAGTCACTGCAAGTGTGTTTCTTGGCGTACATGCGCATGTGGATATTTAACCACTGAGGAGCTATTGCTGCCTCGAGTACTTATGCTGCTTCCTTGTCCATGTTAATCAGGTCAGTGGGTCGTTGGATGATCAACATCTGTTTAAATGCATACCTCTGCTCCAAACATATCATGTTACACTGTTCAAAACTGCCCACTATATGTCTCCTGGGGGTAAGACAAGAGAACTGCTTACCCTTTTAACCAATCAGATCAATACCATATTCTTGTCATAGCCAGTTGAAAGCAGACCAAAAACATATTTACCATCAAGAAAAGCCTGCAGTTCTTTGCTCTGACAGGACAAACCCTGGCTCCTTCTTACCTCTGCATGCCTGGCCAATTACCAATCAGTGTCAAATTAGCGTGTGTTTACAACCAAATATTATATATATATTGGAAAGGTGTGTTGTGTGGAGGGGGTTTCTGAGGGAGAAGCTGAGAAAGATTGAGAACTCACGCTGGCCAAGCTGTGCCTCAGGAACTCTCTCCCTGATGATACGGCAGGCATCATACACCATGGTGGAGGGCTCAAACTGCATGGTCTTCACCACATTCCCCACGCCGATCTTTAGTGATAGGGCCACCATGATTGCTTCTCTGCACCTCCACCCGACTTACACCTGCACCATGCACAAAAAACAAGAAGTAGTTAGGACAAATTAATTGTATTTGTATGACGTGTCAATACCTGTATAGACTTCCAAGGTTTCAGTGGTTACAATGCATTTTTGCCAGCAGTACAATGCCAATGTTTTCCCTGCACTGTTTTTAAGTACAAGGAGGGTTCACTTTAAAACTGAGGACATAGACTGGATGTGGGAATATGTTTTTTCACATTGCTTTTTGTTACAAAATTACCTTCTGCTCGGTGATGCTCACAGTGATGTGTGTTTATGTAAATGTTCTTCACTTATTACCGCCTAACTGTAGTAGCTGCAGATATGAGCAATTTTTCAACTACATAAGCAAGTTACTTTCCAGTGTCAATTATGTTGACATGGTAACAGAATTTATCTTTCTGCCTTATTCTGTAAGTGTCACTTGTCTGATGTAACTAACATGTACACAAATGATAACACATAGGTGCCTATAATAGTACTTTAAGAACTTCTGCACATATATGAGGGCTTTGTATTAGAAATAAGGACTAGACTAATGTTTCACATGTTCTACAGTGTTTGTTTCATAAATGAGTGTATGTTTACAGTGACTAATATACTAAGTTAACATTATGTGAGAGAGACATACAGTCACTAGCTGCTCATTAGCAGGGTACAAAATGTTTTGATACAGAGGAAGCTAAACTTCCTTTAGTGTGTCTCTGGCCCGTTACTGAGTCAGTTTGAAGTTTATCTGGACCTGCTGCTTTGGCTCCTCCTTGAGCTGCTGTTCTTTTAATTAGTGGACAACCTCTAAGCCACACCCGCCCACAATCAATGATAAATTCTATTAAAACATGTAACCAGTTTCTAGCAGACACTGAAAATTAAAGTATGAACCTAAAAATGAAAACATAAACATGTTGAAAACAGTAGTTTCGGCTGTTTATGTCTGTTTGGATTTGAAAGTTTAATTCAGCCATATTCTCTGGCTGTCAAAGTTGCATGCTTTAAATGTGCTGTAAGGGAGAGCAGAATTTGAGGGTACTGTTACCCTGAAAAAGCATGAATCAGAATTATCAGAATTCTAAATCAGTGAGGTCAGTTTGTGAGCTTTAGAGTTGGTGGTATGTTGGACAGAGTCAGGCTAACAGTTTCCCTCTCATCTCAGTCTTTGTGCTCAGCTAAGCTAAAAGGCTATTTTCAATTGAACAGAGGGAAATGATTTTAGCACTCTAAATGAAGTTCAGTAAAGGGAAGTTCACCACAACAGTTCCACATTCCTACAGTCATCTTTACTGAGGGGATTTCTACATTTGCATCAAGTGTCAGTTCAGAGCATGGAGCTCTGTTTAAAATGAGGAACACCATTTTCATTTAAAATTACATGAAACCGGGTCACTGTGAGAAACCACCTTCAGAGAGGAAACTTAGTGATACCGAAGTTTATAAAGCATGAAAGTTGATTACAATAAAAAATAAACTTCTACCAGGTTGGTCAGTCAATAGATTCCCCTCCAAACGTCTGCTCTAAGTTAAGGTAGAGCGATCAGAACATCCATGCTTTATCATTTTGTGCGTCATGTTACCTATGGCAAAGACATGTCACATTACAAACACATATCACATTACACAGAAACACAGCACAGCACAGCACCGCACAGGGTGTGTGTTTTGTGTGTGATTTAGATAATGTGCATCGATGCAGCACAGTCATGTCAAAGCATGGACTCTGCCTATGATTCTCTGAAGTGTGGCAGTATTTCAGACAGAGACCTGAGCCATGGTGCTCTGTACAACAGTAGTACAACCAGCAGCAACATCTAAAGTCATATTTATGTTATATGTAACACATCAGGCATGTGACAAATACTGTATATTATGATTATATGATTATTAAGATTATTAGGATAAGGATTAGTAGTAGTAGTAGTAGTAGTACATAAGTCCAGTACTTCCTCTTATAGCTCTGGTTTCCTGAGCAAACTATCTGGCTCTTTAGGCTGCGTTCCCTCTCTTTGTTCGTGTGTTGTGTGGTGCTGAGCAGGAAGTGTACAGTTTGTCACTCCTCAGTACTGTCTTTTTTAAGAGCTGTTCCACTGCAAACAGCTGCCTGCTTGTAAAAGCAAAACAGTGTTGAAAAGCTCTGTAGAGCCGGATAGTAATATATGTTTAATAATTACTATTTAGTAATATTAAATCTACGATCACATTACACTGCATGGTTCTTTGATCATTATGGTTGATAGAATATTGATTAGTGTTGCTTGAGCCTTTTCTGTAGTGTGTAACAAGGACACTGTGACAGCAGACAGGGGCAGGGAGTACGCAGGCTTCTTGTTAAAGCTGTTTGGAGATGACATGTTGGCTGCAGAGGGACAGCATGGAGAGAGAAAACAGCATGGCATGTATTGGCATCAGCACTCAGAGGGATTGGATGTCGCAACACAGACGCCCTGACACCCGGAAGGTCACATCCTGCTGACACTGTATCTCTATCAGTTCCTCCCTCTTTTTGGGGCTACTTCCTTGATGACATGCGGATGTAGGGCATCAGATCTTTGGATAGAGTTATCAAAATGAATCCTGGGTATTGTAGTGACAGACTGAATAAACTGATAGACTTTCCCTGGCAAACTGAGTAAATTCTGCCCCCAGAGTTTGACACAAGTTACAAAAAAAGTATTTCATTCATCTTTACATTTCAACACGAGAGCTGCAGGAGTCATGAGTTAGGTTTGTGTTGTGACTACAGCTTCTATAGTTGCACAGTTTCTTAAAGTTTTATATTTTAACTATGAAACAGATTGTGATGAGTGAAGCACTGGATTCACCTCAGATAAACTGGTGTTTATGCGTGCTGATTGCTCCTCATTTTCACTTCACTAGTATCTACTTCAGTGATTGAAAGGAAAAAGGAGGTGAGTGAACTAAATACCTGATGTAAACCAATGTTCTGGTGACAGCCCTCCTGCCCAGTCAGATGATAAAATCTGGGTTTCTTCTCTTTGGCTGAAGAAAGGGAAACACACACACGCACACACACACACACACACAGGTTACATTACTGCTTTTATTCCGACATGGCACATGCTTTTACAGCTTCATGACCAAAACACAATAACCCTACAGCTCGAAAAATCCTAGAAACACTAAAACACATTAAAATACTGCGATCTTGAAATGTTAGATTCTCCTCCCATCATGCTTTAAATCCACGTCATCTTAGAAACATCAACAATGCTGTTGCATAGGAAGGAAACCATTTTACTGGAGGGATTGGAATAGTAAGGGTATAAAAAGTACTGGGTCCTCATGCAGGTCAAAAAAAAAAACCTCCAAACACCAGGAAAGTGCTGATTATCTTAGGGATTATAACAATAAGTCCTATTAGTTAAACAAATGGGAATACCACCAGGACAATATGAATATTTTTTTTGTTTAAATCTTTTCAGACTGTAAAGGATCAATTTAACCTGCAGAAAAATGATTTCTGGAGATATCTCAAACTCAGACACTGTTTATGCAAGAACAATGAATTTGGATCAAAACCTGGATAGGTGGGGAGAGATGAGAGATGAGATGAGAGAGATGTCAAAACTCTCGAGTTTTCATATATTCTTATATACTTATTTTACTTTATTTAAGTATTTCTTGTTTTTTTTATGGTATTTTCAGAACTGTGTTGTGTGTATATATCAGTATGTTCGATGTAGTTTCTTTTGTGCAGTGGTTGTTGCTTCAAAGTAAACAATAAATAATAATAATGCAAAAAAACAAACAAACAAAAAAATCTGTATGCTAAACATGAAGCCACCAGCAGCTGGTTAGCCTGGCTCACCACTGTGTGTAGAAATGATAAACATAAACAGTACATTTAATTAATAAGTGAAATCTATAACAGAAGAAGTTGTAGTGGTTTATATACTTCTGTTAAAAGTCAAACTCACATGAAGTCACGTTTCGCAAATATTTTAGTGGCTGACTCTGGATGACTCTGCAGCAACATGTTTGAATTGACTTCAGGCATTTGGCTGCAGCATGCACAGCACTCAGGCTGCTGATACACAACATGCCTCTGTATGTGTGTTGTTTGGTGGCTCTCATCAGGCTGTCATAGATGAAATAACATCTTCATTCAAACTGCTATTTAGCTATTTTAGCTTGGTGAGTATGTGGGGTTAGAGGGTGGGGGGTTGTTGTGAGATCCCACTCAGATGTCGTGATGTCATATCCTGTTTTAAAAAAGCCCTCCGATGCCATAAAAGGGCATTTCAGGGATCTGTATGCTCCCAGCTATGATTCATCTGGGAGCAGTGTATCCTGTCTGCAGTAAACGTAAAGACACTTTGTTAGGGTTAAGGACAGATAACAGACCAATCATCACTCAGCTCATTCATGTCTGGAGTTCATGCTACAAGGTCAAAGCCTCCTGATCCCGTGTGCTTTATTATTATTAAAGACATTAAGAACCAAGAAGTTGAGGCTGCTTCGGCCTTTAATCTCCCAGCTGGATTAGAGTCAAGTCAAAGTCAGACTTCTGAACGTACACTGTTAAGGCTTCCCGCTCCACCCTGACTGAAAGAGGAAGTGCTGAGTCACAAAAGTTACTGAGAAATGAGAAGAAGAAAAATAGTCCACAGCAGCCAATCACCATCAGTGTGCGTATATATTTATTCAGCATGACTATAAAGTGACAGCAGTCAACTGTCATGGTGAGGCCACACATCCTGTCTCTGTCCAGCAGACAGATACAAGACAACTGAGTCCTATCTTGTCCCTTCAGGCCTGACACGCTCTGAGGAATATTACAATAACTTATCTTCTTATGTCAAAACAACTAATTTCACTTCCACAATAGCTCTCTAGAGTTAATAAACTCAGATGAAGCTGCTAACAGCATGGCTAGTGACATACATTGTAGTATAAGGCTGGAGGACACTTCAAATCAATTCTCTCAACAGTACATTATATATGCTCTGTAAGCTTCAAGTCACTGAGTGCAAACACCTCTAGGAGAATTTGGTCAATCAGTGATTAGTCCCAGGCCAGCTACTTAAATGTAATGACTTGCTGCTTTTATTGTTTCACGACAACATTCATAAACACTCAACAAGCTCCCTTTTTCATGAGTTCAAGCATCTGATATTCAAATGACGGCAACAAGTAGTAGGAGCCAATCAGAGGTAAAGGTAGGCCTGTAGCCCTGTGTCATATAGCGATAGTTAAAAGGTCCAGTGTGTAAGATTTGGGAGGATCTATTGGCAGAAATTAAATATAATATTTATGTTTTCATCAGTGTATAATCACTTGAAAATAAGAACCATTGTTGAACCTCCATGTTTCTATTGAAGCAGATATATATATAAGAGATGAGTTTTTCCCACATGCTTGGAAGGATAGGGTGAGGCGTGGGAGAGTAACTTCACCGCTAGGTGGCACTAAATCCTACTGGACCTTTAAGTGTCTAAAAAATGTCACGTTTCAAGATCAAGCTGCACATTTTGGGACGTCCTGTTACTGTGACCAGTCCAACACACACCTGTGTCAGGGTCATGCAACTGAGAGAGCAACAACTTTTCACAGAACCAGAACTTTCCTCTGTCTCCATCGCCGGCTAACAAGCAGCACATCATTAGAACTCTCTGCCTTAACAGAGTGGTAGCGTAGCAGGGCATCGAACAGCTTCACATAGCTTGACACGGCCTAACACAGGACTGCTCAACTTTTGTTAATGAATATAAACTTACTTAAGAAATAAAGATATTATTTATGATCATCTTTGACATTGAATGCATCACAGTCTCATGCCTGTTTAAACCATATGAGCCCCTCCAGAAGAGATACTCATACTCTAGAATAGGATTGCATCTAACGATTATTTTTGTATCGCTTAATCTAATGATTATTTTTTCTATTACTCGATTAATCTAACGATTATTTTTTATCAATTATTCTAACAATGATTTTTAATTACTTAATTAATCGCAATGAATTTACCCAAATAAAAAGCAAAAGCATGTCTTCCTAATATTTCAAGATTTTATTCAAACATCTCTTGAAAAACAAAATCTTTGTTTCAAAAGTAACAAGATGAAATGTATGCACCAAAAATATGCACCAAAAAATATATACTTTATAGCACTTGTCATAGTTTTTATGAATCTTTAATCTTTAATCTCTAATATATTTCATAATGTACATATGAGCATTGAAGCAGTGTAGGATCATACTTGGCTTATGAGACACACTTTTTTAAAATCAAATTTTTACTATTCTTCATATTTTATAAATAAACGTTTAATACATTTAACACCCACGTCTTATTTTGAAAACTGGAAGTGTCCACACGCTGCAGTAAGCTAGCGCTGATTTCCCAGTTTTCTCAAAGTCGGCAATAAGGGCACACTTGGAAATATTGGAGCAGCTGGCGTGACCACGCGAAAACGAGAGACGGCTGGCCTGACCGTTTTGTTTCGGAACCAAGTCGTCCGTCTCCATCTTCAATTAACTCGCTTGGGCTCTTCACTTTACTTCTCTCCTCACTTGATACAGAAAGTACGCATGCGTGCAGGGGATTTTTCTGGGTGGGCGGGGTAGTGTGCTGCGCGCTGTGAGAAGCACCAGGAGTGAGTGACACAGGCAAAACTCCAGAGAATTAAATGCCGATGGCTTAAAACATTTACATGACAAGTACTTGATGGTCGCGATATAGTCATTTCATACATCTCACGTAGAATAAGCCGCGATATATCGAGCATATACTCCCGCTGTCGTGCGACCGCGACGCATCGGCGCACGTTTCGTCGTATTTACGTAATCGACGTAATCGATGACGTCGACGAATCGCTCCACCCCCACTCTAGAACTGCTCTGGGTGGATGTGTCAGCATTCATTCCACTTGTGGCTGTGTGTGACAAAGTCATGCTTCACTGGCAAAGTACAGAGTAGCTGGCCTGCACACAATGCCAATGTATCACTGTCACCATCATAAGAGATATAAGATTACAAACATCCTTTAACATTGTTGCGGCGAGTTAGAGGTAACGGCAAGCATTTGTTGTCGTGCTGTGTACTGAGCAGGAGCGCGCACGCACGCCCACCGCCGCCGAACTTTTCCGCATGTGAAGCGGGGATGTAATCAGCTCCGCAGGTAAAGCGGGGATGTAATCAGCTGAGTGGGGGAGCGGGGTAGGAAGTCTTTGTGCATGCATGCTGGAAACGGGCAAAGAAAAGGTCTAAAAAACTCTAAAAGGACTGCCGGTAAGCGTTGCTTAACTCGGACTCTTTCTTTGTTTTGCTGTTTATTTATCTGCATAAAGTTTGCTCCGCTGATCTGTAACTTGGATATGAGCGAGTGTGTGGGGATGTTATTCATAGAAATGCACTGTTAAAATATTTCAGTTAAAAGGGGTGTGTTAAATAGATTATTTGTTAATTATTTGGTTAAATGGTTATATATTATATAAAAATATCAGTAAAACCTGTTAAAATGTGCAGTTCAAAACATTTAATTTAATTTAATTTAAAAATCTAAAATTGGAATAATTAATGAGCCCGATTTTAACATAATTTCATTTGAAGCTACTGCTAAAATACTTTTTTCTTTTTCACTAACAGTTCTGAAAGTTAAGGTGACAAGTGTGATATGTCATATTTAGCAGTATGTGCTGTTAATCTGTCTAATTTTGGATGTTTTCAATTCATCAAAGGTTTTTCACCTGTGCCAGGAACGAATTAAAAGAAGTTTAAGCGCATTGAGTAAAGTCCTGTGTTTGGTTTTTAAAAAGAGAGTGAAGCCCTTCCTTTTCAAGTGTGGGAAAGCTTGCACCGGCAAAACACTTGACAAACATGATGCTACGTTGGTTTAAAAATGAACCCACAGATAATGAGATCTGCTACTTTGAGATCAAACTACGTGTTGTTACTGTTTTGGTGTGAGACCCCTCACATTTAAGAATGAGCTGATTCCACATCAGCATAATATATAGTACATATACTACAGAGCACAGCCGATTATTAGTTTGGGTTTAGTATCTTCTCCTCTAACTCAAACTAAAGACATTTTGACACTGCAGCGTTGCAGCAGATGTGAAGCAGGCTGTGGTGCAGAGTTCCACACTGCAGAGCACATACACTTTCTGTTCACAGCTGCACTCAAACATCCTGTGTAATCGTGACCGTAGCCAGCCACGATGTCTGCGCTGCAGCATGATGTGACACTGCACCGCACAGCCTGCACATCATCGACCTGTACCACAGCACTTCTCTGCCTTTTCTATTGGAGACATACATACATACATACATACATACATACATACATACATACATACATACATACATACATACATACATACATACATACATACATACATACATACATACATACATACATACATACATACATACATACATACATACATACATACATACATACATTCTCTTGTTATTTTTTTAAACTTGCACTGTCATCACAAGTCTCCACAGAAACAGGAAGCAGTCATTGTTTCATTACATTGAGATAATTCATGAATGTTGCAGCTGCTGGTACCAGTGCACAGCCTGTTTAATAAAGAGCTGTAACTGCACTCATATTTAACATCAGTCATCTTCCACACTGGCACCACTCTGCTTGTGTCTTTTCACAGATGTGCCACTGCTACACCCACAGTTGACACAGCTGCAGCTCTTTAACATACATTTGATGAAAGTGGGACAATGAGAGAGTCCTGACATCATTACAGCACTTTCTACCTACGACACCTGAATTACACTGAGCCATCTGTTCAGGTTATTATCTGCAGCTGTGTTTGACCTGCTGTGACACCGTCAGAACAGTCTGATGGGGTTTCTCGTTCCCACTTTGAGTGCGTACAGTTTATTCTTTTGTGTTGCTGTGCTGCTGCCACTGTCAGAATCCGTGCGATTGTTGATAATAGGAGTGATCAACAGTATTTCATGTTAGATAGATGGGGAGAATCTGTTCCATCCTCGGGACATCTGTCCTGTCAAATCACCCTATGTATAGGGTGGCACCATGACTGTCTACTCCATGGTCCATTTCTTATGATACTTCAAAAGAGTGGCATTTTAATGTGAAAGCAGCAGCACATCTGTGTGAGACACTGGCAAAGGGCTAGTGTGTCAGACACTTAGAGTACTTGGAGTCAGAGACAGCTGTGTGCAGGGATCACTTCCACCTGTGGTCAACAGTGTCAAAAGGAGAACCGTTGCTGGGGAGTCCGTTCTGTCAGTAGCACTGCCACATAGACTTAACTCAACTCAACTTTCTCTGTCTTATACAAATAAAAGCAGAATCAGGTGATCATAATCATTATCATCATAATCTTCAACAACTGAGAGTAAAGAGCCTAAAATGATGTTGACTTCCAAAACATGTGATACAAACTGAGGATTTAACTAAACCAAATTAACCAAATATTAAACAGTTCAGAGCATTTACATCTTTTTGAATTGAATTAGTTCAACAATGTGACCATATACAATTTTTAGCCATGTGAAACAGAAGCAATGTTTCCAGCATCTACATCATGAGTGAGAGGCAAACCTGCCCTCATAGACACTGAAGAGTGTGTTTGCTGCTTCAGTTTCAAGGTGCTGGTATTATCCATGCTGGTCCACGTGCCATCATGGCTTACTGGACACTCACAGAAGAGAACACACTAATGCATTAGTGCCACATGTGCTTACAATACAATGACAACATGTCCAAATGTCTGCATCAGAACAGACTATGGGGCACAATAAGACATGAGTCAGATTCAGTGCTGCGATGTGTTCTAATGGAGACACACTGCCTCGGCTGCACACTATTACATACAAATAGTATACTAGTAATATTATACTACTAGTATAGTAGTATAATATTACAAAGGCCACATGCTTACTGAGTGATTTTAACACACTACAAACACTTCATAACTCAGCAGCTTATCTATATATACACAGTATTCATGAAGCCACGGGCAGAATGTGGTTACAGCAGCCACAGCATCACCTCACCACTGACTTCTGCTGTGTGTGTATAGATCCCCGAAGGCTCTCTGAGCAGCCAACCACACTGTGACTATTCTGGGAAGAGGGCCGTCCATTTCTAAAAGTTATCAAGGAAATGTTAGATTTCTCTGTTTGGATTAGTTGCTAGTGTGCCATCCAGCAAACCAGATTAAAGACAGATAGTTTTAAAGTTCGTACTGAGCAGTTGGACCTATACGAGTAGCTCTGTGATGTTTGCATCAATGACGGTCGTAAGACACAGTTGTAGAAATCCACATTAAATCACTCTACGGACCACTTTCTTCATTAGCAGCAGCATACTGCATCACCTAGTGCCTAATGTCCAAATATACCACTACATGTCATATCTGTAAAATCCAGAGGTAATACCTAGTAATTATTAAGTAATAAATTTTTTCCTCACTACACCTGAGAAGGAAACGCTGCAGCATTTGATAATGGACAGCCTTTACGTGTTGCTATTGTTTCTTTTTCTTTCTACATCCTTTAAATGAGACACTAGTTCATATTTAGCAGAGCAACATGAACCTCTGTAGACTGTAGAGCTGCTTCTGCTGCTTCCAGCCCTGCGGAGGAATTCAACTGTGCATTCCTTTGGAATACCAGCATCAGAACATAGAGACGGAGAGAAAGAGGGAAAGAGAAAGAAGAGAAGCTTTATTCAGCCTGATGTCACTGGCAGCCAGCACAAGAACTAAATGCAGCCAATCCCAGAGGAACAAAGGAATGTGAGGACGGAGAAATACTGTGGCAGCAGGAAGATAACATCTCGCCTGCAATTTAAGACTGCTTTCAACTCCAAGTCAACTGAAAACAAGGCTGTTTGGAATACAGACAAAACTTATCCCACTTCCTGTATCCGCTGACATTTAAACACAGCAATTAATACTCTAAAATTAAATGATATGATAATACAGACTGCCACTGTTGTGAATATATTATCTCTATTATCAAAGCACTATCTGCTGACGCATTCTCACAGAACTCATGTTGAATTTGATAAGTCTGAGATACTTTTTGCATCTTTAATAAAAACAGCTCCGTCCTTCACTGTCCTGTCTGTGCATGCTGTTTAAACACGCTACAGAGGATTACAGCAAGAGTAAAGATATCCGCACACACTTACACACACATTACTGTAACAAATGCAAAGACTAAAGATTTCCATGGATTTATAAAAGGCAGAATAATTCATATTAATCTTCAATGTACCATAGCAGGTGTATGACACAAGTACTGTACCGATCAAACATTTGGACATCTAGATCTGATTAGACTAGGGCTGCACGATATGGCCTATAACCAAAATCGATATTTTTAAGCTATATCGCGATACACGATATATATCGCGATATTTTTATTTCTCCTGTAAATCACAATGAATGTTAAATTCAACCCTTTGATCCAAAAAAAACATCAGTATGATGATTCAAGTAGACCCTTCTTTTAGAGTTTTTGTTAATTTGCATGCAAAAATGGAAAATCACAATCAAATTAATTAAGTTCGGATTTCCTGTCTGGTGCGCAGTGCTCTGTTGAAATTTACGAGGTTTAGCAGCGGCTCGCATCAAAAATAGAAATGCTGGCGCCGTGGCGCGGAGAGCTGCTCCGCGGCGCGCCCTGTGTGAGTGCTCTCATTGACTAGACTGGCAGCTATCTGCTCCGGTGACCGTGGCACAGCTGTAACGAGGCGCATACGCCTCAGATGTGAGTGGGCCTGTCTCTCCTCACTTGATACAAAAAGTACGCATGCGCGCAGGGGATTTTTCTGAGTGGGCGGGGAAGTGGGCTGCGAGCTGTGAGCAGCGCCAGGAGTGAGTGACACAGGCAAAACTCCGGAGAATTAAATGCCGACGGCTTTTACGTGACAAGTACTCGATGGTCGCGATATAGTCATTTTATACATCGCACGGAGAACAAGCCGCAATATATCGAGTATATTCGATATATCGCCCACCCCTAGATTAGACTATCACTGACTATCAAACACTGAGCAAACAGATGTAGGTCACATGACCACTGTTCTCTTCCTAAATTCTCGCACATTCCACTAAGTGATCTAACTAACATAAACACTTCACAGTAATTAATTAATTGATATTCCGCTATACATGAAATGATGAATTTACAAATCTAAGCAAATAAACAATATTCTAAATAAAGGTTTTGTACAACAAATAATTCTCAAATTGTCTCTTACAACCATAATTAAGGAGAGAGAGTGCTGCATTGTACGTACCCTTGATGAATGATTATGACAATTATGCCATCCATTTTTGATGAGCAAACTTCACAAAAACTGCAACATAATCTTTTATTTCCAAATGCAGTCCTGTTTATGTATTATTACATTATCGGATAATGATTTTTTTAATGCTACACCAATAATGTAATAACTAGAAAATAATGTAATAACTTATTGCATTATTGGCAAAATGTTAATACGTTACCGCCTCAAAAACGTTCTTACATTACTGGCATGTTATTACATTATTTATATTATTATTGCTTTAAAATTATGGGGTGCCGTTTGTAAAGCGTCTCGCTCTGAAAATAACAGCAACATTTTGTCACATTTAGCTAAAAATGATGTTTAAAAAACTGGTTTGAATTTTTGAGAGTCACTTTTTTGCACATTTAGAACAATATTTGTGAAATTAGAGATATTTTAAATATTTAAATCCAAATGTTAAATGTAAGATCTAAATGCTAAATATAAATATAAATGTTAAATATAAATCTAAATGTTAAATATAAACCTAAATATAAATGTTAAATATAAATGTTAAATATAAATTTAAATATAAATGTTGAAGCTAAATGTTAAATATATATCTAAATGTTAAATATAAATCTAAATGTTGAAGCTAAATGTTTCGGGTGAAACTAAATATTTAGCTAAAATGCAAATTCAAATGACGGTAACCGGAAGTGCCAAAATAAAAGCTCGAGAAGGTCAGAGCGTGTTTATAGTGGCAAATAACGAATAAAACCCATCTTATCCGGGGAAATGGACTCTTGGACATGGATTATCGTGATAATAACTACCTAGATGAACAAACACGTTTGGAGAAACTTTATTTGAAGAGTACTTTGAGTTTTTAGTGTCTCTATTATGAAGGGTGCGGGACTTATAACCTGTAGCCACTATGGCCAGCCACAAGGGGGATCACTTTGACTTGACTCATTTATTTACATGTTTGCAGAGGTATGTCCGACAGTACAGTTTACCGGGGTTGTTACGACCGCTGGCCTGTGTTATTGTTTGTGTCCGCCTTCTTTTTCTCCTCTCCTCCTCCCCTCTAGGTTCTGCCCCTTTTCCTTTGCGCACTGATGACTGATCTGGGTTACCTGTGGCCACTTAAGCGGGTGGGGCATATATAGGCAGGAGGTGGAGCCCTCTCTCTCTCTCATCCTGCGGTCGGTCTGTGTGGCGGAGACCAGGGGCCTCATGTACGAATACTTGCGTGGATTTCCTACTAAAACTTGGCGTACGCCAAAACCCGGAAACTGTCGTACGCACAAAAAAATTCAGATGTATCAAAGTGTGCGTACGCATGGATCCAAGCACGTTTCTTTTGTACATCTCAATCAACGTGAAATTGAGCGCACATGCACCTCCTCCCTGTCCACGCCCCCATTTACATATGCAAATATATTTAAATAGGCCCTGTACCTGAGATTCACCTCTTTGTCCGATCAGATAACGCGATGAACAAAGGAAAGAAAATAAATTTCACAGAGTCTGAGCTAAAGATTTTAGTGAATGAAGTGTAGATTCTGTTTGGTTCCCTGTCAACAGGGATAAATATGACCAAAAAAAGACGTGAGTGGGAGCGTGTGTGTGAGGGTGTCAATGCCGTGGGATCCGAGCAGCGCACACACAGGTGTGGACAGGTGTGGCGCTGCGGCGACATTTTACGCCCGCTTTTACTGACAGGAATACTGAACACAGAAGGACAGTCAGGGGCTTGTTAGAAAGCTCTGCAGCTCGAATTTCACAAGCGGAAAATAAAGAAATAAAGAAAACCAAAAACATGATATTTGAATGCGCACATGCCCACATATTCTTTGGCACACTGGCACGGCTTCTGGGTAAGTAAAGAGTTTATTCATTTAATTGTCCCGTATGTAAACCAGCATTACATACAGGGCAATTAAACAAATAGAAGCCACCCATCGCGCACCGTGCCAGCCTCCAGCCTGTTCCCAGCCATGCTGTTAGTCATAATGAATGAGTCGTGCGTTGAACCAGGCCACCTTGCCACGATGTTAGTTAGCTGCATTTGCGCATCACATATGATTTGAACATTGATGGAATAAAAATGTTTCCTACTTAAACAGCTCCCGCTCCTGTTGCCAGGAACCCCAGCGTATAGTCAGCACAACCCCGAGCTACTCGCCGGCCCCCGTTGCGCTCTCGGACCGGCCGCAGCTCTGCACACAGCTCCAGTAACACTGGCCTTGGTAACCGAAATCGGCTTATGAGCCAATTATCATGGTTTGCAAGTCCATCCTTGCGTTCCTTAAATCGCTCACGTTTGCAAGGTCCTCTAACAACGCTAACGCCTTTGTTAATATCATTTTCCTCATTACATTGCGCATGCTTTTATATCCATCTATATAATTGCAAACACGTGCGTGTGTTAATTGTTCATAAGTGTGTCTCTGATGTACACATCACTCTGATGACTTCTTGTTTTCACATTATTAACAGTTTCCCAGCTTCACCTCTAAGTGTCGCCAAAGGAACAATAGCTCTAGAAACGTGCGTACGCCAGCTATGAAATTGGCGTGGGGCACGCACATTTCTACGATCATTTCACGTTTGATACATCTGAACATCAGCGTGGAAAAGGACGTACGCCACTTTTTTGTTCGTACGCAAGCTTTGTACATGAGGCCCCAGGTGGTAACTGTGTGTGCGAGCGATCTGATCCAGGAGCCGCGTAGCCGTGTGTGCGTCTTGGTTTTGGAGTGAGCCACGGAAAAAGCTGGCGATTCGGCTCCCCGTGTTTTGGAGGAGTTCGTCCTGAGTTATTTCGTTCTCTTCATTATTTTACAAATAAACCTATTTTGCTGGTTACCTTGTTTATCGTTTTCTGTCAGGACTCCCGGTTATTTTTTTCTATGTTACTCCCTCATCCCCTGGCCCAACTGGGGACGTAACAGGGGTGAACGCGGGCGGGTGTAGACGATCCTACACCGCGAAAATGACAGATCAGTCAAAGTGTTAGTTAGTTATTATCACGATAATCCATGTCCAAGAGTCCATTTCCCCGGATGGGTTTTATTCGTTATTTGCCACTATAAAGATGCTCTGACCTTCTAGAGCTTTTATTTTGGCACTTCCGGTTATCGTCATTTGAATTTGCATTTTAGCTAAATATTTAGTTTCACCCGAAACATTTAGCTTCAACATTTAGATTTAGATTGAACATTTATATTTAGGTTTATATTTAACATTTAGATTTATATATAACATTTACATTTATATTTAGCATTTAGATCTTACATTTAACATTTGGATTTAAATATTTAAAATATCTCTAATTTCACAAATATTGTTCTAAATGTGCAAAAAAGTGACTCTCAAAAATTCAAACCAGTTTTTTAAACATCGTTTTTAGCTAAATGTGACAAAATGTTGCTGTTATTTTCAGAGCGAGGCGCTTTACAAACGGCACCCCATATAAAATGGCCCAAATTATTATTACGTTATATCGACACACACACACACACACACACACACACACACACACACACACACACACACACACACACACACACACACACACACACACACACACACACACACACACACACACACACACACACACACACACGTGGATTTTACTCAACATAGTTAATTAGCCCACTGTTTGATGATGTGTGATGCTGAGTAACAGGCATCCAGGATTCACAATAACACATATGGTCTCACCCCAAATGTTAGCAAAATAATCACATCAAACTTCTAAAATGGATCTCCAAATCTCCCCAGGTTCTTCCTTCATATCATTATTAAATGCTTTAAAGGAGCTGCATTTATCTCTGCACACATCACTCTGCTCTGACTGAACTCCTCAGGCATCTGACACAGGTTTGGGAATTGGCTCAAGTCTAAAACAAATAATTTCTTGTGCAGGAGGAGTGGCGGCACATGTTGTCTTGACCAAATATGGCTGAGTGAAAACACTACGGTCTGATCTGTGCAGCACTCTGGAATGAAAAGCGGGTTTCCTTAACTGGTGTGAGAGTGGGCCATGACACAACACACTGACACCTATCCAACAAGGCTTTTACTCTATCAGCTGGATGTGTGGCTGTTACTAAAACCATGCAGGTTCAACTGAATGGCATCTTTCTCACAGGCTACACTGGTCTTAATGTTCCCTGTTGCCTGCAAACCTGATCTAAATATGAAGTCAAATCTACATTTGAATACAATGATAGTCTGAAGAAATAATGAAACATTAAGAAATCCCCTGTTAATAATGACACGTTTGGGTGTTGAAATGTGAACAGTGAACTGCAGTCAGCATCCAGTTGTTCACACTGTCATCCACACTCTGGACATCGGCAATAACAATAAATAAATGAAGAAATTATAGTTAGAGATAATTGACTGAGTCAGACTAACTTTCCCTCCACTAGTAAAAATAATGTCAGCCTTTAAAAACACAGAAAGCCTCAGCTATGCAGCCTGCAGCTAATTAATAACAGTGAATGGACAATGTGTTTGTGGTCCCGTAAACAGTTTGGGTGAAGGTTCTCCACCTCGTTCTCTCCTTTTTTCCACCACCATTCAACACAGGTGTGACAGACATAGCAGGGACCAAGCAAAGTAGTACAACAATTAAACTTGACTCAGCACTCTTTACTGCAGGCGTGTGTGTGTGTGTGTGTGTGTGTGTGTGTGTGTGTGTGTGTGCGTACTACAACAAGTTGAATTGACTCAGCACTCTTTACTATATGCAGGCAGCTACGTCATCCTCATCCCCTTCACACTGACACTCTGCCCACAAACAAACACAGGTACATAAGTTAATACTGGATGCCACATTTCTTCTGAACATTCTGACATTTGTTTTTAGTTTCAGTGCAATGATTGACATAATTATTATTCAAGTTAAGCTATTCAAATTCAAATATAAATGATTCAAATTCAGTTTCTGGTGGCACATATTTCAGCCGATAGACTTCTGTCATACTCTGTGGCTGGTGAGGAGATGCAGAGAGGTATAAAGTCTAATGAGGCCAAAATGGACCAGAACAGGCTGTTAACAAAGCTCAGAACCCAAATATGAATTTCTTGCAGCTACAGCTGAAACTATGAATTAGTCAACCAAAAACTAAATCATCAACCGTTTCAAAGCATCTTTAATCATTTATCCTGCAAAGTGTAATCAAAGTGTCTTGAAGTCATTTGTCCATTATTACAATTGTTAAATCATTTTTGGTTGATAAAATAATGTAATTAATTTATAATTCTGGCATTAAACACTTTTTGGTCTGCTATAACCACTTTATCACCCATAACATATACGTTATATTATTATTTATTATTATTATTATTATTATTATTATTATTATTATTATTATATGCATGGTGTCCTAATGGAATAACTCTTTATTGCATATAACTACTACTGTATCACAGAGTTGATGTTCATGTAAACACATCTAACTAGCGTGTTGTCACACACACCTGGAAGACAAGTGTGTAGAACAGTGAAGTCATGAAAGCAAAGTGCTGAATCCTGCACACTGTGAGCACTGAGATGATAACAAATACAAGTGTGAATCATGAAATTCACAATATCAAACAGAAAGATCTGAGATCTCGGGACAGGTCAAATGCTAAACACCTCATGACGACATCAACCAGGGATAAAAATGAAATAAGTAAACAATAATTGTCAAGATCATAACATCAGACAGTAACACAGAAATATGAACATACCCTGCATGGCCCATCCACAGAGGTTTAAATGGGTGAGTGTGGGAGGAAGATTGGACAGCAACATGTTGGAACAAAGCAGACCTTGAACCTATCATCAGTGACTGTGGCCCACATTCACAAACCTGGACCTTCCCCAAAGAACCTGAGCCTTGACTTCAGACTTCAGACTCTGAACAGCTGCAGCTTTCACACATCTTGACCATTCACTGTGTGCACTGTTGCATTAGGAGACTGGCAAGGCTGCTGCAAAGACATGGAATGATTCTGTAGTACATGTCCATACAGCTGCATGCAGGCAGTGTGTCACTGCTCATTTGTTTGGTTCTGTGGGGGCTGGCATGTTTTTAAATACAAGCCAGTCTTTTAATGTGTTACTGGCCAGTTTATTGCTGCAAGTGAACATGTCTGCATGCACATTCCTCCGCTGTGTCGTATCACAATCACAGCGGTGCAAGAATTTACACCCGGAGGCGATGTTTTCCTTGTCTGGTAGCTGCACACACGCCCAACACACACACGTCCGAAGAAAGGAGCGACAGAACACACACACACACTTCCGAAGAAAGAAGCGACAGAACACACACACACACACACACACACACACACACACACACACACACACACACACACACACACGTAAGCCAGAGGACGCTACGTGACAGCTATTGTCAGAGGACAGGCCAAGGTGGTCTGCAAACAAAGCTCCTTTAAAATGCGGAACTCTGACAGAGCGACAAGATTTCACAACATTACACTAACAACACTCTCTCACTCACTCACTCTCTCACACACACACACACACACACACACACACACACACACACACACACACACACACACAGTGTGACGCCCTAACTTCTGCGGAAACACACAGAAACAGAATGCTGCATGTTTGTTGGTGGACAGCGATGTAGTCCAGGGGATATTCAGCTATATTCAGCGCTTGGCGCCTCTTACTTAACAGCACGTCGTTTTCCATTGGAGTTAACGAAGCAGCTCTCTCTCTCTCTCTCTCTCTCTCTCTCTCTCTCTCTCTCTCTCTCTCTCTCTCTCTCTCTCTCTCTCTCTCTCTCTCTCTCTCTCACACTCACACACACACACACTCACACACACACATTAGCAGGCCATTGTCTGCGGACTTTTGCTCCGTTTTCTTGCCTCCACAGCGAGTCTGTGGTGACGTCACGGACTTGTAGCTAGCTGCTGGAAACTTTTCAAAGTAACAAACTCTGACCTGAGCGCGTGAGTCCAGTTCCGCCGGCGGCCCCTCGAACTTTCGGAACCAGACGTGTTAATGCTCCTTCAATGAATCCCGACACAAGGCTTTTTACCGAGGGGAAATGCCAGATAGCGACTTTTTCTTACTTCCCCTCCCTATCCGCTCTCAGGAGTGGTGCTGCTTAAACTCCACCCTGGTAGTCTGCGTCGTCTTTCAGCGGGGCGGTGTCGCTCTTCTGTGGAGGTTTAGTGAACGGCTGCTCCAACTGTTAGTACAGCCCGACAGCACAACAGCCATTCGGCTGTGCTGCTACATGTCTGTACTTTAAATGATATGAATGAATGTAAATCAGAGAGCATTAGAGGGCACAGTGTACAACAACACACAATAATATGACTATAGTCAAGATGGGACCAGTTTAATTAGTATGGAGTATGAAGACCTAAACATTATCAAAAGAAATTAATAAACTTTAATAACTGAAATAAATCCGACTGGGTGTAAAATGTTAGTTACTGTGGCGCCATCTGGTAACAGTGTGGTGGTGGTGGTGTCTGTCCTCTTAAGGCAGCCTACAGCTCCAGAACAGAAACACATTAGTAACTCATCAGTTCATGTCAATATGTGGGCTTAAACGATGGAGTCATTTGGACACGGAACTGAAGCAAAGTACAAATATTATTCAGTCCAGGAAGAAATACAAAAACAATACTTTCCTGAGGTATAAGAATGAGCAAGAACAGTGATGTTTATTTTTGGCATTGCTTAACACAGATTTAGAATGATGATCACAAATATGTATGGTTCATGTGTGTGTATGTATGTATGCATGCATGCATGTATGTATGTATGTATGCATGTATGTGAAAATGTGAAATTATGTACATAGAAATATGTCTATAAATTATAATATATCAGTAAAAACAGCAATAATTGAATAGGTAGATGAGAAGGAGAAGGAATATATACATGTATACATCTTCCTACTCCCCTATTTCATTTCATTTGCACTGGTTAAGAGAACTTGAGAACAATTGAGTTGGTACATGTACAGGTTTGTCCTGTTTATTTTTTCTATTTTCTCTGTGTATATTTTTTCATTTTCTTTATACAAATCATTTTACAAAGAGCATGTTGTAGGAGTTGGATGCTATGAACCAAAACTGAAGATGCAGAAGTGCTCTGCAGTTTGATGAAGAAAATCAGAAGTTCTGCTTTCATTGTGATTAGTCGATTCTATAAACTTTTTCATAAATAATCTTCTTTAACCACGAGTTTCCCCTCCTCTCAAGGAGGATGGATGGTGGCCCAGTTTCACTGCCCATCCCAGATCCTGGCACTGCCTGAAACCCTTACAGATCTGAATGGTCATCAGTGTGGTCACATAAGCCTGACTGCCTGAAGATTCCACGTGCTGAATTCTGAGTGGTTAGAAGCTGATGAAGTCTGGCTAATCAGGTTTGATACTCATACAGTATTCCATATGTAGCTGAGTCATGTGTAGACAATTCAGAGGTGGTTTATGTGAGCTTATGTTTTTTTCCACTCATGTGTTTGGTGTATAATCATCTCCTCTACAATCTGATGGTTTACATTGTGTTTGGTGATCACAGGGTAGGGGAAGGATGGAAACTTAACATAGTATATCAAAAATGTGGATTCTATCTAAATCCATTTATTGTTTCCATGGTAATGAAAAAATAACTATACACACAGCACATGTTGAGTCTCAATTTATTATGAATCTACATGTTTAAACATACTGTCTAGTTAAAATTCATTCATATCTACACAGCATAAATAATCTGTCTGTAAAGTACATTACCATAACATTGGCAAAGATCATGTAACCTCTGCAACAGGCCCTACAAACACACACCACACCAGTGTGGTTTGTGATGCTGTGAGCAAGGTCCCACTCCAGAGGAACTAATTCTGACTGTACAATTAAAAAGAATATCTGTACAGTATTAGAAGAAAAGATTTGTTTGTTTACAGGTCATACATGTTTATTGTAAGGCTTCTCAAGAACGTAGTCACCTTGACATCGACTGTCCCGACTGCTCTGATGGAACAGGAACATGAACACACTCACACAATGTTAAGGCTGATGTTTTCTGCCTGAGCTCTCTCTTTCAACATTTGTTTTTTGTTGTTGTTTTTTTGACAGCACTACTGTCATATCATTGTTAAAAGGGAACAAGGAACAACTGAAAAAAACAGCCAACAAGAATGTGTTGACAAAAGACAAACTGTTAAATCTTCAGATCTAGAACTCCATGAAACAAAGCCCTTTGACATTAAGGCTTTAGTATGAATCAATGTGTCACACTTTGACTGAATAAAACTGACAAGGACAAACGAGAACACTGAACACTGCATTCCACAGTCACAGCATTGTTTCATTGGAACATTGACTTATATGAATGTGTGGCTGTGGTGTAATGAAACAATCACTGTGATTTTGCAGAGAGTCTAGATGAATTGTCTGATATCATATACTTTCCTAATATTTCTTGTACAAAATAAACACATTAAACCTTCAAACTGCGATGCTTCAGTGGTTTGCTGGGGCTTCTCAGGACCCTGAGGTCCCTCAACTATCGATCATTTCATCTGCATTCACTTTAGTGTGTAAAAACTCAAAGTCACAATGGATTTGTAGCACAGATTAGGACGCTCAGGTGCCCTGTTCTGTCACTTGCAGGAATGGCATGCAAAATTGTAATTTTTTTAATATGACACAAGTCATATTTACACTTGTTACACTGTTTAAAAGTTCACTGGTCAACCTCTATAGATAATGCAGACCAATGAGGTTCTATGGTTCCTTTTGTTTTATTTATTTTTTGGGATTCCCCCCCCCCTTTTTCCATTATGTTTCTCAACATGTCACTATACATGTGGGTGCAGTAACAAGTCAAACACACTACTCGTAGTGTTTCAGAGTTGTTTGGAAAGAAGTTGGCCGTGATCAATTTTAAAAATGTCAAAATATCCAGCTCCAAGACCAACGTGACAACTTTAAATCAGGTTACCGTAAATTCCGGACTATAAGCCGCTACTTTTTTTCTACACTTTAAACACTGCGGCTTATACTACGGTGCCGCTCATTCATGTTTTTTTCGTGGCACCAAAAAGCATACTATCACAATTATTGTAAATCAGTCATTTCTACTAATCCTCATCAACATGGAAAATACTCGAAGAAAAGCATATGATGCGGCCTTTAAGTTAAAAGCGATCACTCTGGCGGTTGAAGAAGGAAATCGAGCTGCTGCACGTAATCTTGAAATAAATGAATCAATGGTGAGAAGGTGGAGACGCCAGCGTGAAGAATTGGGCCAATGCAAAAACTTTGTGTCAGCAGCTCCCTTCTGACTACGAGGAGAAACTTGCTTCATTTCACACATTCACTCAAACAAAGATAACGGAGAATTCCATCGGGCCAGATGATATCATAAATATGGATGAAGTACCTCTGACGTTTGACCTGCCTCTCACTCGGACTGTAAATAAAAAAAGCGACTCGTCCATCACACTGAAAACAAGCGGCCATGAGAGAACGCATTTTACCTGTGTTCTGAGTTGCACAGCATCCGGAGTGAAGCTTCCTCCCATTGTGATTTTTAAGCAGCTGACAATGCCAAAGGAAAAATTCCCAAAAGAAGTCGTGGTGAAAGTAAATAAGAAAGGTTGGATGATGGAAAGCCTGATGAAGGATTGGCTCAGAGAGTGTTACTCAAAGTGACCAGGGGGCTTTTTTCGCAAAAAACAAAACAAAAAAAAAACACTGCTCGATATGAACAGCATGAGAGCCCATGTAAGAGAGTCAGTGAAAGCTGCCATCAAGAGCACAAACACAATTCCAGCTGTGATTCCTGGGGGTACCACTAAGTATCTCCAGCCACTGGACATCAGCGTGAACCGGGCATTTAAAGTGGCACTGCGCGAAGAGTGGGAGGCTTGGATGACAAGTGGCGAAAAATCTTTTACCAAAACAGGCCGCATGCGAAGAGCATCTTTAAATCAAGTCTGCCAGAGGATCCTAAATGCGTGGAGCTGTGTGAAAACATCAACCATCACAAACGGATTCCGAAAGGCTGGACTGCTGCGTGATAAAGAGGATGGTGCGCACTCAAGTGACATCAAAAATGAGGAGAGTGATGCAGTAAGTGATGAGATCCTGAGGCTGTTTAATTCGGACACTGAAGTAGAGGACTTTGATGGTTTCAGTGCGCAGGAGGAGGATGAAGAAGGCGATCAGTGACTTTTCTGGTAGGATGCAGTATATGGCATATGTTTTTACCAGTTATTAGGAGATACTGGAATGCTGTTCATGCAATTCCATGTTCATCATTTGAGTAAAAAAGCATAAGCAATGTAATTTGTGTGTTGCTGATACAAACGTATATTTTACGGTAGCTGCGTTACAGACACCGTTAGAAAAAAAGCATTTATATTTGTTTATGTTACTTAGCGGAATAAATTTAAAAAGTTCAAAAATCCTTACATGTGATAAAATTTGGATTCAAGTTCTCTGTATAAACATACAAGTGAAAAGAGTGGATGTTGTCCCTTACCTGTCTGCTTGTCACCCGCTTTCTTACAGTAATAAAAACATAATGAAAGAATGAATGAGTTTTTGAGCTATTTTTTCATATTACTACGTGGGATACCTGCAGGGACGGACTGGCAATCTGGCATACCGTGCATTTGCCCGGTGGGCCGACGTGCTATTTAGGCAGACAAGTCCCGATATATATATTTAATGAGTAGATCACACACCCCAAACACACTCTTGGGCTTAGCGATGGGCACCTATGGAGCATGAGAAGAAAAGTCCGCTTCGGGGAGTGTTTTGGGCTGCTATGGTCCAAAATGCCAGAGCCGATTTTTTGTCCCAGTCCGTCCCTGGATACCTGCGGCTTAAAATCTGTTGCGGCTTATACAAGTACAAAATTAATTTTCTTTCTAAAAATAGAGTATGCGGCTTTTAATCAGCGCTCTGTAGTCCGGAATTTACGGTAGTTAGTTTGTTGACCGACAATCCAAAAAAAAGTTTTCACAGTGAGATGATCAAACTAGAGAATTTTCACTTGGTTACATGCTGAATGCCTTATCAAACATTTTCTGATCAATCAAATAATTCATTATATTTCATATTCGTATTGAACACAAACACCAGAGTGGGGTACGAGCTCCACGGCAGAAGCAGCACTATTTTCATGCATGAACACAGTTGAGGCGGTTGAGGCCCACTTCCCTGTGCTCTTCTAATCAGCAGGGGGTCTGAAGCCAAATTATGTCAATTTCCTCTTCCTGTCACTGGCTGCCAGCTGCCAGGAGGAAGTCTGCTTGTTAAATTTGATATCAGCAGCACTCCATGTAAATGTCCGCCTGTGCTCCTCCCAAATATACAACTGTCCATTTTGTACGAATGCAAAAGGAAACAACACACAAGTGCTAACTTTGAAACAAAGTATTGTTAAAACAAGAAATTGTGATCAATATAGACTCTGTGGTCAAATACAGAATTTACAGTCCAACAGCGTGATGATAGGAGAGGTACAGGTGAGGAGGTTCTACAGCTGCCCACATGCCTCCACTCAACACTTCAACCTAACTGAGTTTAACATAATGAGGCGACATGGTCGTCTTCTGTTAGCCTTTTGACCTATACTGTTGTATAGTTCTTACAGTTGTCAAACTGTTGGACCTTGATACCTCTCAGAGGTAAGCTGAGTATGCTCAGTAGTTGATGGCAGCCTCAGGTACAGCAGCAGCTGCCGGGATGCGAGGCATCTTCTTGGCTGGACTGGGGATATGCTAGAAGGAAGGAAAAATAAACGGCAGTGAACATCATGAATAAAGATTACACAGACTTTCTCGATCTGCTGCTTAGTTCTGACCCGTTCAGACCTCTCAGATCACCTGACACAGGTGGAAGAATTATGTTTAAAGTATAGTACACACTGTACTGCCTACATGTATGTACCAGTGTACAATTCCGTAAGCTTGGTCTGTCTAATGTTGGACTATTTTATGTTTACAGAAGTCATACTGATTACTTCAATCAGTGATATCCTCTACCCTGAGATATCATCTGAAGACTCTTTTCTTTCGTTGGTTTTGTTCTGGTGAACTTGCATCACTGTTCCGAAGCGGTCACTGGCTTTATTTATAGACTTAGACTGCTCATTTACACAATTCAGATGCATAAATGAAGAAGAAGACGTGTCAGGCCAATCGAGGTGAGAAGACAAAGTGTGTGTCATGACCAGTGTCTGTCAGTGGCAGCACAGTAATGTTCACTTGTTCCTGGGATCCCAAAGAGGATTTTTCACTGAGACATGGACTAATTCATTCACTGAGTTGTTGTTGTTGTTTTTTTACCGTTTACTTCTGTGAAAATAGATTCCAGTGACTTTATCTTTGGAGCTATTACAGGTAAAGTCATTTCTCCCCTATCAATGTAATGATGTCTCTGTGTTCATCTAGATCAGTGTTACTCAAAGTGTGGTCCGACCTCAAGTGGTCCGTGAGAGGATCTCTTAAAATATTCGAATTTCCCACACAAGTTTGTGGAGTCCTACCTAGGGATACTCAAGATATATCGCGGCTTGTTCTACGTGAGATGTATGAAATGACTATATCGCGACCATCGAGTACTTGTCACGTAAATGTTTTAAGCCGTCGGCATTTAATTCTCCGGGGATTCGCCTGTCACTCACTCCTGCTGCTCACAGCACGCAGCACACTGCCCCGCCCACCCAGAAACATCCCCTGCGCGCATGCGTACTTTCTGTATCAAGTGAGGAGAGGTGAAGCCAAGAGTCCAAGTGAGGTAATTGAAGATGGAGACGGACGACTTGGTTCTGAAGAAAAACAGCTGCGGTCACGCCGTCTCTCGTTTTCGCGTGGTCACGTCAGCTGCTCCAATATTTTCAAGTGCGCCCTTACTGCCGACTTTATGGCAAACACTTTTAAAAAACTGGAAAGTCAGCGCTAGCTTACTGCAGCGTGTGGACACTTTCGGTTTTCAAAATAAAACGTGGGTGTTAAATGTATTAAACGTTTATTTATAAAATATGAAGAATGGCTAAAATTTGATTTAAAAAAGTGTCTCATATGCCAGGTATGATTCTGCACTGCTTCAATGCTCATATGTACATTATGAAATATATTAAAAATTCATAAAAAATATGACAAGTGTTAAAATGCTATAAAAAAGAGTGTGTGTCGTATAGCAGGTGTAGCTCGACTGTTCTACACTGATTTTGAGCCAATAGGTCACAGGACCTGGAAGCTATTGAGCTTTAAAGCTCATATTTACATCATGAAATGTATTAAAAATTCATAAAAAATATGACAAGTGTTAAAATGCTATAAAAGAGGTGTGTCTCACAGCAAGTGTAAATCTACTGTTCTACGTTGATTCTGAGCAATTACAATGCTGTCATGGAAATAATGACAATATTTATTAGAAATAAACAATACAAAACAACAAGAACAAAAATATCGAAATATATATCGTGTATCGCGTTATAGCTTAAAAATATTGAGATATTGGTTACAGGCCATATCAGCCCTAGTCCTACCTAACATTATTTGAAGTGTAAAGCGAATTTGTTCTCTGAACAAAAATGCAGACAAATATTTTTTTAAATATGTATAATGGATATATGAAGATAAATCTGAATTAGCAGTGCCCAAATTGTTGCCTAAGCAGCCACGGCGTCTCCTATAGACAAAATCATTCCGCTGTCACGTCAGTAAGTAAGGAAAAGAAAGCAAGGAAAAGAGCAGCAAAAGCTGTGAACTTTAACTAAAACAAGGCACGGAGAGGATGGGAAACAATGATGGATAGGTGGCTGAAGACGGGGTCAGGTGGTCCCTGAAAAATTTTTTTTTGACAAAGTGGTCCTTGGTCTGAAAAAGTTTGAGAAACACTGATCTAGATAAATATTGGGACATTGACACAATTCTAATCTTTTTGGCTCTATACACCACCACAATGGATTTGTGTGAATTAAATGAAGATGTGCTTTAACTGCAGACTTTCAGCTTTAATTTGAAGGTATTTACATCCAAATCAGGCGAACAATGTAGGAATTACAACAGTATAAATATGTGTCTCACAAGGAGCAGATAAAAGGTCTAGAGTTCATTTCAACTGTGCTATTTGCATTTGGAATCTGTTGCCGTCAACTCTCAATATGAGATCCAAAGAGCTGTCACTATCAGTGAAGCATGGTGGTTGTAGTGTCATGGCGTGGGCATGTATAGCTGCCAATGGAACTGGTTCCCTTGTATTGATGATGTGACTGCAATGTCATAAAACCCAGCGTCTGGTGATGTCTATGTGTTCCAGACTTCAGGCTGTAATTGACTGCAAAGGATTTGCAACCAAGTATTAAAAAGTTTTAGTTTAAGTTTGATTCATGATTGTTAAATTTGTCCCATTAATTTTTGTCCTGTAAAATTCCTACACCGTTCACCTGATTTGGATGCAAGTACAGTCGTCCCTCGCTATATCGCGGTTCACTTCTCGCGGACTCGATGTTTCACGGATTTTTTTCAGTGTGATTTTGCATGCTTTTTTTTTACAGCGTACTGTACAGTATGAACGCGCATAGTCCTAAATTGGCTAAGGGAGAACCGCACATGTGTTCTGCGTCCTGTTTAAGGGAGTACTGTACAAAATGCGTGTAAAAAGCTGTATAAAAGTGTGTGGTTAGGGGTTTTACGGCCTTAAAACATGTATAATAATTGTAAAACTTACTTTGCGGATTTTGTTTATTGTGGGTTATTTTTAGAACGTATCCCCCGCGATAAACGAGGGACCACTGTACCCTCAAATGAAAGCTGAAAGTCTGCAGTTAAAGCACATCGTTTCATTTCAAATCCATTGTGGTGGTGTATAGAGCCAAAACAATTAGAACTGTGTCGATGTCCCAATACTTATGTACATTCGATATTTATTCAGAATAAGAAAACTTAACCTAACGTTTATTCAGCCTGTACCTCGGTGGCAGTGGTGGAGCGGACAAGGTCTGGCTCTGCTGGTAGGTCATTGTCCAGAGGTCTCCGGGCATATTCCCTGCGGTGTTTGTCATCCACTCGTGTCAGGTACCATGTCCCTGGAAACAGATCCATCACTGTGCCTCGAGGGATGTAGCTGGCTGCACAGACGCATGGAAAAGAAAATGATTATCACTGTAATGGCATGCAAGTTTATGACTGGACTTGGAAACAAGAATTATTTTGGACCAAACTGTGAACCCAAAAAACAATTACATCCATACCCCTTCAGTGTTTGTATTATCAAATTAAAAGCTGTTACCATTTATCACATGGTAGATATGAGACATTAGACATGAGTGGCAGTAACAGAAGAGTCATACCTAAGTGGTGTGTCTCCTCTCTCAGCTTCATGTTCTCCGAGAAGACAGCAGGTGATACCTTCGTCCTGGAGTCCAGCCTGACCTGCAGGTCACTCAGGCTGGCCACAAGTTTGTCTAGAGCAGATCCTGAAAGAAACATAGATGAGTCACATTGAAGAACACACAAACTCACATGACTATACATATTCTGTTTTTATCCAGATCACACAACTGAAGGGAATGGTAAGTGACTTACCGGGTGTGTGGTCCTGTGTGACTCGAAGAGAATACAGAGTAGCAGCAAATCCTGAACCATAGGAGAAAACTCCAACCCTCTGTCCTGCTATCTGTGAAGCTGTCTGTCTGCAACACACCGGCAACAAACATATTATTACGAACACACACACTATATACATACGTTTGTGTATGTGTGTGTATATATATATATATATATATATATATATATATATATATATATATATATACACACATACATACATACACACATACATACATACATACACACACACTATTGACACAGTGCAATCTTTGTTGTCTTGCAATAAATTTGAATTCAAATGTTTGATCTCATCAATAAACAATCATCTTAATTTTGAGGTCCCTCCTGATGATCATGTTAATAACATATCTTTACAGAAAGAGATTAAGTATAGTAGATGCATAAATGAAGTCATTTCTTAGACATACTGTGCAATGAGTGAGGCCAGGCAGCCATAGACAGAGGGCGTGTACATGTTTCCATTCTGGTTGGAGATCAGCAGGGAGCACTTGGTCTTCTTCTCAAACAGATCTGCACTGGCCTTCATGAAGGCCTTTTCCACGTCCCGGTCAAAATAAGTCTCTTCAGGCCGTACATCTCTGCAATCCAAAGCGTGATTATGTCTAATATCTAGAATAAATTCAAAAGGAGTTATGCCAAAGAGGCATATCAAGAGCAGACTGACTGACCATCATGGATCAACAGCTGACTGATACAGCACAGGCCACATGATGCTAAAGTTAACTTGTAAGCTGTTCTGTTTTGAGCGTACCTGAAGGCGTCCAGGCCTGTGAAGGGTCCTGTCTCAGTGTTGGGGTTGGGATTGTTCAGAAAGTCGTTCAGCATCAATCTAGCCAACGACTTCTGCACCAGCTTGCAGTATGGAGAGTGGAAGACGAGATAGCCAAAGTCGTCTAGGCTGAAGCGCTTCTCTAAACCCTCTGTCAAGACGAACAGTGATTCAACAATGACTGTTACCTGCTTTGTTTGGCATCACTCCACACGGTGGGAAATTTGCACCCAAATACCAACACTTAGCCTGCCTGTCCTTCATCTGTCTACAACGCTCATCCTGTTGCACCTCTGCATCCTGCACACGTATTAGGTACTAAAATACCAACATGTCAAAGCTCATTTCAAGGTCAGGAACAACGAGCTGACATGCTGTTTATTTGCAATGTCATGAATACACAGCACTCAGAGTGTAGAGCTGGAAATGTGCTGTGTCTCTAACAACTTCAGATATTGTAGATGTTGACATGTTGGCTGAAAGGCTCATCTCATTAAACTATTTTATGGTCACTGAACTTAGGCAAACTTCTTAGCACAGCAAGCAGGTAATGTCCTAAACCTTCTTAACTAATTAGGCTGTTATCCAAGCAGTGCCTCCACTCCACGTGCAGCTCCTTTTCTGCAGAAAGCTACTCAACTATCAAATGAAAGAGGTAAAGAAGATTCATCACACTGTTACTGTCACCAATAATATCACAGCTGCTCTTATTGTGTTGCATTTGATAGTAATCTGTACTGTACATGTTTTTAAAAAGGTTTAGATGTATAATAATAATTTTAAAAAATCCTTCTTGCCCAGTTGCTGAGTCCTAACCTCAACAGTGATCTCTCTGCATGCGATAAGAGCTGATATGGAAAGTATGTCTTTTCTAACTGTAAGAAAAATATAAAAGCAAAGCACTTTGTGGAAAGAATCATTTAAACCCACCTCTTTGCCACTGTGCATGGATCTTGTTGCGATACACAAAGTAGCAGCGGTCCAAGGCACTCAGGTAGCACTCTATGGACAGCTTGCCATCCACCACAGGGTACTCAGAGACCAGGTCAGGCTTATAGAAGTCATAGGCATGCTGCATGTGTGTTCCTCGTAGACCTGGATCACAGACACAACGTTGCTATTAATAAACTACAATGATTGAGCTAGGTTTCACACAGATCAAAACATAATAACACAGTATCTCATCTAACCAGTAGACACTTTAATTAAATCAGTCAAATGAAAAAACAAGACAACAGAGAGCCCAGCTCTCAGGTTGTCTGTGATGATTAAATCAAACAGCGGGGTCAACAGGGGTGAGTATTTGAAGAGTGCTGCCAGATCAACAAACTAAGCACAACAGAAGGTTCTCACTTAACTAACCTCGTTCAAAGGCCAGAGGTGCATTAGGCCCAACCAGCATGGCCACAGCACCAGCACCCCCTGTAGGCCGGGCACTTCCTGTAGCGTAGACAGCAATGTCCCCTGCTACCACCAAGGCATAGCGCCCTGCATTGAGGAAAAGAACACTGTGAGAAATGACAACACTGATTCTAAAAACTGGTACAGCTCCACTGTCTAAAGAGAAACTGAAAAGATAACACACATTAACAAGTTTGTTCACTCACCGTCCCATGAGCTGGACTCCACCCAGTTCACAGCATTGAAAAGTGCAGCTGTACCGCCATAGCAGGCATTTGTAGTGTCAATCCCTTCCACATCTGTGTTGCCTGAGTCCTCAAACAACTGCATGATGACGGTTTTGACAGACTTTGACTTGTCGATAATGGTCTCCGTGCCAATCTCCAGCCGTCCAACGCTGTCGTAGGACAGACCGTTCCGCTCCATCAGCCTCTGGACAACCGTCAGGCACAAAGAGTTGATGTCCTCGCAGTCTGAGCAGAAGCCCATACGGGCTTGGCCCAGGCCAACTGTGTATTTACCAGCTGGCACGCCGTCAAACTGCTCCAGCTCGGCCTGGTCCACATACTGGGACGGGAAGTAGAGTTCCATGGCAATGATACCCACGTCTTTGGGCCATGGTCCCAGGCAGTTGATTGGGGCTGATCCAGGCATCCTGAACAGGTTGAAAAGAGGTTTTATATTATTTTGATAAATATGTTGTGGATTGTTAGCGTTGTAGAGCTACAGCCTAATGGGCTGCAATGCTGCGATGCCTCCTGGCTGCTGATGCTGGAATGGGTGAACACATACACATCAGAGTCAGAAGAGCACCACCCAGCATGTCAGCTTCTTCTTCCACACTGACTTCAGAAGAGCTAACATGGTGCTACCATCCGCTCAGTAACACATACACACAGTGTCACACTGACGGCTGGAGTTACTTAACGTCAGCTAACAGAAATGGTAACAAGCTTAGCTAACATGTAGTCAACATGTTAGCTAAGCTCGTCACATTGAGCTCTACAACAGACTGCAGTCTGTATGCACAGCACGAGCTGACACAAAACATGTGCAAAGTTGCTAAGCTAGCAAACTATACGAGCAAACAGAGGACATTTTAAATGAACGTTAGCTGCGTTACTTAAGCATTTATTTCACGTCCGTTAGCTTCAGTGAACATGTAAATGCAGTTCGTGTTTGGACACGGAGCAGATTAGTAGAGGAGAGCAAACTGGGTGAAAGGGTAACGGGATTTCCTGAACTCAGCTAAATCGTTTATGTCCGGGGCATAACTCTTTAAACCCGTTAACTCGCTGTCACTGTACAGTCGCTACATATCTTAAACGTGTCTTACGTGTTTCAGGGTCAAACTCGGACTCAACACATCAAGTTTGACCGTTCAGAAGTGACTTCGACATTGCTACCCGGACCAAATAGATGACGGACCCACATCCTGTCCGTATCCAGCTCATATGACCGGACAGCAGCTCCGTTTAGCTAACGTTAGCCGGCCTGTGTCTGTGATTTAAAGAGAGTAAGTCAGCCAAACCGTGACTCAGCATCTTATTCAACCTTAACATGTCACACAGGCATCACACAGACAGCCGAGCTGCCAGGCGTCCAGCGGAATGACTCACATATAGCAGCACTGTAAAGTTCTCACCTGTGTTTGAAGTTAACCCTGCGACAGTGACGGTCACCGCTCTTCTTTTCGAACCAGCAAATCCACCTCGTCAGTCCGGTAAAAGTGTATTTATATATGACGGTGACAGAGTAGCGGACACCATGAACTACAGCACCTGGCCTCTAATCCAATCACAGCTCACAGACGACATGCACGCTACCGAGTCCCGAAGGGTTATGGCCAATCCGAATCAGGAATCACGACCACGCGCGAGAGCTGTATCGGCGGTCCAATAGCGTGACATGTACGATGTCTGGTGAGAGAGAAGCAACCAATCAGATTGAGGAAAGAATTCCTGGCGCGGTAGACAGCACAGTGGGCAGCCCTTGAATTACAGCGCGCCGCGTCCGTGGCAACAGGCCTCCATTCATGCAGCCTGCACTCACCTGTACATCACTGACTGTCAGTGCTCAGGTACTAATACTAATACCAATGTTATTATATATCTTCACATATTTCATCATCATATACACCAGTTTGTTCTGCAAGAGGCCGAGCTTTGAATAATGATGTCAGTGTCGTTTAAACATTCATACATCAGAATCAGATTCAGCTTTATTCCCAAGAAGGTTTTCACATACAAGGAGTTGGTCTTGGTGTTACTGGCGCATAAGACATAAAAAAAAACTAAAATAGTAAGATAAAAAAGTACTAAAAGTTCTAAAGTACAAAAAAGTACTAAATATATAAACAATATAAATATGTTTTAATATAGGTAATGTGCAAGAGTTCAAAGTGCAGACATTAAATGTATTAATCATTTAGTAATGAAGTGTGTGTGTCCAGCCAACCCAGCAGTCAGAACGGGAACAGAGCTCTGATCAAATCCAGTTTGAAATGTTTATTCAGTGCTGAGAGAACAGTATCAGAACCATGTCACTTGGTGCTGCTGTCACTTAGAAAAAGTTGATCCAAAATAGACAAACAGGTTGCCAAAAATATCAACCATCTGTACTGAACTGATCAGAGCGCCCTTAAAAAGTATAAGTCCTGCAGGACTTCAGTGACTTATACCGTATAATGGTAAAAGTTATATCTAAAACATTTACAGAACCATGAGAGAACGTTCCCTGAAAATTGTACTTGGAAAAACCTTTAGATAACCTACAGACAAAATGAAAGTGTTTTATGGAATGTTACATAAACGTTGCCAGATATATTTGTGAAGCTGAACTGTGCAGTGTAGTTTAGCCTGAAACACTGTGGGTTCATAGTACAGTATTATCATCTGTCTAGAGACGTTATTGAATTCAATGACAAACATCTGCTTCGTTTTTGTTTGTTGTTGTTGTTGTTTTTTTCAAATTAACAACTTCAAACCCTGGAGAGTACAGAGCTGTCATCAAAGAAAATAATCTAAAATATAAAACAGATTTAACTTTGTTTACACTTTTTATGTTTACCACATAATTCCATATGTCTTATTTCATAGTTTGCAGATGTTTTCAGTGTTACTGTACAAAGCAAAAAAATAAAATAAAGAAAAAACATTAAAAAAGAAGATGTGTCAAACTTTTGACTGGTACTGTGATATACACTCTAAACCAGTGTTTCTCAAACTTTTTCAGACCAAGGACCACTTTGTCAAAAAAAAAAATTTCAGGGACCACCTGACCCCGTCTTCAGCCACCTATCCATCATTGTTTCCCATCCTCTCCGTGCCTTGTTTTAGTTAAAGTTCACAGCTTTTGCTGCTCTTTTCCTTGCTTTCTTTTCCTTACTTACTGACGTGACAGCGAAATGATTTTGTCTATAGGAGACGCCGTGGTTGCTTAGGCAACAATTTGGGCACTGCTAATTCAGATTTATCTTCATATATCCATTATACATATTTAAAAAAAATATTTGTCTGCATTTTTGTTCAGAGAACAAATTCGCTTTACACTTCAAATAATGTTAGGTAGGACTAGGGCTGATATGGCCTGTAACCAATATCTCGATATTTTTAAGCTATATCGCGATACACGATATATATTTCGATATTTTTGTTGTTGTTGTTTTGTATTGTTTATTTCTAATAAATATTGTCATTATTTCCATGATAGCATTGTAATTGCTCAGAATCAACGTAGAACAGTAGATTTACACTTGCTGTGAGACACACCTCTTTTATAGCATTTTAACACTTGTCATATTTTTTTATGAATTTTTAATACATTTCATGATGTAAATATGAGCTTTAAAGCTCAATAGCTTCCAGGTCCTGTGACCTATTGGCTCAAAATCAGTGTAGAACAGTCGAGCTACACCTGCTATACGACACACTCTTTTTTATAGCATTTTAACACTTGTCATATTTTTTATGAATTTTTAATATATTTCATAATGTACATATGAGCATTGAAGCAGTGCAGAATCATACTTGGCATATGAGACACTTTTTTAAATCAAATTTTAACCATTCTTCATATTTTATAAATAAACGTTTAATACATTTAACACCCACGTTTTATTTTGAAAACCGAAAGTGTCCACACGGCGCACTTGAAAATATTAGAGCAGCTGACGTGACCACGCGAAAACGAGAGACGGCGTGACCGCAGCTGTTTTTCTTCAGAACCAAGTCGTCCGTCTCCATCTTCAATTACCTCACTCTTGGCTTCACCTCTCCTCACTTGATACAGAAAGTACGCATGCGCGCAGGGGATGTTTCTGGGTGGGCGGGGCAGTGTGCTGCGTGCTGTGAGCAGCAGGAGTGAGTGACAGGCGAATCCCCGGAGAATTAAATGCCGACGGCTTAAAACATATACGTGACAAGTACTCGATGGTCGCGATATAGTCATTTCATACATCTCACGTAGAACAAGCCGCGATATATCGAGTATCCCTAGGTAGGACTCCACAAACTTGTGTGGGAAATTCGAATATTTTAAGAGATCCTCTCACGGACCACTTGAGGTCGCTCGCGGACCACTCACACTTTGAGTAACACTGCTCTAAACTTACCTGATTAGTATTCATTACTCTGTCTTTAATTGATCTACTAGATAGGCCATCTTCTTCATTTCTAATATTTATGCCATCACATAATGCTGAAATAAAAACATATATACAAATATCCATTGTGTCTGAGCCAGTTTTGTATTTGAGTGTGTGTGTGAAACTGAATGTGATTATTTGGTGTAGTTACCTTTCAGCACAGTAGGTGGTGTGTGAAGCATGGAGAAAGAACAAACAGGAGAATTATTAATTACATTTATTTACCACCTGAGAGTTAAGAGTAACATGTTTTGATCAGTTAATAAAAACATCCAAAGCCAAATCTGGATCTTGCTCCTGTTACCCGGAGAGAACCCACGCCAACATGGGAAGAACATACAAACTCCACACAGAAAGGCCCAGCCGAGGTACGAACAGAAACTTTCTTGTCCTTCATATTCTAGCAGGAGAAACTTGTTTAAGGACTCTAATGGGATCTAGTGAAGAATTTTTGCCTATGTCAACTTTTGTCCCATAAAATTTGTTTGGCAGCCATCTTGAATTTATGTCCACACGAGGGGCAAACATTGCAGATTTTCACAACTCCGGGAGTAAACAAAATACAAAGACATGATCCCATTTTATGATAGAATTCTAACAAATCAAAACAAAAAAAATCAAATGTAACCTGGTACAAGCATTCCTTGTGGTTGAAAAACACATGAGCAGACCACAGGAGCAGACAGGCTCCAGTCTCTCCCTGTGTCCTCTCTCCTCTCTCTCCCCTCTGACCCTGCATGCATGAGCTTCGGCCTAGTTGGCCATTTGTTAAGCCATGAAGCTCATTACTGTCAGTTTGATTGCACTACACCTCACTGTGAGTGTGTGTGTGTACAGTATATACACAGATGGTAAAATCTGAATAAATGAGTTGATAAAGTGATAAATTTAAGTGATAAAATCCTTTTTCCTCATACATCACATATAAACAGCCCAAAGATGAGCCGTCTGCTTGCACTGATACCCGCCGTTATGTTGCTGTTGCTCAGAATGGCACCCCTTCCTATCAGGATGATCAACATACACAAATCAAATCAGATCAGATTTTATTTGTACAGCCCAAATTCACAAAGTACATTTACCTCGAAGGCTTTACAATCTGTACAGGGAGTGATACCCTCTGTACTTAGACCCTCGGTTCGAGTGAGGAAAAACTTGCCCACAAAAAACCTTTAACAGGGAAAAAAGGTGGAAGAAACCTCAGGAAGAGCCACAGAGGAGGGAGACCTCTCCCAGGACGGACAGACGCGCAATAGATGTCACGTGTACATGACAGATCAACACAAACATATTGTACAATTACAATGACTGACAAAATGACAATGAATGATAAAATGACAATGAATTACAATGAATGATAAAATGACAATGAATTACAATTAATGATAAAATAACAATGAATTACAATGAATGATAAAATGATAATGAATTACAACGAATGATAAAATGACAGTGAATTACAATGAATGATAAAATAACAATGAATTACAATGAATGATAAAATGATAATGAAGTACAATGAATGATAAAATGATTACAGTAGCAGTGGAACCTGTGATAGAGATAGAGACACAGATGCATAGCAGCAGCAAATCATCAACTAACTGTAAACTATAATATAATATAATATAATATTTCAACATCTTTTGGGAACGCAGGCACCTCTTTAAGGCAGATGGATTTTGCCTTAACAAATCAGGAGTACAGCTGCTAAGCTCCAACATTTTTTATTTTCTGCGTCAGACACCAGCAGCCACTGCCAAGGGCCAAGGACCAAAGAAAAGACAATCCAAAACAACAGATAAACAGCGCTCTGGTGAGGGCGCTGAGATTAGGACTGAACAGGGAGGACAGCAGACCCAGAAAGAACCGTCAACATCATTATTCTCACCCCAACAAGTGGAGTTTCCCCCAGCCCCAACAGGGGACACCCAACCTCCACCCCCCCAGACCCAACACAGCCCTGAACCCTCTTCATTCAGTCTGGACGACTCCCCACTTCTGGACTTCACCGACAGGATGAAGAGTCTTGTCAATATGGGAATCTAATTAACACCACGCCAAAATCCCCTATATTCTCCCCTTACGCTCGCACACATCTTCAAGCCTCACCTATTCCACCTCGGAAACAACCCTCTATGGAAGAATTATCCTATCTTTATTCAAGAGCGCACATTTTCAGTTTGAGAGCATGATTTCTCCTTCTCGTGCTCAGATTTATTGTCCTCAGCCTCACATTTTATGCTCACACTCAAATCTAATGTGCTCGCGCTCAAAACATGTCCTGTGCGCGCTCAGATCTAATGTGCTCGCGCTCAAAACATGTCCTGCGCGCTCAGATCTAATGTGCTCGCGCTCAAAACATGTCCTGCGTGCTCAGATTTTTTCTGCTTGCGCTCAAAACATGTCCTCTGCGCTCTCAAATTTTTTCTGCTCTCGCACAAAACAGCACATCCTCTCAGGTTGAAGTGTCTGCACAGACTGAAGGATGTCCTGCCCTGTGCTTAAATTAGTGTATTTCACCAGCCAATAGGGAGACAGCTAGAGTCTGGCCCAATCTTGGGTGTGTTTCTTCACGCTTTTTGGGCACTTCGCAGGGGCGGGTATATGGTCTGTTTGTAAAACCTCTCTTAAAAATACACCAATTTACCATATTAGCCAGCTATTTGAATCGTCACCTATTTAAGACGCCAGTTTATTTATCTATAATTAATCTTAAATAATCCTAAAAAGAGTTATCGTCGTTTAGACACCGTATGACTCCATTTAACATAGACTGTTTCTAGTTTGATATCAGTGGGATGTTTTATATACTATAAATACACCTGAAAGTATACCTGTGTTATGGTAGCTGAGGGGTTAAGTACACTGCCACCCGCTGCATCTTGAACCATGGGATGCTGGTTCGCATCCTGGCCGTTGCACTCCGCCTGCATCTCATATTATGATTTTAAATTAAAATTAACTGATGACTGTTACCGTAATATAATCCGTGTATTTCTCTTATTGTAAGGTTCAACAAGAGATGGTGGGTGAATAGGCTAGGCTACATGATTAAAAAGGTATATTCGGTATTTTCCGCACTATAAGGCTATAAAAGCCTTCAATTTTCTCAAAAGCCGACAGTGCGTCTTATAATCCGATGCGCCTATTGAGCGCTGAATCGTATGTTGTAATTAGGCTACCAATGTTATCCTCAAGTCATTATCATCATAGCGTATTTTATATTATACCTTTTTAATCACGTAGCCTAGCCTATTCACCCTCTTGTTGAACGTTACAATAAGAGAATTACACAAATTATATTACGGTAACAGTCATCAGTCATCAGGACTTTACCCCTCAGCTACCATAACACAGGTATGCTTTCAGGTGTATTTATAGTATATAAAACATCCCGCTGATATAAAATTAGAAACAGTCTACGATAAATGGAGTCATACGGTGTCTAAATGACGATAACTCTTTTTAGGATTATTTAAGATTAATTATACATAAATAAACTGGCCTCTTAAATAGGTGACGATTCAAATAGCTGGCTAATATGGTAAATTGGTGTATTTTTAAGAAAGGCAGTTTTACAAACAGACCATATGCCCGCCACTGCAAAGTGCCCAAAAAGCGTGAAGGAACACACCCAAGATTGGGCCAGACTCTAGCTGTCTCCCTATTGGCTGGTGAAACACACTAATTTAAGCGCAGGGCGGGACATCCTTCAGTCTGTGCAGACACTTCAACCTGAGAGGATGTGCTGTTTTGTGCGAGAGCAGAAAAAATTTGAGAGCGCAGAGGACATGTTTTGAGCGCGAGCAGAAAAAATCTAAGCGCGCAGGACATGTTTTGAGCGCGAGCACATTAGATTTGAGTGCGAGCATAAAATGTGAGCACGAGAAGGAGAAATCATGCTCTCAAACTGAAAATGAGCGCTCTTGAATTAAGATAGGATAATTCTTCCATACATATGTAGGTGCTGATTAACCGAAGAGGCGTTCTGTGTATGCCTCTGCCTCAACTACCTGGATGTTTGTCACAGAAAATTGAAGAACTGAATGTTCAAATTACAATTCAGATTCAGTTTTTCAATGCAATGATTCAAATTTAACAATACAAATTTAAATTATGTGATTCAAATTCAGTTTTTAATGCAATTATTTAAGTTAAGCAATACAAATTCAAATATAAATTAGGGATGTAAACAGTTAATTAAAGAATTTAATCGATTAAAATAAATTAATCGGGTTACCTTAATCTAGGGCCATTTTCCACAGGAGTTTTTTCAGTGAAATGTCGTGGTGTCGCCAGTTGAGGGCGCCATTGATTAATCTAGGCCACACCGAACGTACCTGAAAGTAACGCAGCAAGAGACCCGGAGTGGAGTATGGGAGCATTTCAAACTAAGTAATGATGACAAAGACTCTCAGTGTAAACTCTGCGCTACTACGTTTAAGTTCAGCAGCTCTACGAGTTCGCAAAGGTACCACCTTCAAAACCTGCATGCAGCCGTGCTGACATGCTAGCAATTAGCATTAGCCACTAAGAATTAAATCCTGTGTGTTTTACATGCATTTTACCCAGACACACACACACATGCAGTACAAGGGCATAGACATGCAAATGTGGAGTCCCAATGGACTGAGCTACTGCCGCCCAGGTACCTAAACATGCTCAGCCCACTCATCACTCTCAACATCTCTGCGGGAAATTGTTTAATAGAGGCCCTCTAATTTTACTGTCACCCTCCTCAGGGATGATTGCAGCTGTGTTCAGTACTACATGTTACTGTAAGTTTCCAGGGTTAGTAATCTTACTGTTACCTTTCTCAGAACAAGGGAGATTATAAGTGGTGCTGCTAATGTTTCAAGTTTTTCATGTAAGTACCAGATAATTATATGTAGGCTCAATATTGTGTAGGCTAAGCCCATATTGTATAGCATGTTGCTTAATGTTTCACAACAACAACAGGTGAGCCAGTGCACGATTTTTTTAAAATGTATTTCCATTTTCTGTGCAGAATTTATTTTGGTTAAATGCCATATCTGTATTGTATCCCCACTGGTACAATAAAACATGAGTTGAGAAATATAACATGCATTTTTATTTAGTATATAAGCAATATTTTGCTTTATGTTAAAAGACCATGAGAAAATGTATGTCAGGAAAAAAAGCTGCTTATCAGTTAATTGTTAATCGATCGATAAGGTCAATCAACTAACGATTAATGAATTAATCAATAATTTGCATCCCTAATATAAATGAGCGTGGAAAAAAAAAGCGTGAAGGAACACACCCAAGATTGGGCCAGACTCTAGCTGTCTCCCTATTGGCTGGTGAAACACACTAATTTAAGCGCAGGGCGGGACATCCTTCAGTCTGTGCAGACACTTCAACCTGAGAGGATGTGCTGTTTTGTGCGAGAGCAGAAAAAATTTGAGAGCGCAGAGGACATGTTTTGAGCGCAAGCAGAAAAAATCTGAGGCGCAGGACATGTTTTGAGCGCGAGCACATTAGATCTGAGCGCGCATGACATGTTTTGAGCGCGAGCACATTAGATCTGAGCGCGCACAGGACATGTTTTGAGCGCAAGCACATTAGATTTGAGTGTGAGCATAAAATGTGAGCACGAGGACAATAAATCTGAGCACGAAAACGAGAAATCATGCTCTCAAACTGAAAATGTGCGCTCTTGAATAAAGATAGGATAATTCTTCCATAACCCTCGACTAAAAGTCACCGAGGCCCCCCACCTCCTTTGAATCAACATATCTGTGAGTCTGACTGATATGTGCCGGGTCCAGGCTGCAATACTGATATAAATAATCTTCACCAGGATAAGTCAGGGCCCTATGGAGTTCAGATACCTCTCAATCCCTCTCAAACCCTGTGTTGACAGGTAACAGAAAAGTGGTTAAACTGATGAGAAATAAAAAGGCGTCATTTAAATCTGCCAATCTATGGAGTATAGCATGTCAACTACGAACTTACCAGTGTCTCCTGTTATCCTCACAAGGATAGCCCTACTCCATATCAGATCACTAGCCAACAAACCACTGATAGTAAATGACATGATTATGACCTATAATCTAGACTTTTTACTTCTTAGTGAAACATGGCTGACTGAATGTAGTTGTGCTACGATTCTTAATGAGGCAGCACCAACAAATTACAGTTTTATGAGTAAGAGTCGAAATGGCAAGAAGGGAGGGGGTGTTGCTGCCATTTTCAAATCAGTATTTCATTTGGTGATTTTAGTTCTTTTAAATATCTCTGTTTTTTAATAAAGGGTGATCCAAAAGTCCTTTTTCTAATCATTTATAGACCACCAAGATACTCAGGAAAATGTATTGATGAGTTTGCTAAACTGATGTCAGTTATCTGCATTGACTACAACTTTTTTATCGTAACTGGGGATTTTAACATTCACATAGACAACAACATGGATACTAATGCCAAATACTTCTGTTCTCTACTTGACACCTTTGGCCTCGTCCAACATGTGAAAGGGCCCACACACACTCGGGGTCACACTCTAGATCTGGTTATTTCTTTTTTGTGATCAACTTTTTTTATTGAAAAATGCACAATATATATATGTTTACATCATATGCATACATTGTACCCACCCCTCAATAAGTGCAAAACAAAACAAAGGCACATATATTCAGGGCAGTAATAATATTGAAAACTTGTACATATGTACAACATTTAAAATAGAGCTAGCCCCCCTTGATTCTTATCTCTCTGAAGAGTCGTGAGTTTTATGCGAGGCCTTTTTCCTTTCCATATAAACTTAGAGACCAATGACTGAAGTCTATCCCAATATCCCAAAGGGGGAGCGAGGGGGATCATAGAGGAGTAACAATTAACACGAGGAAGTATGTCCATTTTAATTATTGCTATTCGGGCTTGAAGAGAATTTGGAAGATTCGACCAGCGCTCAAAGTCCCTCTCAATCTGGCTATATATACCTTGAAAGTTTTTTATTGCTATGGACGATGTGGAGGGAAAAATTTGAATTCCAAGATATTTAAAGCTTTTGACTACTGGTATATGGGAGGGCAGGGGAACTTGATGCGCAGCAGAATTTAAATGCATCAGTGCTGACTTATTCCAATTAATTTTGTATCCAGAGAGTGAGCTGAACATATCAAAGGAGGAAAACAGATGTGGGATTGAGGAACCAGCACTGCCAACATAAAGAAGAATGTCATCAGCGTATAAGGAAATACGATGCTCTGTGTTACAAAACGTGATGGAATGTACGGATAGGTGCAGCCTTTTTTTTTGCGCCAGCGGCTCAAGGGAAAGAGCGAAAAGTAAGGGTGAGAGGGGGCAGCCCTGGCGAGTGCCCCTCAATATTGGGAACTGGGCAGAGCAGACATGACCTGTGCATACCATTGCTGAGGGATTTGCGTATAAAACTTTAACCATATTGATGTAATGCAAACCTAGCCCAAATCTGTCCAACGTTGTCCAAAGATATTCCCATTCTAACCGATCAAACGCTTTTTCAGCATCCGATAGGACCAAGCAAGGAGAATCGATACTACTAGATGCATGAATGATGTGTAACAAGCGACGGACATTATCAGATGCTAGGCGAGTTCTAATAAAACCAGTTTGGTCATTGTGTATGAGCTTTGTAAGGTGTATTTCTAACCGGGTTGCAAGTACTTTAGCATATAGTTTAACATCCCCATTCAGGAGGGAAAGAGGTCTGTAATTGCCACATTTAGTTGGATCTTTGTTCGGTTTAGGCAGGACTGTAATTATAGCAGTGTTAGTGCTAGAATTAAACGCACCCTTATCAATGGCCATATTAATCATATCCAATAGTGGTCTGCCCAAGATATCCCAGAAAGTAAGGTACAGCTCCGGTGGGATACCATCCCACCCTGGGGATTTGCCCTTTTTCATATTAACGAGAGCCTTCCTCAACTCTTCTAGCGAGATGGGGGTATTGAGTGATTCTGATTCATTATCGGACAGAGAAGGTAGATTGAGATCCTGAAAAAAGTCTGCACACGCCTGCCTATCAAGGGAAATTTCGGATTTATAAAGAGATGAGTAGAAAGATTTAAACTCAGAGTTGATGTCAATTGGATTGCTCAGAGTGCGACTAGGTGTTTCAATGGCTGTAATATTTGAATATTTTTCATGGGATTTCAGTCTTAAAGCTAAAAGGTGGCTTGGTCTGGCACCATTGAAATAATATGTTCTTCAGGTCCTGCGCATCAAGAACTCTGCCCTACGTCTTAACAAAGAATTCAATTCAGTTTTTGTCACTGCTATTCTGCCCTGCACTGCATCAGAATATGTGGAGTGTTGTTGCACCTCTAGCTCGGTGAGCGCATTCTCCAGTTCGGTTATCTTCTTCAGTCTGCTCTTATTAAGCTCGGATGAAAAAGAGATTGAGGAGTCCCTAATACAGCCCTTTATAGCGTCCCATAAAAATCTAGGATCATCTACTGAGCCTGCATTAACATCTATAAAAAAGTTTAGCTTCTCCTTCAGAAAAGTGCAGAAATCATCATTTTTGAGAAGTGAGACATTGAAACGCCAACGTGGGGCTCTTGGTGGTGTACCTAAGAGTGTGAAGCGCGCCGCAACAATGTTATGATCTGATAAAGAACAGGGCTCAATAACAACATCATGTATTTCAGAAAGGGAAGTAGCTGAAGTTAATATATAATCTATTCTGGAGAAGCTCTGATGTCTAGCTGAGTAAAAAGTGTACTGTTTGGATATGGGGTTGATAGAGTGGTACAAGTCTGTTAATCTAAGTGTTGACAGAAACTTCTGAAAGTCTTTTGATGCTTGCAACTGTGTGGCCGTGGAGCACTGAGTAGATTTGTCCAATATCACATTTGCATAGCAGTTCATGTCAGCACCGAGAATAAGCGAGAAGTCTTGTAGGTGCAATAGATGTAAGAAGGAGAGGTTCCGCAGGTCCTTCATCCCTGCTGCTGTGAGACTTTACAACACCTGCACCTGACCATGTTGTAGTCTCTGCACATGCCTGTTTTTAACGTTTTAAAAAGCTTCTAGTACTTCTGTAAATATGTACACTACGCTGTATTAGTACTTTCTGTAAATATGTACACTGAACACTGCTGCTGTAACAAGTGAATTTCCCCGTTGTGGGATTAATAAAGTATTATCTTATCTTATAAGACTTCTGTTAATCTGGGAAAGAACTCTGGTTCATATTGGGATGGAGCATAAACTGATATAAAAGCAAATTTGCGTCCAGATATAATTGTTATGGAATTTTCTCTTTTTAGGTTACACGAGGCCACGTGTGAGCCTTGTGATCCACGGCAGTATTAACTGTTTGTCTTATGACTAGGTGCCACCATATCTCACTGTGGTGGCCAGGGTCGAAGAGACCTGTTGCTGCCTTCCTAGTCATAATAGATAGCTTGTTGTTGCCGTTCCAATCTGCGTAAGCGGACATCTGTGTCTCCAGACTAGGATGTGTTGACAATAACACCTCCAAGACATTCTCTTTTACTAATTCTGGGGCGTATAGTATTTGGGGTGTGATCTTTGGGTTTAAAGTATATGCACCATCACAAGTTCGTCAGAATGTGAGACCGACTCAAGCACTTCAGATGTACTTTGAGAGTGTCTCTAGTTCTCCTTGATCAAGCGTCAATAAATAATACAGCATAAGACATCAGAGGCTCCTGAACACTTTCTTCCCTCCTGACCTCACCATTGACCTTTGACTTCAGCAATTTCTCCACAACAATAATAGTCTTAATGTAAGAGATCCTACCATCCTCACTACCAAATTGTCCAAGTACAGTTATTGGGAGGTTATGTCTCAGTACTACTAGAGACCCCCTAGTTTTGATGTCTAGTGACGCTGAGGCGGCCACATGATAGTGTTTATTCGAAAATCTGCGGACATCTATAGTTCTTAGGTGGGACTCCTGTATAAAGACAACGTCCACATGTTGTCTATGTAACAGGTCTAAACAGGCTGTGCACTTAATTTGACCATTCAGCCCATTTACATTCTAGCTGATTACATGCATACTACTTATAGTAACCAATAGAGGCTGGCATCGTGATACAAGATGCAGAGTAGAAACAGCCTATGTTGCGGTTGACTATATCGACAGCCTTCCTTTTAGAAAAACAGAGCTTGGTCTTAAACAAAAATCAAATAGAGATCTAGTAACAACAATAACATAAATCCCTGGCATTATGTAGATTTGTGGAGTCTGTATTTCTTATTACTAGCTGAGCAAATGAACAGGAACAGAGAGCGTGATATAAGCTAGCTGGACTCATTCATGATATGAGAAGTTTAAGTCCAATGAATCAGAGTATGTTTACCAAGCATTTAGTTAAAGTAACCAGCTGGTTGGATTACCTGTTTAGTGAAACTATTCACAGAGGGAGTTAATGAAACCTTTTACCTCCCTTGGGGTGTTAAAAAAGTGGCTCACTCCTCCTCGCATCACCTTAAGTTTTGCAGGATAGAGGAGAAAAGTGCGAAAGTTCAGTTTCTGCAGAGTGTCCATTGCCTCGGAGAAGGCCAGCCTGCGTCTGAATCCGGGGTGAAGCGGATGGGTCTTCCCTCCATCTCCACTGCCGCACCGCGCGCCGCTTTCAGGATCCTATCTCTGTCAGTGAAGCGCAGTAGCTTGAAGATAATGGTGCGTATGGAAAGCCGTTTGAGCATTTATTCAATATCCTTGATATCGGACTTAAGGTCCATGTACTAGTAAGCTTTTTGTCCTCACTAGTAAGACGATATTTCGCACTAGTAGAACTACTAGAACACACTAGTAGAACGACTGTGTCTTACTAGTAACGTTTTTTACACTACTAGTGCCACTTTTGGCCTACTAGTTCGCAATCAAACCCTACTTGTAAACTACTGTGCTGCACTAGTAACACTACTACGCCCTACTAGTAGGCATGTGTCATGCACTAGTAGCCTCCTGGACCCTACTAGTAGCACCAAAATGCCCACTAGTAGTACTAGTAAGTACAAAAATGCCCACTAGTAGTACTAGTAACGTATATTTTACCTTATTAGTACTAATAGTAACAGTAAGAATGCCCACTAGTAGTACTAGTAACATCAAAAATGCTCACTAGTGACAGATATTTTTTTCTTACTAGTGAGCCTCCGAACCCAACATGTAAGGAGTTTGGCTGCACTAGTATGACACAATACACTACTAGTGCGCAACTAGCCCGCTACTAGTGCGCAATTGGACACTACTAGTGTGAAACTTCATTCAACTAGTAAGACATTTCTGTAACATGTAAGACATTTCTGCACACTAGTAGGACAACTTTGGCGTACTAGTAGGACAACTACATCTTACTAGTGAAGCAAAACTGTGCACTAGTTGGCAACTGTGCGCTACTAGTACTACTAGTGACACAATAAAATTCTACTAGTTAACATCTACCGCCTCACTAGTAGTACTAGTAGTGTGCAGATGTCAACTAGTGCACAGTTTTGCTTCACTAGTAAGATGTAGTTGTCCTACTAGTACGCCAAAGTTGTCCTACTAGTGTGCAGAAATGTCTTACATGTTACAGAAATGTCTTACTAGTTGAATGAAGTTGCACACCAGTAGTGTGCAATTGCGCACTAGTAGAGTGCTAGTTGCGCACTAGTAGTGTATTGTGTCATACTAGTACAACCAAACTCCTTACATGTTAGGTCCGGAGGCTCACTAGTAAGACAAACTTTGTTCTACTAGTTATACTAGTAAGAAAAAAAATATATGTCACTAGTAACACTAGTGAGCATTTTTGATGTCACTAGTACTACTAGTAAGGTGCAAAAGTCCCACTAGTGCTACTAGTGGATATTTTGCCACTTACTAGTGCTACTAGTGGACATTTTGGCCCTTACTAGTGCTACTAGTAGACATTTTGGCCATTACTAGTACTACTAGTAGACACTTTGCCCTCTACTAGTGGTACTAGTAAGATCGTGATATCTCACTAGTAGCACTAGTGGGACTTTTGCACCTTACTAGTAGTACTAGTAGACATTCTGGCCGACACTAGTAGTACTAGTAAGGTCACAAATGCTGTACTAGTACTACTAGTGGACAGTTTGGTACATATTAATAGTACTAGTAACATCGTAATAGTCTCACTAGTGTTACTAGTGGACATCCTTCCCATTACTTGTGTACATGTAAGTTGCAAGATGCAGTCCACTAGTAGTACTAGTGGACTGCATGCAAATGAAGAAGGTGGGACATGGATTTTGATTGGTGAATGTTCAAACTGTGTGCTTGAGGCCTTAAAGGGGCAGCTCTGAATACCAGAGTGTTTAACAGCAGTCATTTTGGAAGATGTGTCAACTTATTTTGCATTATTATAAAATGAAAATGACCTAAAATCATTTTTAATATTAAAATGGTTATTAATTAGGTCATTTGTTTATTTTTCTTTTGTATTTTTTGTTTATTTATGTTTATTACATATTATACTACTTACAAATCAATATCAATTTTATCTCCATTTGTAGGAATTAACATATTCTAAGCTAATCTAGAGATAGATAGACAGATAGATAGATATTTAGTGGCTAATATGCCCAGAATTATTATTTTAATACTTTTTGTCCCCAAGGCCGCGGACCAGTACCCGGCCGTGGAGCAATTGTTATCGGGCCGCACGAGTCTGGACGATGGTTTATTTTGAAAATGCCGGTACGTGATACCCACATAACAAGCCCGCACTGCATAATATGCGGCGACCGCAACTCTAACGAGGCAATGAAGCCGTCAAAACAGCTTCGCGTATCGTATTTTGAAGGGGATCACGGATATCCGTGATATATATATATATATATATATATATATATATATATATATATATATATATATATATAATTGGTGATAATTATTTCATTTTAAATAGGTTGTTTCCACTGTCTGTTTTTCTGAGACCCACACTGTCACAGAACTTGGCCTGCTACATCAGATGCATAAATATCACTCTCAGGTGATGATTTCTTATAGGTTAACAGAAAAGATTGCTGGCCCTTTCACACAAATAAAATGTACTTATTTAGAACTAAATTAAATATTTTGAATTAAGTATGCAATTCACAAGACTAGTAAAATAAATATGACCATACTAAAATCTTTAAAATATATACTGTAAAACACAAAAGTTGAAAAGTTTTGTTTTGGAAAAAATTTCAGACAAATGCAACAACCAGCAAGAACTTTTATTTACAATTAAAGCTGCACTAAACAGCGCCGGTCCTGGCCACATTTGCGCCCTGGGCAAACAGACATTTACAGCCTCTTCAAAAACTCCTCAGAGTCCAGAGCTCTTCTGAGGTTTTCGGCGTATGTGTCCATTTCATTTACTGCATCCTTGCTCATGTTTTTACCAAGGAGATGAGCCAGCACCTGTTTCTCACTGATGAGACAAAATGAAACAGCGATTAGTAAAAGGACATTCACACTGAGAGGTTGTCATGGACAATGTACAAACAATACATATAGGTATTAGCACTCTACTTATGTTTGTAGCATACCTCAAGTCATACTGCACTCCACGGTTGTACAGTTCCGTGGCTCTGTCAATTGAACATTGATGGACAGCAGAAAGGGCGTGGACTGTTGCCTGTGTCATGAGATGAACAAAAGGACATATTTCAATTTGACAATAAAGTAGTCTGCCATGTTGCAGTTAACAAGATATTAACCATAAGTTAAAGACTGACAACAGTAATAATACAAAATATGTTAATATGATAAATAAAAAAGTTTTAGAATTTACCTCTGGCAGAAGCACATCCATAACAAATGCCACTTGATCGTGACATCTAGTTGTCTGTGCTTCAACCAGGCTTGTCAAGAAGTCCAGCACTCTGTCCAGCTGCTCATCATCCTCAAAGAAAATTTTCACCCTGCCCTTTGATGATGCCCAGGAGGATACAAATTTTCCAGCGATGACCGCCTGTAAACATATATATTTTTTGGGAGGATGCTCAAAGTAAATGTACACACACTAGGCTAACAGAAAATGTTTCACTTAAATAATTCATTTATCATGTTTTGACCAAAATTAGTTACAGCATGCGACTCTAAATTTCAAACTCACTTCAAGATGTTGCAGCAGGCCTTTATCTTGAGTGATGCACCGTGCAAGAAGGTCACTGGTGACTCTTCTTTGGTGTTCAGCTTGCTGAGCCCTTTCCTAAAATTTGATTAAAAAGCATTTAGATGTTAAACGTGATTATTCCGGCTAAGTATATTAAATAAGATTTGTTGTTTCTTGATCCTTTGCATGTTCTCACCACAAGCCTGTTGAAACATGTCTTCACTCAGGACAACATCTCTGATTGTGGTGACGTCATGTTGGTGCATGCTGTCATTATTGTCCTTAATGAAGTCACACAAAGACATCACTTAGTGCACAGCTGTAAACAATGGATATTTTGTTCTCATGCAATAATCGTCACTCACATTAACCTGCTCTCTGCGTGGAAAGCTGTACGGCCTCTTGTTGTACATGTGGTCAGTGGCGGGGTCTGTGTCCTGTGGAAAGCAAACCATAATTGTGTCAGTTTGTTTAATGGGATCCACAGAGGATTAACATTTGCACTTATTTTTTCACCCCCATTGCAAATTATTAAATTATTGATGAAATGTACAAACTTTCTGCTTTTTACAATAAACAAATCAACAAAAAACATTGGAAAAGCTAATGACAAGACACGATAATCAGGGGATTTTTCAAGATGTGACACAAAATCCCACTTTTTATGACTACTGCTGTCTCAAAATAATTCAATCCCTGCAATTAAATCCCTCATAAGAGTACACATTTGCAAAACTGGTGATGTACACTTGATGCAATTTATCAATAGCTTCATTAGTTATATCAGGTGTGATTCAGATATCACTTCAAATAACTGTACTGGCTAGAGATTTGTAAATGGTGACGTTTAAGTACATGTCAGAAATGTTCCTGAGTGACAGAAAAATACATCTCTTGCAAAAATGACAGATGTATTCTTGAATCTTGAATCCATTTGAATTGTCCATGTTTGATTTGTTTAATGCCAACTTCTGAAAGCTTGTTAATTTTGCTAATACACCGATTCTGCAATAGGGGTGCAATAATTTTGAACGCAACGGTATAATAACACAGTACCATCGAAAACATATTGCATCGTGTACCATAAATGTTTATGTAATAGCTGTTTGAGTGGTGACCTATTTTCAAACAGGAGTGATGGATACTGTGTAAGGTGTTCACTGACCATGGTGCTGCTTTCATGTTTTCTTTTTTGTGTGATCCTGAATACCGGTGGTACATTGTCTCGAAGGGTTGCCTGTCCTTCTTCTGTAAAATGGGAAAACTTCCTTCCATACCTGCAATTAACATACATTTTCATTACCCAGAATCAAGAGATAAGTGTTACCATAAAGTGTTCTTAATAATTAAATTAAAAACTGAGCCCTGCAGCGTACCCTTCCAGCCCAAGGTTTTCTATTAGGACAATGCACCACCATCTTCTCAGGAGACACATGTCATCCTAATAAAGAGCACAGTTACTCAATGAGGACACATTTTTTTATAATATATAAAAAAATATCAAAAAGTAGTGATATCATTTTTTTCAATTTTTTAGGATACTCACAACACTGAAGTCAAAACAAGCATCCATGACAAAGTACCAGGCATACTGTAGTGATGATAAATTCCCAATCAATACATGTAAGACACAGGGAATATCTGACAGCTGACTACTCGGTGAAAAAGTGGGCACACATTTACACTGAAATATGTAGTGCTGATCATTACAATAAATGGCATATTTGAAAAGGCATGACATACTGGATAGATAGAAAACGGAGCGCTGTCCTGAACAAGAAAAAAAACAAAACAATTATGTGCCACATTACTTTATATGATGTTACCCTCACTCACCATTGAAGACACCACAATCATTGCCATGTGTCTGCTTAGGAACACCCTGTATGGCAGACAGTTACAGTCAACAAATAGTAGACACTTACAAATCAATTTGATAGTGATATAGCAGGCAATACCTCCAAATCCAGAACAGTCTTCTCTGTTCAGGTTCCCACAGCAACCCGCTGTGCAACACCTCTGAGTAACAGAAAAACACAGCAATGTAAAACACAAGTATGCACTGCTATGATTCTGTTAGGGAGTATAAACAAACGGATGGTATGTCACAATATGAACAGTATCAAAATCTGTAATCCACAGAACAGGGAACATGTCCAAGAACTGGACCATGCAAATCTGTAAGTATTTATTATTTCCTAAAGTTCAACAAGGAGGATTTCTTTCTGACTCCCTTTCCTTTTGATTGTCTATTATTCTATTGTCAATTTGTCTATTTCAGTCCATTTCAGATCTCTATAAGCAAATCTTGTCTGATCCTATAACCATCTTTCAGTGCTTGGTACATTTATTGTCACAATGCCTCCTGATAGAACTTATGTTTTGAGATTTTTCTGAACATTGGCAGGTCAGGGTACTGTGACTGCCAGAACACACAACACTGGCAACCTTAACAGATTCCTATAGGCCTGACTGGAGAAACCCTCTGCTCTTCTGAAGTAATGGGAATCCAGAAAGAAAATTTCTTTCTGGAGTGGCCTCATTACCTATAGAAAATATACAGTCTGTACAATAAGGAAAAAGCCACAGCAAACTCACAAATGACTTCAAAGTTAAAATACAGACATCATCATCCACAACATATGTCTTTTGATTATGTTCTGTAAATGGTATAATGTCCTTACACACAGCAGAAAATGGCCTGGAATCCACAGGGGTATGGTGAGGGCATCTTTCTGGACGGCATCTTTCTGTAAATAAAAAAATAAAAAAATGCTACTTTTATGAACACTTGGAAAAAAAGGTTAAAATCAGTTATGCATGATGAGGGAGTACATGATATTGAGTAGTGATTTGTTAGAAATAATAGCGTTGCAAGGCTAAGAGACATTATTTAGCTTAGTGTTTGAAATATCCTTGCATTAAATCTTCTTAAGATCTTAAATGTATCTTTGACACATGCTATTTAGGACCAGCAAAAACTTTTCACAAAATGACAATTTATTTTGTTTAATTACTGGGAAATGGAGCAGGGGATCGCAGTTGGTGGGAGGGAGCCATGTTGCGGTGACATGCAGGTCAGCGACAAAAACATCCCTTCCCTGTAGATTGAAAGCATACCAAGATTTTGTCAGTGCTAGAAAATGGTAAAGCATGGCTCAATATCACCTATCAATACATCTATGTAATGCATACACACCAAGAAATTCCCTTTTCATCCACTTTTTATTGCTAACCCTACACTGGTCATTCAATTCTATAAAAGTTACTAAAACACAGTAGCGGGAATAAAAACCTATTTCATTTCAAATCTGCATGCATTCATGTCTACACATAACTTAACTTACACATAAAGCATCAATTGACCCAAATCAGATTAGGGTCAATTGATGCTTTTTGCATTGTTCCCTTGAAACAGCCTCACTGTTCTTTCCAAAGCAACCAGACTGCATTTCAAGAAACGTATTTTGAAACTGTAAAACACACTTCAACCAAACTTCACCAACACACATATTACCGAAACTATTCAGTTTGATATGTTGAGTAAAATAAAAAATAAAAATATTCTGATTCTGCGTGACGTGTTCCCCCACTGCTTCTGTTAGCATCCCTTGCTCACTCATTACTTTTAAAAGACGACACAAAATGGGTTTGCCTACGAACATTTACTTTGAGTTTAAAGAAATGTGTTTTTACAAATAAAGTCCACTCTTTCTGCTGAGCAAATGATGTCTTAAACGTCACATTAAACGTCAACATATTCCCATAATGTAAAAATAATATAAAAGTGTTTTACCTGAAACGCCATTGTCGCCTCGTCTTTGCACATACACATGCAACGCACAGACGCTGTTTACAGGGGCGTGGTTTGAAGCGGCTGCGCACGCAGATGTGGTTTATAGGAGGCGTGTTTTGTAGTGGCTGCAGCTGCAGCTAGACCCTTCTCGAAGTAATGACCAGATCAGTCACTGATTGGCTGAAATTTGGACCAATCAATGTGAAAATGGCAGCTTCCTTACACGCCCACATTCCCCTTTCTTATCCGTGATATCAATGATATCAAGCATTTATGATGTCACTAGTACTACTAGTAAGGTGCAAAAGTCCCACTAGTGCTACTAGTGGATATTTTGCCACTTACTAGTGCTACTAGTACGCATCTTGGCTCTTACTAGTGCTACTAGTGGACATTTTGGCCATTACTAGTACTACTAGTGGACACTTTGCACTGATATCCGTGATATCACTGATATCACGGATATCACGGATATCCGTGATATCAGTGATATCAAGCATTTTTGATGTCACTAGTATTACTAGTAAGGTGCAAAAGTCCCACTAGTGCTACTAGTGGACATTTTGTCACTTACTAGTGCTACTAGTGGACCTTTTGGCCATTACTAGTACTACTAGTAGACACTTTGCACTGATATCACGGATATCACGGATATCCGTGATATCAGTGATATCAAGCATTTATGATGTCACTAGTACTACTAGTAAGGTGCAAAAGTCCCACTAGTGCTACTAGTGGATATTTTGCCACTTACTAGTGCTACTAGTACGCATCTTGGCTCTTACTAGTGCTACTAGTGGACATTTTGGCCATTACTAGTACTACTAGTGGACACTTTGCACTGATATCCGTGATATCAGTGATATCAGTGATATCACGGATATCCGTGATATCAGTGATATCACGGATATCCGTGATATCAGTGATATCAAGCATTTTTGATGTCACTAGTATTACTAGTAAGGTGCAAAAGTCCCACTAGTGCTACTAGTGGACATTTTGTCACTTACTAGTGCTACTAGTACGCATCTTGGCCCTTACTAGTGCTACTAGTGGACCTTTTGGCCATTACTAGTACTACTAGTAGACACTTTGCACTGATATCACGGATATCCGTGATATCAGTGATATCAAGCATTTATGATGTCACTAGTACTACTAGTAAGGTGCAAAAGTCCCACTAGTGCTACTAGTGGATATTTTGCCACTTACTAGTGCTACTAGTCTGCATCTTGGCCCTTACTAGTACTACTAGTAGCCACTTTGCACTGATATCACGGATATCAAGGATATCAGTGATATCAAGGATATCAGTGATATCAAGGATATCAGTGATATCCCTGATATCACTGATATCACTGATATCACGGATATCACTGATATCAGTGATATCCGTGATATCACGCTTTACAAATGGCACCCCATACATTATAACATAATTATTGTTCTTCTTATTGCCATCAACAACAGTAAAGCTCATCAGGCTTTATGGGGTTAAGTTTTTGCTGGGTGGAATCCTTTCAGAAGAGCCAATAGGAAACCTCAATGCATGTGCTGTCCCCACCTCCCAATTAGCATTTTATTCCACTAGTTCTACTAGTGAACATTTAGACCCTCACTAGTACTACTAGTAGGCCAAAAACACCTTACTAGTACTACTAGTGGACACTTTTGCCCTTTCTAGGACTACTAGTAAGGAACAAAATAACCCAACTAGTGCAACTAGTGGTTGCTGTGGCTCTTACTAGTAGTACTAGTGGACAATTTGGGCCTTACTAGTACTACTAGTAACAATAAGAATGCCCACTAGTAGTACTAGTGAGAGCCACAATGTCCACTAGTAGTACTAGTAATGTCGAAAGAGACATACTAGTATTACTAGTAGACATTTTGGCCCTCACTAGTAGTACTAGTAATGTCAAAAACATCTTACTAGTGCTACTAGTGGACATTTTGGCTCTCACTAATACTACTAGTAGGCATTCTTGCTGTTACTAGTAGTACTAGTAAGGGAAAATATACCTCACTAGTACTACAAGTGGACATTTTTGTACGTACTAGTAGTACTAGTGAGGTCAAAAATGCCTCACTAGTACTACTAGTGGGCATTTTGGTGCTACTAGTAGGGTCCAGGAGGCTACTAGTGCATGACACATGCCTACTAGTAGGGCGTAGTAGTGTTACTAGTGCAGCACAGTAGTTTACAAGTAGGGTTTGATTGCGAACTAGTAGGCCAAAAGTGGCACTAGTAGTGTAAAAAACGTTACTAGTAAGACACAGTCGTTCTACTAGTGTGTTCTAGTAGTTCTACTAGTGCGAAATATCGTCTTACTAGTGAGGACAAAAAGCTTACTAGTACATGGACCTTAAGTCCGATATCAAGGATATTGAATAAATGCTCAAACGGCTTTCCATAGGAGCGAGACACAGGTCTGCCATTTGCGTCTTCCTTCGGAGCACCTAGACGGTGCGCGTGCATAATTTCAACAGGTCCCAGGTTAGGAAACCACCGTGGTATGGCGTCCGTCAGGAAAACAAGAACATTCAGTGTCTCTGCGTTTTCAGGGACTCTGTGCACACGTTTATTGTCTCTGCGCAACCTGTCTTCCATGTCGGCAATTTTATCCTCCAGCTGTGCATGTTTTTCTGCCAATTTGCTCACCGATGAGGAGAGCCGACTGTCCACCTCCTCCACACGGTTCTCGTCCTTCTCCATATAATCCACACACTTAGAAATCTCAGCCTGTATGGCAACCATCTCGCCACGGAATACCGCGACCTGTGCATCCACCAAAGCCTGTGTCTTGTCAGTCAGCTGAGACACCACGTCTTCCACGAGTGTGGGGATGGCCTCTTTGATAGCTTCTGCCAATGCTTGCTTAACTAGCACGGCGAGCTCCTCGTTGTCTGCTAAAGAGGTTGTTGTTTTTTCCAAACCTGCTGCCATCGCCACATTGTCGGCATTTGTTGTTTTATTCGAACTTGTTGTTGTCGCCACGCTGACGGCTGAAGGAGATGTAGCTGGCTGTTTGTTCGTCGCTTGTTTCGAGCTAGCTGCCACGCTATCGGCTGGACGAGGTGTTAGTGGCTGCCTGTTTGTCTGTCCCCTCAAATTTGGCATCTCAATGTGCACAAAACTTCCAGAAAACAGAAAAAGTTAACCGAGAGCGCAAAAAGTAGCGTTGGATATGTAAATAATTTCTTCTGTTGTTGTTAAGGACTTGGCTCTTTCTGATCATTTCTGTGTGTTCTTTGACTTACAGACAATTCCAAACATTCAGATAACCTCTGTGTCTGTTAGGAAAATGCACCTATTAAAACTAAGATGACCTTGAGTAGACAGAGATCACCATGGAGGAACACTATGACAGTAAAGGCATTGAAAACAGAATGCAGGAAAGCAGAGCGTAAATGGAGAAAAACTAAACCCAAAATTGTGATGTCAGAATTTATTACAGTTGATCAAAAAAACATAGAAGAAACAGTTCAGCATCTTAAATCATCGACATGCTGTCTTGACACAATGCCATCGGACCTTTTTATAGCTATCGTAAAATCTGTCCAAACAGATTTGCAGCAAATAATAAATTGCTCACTTCAATCAGGCACGTTTCCTAAACCCCAAAAAGTAGCTGCCATCAAGCCACTCTTAAAAAAGCGAACGCTGGATACTTCCAAGTTAACCAACTACAGACCTGTCTCAAATCTTCCTTTTATAGCCAAGATTGTTGAGAAAGTGGTTTTTAATAAACTCAGTAATTTCTTAATCTCCAGTGGACTTTTTGACAAATTTCAATCAGGTCTTCGAGCTCACCACAGTACAGAAACAGCTCTTATTAGAGTGTTAAATGACATAAGGTTGAACACTGACTCAGGCAAAGTATCAGTTCTGGTCCTGCTGGATCTCAGTGCTGCGTTTGACACTGTGGATCACAGCACACTGCTGAACAGATTGGAAACATGGGCAGGACTCCGTGGAACAGTCCTAGAATGGTTCAGGTCCTACTTGGAGGAGCAAAGTTATTTTGTGACCATTGGAAGTAATCAATCAGATCGAGTGGCTATGACATGTGGGGTTCCTCAGGGGTCAGTTCTTGTACCCCTTTTGTTCAGCCTATATATGCTGCTTTTGGGTCAAATTCTGCAGAATTCTAATGTCAACTATCATAGTTATGCAGATGACACACAGATATATCTTGCGCTGTCCCCAGATGATTGCAGTCCTATAGAGTCATTGTGTAACTGTCTAGAGCAAGTCAAATATTGGATGAACCAAAAATTTCTGCAATTAAATCAAGAAAAAACTGAGGTCATTGTTTTTGGCAATAAAGAGGAGAGGGTTGCTGTCAGTAAACACCTTGAGTTACTGTCTCTAGAAACTAAAGACCAAGTTCGAAACCTTGGCGTGTTGATAGACTCAGATCTGACCTTAAACAGTCACATAAAATCAGTCACCAAAACAGCCCTTAAGAACATATCCAGAGTTAAGGGCTTTATGTCCCAAACAGATCAGGAGAAGCTCATCCATGCTTTCATCTCCAGTAGGCTTGACTACTGTAATGGTCTTTTGACTGGACTCCCCCAAAAAAGTATCAAACAGCTGCAGCTCATTCAGAACGCAGCAGCTCGAGTTTTGACCAGAACAAAGAGATCAGAACACATCACCTCAGTTCTTAAGTCTTTACACTGGCTCCCAATTAGCCACAGAATAGATTTTAAAGTTGTGCTACTAGTTTACAAATCACTGAATGGTTTAGGCCCACAATCCATAAATGACATGTTAGTAGAATATAGACCCAGTAGGGCTCTGAGATCTACTGACTATTTCTCTCAGTGGTTGGGTGAGTTCCAGGAAGGCCGGCATCTGTTGCTTGGTGGTCGGCCTGCTGTAGGTCAGGATTGAGGTCTTTTGTGACGGTGTCAGAGTGTGACCTGAATGTGAGATCTCTCTGCCCAGGAATGCAACCATGCATCTGCAGACTTGAATTTTTCTCTCTTTACTTTGTAGCTCTCCTTGGCAAGGAGAGTGAGCAGGAAATGTGTTGCAGTGAGACATGCTTCAGCTAATGGTGCAGCCAGGAGAATGTCATCGACATATTGTAGCAGGACAACATTTTGGGGGATCTGTAGCGGCTCCAGGTGTGTATTCAAAGCATTGTTGAAGAGGCCCTGGACTGTCTCTATAGCCTTGTGGGAGTCTGGTGTATGTGTATCTCTGTCCTTTGTAGGATAAACCGAAATACTCCATAGATCCTTGGTCTAAGGGCAGACAGAAGAAGGCGTTGGCTAAGTCCACAACTGTGAAGAACTGATGTTGCGGTCCAATGTTCTGCAGGGCTAGGAATGGATCTGGTACTGAAGAAGGGCTGTTGCCTCGTTCATAGGCCTTAGTGCCTTCCTTATTGCATTGTACTTGGGACCCCAACTTCTTTGTCCTTCTTTATCCCATTCTTCTTTTGCTTTGATGTAAGCTATTTCAGCCGCCAGTATTGATGCACAGTATCACCTGGGCTGGGGGGAGGGCTGCAAATGGGTCTTTCCCTATGAGGCCTTGATCTTCCCACTTTCTCCACAACTTCTCTACCCCCTCCCATGCTTGTGCTTGTACTTTGTCTTCAGCAGTGGCCTCCATTTTAACTAGCACCCAAGAAAAAAGTTTTTTTTTCTTTAAGGCATGCTTGGAGTTTAGTTAATTGATTGGTTTTATCAGGCTTGATCGATAAATATAATTGGGTGTCGTCAGCATAACAATGAAAATTGATGGAGTGATTCCTAATAATGTTCTCTAAAGGAAGCATATATAAACTGGTCCGAGTACAGAACCTTGTGGTAACCTTGTGTTAACTTTGTTATTACATTGCATTACAGTCAAGAATGAATCTGAATGAATATGGTGACCGTTCCTTGAGGAAGCCTTTTGCCCGAACACCCTGGAGACAAAGGAGACTGGTGAGTACCATTTCAGACACATTTTACTATCCCCAATAAATTAACACACAATTGCACACATATATTAGATTAATCACATTATGTCACTTTTGCATTCAATTACCACAAACAACAACAAAATAATGCACACTAGATCTCATGTCCCTCTTTTGCAGGTGGAACCATGTAGCCATCATAGAACCAACCAGCACCAATAAAATCTACAGGACAATTAATGTAAAAACATTCCATTATGTATATCAAATATCTATATGTATTTCAAATGTGCAAATATGCCATGTGCAAAGTGTGCAAACCCAATAAAGTGCCACTGCTTTACAAAAGTGCCTGTGCAATTATCAAAGTATCTCAGTTAAAGTGCATGGTGCAATGTTCCCCCAACTCCATCTCAAGCTCCAGGAAACAAAGCCCTCTTCGTTACAGAGTCTAGCTTCCCCATTTGTACTAAACACTAACGGGATGATGGACTCATCTTAATTTTAACATTTTAGTAGATGCAACTGGCATAAAATCAATTTATTTATATTGACATTTAACAATTGCATGTAGAAGATGACAGAACATGTCATAAAAGGGTGTACCTGCTATTAGTAGATGAAAAAATGAAATCAAATGCATATTAAGTGTGTATTGAAACAACAGACAAGACACTTAGGAAAGTTGCATTGAAGATGAATTAATTCAATTCAATTCAATCAAGACAGTTAATCAATATGTTAGCTGTGGAACACAAGTGAACTGGAATTAAAAAACAAAAAAAAATCCTGAAATAAATAGAAGACTAAAATGTTTTGACTAAAACTGAACTAAAATACCCTGTGTAATTTTTATACAATTGTTGTCATGATCACCGGCATATGAAATGGCTGCCATAACGGAGAAAAGATGTTTATGTTGTTTTTAGAAAGGTAGTAGTCCGAGTGGGAGGGGCTACCATTATAAAAGGGGCTGCCTGGGCCCTAATCCGGGAGAGTGTGTGGTTGGTTACAGAGGAGGTAACAGTGGTTGAGTTGTTTCATGAGAGCTGAGTTATTGAAGAACTTGTTTTCTTGTTTGTTTGTTTTTTTGTTTGTGTTTCTTTTTTTTCTTTTTTTTGAAAGTGTATATAGAGCATTTTTGGTTTATTTACTTTATTTTTTTGGTTTGTGCATATTGGCACTGTTTGCACCTGGTGAGGAATAAAAACCCAGAAAACCATAATTTTCCGACTAAGCCTGGATTTTTGGAACAAAAGACAAGGTTAGCAGAAGAACCCCACAACAAGCTGTTTCTGAACTTGCTGTATCAGAATGCAGATCAGTGCCTGTTGAGGGCAAGAGTTATAATTTTATCATTAAAGAAACTAATATGGTCATTGCTACTTAAACCTAAAGGAATAGATGGTTTAGTAGAGCCGTGGTTCTCTGTTAGCTTGCTTTAATTTACGAGTCTGCTGGCTATACCATGGTGCTAGCCTTCTTTGTTTAATTGTCTTCTTTTTCAGAGGTGCAATAGAGTCTAGAGTTGTCCGTAATGAGCCTGTAGTACTATCAACAAGATGATCTATTTGTGAGGGGCTAATGGAAGCAGACAAGTCAGGAATTTCTGCAAAAGGCTTATAGTCCAGTAATATGAACTCAAAGGTTATTAAAAAATGGTCAGACAGAAGAGGATTCTGGGGAAAGACTATTAGATTGTCAATTTCAATGCTATATAAGAGTGTGGTTCAGACAATAAGTCGGTTTATTTACACTCTGACAGAAGCCGATTGAATCTAATAAAGAGATAAACGAGGTACTAAGACTATCATTGTGGTTGTCCACATGAATATTAAAATAACCTACAATAATTACTTTATCTGTTTTAAGGATCAAGCCTGATGCAAATTCTGCAAATTCAGATAAAAATTCAGAGTAAGGATCTGGAGCTTGATATACTGTAACAAATAAAATTGGCTACAATGTTTTCCAGGTTCGGGTGAGTGAGGCTAAGAACAAGACTTCCAAATGAATTAAAATTTAGTTTAGGTTTAGGATTTATTAATAGACTTGAGTCAAATATGGCTCCAACTCCACCACCTCGACCAGTACTTCGAGGAATATGAGTATTATATTATTATTATTATTATTATTATTATTATTATTATTATTATTATTATTACTGGGAGGAGTGGATTCATTTAAGCATAATTATTTAAGCATATTCATCCTCCCGCAGCCAAGTTTCAGTGAGACAGAACAAATCAATATTATAATCAGATATTAATTCATTGACTAAGACAGCTTTAGATGACAAAGACCTGATATTCAGGAGTCCACATTTAATTCTCTTATTTTGGACTGTTGGAGATGTTGATTTAATTTGTATTACGTTTTTATGATAAAATTCTCTTCTGTTTGTTTTATTTTTAAATAATGTAGGTGGACGGGGGACAGACACAGTCTCTATACCAGGGGTCACCAACACGGTGCCCGCGGGCACCCGGTCGCCCGTAAGAACCACATGAGTCGCCCGCCGGCCTGTTCTAAAAATAGCTCAAATAGCGCCACTTACCAGTGAGCTTCATCTAATTTATTTTCATTGCTATTCTTGTTTAAATCACACTTACACGTAAACTGGAAATGACAATATATTTTTTTAAAACTTTAAAAAATGTTTGATATAAATGAACTATGACCCAGTATAGTTCAAAGGTCAGTATGATGCGCATGACCAAAATTATGGTCTGCGCCAGTGGCGGCTGGCGTTTGTAAGAGAGGAAGGAATGTTTGGTTTGCGTAATGAAGGCCACGCCCCCATGCGACCGCACCTGCTGGATCTTTACGCACGGGTTGAGTCGAGAATAGTTTTTTTTCCTGAATAATTCAATAACATCATTTCCACGGTGTCAAACAACTGGCAACAGTCAACAAGTAAAAGAACAACAGTAACATTATTTCACAACTATTTATATATAGTTGAATATATAGTCATAAGTCATTTAATACACTTCAAGCTTGCCATATGCCGTTCTCATCTGATCTGACTCGACTGCCGAAGTGCTACTAGCAACTGAAGTTTGATAAGATAACCCCTCCCCCCAAGCAGCTAAAGACGTTGCTTATTGGTTCATCGTGCTATAGCACTGCAGCCTATTGGTTCATATTTTGTGACACTTGTCAGATCTCTTCGCTAGTCCCACCCGCCCAAAGGAGGTTTTTCCTCCTCTCGCAATAGAAGGCTATGGCAGCCACGAGCCGCCAGTACCGGAGACAATTTGAATGGGAGTGAATGGAAGCCCAGAGGAGGAAGATTCTCCGTCTGCCTCCTTTCGGCTCCTATTCAATCCAATTCACGTGCAGTATTTTCTAATAGCGATAGGGGGTGCTCATGTAATTTTACCCAGATAAATTAATACAATGTACATGTTATATGTATTTTGGCATCAAAATAGTAATATTCAAGGACAGCAATTAATTAAATTGGTCAAGACAATTTAAACTTTTTATTCTTAAAATTTTTAAGGAGGATCTTCCTCCCTCTTCTCACTGAAGGAGCCACCTCTGGTCTGCGCAGACGATAAGACGAAATAAGCTAGCGGGCGCGGCGAAAATGAGTAGATGACGGACATATAAAAAATATGGCAGAAAAAAGAAAAAAAACATATCATTTTCACGACGAATGGGAGGTAGAGTTTTTTTTCACTACTGTGAAAGGAACGTGTGTGTGTCTTATTTGTGGGGCGACTGTGGCGACGGCAAAGCGGCACAATGTGGAGAGACATTTTACAACTTGTCACACGGCGTACCATGCTAACTATCCACTGGGTAGTCCACTGCGAGCGGAAAAAGCCCGCGAGTTAAAGGCAGCTTTGTGCAAACAGCAAGCTTTTTTCACGAGACCAGTTAAAACCTCCCAAAAAGCAACCGAAGCCTCATTTAGAGCAACGCAATAGGTGGGTTGCAGTTACGTCATCACGGGAGCGCCCGAATTTGAAGTGGTGGACAACCTGGGCTTGGAGGGCCGGCAGAGTCGCCGCCGCCGACCGCCGTACCCGGTCCCCTCCGCCGGCCCGCCTTCCGCGCGGCGTCGGACACCGCCCCGCGAAGAACCCCCCACGCCCGGCGACGCCGCGAGGCTCGGTCCGCGCGAGGCGGGCCGCGCGCCGCGCCTCCGGCGGCGGAGAGAGGAGGGCGACGGGGCGACTGCTCCCCCAGCCGCAGCTCAAGCCCAGCCCCGCTTCGCACCCCAGCCCGACCGACCCAGCCCTTAGAGCCAATCCTTATCCCGAAGTTACGGATCTGTCTCACAGATGACGATGACTTTAGCTCTGTGCCTCCGGACTCGTAACCCAGGTTGACCGTCAGAGCCCAGTCCATTGACTCAGTAGCGAACAACGCGCTGGGCCGGCCTTCAAGGCAAAGTCCAAACGTAGCCCATATTAATATTACATTACTGTTGGCATTGGTATTGACATTTAACAACATAATACTCCACTGCGCTAGGCTACTACAAAGCTGTTAGATTTTTTTACACATACCTTTAACAAAGTGGTCGCCGCAGACACGAGCATAAGCAGTTTCAGCTCCCTTAGTCTTTAAACGAAGATTAGCTATCCACTTTTTACGTCGTTGTTCCATTTTTCACCTCTATGGACGATTACCTTAGGTACTCGGTAGTAACCCTTTCCCTTCTCTCGGTTAGACCGATTGGAACAGCCAAAAACTGCACAAAATTGAGGCATTGTGGAAGCTGAAAACACTGTGATATCAATGGGCTGTGCCACCAGTTGACCACCACTTAAGGTTCGCGCGCAGACGTGACGTAACGTGCAACCCACCTATTCTTGATTAAGAAGAAGAAGGCATTTTCAGACGGGGAGGTAGTTAAAGAAGCAATGATGCTAATTGCTAAAACTGTACTTCAAGACGAGAAATATGGAACCGACGTGATCTCCAATCTCTCCGATGTTCAACTGGGGGCAGCTACAATGGTAAGAAGAGCATCTGCGATGTCCGGGAACTTGGCCGATCAGCTGGACCGTGATCTGGCGAGGTGCCGGTGGTTTAGCATCCAGTGTGACGAGTCGGTGGACAGCAGCAGTACGGCGCAGCTGATGGTCTTTATCAGGATGGTGTTTGATGATTTTGCCACAAAAGAAGAACTTCTCACACTACTGCCCCTAAAGACAACTACGAGGGGAGTTGACATATATAACGCCGTGAAGGAGTTTTTGGTGGAGAAAAAAGTGCCGCTGGAAAAGCTGGTATCGGTGACAACAGATGGGGCTCCTGCTATGATCGGCCGACACACAGGTTTCATCGCTCACTGTAAAGGTGACACAGAGTTCCCAAGCTTTCTGCATTACCACTGCATCATTCACCAGCAGGCCTTATGTGCAAAAGTGATCGGCTTTGAGCATGTGATGACTCCCGTCGTAAAGATCATAAACAGCATCCGCTCCAGAGCTAAACAGCACCGAACATTCAAGGTACTGTTGGAGGAGCTGTCAACTGAATATGGGGACCTGCTCCTACACACAGAAATCCGGTGGCTCAGCAGGGGACGGATTCTGCTTCGTTTTTTGTCACTTTTGGGTGAAATCAAAGAGTTCATGCAGTCCAGAGGGGAAGACACCTCGCTCCTGGAGGACACTGACTGGACACTTGACCTTGCATTTTTAACGGACATTACTGGGAAACTTAACAGTTTGAACTGTGAGCTGCAAGGCAAAGGTAAGACTGTTGCCGATATGATCAGTGCTTTAAATGCATTTAAAGCCAAGATGAACATTTTCTGTATGCATTAACAGACAAAAAAGGTGCTGCACTTTCCCTCTGTGCAGATGGTGCTAAAAGACAATGCTTCTGCATATGAGGCTTTTGACAAAGCTGCAGAAAAGTACTCTCAGGTCATAAAAAGACTTGGGCAAGAATTTGAGAACAGGTTTTGTGACCTGGATCAGCTTGAGCCATGTGTGTCGTTCATTTGTAATCCATTCATGAACGTGGACATCTCATGCATTGCCGAGCAGTTAAGTGCAACGTTCACCCTGGATGCTGGACAGATGGAAATTGAAATTGTAACATTGCAAAATGACCTGCACCTCAAAGCCTATCAGGCTGCACCAAACTTTTGGTGCCTTGTTGACACAGGAAAATACAGTGGTGTATGTACAGCAGCTATGAAGGTTGCAAGCCTGTTTGGTTCAACCTATCTTTGTGAATCAGCCTTTTCTGACATGAACTTCATCAAGAACAAACACAGAACACGCCTCACTGATGCACATCTGCAAGACTCACTCAGAGTTGCACTGTCAAGTTATACACCAGAGTACAACACACTGGTAAACAGCATGCAATGCCAGGCTTCCCACTAAATGACATAGAAACAGATACCATATTTGGTGTCCAGTTCATGATTTGTTAAATGTGTAAAATGTTACAATTGTTTATGTTAAAAATGTTAAAAATTTGAAAAAAAAAGTTTTAAAATATAATCAGATTTATTTAAAAATCTGAAAGTTCATTTTTGTATTTTACATGATTTATTATTTGTACAAACGTGGTGCAAAGTAATTCATGATTTGTTAAAGACAAAATATAGAAGTAAAATGTTGCACATTGATATTTATTTGTTTCCTATCTTGTTAAATCATTGTTCATATTCATTGTGAGAAATCATTAACATGATCAGTGTCTTCGCAGAAATGAATATCATTAATTATTAATAATAATAATTAATTAAAATAAACAAATAATTTCCCCCTGGGATTATTAAAGTATTTCTGATTCTGATAATGACATTTAGTTAAAGGTAAATTGAGCAAATTGGCTATTTCAGAAGTGTGTATCAAACTGGTAGCCCTTCGCATTAATCAGTCGCAGGAAGTAGCTCTCGGTTTCAAAAAGGTTGGTGACCCCTGCTCTATACTAAAGGACCGGGTGGGCAGCTGCTCTAATGGAGGCGCAGAGAAGCATGTAAGACTGCAGCTCTGCTTCCTGGTCTCAACTCTGGGTTGTCACGATTTTGGTCGACTAATAAACTTGGCCATGTTTCTAGATATGAGAGCTGCTCCATCCAAAATGGGATGGATGCCGTCTCTCCTAATCAGACCATATTTTCCACAGAAAGGTGTCTCTTTATCTATGAAGCCCACATCGTTTGCTGGACACCACCTCGACAGCCAGCTGTAAAATGACGACATGCGGCTAAACATGTCATCACTGGTCACATTGAGGAATGGACCAGAGAAAACTACGACATCGTTTTGGCATATTCACACACCGATGAAACATTAATTTTAGTGACCTCCGATTGGCGTAACCGGGTGTCATTACCGCAGATGTGAATAACAATCTTACTTTACGCTTATCTTTAGCCAGCAGTTTTAAATCAGACTCGATGTCGCCCACACTGGCCCCTGGGATTCATTAGGGTGACCATATTTGGGTAGTTAAAAAAGAGGACACCTTTTTTGTACCATCGCATCCACATTTTTCTAGGTCACAAAAGTAGGACATGTCCGGGGAAAAGAGGACGTCTGGTCACCCTAGATTCATTTAACTATGGCCCCGGGTGTCGCTAACTTCACGTTTCGGACTATAGAGCTGCCAATGACCAGAGTTGGCCTCTCAGCGGGTGTGTCACTGAGCGGGGAAAATCTGTTAGAAACGTGGAGCGGTTGGTGGTGTACCGTGGGCTTCAGTTTGGGGCCATGCCTCCTTTACAGTCACCCAGCCTCCCGGCTGCTCGGGAACTACCAGGGGACAGCTAACTGAAGCTACCTACAGTGGTACTGCACTGGATACAGGGAACTAGTTAACTATAGCAGTTACTGCGATACCGTGCCTCTAAATCACTGAGCCTCGCCTCCAAAGCTACAAATAAACTAAATTTATTACTAGTACTGTTATTGCTAAAGGAGGACGAGGGAAGCCATTGCTATTGCTAGGCTAGTTAGTGTGACAAACAGAAACTGGTAAAATTAGCAGATTGTGGTTACAAAAGTTAAGAGAAGTCTAAGGATAGTGTAGAGATATGTAGGGAGGATGAAGGATGATGAGGAAAAAAATGCAAAAATCAGTTTGAGCAGAGAGCACTGTGGCAGTAACACCGACAACCGGAAGAGACAGAATACACTTAACGTAAAGCACGTCTGGGAAAGGTAGAAGAACCAACCTACAGCTGAGAACCTTGAAGATAAACAGCAAATCTGCTGCTATTCTCTGGTTATCTTCAGACCTCCTTCTCTATCCCCACAGATAGATCTATAGGGGCAATTAACCTTAGTGCCCAATCACTGCCATGACAGTACGCATGTCAGGGGAGCATGCTGAAGTTATACTGCAGACCCACTTTGAGGTCAACAGTCTCTGTGCCAGCAGGAACCATCATGTTGCTCCTCAGGATGATGTTCGCAGTCCACCAGGTGGTGTGCTTGGGTCTGCTGCACATTAGAAATGCTGGTTTGGTCTTCAGGACTTTTTCAAAGGTAGAGAGGAACACCCCTGATCTAGTAGGAATTGGTAGTGAATTCCATCAACGGGAAACCACAAACGAAGTGGAGCTCAATAAGCAGCGGGGTAACGTGCCCTTATGGGTTGTTTGAAAACCAGGCGTGCCGCTGAATTCTGGATCATTATGATGCAGGCCCGTCAGGAGGGCATTGTAATCAAGTTGTTAGATGACCACAGCCTGTAGTAGTAGTTGGGTAGTACATTGAATCAAGTAAGGCCTGATTTTATTTATGTTGTATAGTGCAATGTGGCACAACCAGGCGACTGAGGTGACATGATTAGAGAAGGTAAGTTGTCATCAATCAAGTTTCTCGCTACCCTGGTGGGGGCAAGACATATGGAGACGATTTTAATGTTGATGTCATAGAGTATAGTAGGTTCGGCTAAGAGGAGCAGCAATTTAGTTGGATATGGGGTGGGGCTTCAATTTAAAAATTAAATCTGTTTCTTTGGAACTATGATTGATTGCCTTTCAGATAGTAAAATTTAATTTCATACAATAAAAAGGGAAAGATGAACAGGTGATTATACACTAATGTTAGTTATGATTTATACATATTATATTATATTTCTGACACTCAAATATAAATATAAATCGAGCCCCATCATCTCACACACTATAATTTTAAAGTGAGGAATGATATTGTGCCATCATGCTTTAATGGTGATGGGAAAATAGCATGCATGCTGGTATCTTTATTCATTTTGCGATGAATCATACATCAATAATAGTATTTTTTTTAATAATTTTAGGATCCATGATGACAAAGATATAGAAAAATAAAATTGCATGACTATATTTTAAAGATTCCCCAGAATTTCACAAATCATGTTTCTAAGAGGAGCCAAACAGACCCTGACACACCCTGTTGATGTTTCTGCTTCTGTCCCTTTGCGGTAGACACTAGATACAAAATGTCACCATTCCTACACTGCTGCTCGGATATGGACATCATCATCTTCAAATAAATGTCCTTACAGTAAATCCCATATTTTGGAGCCATACACCACAAATCAGGTGCCACTGTTGATAAAATAAAGGTCATATGTTAGGAATATTCACTGAGTAAAGAAAACTAAGTCTAAATATAACATAAATTATCCAATAGACAGTATATAAAAACACCAAACTGCTCTAGCATAAGAATTCTTCCCATGTGTGCTGCCACACACTGCAACATGTTTGAAATAATTGCATTTTATGTCAGCAGTTGTATTTTGCAATGTCATCGAAGCAAGGAAGGGTGTGGCTGCAGAAGGCTCAGGGTTAATTTGACTTTGTTTGTGCCCTGACTTTATCTTCTCAGGAGATGTTTTTCTTTGTATGTTGTCACTTCTTCAGCAGCTCTTCAATTCATAATCTGACCATGACTATGTCTAACCTCAAACTAACCCCATAACCTGTAGGATTTTGTGGGGAACGCTTTTACAAGGCTGCAGAATCTGGGAGAAAACAATGTCTGTAAGACTGAGATCAGGGAAAAAATCCCTTAGTACTGCAAAGGTTGAGCAGTAATTGCATCAAGCTAGATGCATTTACTGTTTATGTGTGAGAGCACATCTACTTCCTTTTACCTTCAAAATAAATACACACCCAACACAGCAGAGCAGAGTAGAGCTCAACCCATAACAACTTTGTTACTTATTGTTATTGGTGTGGGTGCCTGAAGGGCTCCCACACTATTGTTATCCTACATCTTTATTATTATTATTATTATTTTTCTTCTTCCATACGTTTTTTGGCCTCTAACTACTCCTACAAATTTTGTCCCACAAAAATAAAAATTATACCACTAGATTCAGCTCATTCATGCCACAGCTGTAGCTATTCCTTTTCTACATTCTACTATTAATATTCTACAAATTATTCAACTTTTTCTGCAAATAATTTCCTATTTAAAATGCATTACACAAACTTCAAATCATTCTACAAAACTTCTACAAACATTCTACAATTTCAACAACTTGTACTACTACTACAGACTCAAATTTCAAATTCTACACAAACTCTTCAACTATTAAACTCGTATTTAACTTTTTTCAAAATCTTTTACCGTTTTTAAACTATCAAGGCTCAAAGTTCAGCAGGTTTTAGTCAAATTTCTGGGTTTATAATGGGTGTGTGGTTTCCTAGAGTGATGACATCATCAGCTAGAGTGAGGAGCAGGGAGAAAAATCACTAAAAAAATAAAACGTATTTCACTACCGTGCCCTCAAACTAAGCCGAGTGGCAGCCATTTTTGTAGTTCTTGGCACTTCATTTGAACTTGTCTGTGTAAAATGTGCACACACACACACTGTGACGGTTCCCTGGGTAATTGAGGGTGTACTCCACTAACCAGCTGATTGGTGGAAACCTCTGGGCCCCAGTTAGGGAGAGTATAAAGCTCCACCCACTAACTCTTTTCCTCTCTCTCTCTGGCAGGCTCCACCCACCTCTCCAGGCTGCCTCATGGTTTTTGGTTTTTCTTTGTTCTCATGGCACACAACATCGCACCTTCACACATTCTCATTCATGCATACAAGCACCTTCACCACTGATTGACTGATTGACACACCCCATTGTTTCTTTGGTTTATTTTTGGTAACAAATGTTTGTTGTTTAGTTATTTATAATAAATCACTTTCATTTTTGCATCAAACCGCATCTCCCTTGTGTGTTTGTCATGGCTCTAGAGCCGGGTCGTGACAACATTGGGGGCTCGTCCATCTTGGTGATCTCTTTTGTTATGACGTTTGTAAGTATTTGGTGCTACTTTGGTCTTTTTGCAGGGGTAGGCCTGTTAGCTTGATAGCGCATTTTGGTACAGGACCAATTGTTTGAATGAAATTGTGGTCCTATGACGTCATTTGTCTTTGTAAGGGTTTCCCTGGGGATTCCCTATGGTGTTCTGCATGTGTAGTTTCTCTTGTATTTGATAGTGGGAATTATGCATGTTTGTTTGGGAGTTGCGGTAATGGTTTGTTTGTGGCTAAAATTTGCTTTGTAGGCAGTGAGAGGTTTGGTGTTTCCTTGTGTGTTTGAACTGGAAATCAACGTAAGGTAAGTGTGGTCTAGTGGATATATTTAATTGATGTGATCGGGTGTTCCCCTGTCAGGCTCAGCGGCGTTACCTCTTTAGGTTTCGTCTTATTTATTTTTTTTGTTAGTGTTGCGGTGACCGTGGTTAGAGCATTTTGTCTCGGGAGCACATCCATGGTTTAGGGTGGGTCGCCAGGTTCTGGTTGCCTTCCGTGGCCAATGGGCGTCAGTGCATAACTACCCACCACCAGTAACTGCATGAAGACTAGGGTTGAGCTTAGCTTAGTTTGTGGTTGAAGCAGTTAGTGGGGCACACTCGCTTCCTGTTCAGTCCAAATTGTATATCAAAATAGACTACACTTATAGTTTGCATTGAGTTTCACACACAAGTTGACATGAATATTGAGGAGTTTTTTGATTCTCCTTCAGAGGAGCTTTTAGATTTGTGCACAAAAGAACAACTGCTGAAAATAGCAGAGCACTATGATATTGATGTTGGAGACAAACGTCTTAAAGAGAGAGTGAAGGCTATTTTGAAGTCAAATTTATTTGAAAACAAGGTTTTACCTCCACCAGTAGCTTCACCTGTTACTACGTTGTCTCCGACGTTGACATCAGGTTTAACGTTTGAGCAGCAAAAAGAATTGTTAATGCTTCAATTAGAACATGATAAGTTTAAGTTGAATGCAGAACTGGAAAAAGAGAGAATGCGACAGCAGACAGAGCAGGCCAAATTAGATATGGAGCACGCTCGGTTGACATTGGTTAAAGAGGGAAAACTGTCAGCTGGTGATACCAATAGGAATTCTTCTGATGACTTTGACTTTTTGGGAAACTTGCGGCTTTTGCCGAAGTTTTCAGAGAATGATCCCGAGTCGTTTTTCTCATTGTTTGAACGAGTGGCTGAAGTGCGCAATTGGCCGGAGTCCGCACGCACGCTTATGCTCCAGTGTGTGCTGACTGGCAGGGCGCAGGAAGCTTACGCTGCATTAAATGATATTGAAAGTAAAAGTTACTCTGCAGTGAAGTCAGCGATGTTAAGAGCTTATGAGCTGGTTCCGGAGGCATATAGGCAACGGTTTCGAACATGGAAGAAAGGAGAAAATCAGAGTCATCTTAAGTTTGTACGAGACCTGAATTTACATTTCACTCGCTGGTGTTCTACATCGGACGTGAACGACTTTGAAAGTTTATGTGAACTCATGGTGCTTGAACAGTTCAAGAGCTCTATTCCTGTGCAAGTTGCAACATATATCAGTGAACAGAAGGCAAAAAATGCAGGTGAAGCAGCTGCCTTGGCTGACGAATATGTGTTGACGCATAGACTAGAGGGTAGATCTGCATATGATATTGGTGAAAATAATGCTGTCTGTGGTGTTGGATCTTTTACCCGGCAGGTTAACACTTTTACAATGGCAGGTAGACGTAATAGTGGATTGCGTGAACAAGGAAGAGTTTGCAATTACTGTCATAAACAAGGACATTGGAAGGCAGATTGCCATTTATTAAAACAGAGGCCTACAAATTCAACTGTTGAAGCCCAAGCAAAAGGGGTAGGTTTGGCTGCACCTGTTTCCTTTGTCACCTCTCCAGTTAAAGATCCTATGTTACAGACCAAAGACTCTGGGACTGCATATTTGGATCGGTACCGGCCCTTTATTTTGAAAGGTTTTGTGTCTATGATAGGAAGTGCAGAAAAGGTGCCTGTGATGATTTTAAGAGACACAGGTGCTCTTGACTCTTTCATTCAGGCTGGAGTTTTGCCGTTGTCTAAGGAGTCGGAAACTGGCAGTTCAGTTCCTGTTCGTGGGATGGATTTAAATGTATTGTTTGTTCCATTGCACAAGGTGATACTTGACTGTGACTTGTTTCAGGGGGAGGCTAAGTTGGCTGTGCGCCCTGCGTTGCCGATCCAGGGCATCTCGGTTATCCTGGGTAACGACTTGGTAGGTGCTCGTGTGTGGGCAGATGTAACTCCGCCTGTCGTGGTCTCACCGGTGCCGCGGGTGCGAGTGGAACCCAATGAGAGTGAAACTGATTTTCCTGAGGCTTTCACAGCCTGTGCTGTAACGCGCGCCATGGCTGCGTTAAAAACTGAGTCTGCAACACAGTCAGATAAGGAAAATGGTTGTCAAAAATTTTCGTTACTCTTGTCTGATTTTCCTCTGTCAATATCCCGCAGTGATCTGGTGGCAGAGCAGCAAGCTGATTCCTCTCTCAAGGGGCTGATGGAGCAGGTTCGGTCTGAGAGTGAGGTGCAGGACGGCGCTTGTGGTTATTTCCTTCAGGACTCACTGCTGGTGAGGAAGTGGTTGCAGCACAGTGAAGTGTTCGTTGGGGTTCCTGTTTTTCAGATAGTTTTGCCAACTAAACTCCGTCACTCGGTGTTAAAAGTAGCACATGATGAAGCTGGACATGCTGGGGTAAAAAGAACATATAATCGTGTCTTGAGACATTTCTTTTGGCCTCGGATGAAGAGAGATGTATCCGCGTTTATTAAAACATGCCATACATGCCAGCTGACGGACAAGCCAAACCAGACATTAATACCGGTACCACTGTGTCCCATTCCTGCGACTGGTCAGCCATTTCAACATTTGATTGGGTGTTTAGGTTTTCTTCCTCCACCCAAAAACTTGGCTGAAGAGAGAGTTGGGTCTGCTCAGGACAAAAGGAAATCCTGGTATGATCGCCATACTGAGCGTAGCGGGTTTAGTCCTGGAGACCAGGTACTCGTTCTACTCCCTATTGTCAAATGGACGTTAAGGGAACTGACAACGTGATGGCAGGCACATTGTCTGGAGCTCCAGCTTAGTGTTGGTTTTGACTGCTCTTTGTTTGTTTCTACACTCGATATATTTTTCACGGGAATCCTTTTGGGACCCCGTTCTTATGGGGGGGGGGGGGGTGTGACGGTTCCCTGGGTAATTGAGGGTGTACTCCACTAACCAGCTGATTGGTGGAAACCTCTGGGCCCCAGTTAGGGAGAGTATAAAGCTCCACCCACTAACTCTTTTCCTCTCTCTCTCTGGCAGGCTCCACCCACCTCTCCAGGCTGCCTCATGGTTTTTGGTTTTTCTTTGTTCTCATGGCACACAACATCGCACCTTCACACATTCTCATTCATGCATACAAGCACCTTCACCACTGATTGACTGATTGACACACCCCATTGTTTCTTTGGTTTATTTTTGGTAACAAATGTTTGTTGTTTAGTTATTTATAATAAATCACTTTCATTTTTGCATCAAACCGCATCTCCCTTGTGTGTTTGTCATGGCTCTAGAGCCGGGTCGTGACACACACACACACACACACACACAGTAACACACACACACAGATATTGTACTATTATTTTACTCAATTCTACTATTAATATTCTACAAATTATTCAACTTTTTCTACAAATATTTTACCATTTCAAATCCATCATACAAACTTCAAATCGTTATACAGACCTACAATTTAAATGACTTCTACTTTACTACAGACTTAATACAAACTACACATTTTAATAGGATCTTGTACTATTACACTTTTAATCTTATTTTTTTTAGATTCAACTCATTTAGAACATTTCTACAGACACAAGCATGCACACACACACAGACACACGCACACACACACACACACACACACACACAGACACTGAACAGACGCTCAGTAAACAGATCGACATCATTGTGTTCAAACAATAAAAATCTGCTGATCTACGATCAATACAGGCTGAGCTGCACACCTGGACAGGTGAGCTCACCCTGGTTGCTTGGCAACCTCAAGCATGCCTTTGACTAACTTTATTGAAGTCTGTGTATGATATCAGACTATCAAGACTACATTTTTAATGTCGGCCATTTTATCCTTGTCTCTCACAAACACAAACACATAGATAGACAGACACACCACACACAGGCAGACAGACAGGCAGATGCACACACACACACAGACAGAACAAGCACACACACAGTTTTTCAAAATAAGAGTCCCTTAAAAATAAGAGCCCAGTAAGAAGGCAATGATGACACAGCTTGTTGTATTAATACAGGATTTTCTCTTCGAGGGACTTCAATTGAAACTTTTGTGTCAGAGGGTCAGAAGGAGAGGGACTGAGCATGCACAGCTGTCACAAGCATGCACACACACACACACACACACACACACACACAGACAGTAACACACAGACACACTGAACAGACGCTCAGTAAACAGATCGACATCATCGTGTTAAAACAATAAAAATCTGCTGATCTACAATCAATACAGGCTGAGCTGCACACCTGGACAGGTGAGTCTCAGGACAGTCTCTACAATCCTTCTACAATTTAAACTTCTCCCTTCTACAGACTTCATTCAAACTACACAGTTCACCAAGATCTTGTACTAATATTTTACTAAATTCTACTATTAATATTCTACAAATTATTCAACTTTTTCTACAAATATTTTACCATTTCAAATCCATTATACAAACTTTAAATCTTTATACAGACCTACAATTTAAACTACCTCTTCTTTTACTACAGAGTTCAGTCAAACTACACAGTTCACCATGATCTTGTACTATAACTATTACTCTCTACAATTCTACCTTTTCATCTAAATTTCTACAGTGTTACACAACATTGTATCACTTCATACTATTCTACTCTTTTCAACCAATTTCAACATTTTTAAGATATATCTCTTATGGCCTTTTTAAACTTTATAGTATAGAGACAGCTGAAGAGTGACAGGAATGTGAGGGGGAGAGAGAGTGTAAGAGACAGGGAAAAGACATGCAGAAAAAGGGCAGCAGGTGGCCACTGGGGCTGGCGGCGGCAGAGGGCACCCACACCGCACTTTCCGCAGGAAATGCAGTTTTCTAGTTAAAGTTGTTATTGTTACTTGTTGTTGTTATGGTTGTTGTTGTTAACATGCTAATGCTAACATGCTAATGTTAACATGCTAATGTTAATTGCTGGCGCGTCAGCGCATCAGCGTTAACATGTAAATGTTAACATGGTAATGCTATCATGCTAATGTTAACATGCTAATGGTAATTGCTAGTGCGTCAGTGCATCAGCGCTAACATGCTAATGCTAACATGCTAATGTTAATTGCCAGCGCGTCAGCACATCAGCGCTAACATGTAAATGTTAACATGCTAATGCTATCATGCTAATGCTAACATGTTAATGTTAATTAGCATTAGTCATTAAGAAATAAATACATGCTAATGCTAATGTTACCATGCTAATGTTAACTTAGCATGTTAACTTAACTTGTTGTTATGGTTGTTCTTGTTACTTGTTGTTTTTATGGTTGTTCTTGTTACTTGTTATGGTTGTTCTTGTTACTTGTTGTTGTTATGGTTGTTCTTGTTACTTGTTGTTATGGTTGTTCTTGTTACTTGTTGTTATGGTTGTTATTGTTTCTTGTTGTTATGGTTGTTCTTGTTACTTGTTGTTGTGGTTGTTCTTGTTACTTGTTGTTGTGGTTGTTCTTGTTACTTGTTGTTATAGTTGTAATTGTTTCTTGTTGTTATGCTTGTTATTGTTACTTGTTGTTGTTATGCTTGTTCTTGTTACTTGTTGTTGTTATGGTTGTTCTTGTTACTTGTTGTTGTTATGGTTGTTCTTGTTACTTGTTGTTATGGTTGTTATTGTTTCTTGTTGTTGTTATGGTTGTTCTTGTTACTTGTTGTTTTTATGGTTGTTCTTGTTACTTGTTGTTATGGTTGTTTTTGTTACTTGTTGTTGTTATGGTTGTTCTTGTTACTTGTTGTTGTTATGGTTGTTCTTGTTACTTGTTGTTATGTTTGTTATGGAATGAAGGAACAACTACTCAGTGGTTAATTATACAAAACAAATGATCAGCAGTCATAAAACAGCACATCTCCAGAGCAAAGTCTCATGCACAGTTTACACTTGATTGTCAAAAATCTCAGTGACATGGGCATGGGCGTCACACCCGTGGGGGATGGGGGGGTGCGACACCCCCACTTTTACAAAAAGATGATTTCATCCCCCCCACTTTTTCTGAGATTTAAACCATTTACCCGTCCTTGCGGTCCACCAGCATACTGAAACGGAGTGCACGTCAGTTCTCCATAGGCTACATGAAAACCCATTGGTCCAGTTAGATCCATCCGGCCATCCAGCCAATCACAGCCATTTGACCAAACCCACCAGGTCCGCTGCGCGAAAAATAAAAAAATAAACATTTTTTCAGAGCTCTATCTGCATTTCTTTATTACGAAGCAGACAGCGAGCAGAGGCTGTAACAGTCATCTGACCAGTAAGTAATGAGGGATTTTGTCGGTAACTAACAAAACTGTCTTGCTTTGTGACATTTAAGTTAATCACCAAGCCAGATAGCAAACAAACTTAGCATCGAGTCAAGTTAATGGTAACTGACAGAAGGTTTGCTAACTTGCAGACATCTACTTCTAAGTTTGATGATCAGACCATGTCTAAAAGGAAGAGACAGCAGACCATCAACTAATTTTTCAAGTCAAAGTGTCAAGTAAGTGGAGTTGTAGTGAGAGGAGGGAAACATCAAGCTAACATTATTTATGTGCAATCAAGATACACATCTGCTATAATTACATAGCTAATCATGCCATATATCGTTGGAAAGCTAAGACTGTTGTGATTCGTTTGATGCCGACCATTTCAAGATAGAATCACAACAGGCATAATCAACGCCACAACCAAGCAATCACGCAATTATTAAAGGTAAATCAACTCACCAATAAAGCCATTGCCAAAGCAATTGCTAAAGAATTCATTTCATGCAAAGACAGTAGGAGGAGTACTTCTGGAAGTTTTGAGTAGGGGTTGGGAGTAACCAGATTCCTTCCCTGGCCTGAGCCCCATCCTTTTACAAAGTTTGGTGCATCTCTGTTCTCTTGGTTTTGTGTAATCCTGCTCACAGCCACACTGCATCAAAACATGACCTCATTGGTGAATAGTTGGTGGACTGTTTAATTTTTCTGTCTTGTGGTGGGTTTTCAATATTCGCTTAATTTCTGTCACATGTTTTTTAGTTTGTGAAGCACTTTGTATTGCATTCTTTATTTGTATTGTGTTGTGCTATATAAATAAAGATTGAGTTAGATGTTGGGGAGTTCTTTGACAGAAAATTGACGACTCAAATCCTGCTTCCAAACTACCATCACCAGTGATAAAGCAAGTAGCAAGTAAATGTTTCTTTGACTTTTTATTGCCAGGCTGGCAACAGGCCTTCAGCTGTTAGCCATAACTTGCCAAAGTTGGTTGGTCAGAGCATTTTAATTATTTCTAGTTATATATATATATGGTTAAATTTCCCGATAATCAATGCAGATAATTTCGCCGATGTGCCACCCCTAGAACACCCCCACTTTTTAAAGCGCTGTGACGCCCCTGGACATGGGTGCAATTAAGATGTGTGGAACCGTATCAGAAAGGAGAGAAAGGATACATATGGGATCAATCCAAACTGATTTTTGATATATGTGTCCATTATTGATTAGACATGCATGCTGATCAGTTTCTAAAATTAAATTTTAAAGCTATATTATTTGAAGTGGTAAACATTTAGTAACTAAAAACATCCAGCTGAGGTGATCGTCGTGAAGAGTTGTGCTTTTATTTTGAAGCCTGCGGTCCAAGCTGTTGTACATCCTGACTGGAGGCTGTGAGGAGGGAGCAGGCTGTGGATCGGGTTGCAGGGCTATCGCAGTTTGAGTCACAACTATTTCCTTATTCACAGCATCGTCAGAAAAGAAGGAAGTGTGGCCATGGCGCTGGGACTCAAAGAACGGTTCGAAAGGTTCCTCCATGAAAAGAACCTCATGACAGATGTTCTGGCCAAGGTGGAGGCCAGAACGGGAGTGAGCAGGACGTACATCGCTCTCGGTGAGTGTTGACACGCAGAGAAAAAGAAGAGAAGGAGAGCGCGTGCATCACAGAGGAAAAGATGATTAGAAGGAGGGAGTGAGCGCGTGGCACATTTAGAAACATGAATTTAATCAGTGTTAGTGACAGACTGTATGACGTCATGTCATTTTGTGTGTGTGTGTGTGTGTTCCAGCTGTCATCGGTATCATCGCAGTTTACTTGGTCATCGGTTACGGAGCCTCTCTCCTGTGTAACCTCATTGGCTTCCTCTATCCTGCCTACATATCGTAAGTGTGTAATCCCATGAGCAGTTTGGACAGGGAGGGGCCAGCCAGCACCCCCCCCCAACACACACACACACACGCACACACACACACAGAGACACGTGTGTTTTTTAGATAAAAGCTGTTTCCTGTCTGTGACGTTGATGATGATGAAGATGATGTTTCATCAGTAGAATCATTAGACTTTTGCTCTGGTAATCTTGTGATGATGACTTCATTATGTTGTTGTCTCTGATAACACTGTCCTGCTGTTCTCATGGTTATAATGATCTGGTTATCTTCAGTTACTTACCACACAGTTGGACCATGTGGTCGTCCATACAGGATCACACGTGGACCTGCTGTGTCTTCCTCTTTGTCTCTGGGTTGTGAGGAGTGACTCCAGCTAACCAGGCTCTGTTACTGTTACAGTTAATGTTGTAATCAGATGATTTTTTTTGAGAAGATGAGCAGCTCATACTGTCATAAATGAGTTATGAGTTCAGCACTTAGATGGGTTGAAGGACGTCAGTCAAACCACAGAAGCTCTCTGTTTCCTTCCGCACTGACACCGTCACCATGACTCTCAGAAATCTGAGTATTTCTGTCAGATATTCAGGTATAAGCAATAATTAGTCAAGTTACACTTAACACAGTTAACACTTGGCTGTACATTAATAAGAGCTTAACAATAAAATGTTATTTCTTTATTTAATTTATTTGTTGTTTGAACTCAAAGATCTAATAAGTGAAGAATGAAATGAATGTTGCCACGCTCCACTCACACTGATCTGTGAACAGCCTCCATGCTGACAACATACACAACACTTTGCATACATTTACATTCCCTCAGCCATGTTGTGCAGACCTACTGCAGAATGCTGTAAAATACATATTACATCATTACAACACACACACACGCATGTACTCTGAAGTGTTAGGCATCTTGATCTTTGTTCAGGCTTGAGTTGACTGGAGTCAGTTTGATTCTCACATTTGTACATACACTTTGATATTACATCACCAAATGCTGCACGGTCCGCCCAAACCTGCTGGGCTGCTTGCCTTGATGTAGGAACAATGACGTGTAATCACATTTGAAGCAAGCAGCATAAAGTTTCACATGAATGTGTTAATCAGTCGTGTACACGATGAGCGTGGTTATTAAAGGTGGGTACAGCTGCAGGAGTGCAGGGCCCAGCCCTGACAGGACAGATTATCAGCTCTGCTTTTCTTATCATTCAGTACTACGCCCTGTGATAGAGAGTGGAGTGGAAAGAGAAGCTTCCATTGCATTCATTTAGCTTTACTGCTTAATGTGTGCTGAGGAGAGCCACATAGACAACATAGATAACAGTAAACTGGACCGAGAGCTCCAGAACTGCTGGTGGTGTTATCAGTTCACAGTGCTGCAGTGATGCCTCTCTAAAGTTCAGTTCCTATTAAACTGGTGGAGGCTGTAGTTTGTCATACTGTAGGACTGTACAGCATTTCTAATATTGACTCTGCCCTCACCAATAGACAGAAATGTGTTTGTGCTGTCACATGAACCGGACACAGACAGCCAGTAGAACCTTACAAGTGCAGCAGAGTGCCGGACTTCCGGTGCGCCTCCATCATGGCAGCAGCATAAAAAGTAAGCTCCCGACTCGAACTTTATCAACGCCCTATTCATAGGTCAACAAGCAACGGGCATATATACCAAATATAAACCAGCAAGGGCGAGGAATATGCCAAGAGGAAAAATAGGACGAAAGTGTCAAAAACCCGAGTTAATTGCCAGTGGAAGCGACGACCAAGATTCGTTAGCATCGGAGCTAACAGATCCAAGTGAGCTAGCAGAGCCAGCGAGTGTGAGTCCGAACGAGAGGGAAGAAGCCCCGGTAAATCAAAGCATGGCAAGTCTGGAGACCATACTCCGTGAACTGCGAGATTTTCGTTGGGAAAATTCGGAGAATCTAAACGAAATTAAGGAGGACATCAGAGCGGCGAATAACAGGATAGACGAGGCGGAGCGGCGGATAATGGAAGCTGAGGAGCGCTTGCAGCGGGTTGAAGATGCTACACTTGAACTCCTGGAGCTACAGAAACGGCTCGAGGACAGAGTGGTGGACCAGGAGGGACGCGCGAGGAGAGAGAATATCAGGATATACGGGGTGAGGGAGGGAGCGGAGGACAGCGCTGAGTCGATGATTGATTTTATTGAGAATCTTTTGAGAGAAAAGCTGGCGCTGCCTCTGTCACTTCGGCTCCAGATCCAAAGAGCGCACCGGGCGCTAACATCGCGCCCCCCTCCGGACTCTCCACCGAGATCCATCGTGGTAAGATTCATGAGTTTTAGAAACAAAGAAGAAATCATAAAGATAGCATGGCAGAAACGGGGCTTTATGTACGAGGGGAAGAAGGTGTTTCTGGATCATGACTACGCTCCGGAGGTACTGAGAAAGCGGAAGGAGTACACGGAGGCAAAAAGAGTTTTGAGGGAGAAGAAAATACGCTTCCAGACTCTGTTCCCGGCGAAGTTGCGCGTTTTCTACGAGGGAGAGATCTGTGTGTACAATACGGCGGCGGACGCGACTAAGGACATGGCAAAAAGAGGGCTACAGGTGACGGTGGTGAAACCTACGGAGAGCGGACCAGAGAGGATCAAGCGCCTAACTTGGCAGGCCAGCCGCGGGAAACACCGTTAGGAGGATCTAGGACGAAATCGAACGGAATTCGGGTAAAGGACGGGGTTTGAACAGTTTAAGTAAACTTGGAATAGGTTCTGCACAAGAGCAAGGTGAGAAATAGGCTATCTTATATTTAAGTTTTATTGGTCCATTGTATAGGGGTGATTTCCTCTACATGGCGTTAAAAAAAGAAAAAAAAAAGAAAAAAGTCGGGGAGGCTTTTATTTTTCTATAGAGCTTTAGTTTCTTTCTTTTTATGACTGTTTTTTCATTGAGCGGTTGTCGCATGGACAATAACTACAGCGTAGAGGGCCCACTTCCCCTAGGTGGAAGGGCATACCCCTCAGAGTGGACTTGTCATCAGGACTCAGCTAGGGTCAAAACGCAGACCCCACGCAAGGAAGTTCTCTTGTTAATCACTAGTTCATCAGTGATTGTTTTTGTTTCTGTGTTTGGTTACTTAATGTTTATGGCAGTTTGCCAGCTGTGTAGCATAAGGTGGAAGTAGAGGAGGGAGGAGCTGGAAAATCAATGAACATGGCAACCCAGAAGAAAAAATTATTAAAGATTGCATCATATAATGTAAATGGGATACTCAACCCAATAAAAAGGTCCAAAATATTAGGTAAAATGAATAAAGAAGGGGTGGGAGTGGCTCTGCTGCAGGAGACCCACCTGTCAGAGAGGGAGCATGTAAAGCTTAAAAGAAATGGTTTTAATCAGGTATTTTCATCTTCCTATAGAACAGGTCATAGAAGAGGAGTAGCCATTGTAATATCGGGGAAAACTATTTTTGAAAAACTCTCAGAAGTATCGGATAAACAGAGAGGGTTCATATTAATTAAGGGGAGGTTAGAGGGAGAATTAGTCACTATTCTAAATGTATATGCACCCCCAGGGGCAGACTAGTTATTTTACAGGCAAATATTCGACTTGATGACAACAGAGGGGGAAGGTATTTTGATTTGGGGAGGAGACCTAAATCTCAGACTAAATCCACAACTCGACGGCTCAGCAAGCGGCATAAAGAGGTCCACAATAGGCAAGAAGTTCAGGGGGCTAATGGCAGAGTTAGGAGTAATTGATGTATGGAGAGAATTAAATCCTAAAGGAAAAGATTACACATTTTTTTTTCTCATCACCTCACTCAACATATTCAAGGATAGATTATTTTTTTATATATAAGAAGGACAGTTACAGGATTGAAAAATGTGAAATTGGAATAAGGGACCTATCAGACCATAGTCCGATATATTTGACTTTAGCTATGTCAAGAGAAATAAAAACAACACTATGGAGGCTGAACATAAATGTTTTGAAAGGACAAATGAAGGAGGAGTTTGTTAAAGAAATTCAGACATATGTAAGGGAGAATGATAATGGTGAGGTGTCTCCATCCGTGCTGTGGGATGCATGTAAAGCGGTAATTAGAGGGAAATTAATAGCTAAATCAGCATATCTGAAAAGGCAAAAACAGGATAGACGTAATAAACTAGAAGCAGAGCTTAAGAAACTAGAAGAGCAACAAAAGAATAGAGTAGATGAGAAAATTAGCCTAGTAATCAAAAGGATTAAAACAGAGATTAATGACATCCTAGCACAGGAGATTCAAAAAAAGTTGATGTATTTGAAACAGAGGTACTACGAAGCAGGAAGTAAATCTACAAAGCTGCTGGCCTATAAATTAAAAAAGCAAAGGGCAATAAATAATATATATAAAATCAGGGATTCTGTCACTAATTTGATGAAATATAAGACAGAAGAGATACATGCATGTTTTGAAAGGTACTACAAAAATCTCTACTCCCAACCAGACATAGATAATAAGAACCAGCTAATTTCACTGTTGGACTCTTTAAATTTGCCAAAGGTAACTGAAGCTCATAACTCAGCTCTGACCAAGGAAATCTCAACAGAAGAAATTAGCTCAGCGATTTCAAAGCTGAAGACAAATAAGGCACCGGGCACGGATGGATACACATCAGAGTTCTACAAAATATTTAGGGAATCATTGATCCCCCTGCCAAAGAATACATTTAACTGGGTGCTAAAAAAAGGAGAAATTCCATACTCCTGGAGGGAAGCTTTCATTTCAGTTATTCCAAAAGAAGGAAAAGACAAATTGGAATGTTCTAATTATAGACCAGTGAGCGTGCTTAATCAAGATTACAGACTTTTCACCGCCATCCTAGCCCGACGATTAGAAACTATTTTACCAGATATAATTTATCAAGACCAGACAGGATTTATAAAACATAGACAGACACAGGACAATATCCGGCGCACATTACATGTAATGCAGAACATCATAAAAAATTTTTTAGAAGCAATAATAGTGGGATTAGACGCAGAAAAGGCATTTGATTCTGTCAGGTGGGATTTTCTGTATGTTGTGCTGGAACAATTTGGTTTTCATGAAGTATTCATAAAAACTATTCAATCTCTATATAATAAACCCACAGCTAGGATAAAGATAAATGGTAACCTATCAAACTCTTTCACACTAGAACGCGGATGTCGTCAAGGCTGCTCAATTAGCCCTCTCCTCTTTGTAAATTACTTGGAACCTCTGAGCCAATGGATAAAACAAAACGAAAAATTAAAAGGGATAGACATAGAGGGGGATGAACAGAAAATAGCACTATTCGCAGATGATGTATTAATATATCTATTGCAACCCACTGAATCTCTTCCAGCACTCATGTCAACTCTTGAGGACTTTGGCCTATTATCAGGCTATAAATTGAATGTGAAAAAGACACAGGTCCTCACTTTTAACTATGCTCCAGACCAAACTATTAGAGAACGCTTCAAACTAAAGTGGGATTCAAAATCCATGAAATATTTGGGAGTGAATCTACCTCAGGACTTAGATCAACTGAAGTCTATAAACTATGATCCATTGATTTCAAAAATAAAATCAGATATTGTAAGATGGAACTTAATCCCATTCACAAGTCTAATTTCAAGGGTAGAGGTGATCAAAATGAATGTTCTCCCAAGGTTATTGTATTTATTCCAAAGTCTGCCAGTAAAAGTAACAGATAAAATTTAGAGAATGGGACAGATTCATCTCTCGTTACATTTGGCAAGGAAAAAGACCACGGATAAGATACACAACTCTTCAACTTCCCAGAGTTAAAGGAGGACTAGCCCTGCCCTGCCTTAAGAGCTATTATCAGGCTGCCCAACTAAAAACTATGTGGACCTCGTGTAATCCTGCCTACAGGGCGAGATGGAAAGACATTGAAGGCCACACATCCAGTATTCCAATACAAGCTATAATAAATGACAAAAAACTGAGAAAACATCTTAATGAGGAGCTAAATCCATGGATAGGATTATCTCTTAATATTTGGCTTGAGATTATGTCAAAGAATAACCTGACAGAGCAGAGCAGGATACTGCGATGGATTGCACATGATTCGGATTTTACACCTAATACATTAGATGGGAGCTTCAGTAGATGGGGACGGGGACCAACAATATTTTGGGAGCTTTTTAAGAAGAAGACGATTAAAAGTTTTCAAGACCTAAAGACTCAGTTCGGCTTGGAAAAACAGGATTTTTACAGATATTTACAGATGCGGCATTATATGGAGAAGACTATAAAAAAGTCTAGTGTGGATGAGGTAGAATCAGGAATTATTAAAATATTTGTTTCAGCATATGAATCGGACCAGGGCAAGAAATTAATCTCAAAATTGTATAAGGAAGTGGAGAATTTAAAGGGCTATAATACATTCTATATAAAAGAGAAGTGGGAGAGGGAGGGGGGAGAGAAGGTATCAGAAGAGGAGTGGGAAGAGATCAATGAACAGCAATGGAAGACAACATGCTCCCTCTCTTGGAGAGAATATGGCTGGCAAAATATAGTCAGATACTTTAGTACACCAGCACAACACAAGTCTATAGATACGAGATGTTGGAGACTATGTGGAGAAGAGAGGGCGAATCATTTTCATATTTTCTGGGAGTGCGCCTCTATCATACCTTATTGGCAAGAGTTAAAGGAAAGCATGGAGAAAATTCTGAAAGTGGACCTTCCGTTTACATTTGTGGATTTGTACTTGGGAAGAGGGAACCAGAGAATAACAAGTTCAGGGGATAAATATTTATTCAGGACAATGTTAGTGGCGGGTAAAAAAGCCATCACCAGGAAGTGGCTAAAAATGGAGGTACCTAAAATTGAGGATTGGGTTGAAGTGATGCATAATATTTTTATAATGGAAAAGTTGACTTTCTCAGTTAGATTACAATCAGAAAAATTCAAGGTCTTATGGAATAATTGGGTGGATTTTGTAACACCATTTAGAACTGATTTCATTTGGTAAAAACAATGTATCTTATGGACCCCCTTGGTTCTAGCTACACAGGTTAAATGTTCAATGTATACAGGATTGTATTCGGCATTTTTCAGGAGTGAACAGTCTTTACAGGGGGGAAATAAGATTGAGGAAAATAGAGAAAAATGTTCTCATATGGGATATACCGATTTTTGTTTTATTATTATTTTAGTCTGTTTAGATTTATGAGCCCTGGTGTGAAGCATTTGTAGGTTCTACTTGTATGTGAATGGAATAATGCTGAATGGAATCAATAAAAAGTAAATGAAAAAAAAAAAAAACAAGTGCAGCAGAGCATTTATGATTATTAAAGATAAACGTTGTGAGGTATACATTAAATACTGATGATGAGTCATTTGAATTACAATGAATATAAAGTGTGTGGAGCTCACGTTTACTCCAGTGGCTAAACCTCAATGTGTGTAGGGATGTTATAGAAACATTAAGCAGGATCTGGATTTAGCACTTGTTCATACCGGTTATATTTAGGCACACACGGTTGAGTAAGCCTCTTGTTGAAATGAGACTATTCCCAGCTGATGGAGTGAGGGTCTTAGATTTCTTTCAGCAGCTGGAGCTAAATTTTAGTTAGTCTGCAAAGATGAGTTTAAGCTGTGAGGAGGATCATGCTATCAGTAGCTGAGATGGCGGTTAGAGGGACTACCCACACAGGACATTATGTCAACACACCAGCTTTGCACATCCTGCCACCAGCACTCTTCTGTGCAGCTAAAGGCCTGTTCACCACTCATGGTAAATGGACTGTACTTATATAGCGCCTTTCTAGTCTTCCGACCACTCAAAGCGCTCTACACTACATATCACATTCACCCCATTCACACACATTCATACACTGATGGCATTGGCTACTGTGCAAGGTGCCAACTGCTCATCAGTTTAAGGACCTAACCATTCATACACATTCACACACCGATGGGAGCAACTTGGGGTTTAGTATCTTGCCCAAGATACGGCATGCAGACCGCAGGAGCCGGGGATCGAACCACCGATCATCTGATTAGTGGACGACCCGCTCTGCCTGTGAGCCACAGCCGCCCCTCTCATGTGCTCCAACATCTTTTGTAGTGTCCTGACAGCAACAATGTTTGAAGTTTGTACTGAAGTTTTGGAGTGAACAGAAGGAGTGTTAGGATGATGTGGTCTACAGTCAGGGGCGGACAAGGACAAAAAATCAGCCCTGGCATTTTGGACCAGACCGGCCCACAACATTTGATAACACACCTTTTCAGTTTTTTCAGTGCAACTGTGCAAGTCTTTAAAACAACCTAGCTCAACAGGACATAAATACAGCCTGTTTATAATATATTTATATAAACAAACACACACACAGCTGCATTGACATTACACTAGCAAAGAACAAAATTATGTCATTTTAAAAAGTGCTATTTTCTTTCTTTGTAGGCTAACTTACATTGTCTTTAGCCACCTAGCTACATAAAACAGGCCATTTTTTCCCAGGCCTAGATAGGAGCTTACCCGAGAACTACTAGTTGAACAAAAAAAATTGAGAGTGCTAACTCTTCAGTTTTCACTCACATTTTTGGAGAGTGGTGGTGGCTTTAAATATGCCTAGGCTAGAATTACTGGAATGTACAGATACCTGCAGCTGCATTCACATAACATAGACAAAATAATATAAGTTTTAAAAGTGAGATTTCCTATCAGTTATGTAGCCTACATTGTCCCTACCACCTAGGCTACATAAAGAACTGCTATATTTGCAGTACAAAAAAGTAACTTAGCCAATAGGCCAGCCTAGTACTCACCCCACAGACAATAATAGTCTAATCAGAAATTAGACTTATTGTTATTGTTGGTGAATAGTGAACAAGTTTTGTCACATTAAAGACTATTTCATTTAGAATGAAAGACATAAAAATAGGCTTATTTTCTCATCCAGCCAGTGTAACCTACAATGTCTTACAGTCAAAATAACGCTAATGCTCATTTCACCTGCATTAAACTAACCAACTTGGCCATAGGGCGATAGACAGAATTATTTAATTGACATTTTATCATATTCATCAAGGGTATGGGTGGCTTTATCCTGCTTGTTGCATTTCATACATGTTCTGACAGTGGTCCAGCTTACCGCAGGTTCAACAACATGTTGAGTGCCACTGCCACCGGCACCACTGTCATCAGCGATGGGAGCTGATGGAGGCCCTGCTGTGGCAAACATATCAGTGATTTTACCACACTTAGCAGCATCTGCCCGAAGACCAAGTTTCTTCTTATCGCGTTTTTCTGCGCCACCTTTACGTTTTCTCTCCATCTTTATCTGATAGCGTTTCACCTATCAATAAACTGCACACCGGCGCATCAAGCCAAAAGGGGGGAGGTGTTTCATGATGTGATTGTGCCGGTCCCCTGTCAGTCAGCGTGTAAGGGCCGGTGGTAAGGAAACAAAGTCTCGCACAGCCTTTTTTTTGTGCCTGTGCACGGAGACGCCCGGTTTATTGTATAGAAGTAATACTTTATAACATATATGTTATAAAACAAATCAACAGCCAACATAATTATAACAGAAAGTTCTTATAATATTAATGAGTAATAATAGTAAATAAATGTAATAATTTCCCCATTCAACTTTGAATTAGTTTTCTGTGACCTAGATCACTACTGAACTAACTCATTGTTCCACTGAACAGCTCTGTTGTCTCTGATGTTCTGTGACCCAGCTCCAGCAGTGCTAACCACACACCAAACTTCACTTTCTATATTGAAGTTTCAGAAAGAGCTGTGCTGAAGTAATGTGCCTGTTTCTCTGAGCTTGTTGGAGTTATTTTTATTCACTCGACACAGAAAACAGGAGACAGGAAACAGATTTTGATGCTAACTTTGCCATTTTTTTTACCAATGACTGTTGGTTCCTTCTTTTCTTATAGAACTGTTCTCAGAGGATCTTTGTCTCCTTCTTCTGTTTCAAACGTCAGTCTGGTTCAACCACTGAACAGCATTTTGTTCTCCATGGACAAAACAAAAACACTGTTTTATTTACAGTCGTCCTGTCAGCCAGAAAGATCAACTTCCTCATATGATTTTCAAAGCATAGTGTCACACTCACATACAGAAGTTTACAGTTGACAATGGAGGAAGTTAAAATCACTCAGAGCTAGAAGATCTAAAACATGTCTTAAAGTTTTGTTGTCTTTGTGCTGTTACAAGAAGGTCAAGTTTAACAGAGGGAGATAAATGAAAGGAAGGAGACAAGGGGAGATTTCAGTGCAGACATTTCATGTGCAGTCATTTCTCTCATGTCCTGTTCTTCTCTCTTTGCAGCATTAAGGCCATTGAAAGTGCCACCAAAGACGATGACACTAAATGGCTGACCTATTGGGTGGTGTATGGACTCTTCAGTGTGGCAGAGTTTTTTGCTGATATCTTCCTGTCCTGGTTCCCGTTCTACTATATTGGAAAGGTAAAGCAGCTTGGGTCTGCTCTGTGTGTGTGTGTGTGTGTGTGTGTGTTTGTGTTCTGAAGTAATCAACATGTTGAGGGTGGAGTACACTGCACTGATGATAAAGCGTCTCTGAGTGCTTTGAGCTCTGTCAGCAGGTTCAGGTCCACAGAGTCTGTGTTTGCTTTAAAGGATGTTATAGTGTTAAGCCGCCTGCATCTCCAGGTAGTTTGTTACACAGAATCACTCAGTGTCATTCTCTGCTGGTCTTTCAGTTAAGAAAAACTCTCCGGCTCTCACATAACTGAACATCTCCTCTAATCTCTTTATCAGCTGCATTGTTGACACACACCTGGTGTTAAATCACACCCACAGCTTAGTTTTTCCTCTCTCTCTTTCTCTCTCTCTCTCTCTCTCTCTCTCTCTCTCTCTCTCTCTCTCTCTCTCTCTCTCTCTCTCTCTCTCTCTCTCTCTCTCTCTCTACATAACTATGTTTCCATGCATGTATAGTCACCTGGAAATCAGAATATTTTTAACTCTGTTATTTAAAAATTCTCCTTTTATATCTACAGTGGGAGGCAGCCATTTCTACAGTACCCCAGAACAGACAAACTAAACACCGACTCTAGACAGTGTTTAAAGTGTTGTTTCTCCTTTACACTAGGAAGGTGAGGGTGATGTGAGGAGATTGCAATGCAGCACCACTAGATGCAACTAAATCCTACACACTGGACCTTTTAAAGGAAGTTGTTCCTTGATGACATCAGAGTAGCTGATGATATTTTAGTGTGTTCCACCTCTTTTGCTCTGGTGTAGACCTGCTCCATGTGTACACTGTCATGATATAACCTCTGTTATGATTCAGCATTTAGTAGCAGAAATATAATTTTCCCTCCTTAAAACTGCTTTAAACTAAAGACACATAATAAGAAGATTTTGATGTGATAATCATTTTTATGGTCCATGGTCACTGTAGACCACTGTAAACCAGCTGTGTTGCCACAGTTTAGCCCCCACAGCTGGCGTCAGGAGAAAAACATGAATCTGACCTCTGGTTATTTACCTGTGTACACAAATTAATAGGACATACCCTTTAATGTATATTTTGGTCAAAGATAATGTGGTGTTATCTATCACGTTAAATATACTTCTACATACATCTCTGTCCTCTGAAACAAAACGCAAGTGCAATGAAAACAGCAATAGAGTACAAAGGAAGCATTTGTCTGTCAGGCAGCTCAGTACCAAATCACAGGTGGGGAGTGGGTGGAGCTGAGGCAGGCTGAATGAAGCCTGGTCGCTCAAACAAACCACCTGTGACAGCAACCACCTGTCAATCACAGCATCCACGATCTTAATTCTGCATAACTTTAAGCCTTAATATAATGTGAACAGGTGAGTTGTATATAAATTCACCCTCAGTACAGTTGTCATGAACGGGGAAACTAGCTATAGAGACCAAAACTGTTTTTTGTACCAGGCTGTAAACATGTTTTTGGCACAACCTGTGCTGGCTTCACCTAACAGCCACAGAGGTTGCTGCTTGGTGATAATACACCTGTCACCTGGTTTTAGGACCAACACACATGAAGAAGAAGAACATGTTGGAAAACTCATGTAATATCAATAATTTATTATTCCAAATCACACAGATCAATCTAAATAACAATATGAACTGTGATTTCATTAGTAATAGCCCATTCAAATCCCCATCAATTTTAACATACAGTTGTCAGTGTAATTTTTGTAATTTTCAGTGTAATTTTGCATCCTTTTTTTTACAGCGTACTGTACAGTATAAACGTGCATTGTGTTCTGCGTCCTGATTAACTAAGGGAGTACTGTACAAAATGCTTGTAAAAAGGTGTATAAAAGTGTGTGATTAGGGGTTTTATGGCCTTAAAACATGTATAATAATTGTTAAACTTACTTCGCGTATTTCGTTTATTGCGGGTTGTTTTTAGAACGTATCCCCTGCGATAAACGAGGGCCCACTGTACTTTTTTTTGATAACATGATTTCAGCTGTAACATTAGACTTGATCTTACTTATTTGTTCGTTATGTGTCACACATGTATGGACCTGTGTGACACACCCAGTGACTGTTTGTGACAGTTTGATTCAAAAAACAAAACAACAGAAAAGAGACTGTGAAACAAAAATGAGCATCATAAATGAAAGTTTGGATTACGACAAGTGCAACAGATAACATGAAGCCACAGAAATGTCAGAGTTTGACACAGCACACAACACTGAGACATATGAACCATACATTCCACTGTAGCCCACAGACACAGAAGAGAAGGTGAGCTTTGAAGAAGATGGGTGGGAGCTGAATGTCGTGGGTCAGCAGGCAGGTGAGGATTGACTGGATATGTTGAGCCAGTGTTTAAACACTGTAGAGCTGAAGTGAGCTGAGGTGAGCTGAGCTGGGAGGGAAACCACACCCACAAACACACAAGAAAAAGCTTGAGGAACAGCTGTGATCATTCGAGGTTGACTTCACACACTTGAATAGTTTGAGATACTGTAACTGTCATCTGTGTGTTTGATGACAGAGATCTTGTATTCTTTCCAGTGTGTCTTCTTGGTGTGGTGCATGGCTCCTACTCCCTCCAATGGATCAGTCCAGATTTACAACCGCATCATTCGACCGTTCTTTCTCAAGAACGAAGCCAAGATTGACGATGCGGTGAAGAACCTGAAGGACAAGGCGTCAGAAGCTGCTGACAAGTTCAAAGATGAGGGTGCATATTACATATTACATATTACATTGCATTACATCTATCTATCTATCTATCTATCTATCTATCTATCTATCTATCTATCTATCTATCTATCTATCTATCTATCTATCTGTCTGTCTGTCTGTCTGTCTGTCTGTCTGTCTGTCTGTCTGTCTGTCTGTCTGTCTGTCTGTCTGTCTGTCTGTCTATTTATCTGTCTATTTATCTGTCTGTCTGTCTGTCCAGACCCAACTATTCCCTCAGTGGGGGATAGATGGGGAGAAGGAGAAAGACAGACAGACAGACAGACAGACAGACAGACAGACAGACAGACAGACAGACAGACAGACAGGTTTCTCAGATTTTAGCTGCTGTAAAACATCTTAAAGTTTTTAAGATTTAGCATGCAATATAACATCGTGAATGATGCACCTCAGATGAACTGGCAGACAGACAGGCTTTATTTCTAATCAGCTGTATGTTTAAATTTGGAATATATTTTATGAAGTACCCTCCATGGTTTCTCATGTTGCTGTGTTCACCTGTTTACTGATGTTCAGTCTGATGTTTCCACAGCTCCTCTCTCTGTGTGCTCTTCACTGTTTACCTGCAGTCACTCGGCTGTTTGTTTAGAGTTCAGTTGATGTCAATGAAGTGTTGAGTTAAACAAATAGTGGCTTAGTATTGAACATAAGTACAGCAAAGTGGAAGATCAGGTTGTTCAGAGCTGTCAAAATATTGTGTGACATCTGTGTGTCATCTGTCCACAGCCAAGAGAGCCACAGCAAACATCATGTTTGAGGAGAAGAAGAGCACCTAAGAAGGAGCTGGAGTCCCGTCTCGAGCTGACTGTTGTCACAGAGGAAATGTTGCCTTGCTTGTTTTTAAGAGATTGTGTTCAGGTCAATGTTCATCCAGCCTGTATTAGATGTTACATGTGTCATATATCAACTGAAGCCTTTTCCCAGCTCAGTTTACTTATTTAACTTTGCCTTCTGGAGGGCTGTCAGATAAATGTACTCTTGCCATGATTTGCTTTATGAACCAAATAAAAACAAACTTGCTGAAGTGCTTCTCTGATTCTCTTTCTTTCAGTCTGTGTGTGCAGATGATGTAATACTTGATGTTGATAGACGCTCATCCACAGACACGTCAACATTCTCGCTCTTTACAGGTTCAGACTTTTGGATATTTTCAAGTGAAGCCTGAAGATGATTTCTAGACTTCTAGAAACTGGACTAGAAACTAGACTGGAGCCAAGGTGAGTCCGCTGTCTGCTGTTGGTTGCCACTGATTTTTGAGATGCCAGGAGGTCAAATTCCTCTGGGAAGGATCTGAGGCTGTAGCTGCCCCATGACGTGCTCAAACTGAAGCCTCAAGCAGCTCACTGAAGTTGCTGAAGGTGCTGATATCAGGCAGACAGGAATCAGATGGCACAGAGACGTGTCCACAGAAACTGATTTTGCGAAGTTCAGCTGAATCATCAGATGCAGAGATGTCTGGAGTTGCAGGCCAAGATGCTTAATCTTGATGCAGGAATGTAGGTCCATGACTCCAGCGGTTGTGGCCAAGGAACTGTGATTGATTCAATCCCTGAGTTATGTCATCAGCAGGGTTGTCTCTTGAGTTGACGTACCGCCAGACACTGCCCTGAGTCATCTCCTGAATGTCTGGCACCAACAAATACCTTATAGCAACAAGACTGTGACTGCAGCTAGGTGAAGGCTGTGGTAGTCAGTCCAAAAGGCGATGCTCAAGATGGGGAGGGTGAGCTCCTTCCTCAGGACAGCAGGAAGCTGGGCACCAGTGTGAGCAGCACAGAGTTCTAGCCTCGGATGGATTGCTGACGAACTGGAGCCACTCTGGATCTTGCTGCTAGGAACGCTACTTGGATCGAACCTGCATGATCCACCGTCCGGAGGTAGGCTACGGCCCCATATTCTTTCTTTGATGCATCTGAAAAGATATGAATACTCTGAGTGCAGGTTGAGAAGTCAGTGTCACATAACGCTGGGAAGTAAAATGGCAGGGAGTTAATGAAGTTTAGCTCTCCCATGCATGCCATAGCTGGAGTAGATCAGTTGGTAGTTGTGGGTCATCCCAATCTCGTTTCTTACTCCATGGGTGCTGAACCAGTATTTAGGCTCGGGTGGTGTAAGGGATAAGCAGTCCAAGGGTGCAAAGTTCTTGAAAAAGTAGTTGATGCAAATCTTCAGGACCATCTTAAAAACAACAATATCTTTGAAAAATTCCAGTGTGGTTTCTGATCTGCGCACAGTAAAGAAACAGCCTTGGTTAGTCTCACTAATGACCTTCTGATGGCAGCAGACTCTGGCTCACCTTCGCTCCTTGTCCTCCTCGATCTGTCTGCTGCATTTGACACTGCGGTCGAAAGGATGTTACAGTGTTAAGCCACCTGCATCTCCAGGTATTTTGTTACACGGAATCACTCAGTGTCATTCTCTGCTGCTCTTTCAGTTAAGAAAAATTCTCCGGCTCTCACATAACTGAACCTCTCGTCTAATCTCTTTATCAGCTGCATTGTTGACACACACCTGGTGTCAAATCACACCCACAGCTTAGTTTTTCCTCTCTCTCTCTCTCTCTCTCTCTCTCTCTCTCTCTCTCTCTCTCTCTCTCTCTCTCTCTCTCTCTCTCTCTCTCTCTCTCTCTATTTTCAGAATAAGGCAGACATGGAATATAATATTCATAACTATGTTTCCATGCATGTATAGTCACCTGGAAATCAGAATATTTTTAACTCTGTTATTTAAAAATTCTCCTTTTATATCTACAGTGGGAGCAGGTCTTTCATGGAGGCGGCCATTTCTACAGTACCCCAGAACAGACAAACTAAACACTGACGCTAGACAGTGTTTAAAGTGTTGTTTCTCCTTTACACTAGGAAGGTGAGGGTGATGTGAGGAGATTGCAATGCAGCACCACTAGATGCAACTAAATCCTACACACTGGACCTTTTAAAGGAAGTTGTTCCTTGATGACATCAGAGTAGCTGATGATATTTTAGTGCGTTCCACCTCTTTTGCTCTGGTGTAGACCTGCTCCATGTGTACACTGTCATGAGATAACCTCTGTTATGATTCAGCATTTAGTAGTAGAAATATAATTTTCCCTCCTTTAAACTCCTTTAAACTAAAGACACATAATAAGAAGATTTTGATGTGATAATCATTTTTATGGTCCATGGTCTCTGTAGACCACTGTAAACCAGCTGTGTTGCCACAGTTCAGCCCCCACAGCTGGCGTCAGGAGAAAAACATTAATCTGACCTCTGGTTATTTACCTGTGTACACAAATTAATAGGACATACCCTTTAATGTATATTTTTGTCAAAGATAATGTGGTCTTATCTATCACGTTAAATATGTCCTCCTCGATCTGTCTGCTGCATTTGACACTGCGGTCCATACTATACTTCTCAACCGGCTACATCACTCCATTGGACTCAGTGACACTGCTTTGAATTGGTTTCACTCCTACCTCACTGACAGAACTGAATACATCTCTTTTGGCAACGCACAATCCCAGACACACACTGTTACCTGTGGGGTCCCACAGGGGTCAGTCCTGGGCCCTATCCTCTTCAATTTATACCTGCTCCCACTCGGCCGTGTTATCAATTGCCATGGAATTTCCTTCCACTGTTATGCAGACGACACACAACTCTACATAAAAACTGGCACAAACCCCTTCCCAAATTCTCCATGATCATTATCTGTATCATCTGCTCTGCCGTCACTCTCAGCTTGTCTAGAGAGATAAAGGCGTGGATGAATCTCAATTTTCTTCATCTCAACAGTTCTAAAACAGAGGCTATTATTGTGGGCACCAGACCTAGGCACCTTCCATAACCAGCTTCACCCTCTCTGTTCATGAGATCCCCCTCTCCTCATCAGTAACCAATCTTGGCGTTAGATTTGACCCCCACCTCACCTTTGAAACTCATATCAAACACCTCTGTAAGGTCTCATTCTACCACCTCAGAAATATTGCCAAGCTCCGACCAAATCTTACCTTACCAGACTGTGAAAAACTAGTCCACGCCTTTGTCTCCTCCAGATTTGATTACTGCAACGCACTTCTCATCGGGACCCACAGTAAACACCTTCAGCCATTACAAGTCCAGAACAGCACGTCTAGGATCCTGATTAGAGTACGAAAATCAGAACACCTCACCCCCATCCTTCACTCACTGCACTGGCTTCCCATCTCCGCTAGAGTTAAGTACAAAATCTCTCTTCTCCCTTCATCATCTATGGCAACACACCCATCAAGAACTGCTCATTGTAATCCCCTCAGTCACAACCTAATACCTCTCCGAAACAATAGCGCAACTCTCTCCTCGTTCACCCCTCTCTCCGAAGACGAGGTATCCAAACTGATTATTGATAACCGACCCACCACCTGCCCGCTAGACCCCATCCCCTCTAAACTCCTACAAGATATCACTCCTACGGTAGTCACACCGATCACATCCGTGATTAATGCCTCAATGTCCTCGGGCGTATTTCCAGCTGCCTTCAAACAAGCCAGAGTTACGCCACTGCTGAAAAAGACTACGCTTAACCCCGCCTTGGTTGAAAATTATCGGCCGGTGTCACTGCTTCCCTTCCTCTCAAAAACCATTGAGAGGGCGGTCTCTAAACAAATCACTGCCTTCCTCGCCCATCACCACCTACTTGACCCAAATCAGTCGGGTTTCAGAAGTGGCCACTCCACTGAGACAGCTTTACAGCCAGAACACAAGGGCAATTATCTGTACTCATCCTTCTTGACTTATCGGCTGCCTTCGATACAGTCAATCATGACATACTCCTAGCCACACTTACCAACATGGGCATCACAGGCACTGCCCACTCCTGGCTCGGGTCCTACCTCGCTGGACGCTGCTTTAATGTGTCTTGGCAAGGTCGTCTGTCATCGACTCATACCCTCTCCACGGGGGTGCCGCAGGGTCTGTGCTGAGCCCCCTTCTGTTTGCCATCTACACCACCTCGTTGTCCCTATTATCCGCTCACATGGCTTCTAGTACCACTGCTATGCCAATGACACACAGCTATACCTGTTGTCCTATTCCAGCCGGACAACACCACGGTCTCCGCACGCATCTCCGCCTGTCTCTCTGATCTGTCAATTTAGATGAAAGACCACCATCTACAGCTTAATCTGTCAAAAATCGAACTCCTGGTCATGCCTGCCCATGAGTCAATCCACCATGACATCAACTTGAAAATTGGTACTGTCACTATTACCCCTAACCATGCTGCTAAAAACCTGGGCGTCGTACTAGATGATCGTCTTTCTTTCTCTGAGCACATTTCCTCCGTAGCGAGGTCATGTCGCTATGCATTGTACAATACTAGAAAAATCAGACCATACCTGACCCAATATGCCGCTCAGCTTCTGATACAGACTACAGTCACCTCCCGCCTCGATTATTGCAACTTGCTCCTGTCCGGCCTACCTGCTTGTGCAATCAAATCTTTGCAAATGGTCCAGAATGCTGCAGCGCGACTGGTTTTCAACCAACCCAAAAGGACACACGTCACCCCACTCTTTAGCGACCTGCACTGGCTGCCTATAGCAGCCAGAGTTAAACACAAAGCTGTCACGCTAGCCTACAAAACCATCTCAGGATCTGCCCCTGGCTATCTCAATGTCTTACTAAAGGCTCACGTCCCAACCAGGGCGTTACGCTCCGCTCATTCAAACCGTCTAGTTGTACCATCGCCTCTCGCAAAGCAAGGTCACTCTAAACTCTTCTCTGTGGTTGTCCCCAAATGGTGGAATGACCTACCAACGGCTACAAGAACTGCAACATCCCTTTCTACCTTTAAAAAACTTGTAAAAACCTTTCTCTTTCAAGAATGCTTCCCTGCCTAACAAAACTAACAACTACTCTGTGCTCCTTTACACCTCTTTCAGCTTATGTCCTCCTCTGTAAGTCGCTTTGGATAAAAGCGTCTGCTAAATGCAATGTAATGTAATGTAATGTAATCGCACAAACCCCTACACGATCCCTCCGCTCCAAAAACTCAAACTATCTCCTTTGCCTGAGGACCAAGCTCAGCACCATGGGCGACAGAGCCCTCTGTGCCACTGTACCCCGCCTATGGAATGCCCTTCCTGACCATGTGAGGGAATCACAGACCCTGGCCTGGAAAGTTTTAAAAAAGGACTTAAAACTTTACTTTTTTCCTCATCCTATCGTTTTTAACGTGATTTCTTTTGTTGTGATTTACTTTGCTTGTTGCTTTGTGTGCATATATTATGTGTATTATAGCACTTTGAGATTTGTTTCAAGTGTAAAGTGCATTAGAAATGAAATGTATTAATATTATTATTATTCTCCATCCTCTTGAGTCTGTAGGTGGCCACTGTGATGGGTCGATAGTCCCATCAGACTGACTGAGGTAGGTTTCGTCTTGGGAGCAGCACAAGGAAATCGTCAAGGTAATGGGGCGAACATCACGGCAAGGATGAGTATTATCAGGGAATGCCATCATATGCTGTGGAAACTGTACATCCGGCTTGAAGGACCATATAAAATAGGTGTTGGCTTATAATCCCCAAACTTGAGACCTCTGTTAAATTGAATGATTTATCTAGCTGTACACCTCCACAGTTTGTCCAGTGAGAACGATTAATATGATGGTGACACTCTGTTCTTCTGAATTGTTTATTTATTAAATTAAATAGTAGGTGTGTGTGCGTGGTAACTGCAAAGACAATAAGAAAATTATGTAAACAAATATGAAATTCTAAATATCTGAAATAGTAACAAATAAAAACAATATGATATGAAATAAACGTACAAATAATGACATATATGATGACGAAATGAGACAGGTGATAAAACACAGAAACACCACATGTGATAAAATGAACAAACTAAATACAGTACTCACTTCTTATGGACGCACATAGAATATGAAAAGGAGAAAAAAAACACAGTCGAGAATATAAAAGTGGTAATCCAGAAGTCCAACTGAACTAGAATGAAAAGAAATGCCAGCAGTGTCTCCCAGAACCGCAACTGAAAAGAAAAAAAAAAGAGCCTGCAAAAGGTCTCTTTATTTAAGGCACTTTATTGCCGGACTGTTATTGGTCCAGGCGGTCATGGGGCATGCACATTGAATGGCTTCTGAACAAATGGATTGTGATCTGTGTATACTTGAACAGGCTGCTAACTAGATCCGAGATAAACCTCAAAATACTGCAATACAAGCAGGAGAGCAAGAGATTCCTTCTCAATGGTGCTGGTGCTTATTGATCTTTCTTGAGAAGTAACAGACAGGGTGGTCAATAGCCTGATCATCCTCCTGCAAGAGCACAGCACATGCGCCACACGCGCTATCGTCCGCCTCTAATTTGAAGGGTCGAGTAAAGCAGGGTGCTGCAAGAAGAGGTGCGCTACTCAACAACGCCTTGGCAGACCTGAAGGCAGCCAAGCAAGCGGGGGACCAAACAAAGGTTTTCAAGGGACCTTTGAGAGAAGCCACCACATCAGAAAAGTTTTGACAGAAACCACAGTAATACCCACACGTCCCCAGAATACGGCACAGCGCTTTCTTGGACTGTGGAACTGGAAAATCAATAACCGCCTGGACTTTCTCAATGGACGCCAACAGACGCGCCTGTCCCCAACTTACCTGTTTACCCAAATAGGTAACAGTGGCCTTGCCAAATTCACATTTTGCTAGGTTAAGTGTGAGGGAGGCCTCACGGAGATGACTGAAAATGAGGGACAGTGTATGGAGATGGTCGGACCAGGTGGAGGAGTAGACAACTACATTAACTAAATATGCTTCACAGTTTAACGCCAGACAACACGCTGTGCATTGACCGTTAGAAGGTAGCGGGAGCATGACGAATGGCATAACGATGTACTGAAGGGAGGTGTCGGGTGTGACGAGTGTGATTTCAGATGCATGTGGTGTTAAAGAAACTCACCAATAACCTTTTAACAGGTCCAGCTTTGTCACATATTTGGCGGAACCTACACGGTCTATGCAATCCTCCATCCTGGGGAGCGGAAAATCCTCATCATCATCATCACTTACTTACTTGACTCTGTGCCAAATTATCACGGCCTAACTGACATGCAGAGTTGAGACGCTCAAACGACAGAAGAGGGAGGCCCTCATCCCCCTGTCCAACTCAAACAAGTGCACCTTGGGACTGGATGCTAAGGACTGGATGTTAAGTGTTTTTGTGTGATTTTTAGTTCTTTTATTACTTGTGCAGAGAGTTTGGATGTGAAATTTGTGCCTTGATCACATTGTATTGTTTTAGGCAAACCAAAAGTTGTGAAGAATTTAGTGAGGGCTTTCATACGAGTTTGGTTCGGAAAGTGCACAGCGGGATGGCCTCAGGGTACCACAGAGCAGCACATGTCACTATCAAAATGTACTGATTTCCTGATTTAGTTTTTGGTAACAGACCTACATAATCCACCAAAACCTGTTCAAACAGCTCCCCAAGCACCAGGATTGGGTGCAGGGGGGCCGAAGGAACAGGTTGACTGGGCTTTGCCACAACTTGACACGTATGGCAGGTGCGGCAATACTTTGTCACATCGTTTTTTAAAGCCGGGCCAAAAAAAATTCTGCAACACACAATGGTACATCTTTTGAATACCAAGATGGCCAGCTAAGGTGGCGCCATGTGCAAGACTCAAAATCTGCGGTTGTTATGCTGTTGGCACAACCACCTGATTTACAATGCGTCTCACTGTCGGGCCTCCACAGTCTCATCAAGACACCGATGTCCAGAAAAAACAAAGTTTGTCCTCCTCAGTGGCTGCTACTGAGGACAGACACAAACAACAAAAAACACTTTACCAAACTTGGGAAAGGAAAAAATCTAATAAAAACAAACTCAGGCTTCCTGAATTCAAATTACTATTTTTTTATTTTTACAACAAAATGAAATAAAAATTCCAAAATGAAATAAAAGCTATACAAATAAAATGGTGTGCTACAGCAACGTTTTGACCTGAAAAGGTCTTCCTCAGGCCTATACACCTAGCTAACAACAACTAAGTACTGCTCTGTCTGAGAGATGTTGTCTCCTCAAGAATCCGGGGTTAGGATTAGGGGTTAGGGTTATGTACAACAACGTGAACCGTATGAAACACACACCTGCAAGAGGTTTAGTATTTTTGTATTGTCCTTTTTTTTTTTTTTACAGCCAGACAGACAGCGATCAAATGGCCTGGCTCATGACAGTAAAAACACTTGCGGCTGTCACCCGCAGCTGGTAATGTGCTTTTACGCATTAGCTTTGGCGATCAGTTTCTGCGCTCAGGCATGCGCTTGAGGTGTCGGCATAGAAAAAACGCTTTTGTGAGTCAGAATGAAATCATCAGCCAGCACAGCTTTTGTTACCAACATTTACTTTTGTTTGTTCAAAGAAACAATTCATTCTGGCAAACCTGGCAAACCTTTTTGAATTCTTCCAGTAGTATGAGTTCTCTCATTTCCGCCATGGTCTTAACGTTACATGCTTGGCACCACTTATCAAACAACAGGCTCTTGTCACGCACAAACTCCACATATGTCTGGTTAGCACTTTTTTCACTATTTCTAAACTTCTGTTTATAGGCTTCGGGAACCAGCTCGTAGGCCTGCATCACAGTCTTCTTCAGGATGTTATAATCAAGGCTATCCTCAATAGAGAGGCTGAGCTTTCACTACTAGTTTGCACTGGAGGAGAAGTGACCAGAACTCTTTAGGCCAACTCAGGGTAGCAGCTATCCGCTTGAAAGCACTGAAATAAGAGTCAACCTCTGGCTTACGAAACGGAGGGAATAGTGCAATGTAAATGGTAAATGGACTGTACTTATATAGCTCCTTCTAGTCTTCTGACCACTCAAAGCTCTTTTACACTACATATCTCATTCACCCATTCTCACACATTCATACATTGATGGCATTGGCTGCCATGCAAGGTGCCAACTGCTTATCAGTTTGAGGAGCTAACCATTCACACAAGCCTTCAGGAGCAGTTTGGGGTTCAGTATCTTGCCCAAGGACACTTCGACATGGAGACTGGAGGGGATCGAACCAGGGATCGAACTGCTGATCTTTTGATTAGTGCTCTACCTCTGAGCCACAGCTGCCAATGTGCTTACTGATATCAAAAGCAGGAGCAGAAATAAAGGAGACACCCTGGGGTGGAGGCTACAGGGGCTTCTCTTTCAAGCTCAAGTGCTCTTAACCGCAGATGCATAGCCTGCACCTCCAGCTGCTTATTTTGGGTTTCAACCTCCTTTATTTTGAGGGCTAGCCAGAGATCCTCCATAGTCATAATCAAAGTATTCTACTAAATGAATAACCATGTTTGCTCTGTTGTCCACCATCTCTGATGAACACATTGACTAATACTTGTGCTTTTATCATAAAATGAAATTCTGGTGAGGTATGTCGTCCCACTGCGGTGACAACAGCTCTCTCTTTGAACATACATGACAGATAGATGTTTCAGTGCTGTCACATCTTCACACATTTCAGGGTGCTGACTCATCAATGAGAGGAACATCAGTGATAAACTTCATGAATGTATTTACTTTGGAAACTTTAAAATGTTCTGAAATTGTTTCCTCTCTGAGTAAATGATGGACTTCTCTTGAAGATGTGATGCCTTGTGCAGAGCAGTGGGTTTCTTCCTGTAATGACCTGCAGGGGGCACCAAACCATCTTGTCTCATTCAGACTTGTCACACAGGCAGAGTAAAAATGTTGAAATCAGAAATGACTGGCAGTGATTGTTCCTCAGAACATAGTGACAGGTGAAGTGTGATGAAATCACAAACGTGACACTGTTTAAGAGAGTTGGTACGAGTGAGTACAGTGATTGATTTTAATGGCTTCATAAACAACTATATAAAACAGTTCATAAAAATTCATGCACTTTCAGTGTAAATTCATTTGAAATATAGAGGAAATTTATGTACAACAACGTGAACCGTAACAGTGACTTCATTCAATTGGGTGGTTCACCACAAATATACTTGGCTGCATAGAAACATTGACATTATTATTGCCTACGTAGAAAATAAAATAAAAGGTAAAGAAAGAAAAATATGTAAAAAGTCTAGTTTAGAAGGTCAAACTGGTGCTTCTATTGAAAGACAATTCTTCTTTCAAACTGTGATTTGAAGTCAGTTCCATCCAACTCACTGATTCTGACACTGAGGCAAAAGAACTAAGCACTAGTGAATAAAACTGAGTATCATTAAAGAACTTTCCCTTTACCAAAAGTTACATTCTGAAAGCATTATCATGAAAGGACTATTATACAGAAACTCACTCGTCCAACGACAAAAAAGCCTGAGTTGATGGGGAAAAGTAGAGTCATAATAAATCCCAAAAGCCTGAGGAAAAAGACCACCGATTTACTATTTTACAAAAATTTACAACAGTATTACTGAAGGGAAAAAAAACACATGATACAAACCGCTCCAAAAAAAATCCAGGTTATTTTTTCTACAGCTAAAATATGTTATTAAATAATTCACACCTGGCGGAAAAAGAAAACCTGCTAAGGAAATGGGAAATGCTATAAATGAGGTACTTAAGGTGGTGAGCCTGAGCCCAGACTGGAGTCAACCAGACACCTTTACATCAACTTGTAATGTGATTCATGTGACAACTGACTTCTCATCGAGTTAACACTTAAATTAAGGTAGATAATCACATTGAGCATGATAGAGAGACAGAGACAGACAGACAAACATAGAGAAACAGTCAAATACAGGATCCAGTGTCAGGGGTTGGTGGGAATATGAGGCAGCACTCAGGGTCAATTGTGTCCGTTTCCAAGGTTAAAAAAAGTTTATAAAAATAACAAAAAGTGCTGCATGCTGTTGAGCCTAAACAACGGTGCAGCTTTAAACTCTTAAATACAAAAATATGCTTTGATTTTTTTATCTGCTGCCTGGTTTGCGCTTCTCCCTGGCGTTCATCTCCCGGGTAACCGAGATGAGCTGCAGCTGAAGCGAGGAGATGACAGCCATGCTGAACTGACTGATACACAGTGCTTCAAACAGCTTCAGAGTCCACAGTCCCTGTAAGGCATTTGCTGTGTTACTGAGTCTATGGCTGCTACTAGCAGACCCAGGCAGCTCTTGTTATGTCTTGCGGCTGCTCCAGATCTGCTCTGGTGTGCTCTTGTGGTCTGACGAGTAGTCGAAAGGTGAGCGGTGTCCTATGGGCGAGCGGGAATCGTAGGGAGAGCGCTGGTCTCGGGGAGAGCGGGGCCCACTAGCTGAGGCTCGCTGCTCTGTCTGCCAGTCTGAGTGGTAGCGGTAGGAAGATCGGTGGTCCGAATGGGAATGATCCTTCATGTCCGAGCGGTGATCTCTGCTGGAGCGGAACTCCTCCAGCTTCCTGTGCTTACTGTCACTGTAGTATCTACACACACACACACACACACACACACACACACACACACACACACACACACACACACACACACACACACACACACACACACACACACACACACACACACACACACACACACACACACACACACACACACACACACACACACAATCAGCAAGACTGGCAACCATCATCAGGCAAACATGACTTTGACACATTTGATACGAGCAAAGATTAGACGACTGAAGTCAATGAAATACCATCAGAAAACATTCAGGTAACCAAGACAGGGCTGGACCTCAAATGTGTGCTGGCTGCTGGCTCATTAGTCTAACCTTGCACACATTAGCTAATTAATTGAGTCATGTGAAGGGATTTATTCAGTCTGCTGATGTTCAATTAAGTTCTCAGCCTAGCTGCTGCAGTAGAAGCACCGAAGCACACTGTTGGGTGTCACTGGGTGACATGTTACTCTATCACCATGAACACACACTGGTTTATTTTTATTTCATCCGGCTGCCTACATGTTTAGTAAAAAACTACAATGCCCAGCTGCTTTAGGAAATGGCCTTACCTTTTCAGCCAATATGTTCAGTATTGAGAGCTTCTGTTAACTGTCTAGTTAACAGTAAAAACAAAGCAGACTGATGACAGCTCTATCTGCTCTGTGGAAAAGTGTAGTGTGGTAGGCTGACATGACTTAATTCTTGCCCCTCACCTGTCCTGTCTGTCTCTGTCCCGGTCTCTGTCTCGCTCTCTGTCTCTGCTGTCAGGTCTGTAGTGGTCTCGGTGGTCTTTGCCGTTGCTGAAGGATGAGTAGGGTCTTTTCCTGGACTCTCCTCCTGTGGTCTTCCTGTGGGACTCGGAGATGTGTCTCTCCTTAATGCTCTCGTGGTATCGACCTGAAGGCTGATGCCTGTCCGAGCTGCAGCTGTCCCTGCTGCTCTCGTCCTGGTGAGAGTTGTCCTTTAACCTTTCGATGTCTGAGGATGAAGACCACAAATTGAGTACACAGCCTGCTCATTTATTTTCTGTGTTTCCAGGGAAAGTGACTGCACCTGCATGTTTGTAGCCGTGGGTGTTAATGTTTCTAGTGTTCTGCTCCATCGCCTGAAGAAACAGAAACAGCAGTCATCATGGATTTCTAGTACAGGACATAATATTCCAATCCAGAGCAGAGTGAGAGACTTACTGTCAAGCCTTCACATACCTGGGCGTTCTCCTGTCGTTTCTTGATTGCATGTTTGTATAGTTTATGTAGCTTCCTGGCGTCAAACTCAGTGAATTTGGAAACAAATATCCACAGGTTTCTGGAAAACACAAACACCAACAGCTTAATATATGCAGCAGAATAACTTATACCTCATCCACACTGACAGTGACTCAGCTAAAAACACGTCATCAGGTGAAAGATACATTAAGTAACACTGGAGAAACAAAAATCTAGCTACCTCTGAAATACCTCTGAAATAAGTAAAATGCCTTCACTTCAGCTTTATGTGGCACTGCTATAGATTCTCTTCAAATGTGAGTGTATTACAAGCAGAGAGTGTCTACTAACTTTCTCCACTGTTTGATCAGGTCAGGGTTTGAATACTCCTTCAGACACTCAGTGATGTGGTCTCCAATCTTTATGAGGCACTGTCTCGTATGTTCGAGCTGCTCGCGCTCCGACAGCCCTTTCTCTGGTCTGTCCAGCTGCTTCAGGGCTGCTTTGACTGGCCGCATCCTCTCCTTACACTGCAACATTCAAACACAAGTCAAACCACAACATGTAGAGCCTGGCTGGATCTGGGGCCTCATGTACGAATACTTGCGTGGATTTCCTACTAAAACTTGGCGTACGCCAAAACCCGGAAACTGTCGTACGCACAAAAAAATTCAGATGTATCAAAGTGTGCGTACGCATGGATCCAAGCACGTTTCTTTTGTACATCCCAATCAACGTGGAATTCAGCGCACGTGCAACTCCTCCCTGTCCACGCCCCCATGTACATATGCAAATCTATTTAAATAGGCCCTGTACCTGAGATTCACCTCTTTGTCCGATCAGATAACGCGATGAACAAAGGAAAGAAAATAAATTTCACAGAGTCTGAGCTAAAGATTTTAGTGAATGAAGTGTAGATTCTGTTTGGTTCCCTGTCAACAGGGATAAATATGACCAAAAAAGACGTGAGTGGGAGCGTGTGTGTGAGGGTGTCAATGCCGTGAGATCCGAGCAGCGCACACACAGGTGTGGACAGGTGTGGCGCTGCGACGACATTTTACGCCCGCTTTTACTGACAGGAATACTGAACACAGAAGGACAGTCAGGGGCTTGTTAGAAAGCTCTGCAGCTCGAATTTCACAAGCAGAAAATAAAGAAATAAAGAAAACCAAAAACATGATATTTGAATGCGCACATGCCCACATATGCTTTGGCACACTGGCACGGCTTCTGGGTAAGTAAAGAGTTTATTCATTTAATTGTGCCGTATGTAAACCAGCATTACATACAGGGCAATTAAACGAATAGAAGCCACCCATCGCGCACCGTGCCAGCCTCCAGCCTGTTCCCAGCCATGCTGTTAGTCATAATGAATGAGTCGTGCGTTGAACCAGGCCACTTTGACACGATGTTAGTTAGCTGCATTTGCGCATCACATATGATTTGAACATTGATGGAATAAAAATGTTTCCTACTTAGATAAACAGCTCCCGCTCCTGTTGCCAGGAACCCCAGCGTATAGTCAGCACAACCCCGAGCTACTCGCCGGCCCCCGTTGCGCTCTCGGACCGGCCGCAGCTCTGCACACAGCTCCAGTAACACTGGCCTTGGTAACCGAAATCGGCTTATGAGCCAATTATCATGGTTTGCAAGTCCATCCTTGCGTTCCTTAAATCGCTCACGTTTGCAAGGTCCTCTAACAACGCTAACGCCTTTGTTAATATCATTTTCCTCATTACATTGCGCATGCTTTTATATCCATCTATATAATTGCAAACACGTGCGTGTGTTAATTGTTCATAAGTGTGTCTCTGATGTGCACATCACTCTGATGACTTCTTGTTTTCACATTATTAACAGTTTCCCAGCTTCACCTCTAAGTGTCGCCAAAGGCTGTAGCTGTAGAAACGTGCGTACGCCAGCTATGAAATTGGCGTGGGGCACGCACATTTCTACAATCGTTTCACGTTTGATACATCTGAACGTGAGCGTGGAAAAGGACGTACGCCACTTTTTTGTGCGTACGCAAGCTTTGTACATGAGGCCCCTGGTCTGTTGGAATGATGCTGCTATTCCATAAAACAATGATATATTTTAGACATTATAGGATACATAACAGGCTGTTCTACAGGCTTCTATCAGCTGAACATTTATTTATCCACATAGAATTAAACTTCTGCCTGAAGATTTGATGACAGGTGAACGTACCACACTGAAGGTCCTCTGGTCCAGCTCCTCTGACTCCTCAGATATTGGCACATTCTCTCCACTTGCTGTTATGTGGACCGGCACATCAGAGGCTTTCTTTGTTCGTACCTCAGTCTTAACTTCATTCTGATCAGGAGGGTTTGAGAATTAATCAACTATTCATTAATCAATTATCAGATTTTCTCCCTTACTTATTTAGATGGCATTCAGTTCAGCCTGTCATATGTGGATTATTATCATACCTTTTCCACGCTCTCCTCTAGTTTATGCACTGGCTCCAGAGGTTTGCTTTCTTTTTTTTCTTTCAGCTCCTTAATCTCTTTAATGTCCCAACTTTCCTCCTTCTTCTCCTTTTTGTTTTCTTTTTTGATCTCTTTTCCTTTGACCTCCCTCTCCCCTGATGAAGAAACCTCTTCCTGCTCAGGCTCTTCGTCGTCGTCGTCATCATCGTCGTCGTCCTCCTCCTCCTCCTCCTTTACCACCACTCTGTCTGCTCGGCCACGTCTGCTCAGTGCCTTCACAGGTGCCACCATCTGAAGTTGTTAAAGATCGTTAAACATTAACTCCAAACTGACAACAGGAAAGATTTATTTGATTATAGTATCTGAATATACCTTTTCCTCTTCAATTTCATCATCTTCATCTGATCTCTTGTCCGATGAGGGATCTGAGGACGTGCTCTTCATCACCTCGTCCGTTTTAGTTGGCTTTAGAGTTTTGCTCTTTTTACTTCTTGGTTTCCTCTTCCGTGAATTGGCCTACGTAAAGAAACATGTCATGTTAGATTCTGGTAGACATACACTGTAATCCAGCCATCTCAAATAACATAAGCATTGTAGTTAGTTAGGGGAAGACGTACTGTCCCTGCTTGTTTCTGTGCTTCTCTTTTGGCCAGGTCCTTGCTCAGCAACTTGATGAGGTAGTCTGCTCTGGTCTGTAACTGTTTGGCCTGTGGCTTCTTGTCAGGGTCGTCTGGTAGGAGCTGATCAACAACAGACACAGTCAACATCATTTTATCATTTTCATGGAAGAGGCAAGGAATTTACAGTTAGCATGTTCACACTCACACACATCCATGAGTCTGCAGTCCTCTGAAAATAGAAGTGTGTTGAGCCTGAACTCACCTTGTGTGTGAGATTGAGGTCCGGGTCCATCTTTATCATCTCCCAGCTGCCATAACCGTACTCATAGATTCCTATAAGGAGACTAGAGTCGTCCTCCTTCCCCCACTCAATGTCAAAGTGGGCTGCCTTTGAGTGGCATGGAATCATGTACCTATGAAAATACATTTCAAATATATTATATATTTGGTCATGTCCTTTAGTGACAGTATAAGTTATTGAATATCACAAAGACCTCTATAAATAAGATGTAAATATTCAGATAGTGTTTTAGGAGCCTTACTTTTTCCTTTCCTCAGGGTCAGCCGGAATGGCCTTGTGTAGTGGAGCTAGCTCTTCTTCATGGGAGATAACGAGCTTTGCATTCACCTGGACTCCAGAGATTCTGAATGTCGGCCCTTTTACCTTCCCTCTTCTGCCTCCTGATGACGAAACAAGTGGAAAAATAATCAATTTTGTCAGTCATGCTTTATTAGCCATTTAATCCTAAAACAACATAAGACAGCTGTTTCCAGACAACTGTACTGTGATCAGCATTCTCATTTCTCAAGCAGCATTTTATTGAGTGTGTCTGAAAGAGCACACTATTATTCCCCATACTTAATTTTATCATTGAGTGTGCTCTTTCCGGCACATTTCAGGCACTCATTCGGGTCCAGGATCCAGGATGTAGCAATATATACTATACTATTCCTCAGGCTTATTATTGAGTGTGCATGAAAGAGCACACTATATACTATTCACTGCACTTATTCTTACGCCCTTTTTTTGGCACGCTATTCCTCCCGCAGTTTTTGACGCACATACACAAAAAAAGGTATCAAAGCGTGCGGCTCTGCCAGGAATCGCCAGCTAAGCGCTTCGCCAAATGGTTTGCTGATAAATCACCATGCCAAAAAAATAAATGGGTGTGTATTGGAAGAATGTTCGAGTGCGTGACATCATAGCTAAAGTGGAGAGAGAGAGAGAAATGATGTAGATCCATTTGAGCACCAGGCACTATCAAAACAATCTGCACAACAGTATCACAAAATCTACAGGAATCTTTAAATGGTGAGACCTGAGAGATCTGTTTGTTACCTGAGGTCTTCTCTGGTCCACATGGGTTTTCTCGTAGTGTTCTGACGCAGCCATTGTGAACCGTTTCTGCCAAACGTTTCAGGTCATGTTCAGACTTATCCACAAGTTCAGCATCACGGGCAATAGCATCCAACCTAAGTGAAGAAGACGCATGTTGAGCAGACTGTGGCATAGTGTTATGTTAACCGTAGCAAAGAGACTAAGAATGTCTGATACAACTTACCTTTCAAGTGGTCCTCCAAATTTTTTGTAACTCTTGACAAACCTGTAAGTAGTTCACAGATATGTGAGGATATGCAGCAGGAATATGCAAGTAGTATAAATAAATTGAACAGTAGTGAAATATAACCACCTCCGGATCTCAGCATCACTAAAGCCCTTGATGTTTTCTCGTGGAATGGTTCGAGGTCGCCCCCGTTTCTTTGGCCTCTTTCGGTCTGAGGGGGAGTCGCTGTCGGACCCAGAGTACCTCCTGTTCCTGCTCTGCCGGCCCTCACTGGCATTAAAGCTTATCTGTTAACACAAAGTAAGAAAATTACAATTTTTCTTTTGAAAAGTAAAAACATAAATCTTGGGGTGGGTTTGATACACTGCAGTATCATTTATACTCAATTTGAACATTAATGAATGTCATTACTGATTCTGTACCTGTTTGGCACAATTCCTCATACGTGGCAGCAAATAGATTTCCTCCAGCTCCTTCTGTCGCTCTTCCTCCTCCATCCTCCTCCTCTGTTCCTCAGGAATGATGTCGTCCCAACTCCTCTGACTGCGCTCAGAGTCGATGTCTATTTCCTCATCCTCCATCATGGTAAAGTTGGCCACCTGCATGTGTCAGGTCAAAAATGTAAATATTAACTTGAAAAAACAACAACAACAGTACAACAACTTTGGATATTGTTGTACCAGTTTCTGAAACAGGGAAATTCCCCTCACTCTTTTGGTGGTGATTGGTTTTTCAACCTACGAAGGTCACCCATACATATTTGCACTTGGTTTTTTTTGTTGTTTTTTTTTACCTTGAACTGAGACAGCAATTCTTCTCCCACCGTAGAGGGTCCAGGGTCATTTTCCCTGGTTTCAGCCCTTTTGAGGATCTCGTCAATATCCATTTCCTATAGAACAGAACAGGCCATGACATGCTACGCCAATACATTTAAGAAAGAATGTGATTATACACATACAATTCAGCAACTACATACCTGAGGCTCCTGCTCCTCACCCTCTGGCTCTTTGAAAAGCTCCTCAGCACCAAACTTCAGGATGGCAGACAGCTCCTCCTTGTTGAACGGTGCAGAACTGTATGTAATAAAAACACACTCAAGTGAGAGAACATCAACGACAAGTACACTAGACCGACCTGCGGCCCTTTGCTGCATGTCATTCCCCATCTCTCTCTCTCTCTCTCTCTTTTGATTTCAGTGTGTTCATTATTTAATATTATTTTTGATGTAGTTTACAGTTCATTATAATAAATTAAAAAATGTATATGACCTGTTCGATCTGTAGTGGAATAAAGCAACTGTAAAATGAATCAACCCTGTAAACTAAATTTCAAATAGTTATTTTATAATTTCTACAAACAGTGCTGTTGCAGCAGGGGGTAAAAAAGACCCCTGAGGTTTTAGGGGGTGTTTGAATGTTAGCGGTTCCAGTGTTAATGCATCATCAATAGCAGACATTGAATCAAAAGGGGACAATTCATGTAGAAAATACTTTCATAGCTTTTTTTCTCTAATAAATAATTAGAGAAAAAATAAATATGAATGGATGAACTGGAGTCAGGGGTTAGGGTTAGCTGGATGATGAGGTTAAGCAGTTAGAGATAATAGATGGATACATGAATGCATCGAATATCCAGATGAAGCTGGAGTCTGGTCTGTTAAAAGCTACTAAAAGTGTTGGCAGCCAGGTCACTGCCTAATCTATTCTCAATTGCTTTCTGTCTAAATCTCCAAATCACTCCCAACTGATGGACTGTTCTGATCAGTGTGGTCACCTCTCTAAAGCTGTGCCTGCTGCAGCTTTTTGGATTTCATGGTTTTTATTGGCCTGCAGTGTTTTCTTGCCTGTGGTGTGTGGAATAAAAAAAGAACATTCACTGAAACTATTGCTGCAGATTATCAGTCAGTCACGGAGCTCTGTGCCCAATGGCCAACTCTTTTTGCGTGCTTCTGTCTCCCGTGTGTCCCTACACGGCTACAATCATACAAATATGATTATAAATTGTAGGGCCTGCTAAGTTGTGAATAGTGAGTTTAAAAGTAGCAAAGTAGTGTGATGCATACTTAAAAGTAAAATAGCACAAGCCTGATGTAGGCAAAAGTAGGAGAATCATTCAAACAGTAGAATATGGTACATGCTGTTTACCTGGAGGGAGCAGCACCGGTATGGAGGACCGTTTTCCCTGTGGTGTCCATCCTTTGAATGACTAGGTGGTCCAGCACCATTTTCTTCTTTGCTCTCTCAATGATGTCCTCCTCCACTGAGCCCTTGGTCACCAGACGGTAGATATTCACCTGCCAGTCCACAAACAAACAACAACAAAATGTAAATGTATGTCTGCCAGAGATGATCTGAGTAGAGCTAGAATGGTCATCACATTACCGTAGGTTTACAGCCAGTATTCTAAGTTATATAAAACAGACTTAAGTTATAAGTCTGTTTTGGGCTACTGTACAAACATGTAAATGTTGGAGATATGTGCTTCACACATCTTCAACTCAGCAACACAGAAAATAAATGTTTGTGCTAAATTTAAAGAAAACCCTCAAGGTGCTGTGGAGATATCGTTTTCATGAGTATGGCATGGATGGACCACCCAATGACATAATCCTGCTGACATGGTATAAAAAAATCCCATAAAACAATGTAGTCCCCTAGAATGAGCCACAATCAACATGAAGCAACTCTGTGGTGTGTTAATTTCAATGATAGCTGGCATATGACAGAAAAATAAAATGAATTAGAAATGAGTCGAGGTGATCAACAGTGGTTGCTTACCTGTCTTTTCTGTCCAATCCTGTGGGCCCTGGCCTGAGCCTGCAGATCATTCTGGGGGTTCCAGTCTGAGTCAAAGATGACTACTGTATCAGCTGATGCCAGATTGATACCCAGACCACCCGCACGCGTTGATAACAAGAAGCAGAAATCCTGGGCACAAATAGGAAGGTTACCATATGTTACTGCCCTGCTTTAATGAAGTGAAGTACTGCATGTACTATATCTAGGACATAGAACCTACCTCTGAGCCCTCAGCATTAAAATGATCCAAGGCCTGCTTCCTCATCTCTCCTTTAATAGAGCCGTCTAATCTCTGCACAAATTAACAACAAATCAAATTCAGATTACATAACATTTCAAATTTACAAAAAATTAAATTATCTGAGTGCTTGGGTGGGCATATCTACTGTTCATTTACAGTAAGGCACAAATGCCTGAGACCAGCCCCGCCGACAGGGGGGGACTAAAGGGCTTTTTGTCCCGGGCCCTGGGAATTCTGGAATAGAGGATGATGTCGGGCTCAATTATGATACGTTTACTTCAAAATGTGTTGGTTTTTAGGGTAGAAAAGTGCTTTAATGCATTCAAACAATGACTTATAGATGTTTGCCTTCATTGCCCTTGAAAAAACGGCCAATAACCCCCTATCACCCCTATTCCAAAATGGTTTGGTCTTTCTAGAAAAAAAGACGACAGCATTCGATAAGTGGTCAGTGTGCGCGAGCCTGTTAGTAAACATGCACAAGTCGGGCGCGGCTGCCGGTGGACGCCCGCGTCTCCGCGCTGACCGCGCCCCAGCTGTGCGCCGGCCCCGGCGGGGAGAGGAGAGGGTTCTTCGGGTGGACGGCGGGTCGCGCGGCCGTCCACCAGCTGAGAATTTTTTGTCCCGGGCCCAGCCAAACCTGTCAGCGGCCCTGCCTGAGACTACATTAAAATCTGATATTTTCACAGAAACCTGGAAATAATCATAACTAGGGGAAAAAAGTCCTATTAACTAATAAAACCAACTCAGATTTATTGCAGTAACGTAACCGATGCAACATCTTGACTCATGTCTCAGACTGTGGGAGCCCACTGTATATATACTGTATTGTTGCCCCTCTGAGAATAGTGTGCAGTTTACCTGAAAGAGGAACTGTCGGCTCCTCAGGTAATCAGCCAGGATATCCAGCATCCGTACCATCTGGGAGAAGATGAGAACTCTGTGGCCTCGCTCCTTCAACCGCACCAGCAGCTTGTCCAACAGAACCAGCTTCCCACTGCTTCGGATCAGTTGCTTTAAGTGGAAAAAAGGCAATGTTAACTCCTACATAGAATGATTTCATAATATTCTGAAATTACAGCAGCTACAATTATTAGTATTAGGAGTATTATCAATAGAATCTGCATATCCCCTTGGCTTTAAAACCTCTAAAAATCCAATGTACACTACCAGCTTAGCACCAAACAGTAGACAGACACATTTAGGGAATAGCTGGTGAACATAATGGAACTAAAGCAGATATTTATCAGATCAATTCCTATTCCTGTAAAACAAACAACAAAAAAACATTATCTGGGTCTCTCAAAAGCTGGATATGATGTGAATGATGTTTACAAATAACACACACACTACTTTCATACAAACTGGTAACTGGTTCTAAGACAAACAATGCTGCAACACAATAACAAATATTCAGACCTGTAAGGCTTCAGCCCTGTTGAAGAAGTCGTTGTCTTCTGGAGGCTTGATAAGGTAACAGTGGTTACAACACTTCTTTAACTCCATCATGATGTTCAGGAAGCCCGACGTGCTGCCTTTGGTACCTTTACTTAGAGCCTTGTAGTTTCTAGTCAGGATCCATCTGATCGCAAATAGAGCACACGCATATACATTACTAATACAAAAATCTCCAGAGTGCTGTGACAGTGCTGGAGAACAGACTGCATAGCTGCACCTATTAGCTCTGTGGTATAGAGGGATGCAGTGTCAGTGCTGTGGCATTAAAATGGTCAAATCCCTGTAAAAGAAAAAGGTAACAGCTGCTAGCTCATTTGTACTCGTTTGTACTGTTAGTGACCAGGTTAGGGTGGCTTGCGATATTTAACTGTACGTTGCTACTTCAAAGGTTGTTATCTCCCATAGCAACTATGATAACAGGCAGATAGCAGAAAGAACTATGCCATGTGAGAGACCTGTTGGCAGGCTTATACCAACATTCAGACTATTATTAGTAGACTTTTCTATAAATGATGCTTCCAGTGTTAAGCAGCAAAATTAGATTAAATATGGTCTTCCATAATAACTGACATTTCTCTACATCATTCAAGCACAGATCAAGTGAAAAGGTTGCATGGCACATACAAGGATTTTTATGTAAGGTTGTATTCAGACTAACAATAAAATAAATTACATTACATTGCATTTAGCAGTCGCTTTTATCCAAAGCGACTTACAGAGAAGGACATAAGCTGACAAAAGTGTAAAGGAGCACATAGTAGTTGTTAGTTTTGTTAGGCAGGGAAGCATTCTCGAAAGAGAAAGGTTTTTACAAGTTTTTTTTAAAGGTAGAAAGGGATGTTGCTGTTCTTGTAGCCGTTGGTAGGTCATTCCACCATTTGGGGACAACCACAGAGAAGAGTTAGAGTGACCTCGCTTTGCGAGAGGCGATGGTATAACTAGACAGTTTGAATGAGCGGAGCATAACGCCCTGGTCGGGACGTGAGCCTTTAGTAAGACGCTGAGATAGCCAGGGGCAGATCCTGAGATGGTTTTGTAGGCTACGACAGGGCTTTGTGTTTAATTCTGGCTGCTACAGGCAGCCAGTGCAGGTCGCTGAAGAGTGGGGTGACGTGTGTCCTTTTGGGTTGATTGAAAACCAGTCGCGCTGCAGCATTCTGGACCATTTGCAATGATTTGATCGCACAAGCAGGTTGGCCAACCAGGAGCGAGTTGCAATAATCGAGGCGGGAGGTGACTGTAGTCTGTATCAGGAGCTAAGCGACATATTGGGTCAGGCATGGTCTGATTTTTCTAGTATTGTACAATGTATAGCAGCATGACCTCGCTACGGAGAAAATGTGCTCAGAGAAAGAAAGACGATCATCTAGTACGACGCCCAGGTTTTTAGCAGCATGGTTAGGGGTAATAGTGACAGTACCAATTTTCAAGTTGATGTCATGGTGGATTGACTCATGGGCAGGCATGACCAGGAGTTCGATTTTTGACAGATTAAGCTGTAGATGGTGGTCTTTCATTCAGGTTGACAGATCAAAGAGACAGGCGAAGATGCGTGCGGAGACCGTGGTGTCGTCCGGCTGGAGCGACAGGTATAGCTGTGTGTCATTGGCATAGCAGTGGTAAGAGAAGCCGTGTGAGCGGATAACATGGGACAACGAGGTGGTGTAGATGGCAAACAGAAGGGGGCCCAGCACAGACCCCTGCGGCACCCCGTGGAGAGGGTATGAGTCGATGACAGACGACCTTGCGAAGACACATCAAAGGAGCGTCCAGCGAGGTAGGACTTCTTCTGAAACCCGACTAATTTGGGTCAAGTAGTTGGTGATGGACGAGGAAGGCAGTGACTTGTTTAGAGACCGCCCTCTCAATGGTTTTTGAGAGGAAGGGAAGCAGTATAAATATAATAAAAACATTTAACTATATAATAATAAATGAAAAAAAAAACATCCTAGTTTATATTTCATCTTCTTACCAGCAACACGTCTATACCTCAGACATGTATTTTAAGGCATTATTATCAGTCTGAACACAACATTAACATGTCCCAACTGTTCATGTCTTCATAATAAAAATAGTTATGCATCAAAGTTTTGTGCGCACAGTGCTTATATGGTTTAGTTAAAAGTTACATGATGGTGAGAAATGAAGGTAGTGCCCAGCTCTTACTTGTAATACTGTTTTTGGATAGCACTCATCTCAACTCTGAGAATCTGCTCCACTTTGGCAGGAAGAGATTTCTCCACATCCTTCTTGACTCTGCGGAGTAGAAAAGGTTCCAACTCTTTGTGTAGACTGGTGTAGCCAGAGTCCCTTCCTTTACCATGCTCCTCCTCAAACAGCTCCCAAGAATAAAACCTTGAGAAGCAAGACATACAACACACATCAGTGGAGGTACAGTGAAACAGTCAACTCATGATAACGATACAGAACAAAATTCTTAGTTTATTTGAACATTTAAAGTCTTCCAAAGATTGTTTGGAACTAGCTCACTCAACCACCACTGCACTATCCACTCCTCACCAGCTCCTGCCTCACAATCTATCATGATGCAGGAAAAGCTGTTGCAGGAAACTAACAAAACTAACAACTATTCTGTGCTCCTTTACACCTTTCTCAGCTTATGTCCTCCTCTGTAAGTCACTTTGGACAAAAGCGTCTGCTAAATGCAATGTAATGTAATGTAATGTCTATGTAAATAATAGTAATAATAGCACAGTCTAGATAGAACTGCTCTATATAATAAAGTATCATTAAGTAACTTATGATTTGGCTACAGAGGTCTGCTAAACTCCAGATTTGGTTTTCAGGCCCAGCTGACTTTGACACAAATTTCAGCAGCAACAGAAAACTCAAGTTTGTCTTTAAGTGTATCAATTGGTAGGTCCTACTTCTCAGGCATAATGAAGTGTAGCAAGGACCAGAGTTCTTTCAGGGAGTTCTGCAGTGGCGTTCCTGTGATCAGAAGCCTGTGATTGGACTTGAAGTCGATCATGGTCTTGTAGAGAAGGGAGTCATCATTCTTCAGTCGGTGCGCCTCATCCACACCAATCAAGGCCCAGTTAACGCTTCCCAAAAATGACTGGAGATACACATTTGGAGGTTTTACATGTGCTAGCACCATACTGCACAGCTGTTGTCAGAGATTAAGGAAACATGCTGAAAAGTGAAAATACTGGGTTGCCAGATATGAAATAATGTTGATGCAAACTCAGCGTTAGATTCTGCTCGACCTAACTCTTTGACCATAAACGTGGTAAAACACAGGTAAACGTTGGAGAGGCCTTTGAAAGGTGGAAACAGAAGGATTCCTTCTAGACCCCAGAACGCCCATTTCATTTTAAAATTATTGCCAGTGTATCAAAACTGAAAATGAATGATATATATAATATGATATATGTAATGTTGAGATGTGTGATTCTTTTCAGCAGATTTCTGTTCAGTTGGATCTCGATCTCTCGCTCTCTCTCTCTGTTCAGTTGGATCTCGATCTCTCTCTCTCTCTCTCTCTGTTCAGTTGGATCTCTCTCTCTCTCTCGCTCTGTTCAGTTGGATCTCTCTCTCGCTCTCTCTCTGTTCAGTGTGGATCTCCTATCTTCTTAGTTGGATATCTCTCTCGCTCTCTCTCTCTCTCGCTGGTTCAGTTGGATATATCTCTCTCTCTCTA